>CM054180.1:36100000-37300000 GCA_028829895.1 Sinotaia quadrata
CTGCTAAGAGCATTGTCTTAAATCTGCGGGACACTTGACTTAGAGAACAGTCTTGGCTTCTTAACGACTTCTAAGTCCCCAGTGCCAACATCGTTTATTTATATTCTTCTTTCATCCCCAACCTCTCTCTTTCTGTCTTTTGGAGGTGTAAACTGCAGCGATCCACTTAACGTCTTTGTGTTGCAGAATCTCTCTCTCACTCTCTCCGGGCAGTCCAAAGCCCGGGTTTGAAACCTTTGGTCACTCGGCAGGCAATACAACAAGCTGTGCCCGTCCACCTGAGGTCCCTATTCCACCCTAGCCCCTGGTTCCCGTGCCAGTTCTCTCGCCCCATCCATCCACTGATTCCAACACTCCTTATCCTCTTATAATCCGCTTGCTCCCAGTTGCAATCTCAGCATTGGTAGTGAGGCATGAGAGTGGATGGGTTGGGGAGGGAGGAAGAGATTGTACATTACTGACCAGGAGGGTGGTAGGGAACAAAATTGAATGTGGTGGTGGGGTGGAGTCGGTGGACGGTGAGCACTTGAGTCTTCGATTTGCTGACATCGATTAAGCGCTTTCTGTATGACGTCAATTTCCGATGGCACTATTTTTGTTGTTATTTTCTTTCTCCGGTAAGCGCATTATGACAATACTGTGGAGACGCGTGGTGCCAGATCTGTCAGTGGTTGAAGCAAAAATAAATCTGACTCTCTACACATGTGTAGGACAATATTTAATTTTATAGGCAAATGTATACAGTCAGTTTGTATAAAGCACACTTTCAGTATATAACATTATAAGTATGATGTAATCTTGTTTGTACCTAACATTAAATGTGTAAGCATAATGACAATACTAATTGTGTAAGCATAATGACAATGCTAATTGTATAAGCATAATGACAATGCTAATTGTGTAAGCATAATGACAATGCTAATTGTGTAAACATAATGACAATGCTAATTGTGTAAGCAAAATGGCAATGCTAATTATGTAATCATGACAACACTAATGTTGTAAGCATAATGACAATGCTAATTGTTTAAGCATAATGACAATACTAATTGTATAAGTAAAAGTCAATGAGAAATCTTTATGCGTATGAAGTCAACAGAAAATGTGTGTATAGTGGAATACAACACGAAATATGTAACTATGACGTCAGTAAACAGAGTTTGTGTATAAAGTCACCACTTAAAACTGATAAGAGTGTTATAATACCATCAACGCTAAACATGTAGTGTTTGAAATGTAAGCCAAAGCTTTACTTTATCCTACAGTATCTCACTCGCTCTGTGCTAAGCTTTACGCCTTCACTGCGGTACAGTTTAATTTATTAGTTATTATTTAACTTTTAGCATTGAGTTGTGAATGGCATACAAACGCAGACTATCGGGGCTGTAGAGTCTGTACTACTATGAAGACGCATGCAGACACACGCACTCACTCTCTCAAGTTCTCTTTATATAGTCATCCAGTCAGTTTACTTGCGCTCGATTTAAGCATGCGCAATTACAGTCAGGACTGCACACCATGGCACGCAACGCATAAATAAGCCACACAGCACAACACAGAACACTTGTGGACACTTACTGACAAAGGCACACAGCGTTCGAACGCCAAGTCAGTTTCGAGCGTGCAACCGGGCGGTCGTCTGCACATCGTACAATACTTGCTAGGGCTCGCCGAGTCCATCAGTCTTGGCCAAGTCAGTAGTGGCAGTCAACGGCACTGCCAGCGGTCGGCATAGATTGAAAACTATGAACTACCTTACTGTTCTTAACAAGTTCTGTCGACTTCATTCTAGTCAGTTGCAAGGTATTGGTTTCCTCCAACACCCCACCCCACCCACCCCACCTCTCGACGTTTGCAAATTGACCCCAAGGGCCACTATCAAATACTAAGTTTAAGGTAGGATGTTTAAAGTCGTAGCAAACCCCTACCTTTATCGTCCACACACACACACACACACACACACACACACACACACGCAAACACATGAATATAATTAAAACACCTTAATTCTTGACACATTTAGTTTAATCAAGATTCCGGACGAGCAACAGTTGACAAACAAATGCGCTGGAGTGAAATATCTTTTCAGGTTACATGCGTAGGACGTATTCATTTAAATGCGCAGTACCTTTGCCACACAAGGGGTGCTGAGCATTAATTTAAATACCAGATTTAGCTGAGCATTAATATAAATACCAGATTTAGCTGAAGACAAACAAGTAAATATTTCAAGTTTCTATTATTTTTCTTCTTCGCGCCTGATTCTACCCTGCCACCCCTCGCAGCTTACCTTCTGTGTGACTGTGCAGAATGCGTCTGATGTATGACTGCACGCGGTTTGCTTATGGAGTGTGCGTCTGTGTGGATTATACGTATGCGCCTGGTGCGTGCCTGTTCAATCTGCGTTTGGTGTGTCTGTGGATTGTGCAATCTGCTTGTGGTGTGTGCCTTTGAAGTGTTTGTAGATTGTGCAATCTGCGTGTGGTGTATTATGTGAATGTTGTATGCATAATGAAGTTAATTAGCATAAGTTATTTACTTAACGCGTCAAATTACAAATAATTTTTATTGTAACACTGAAATAACTAATCAATCAGATAAACTATTAGGCACGGGGTTGGTGAAATAAAATGTACAAATATATTGGTGGTTAAAAGTCTTGGTTATAATTATTATTAATATTTGAGAGTGTCATTTCAGAACTATAATAATATGTTAGACCTGAGGTGAAAGTCATGGCACATTCACTAAAAATCTGAGTAAGTGACTTGTGGAGAATGGCCTTGTACAGACTGTTTTGGTTTACATGCATGTAAAGTAATATACATCTTCTTTCAAAACAGGCATTTCAATTTGTGACCGCAAACACCACCTTGTTAATGGTTATTATTATTAATTAATTAATCATCCTTAACTAATTACAAGTGATGAGAATCTTAATTTATGTTACAAATAATTCTCCAGCAGACACAACTCGTCTCCCTCACTTTGCAGATATGTGAGCGCTGTAAATGTTCTCTCTCTTCCACAACATTAAGACAAACATTTACCGTCACATAGCATTTCTGTAGGTGGAAAACTTCTTACTAAAGGAAAAGATAAATCCGTTTTTTAAATCTACATTTAGCGAGCCCCCATCCACCCACATTCTTCTCAAACATAACGTTATCAATATGTGTAAGAAGGTCAATAAATTTAACAATAAATTTATTAAACCAACAATCAAATATACATTTAACAAATACAATGAAAAGATTATTTGTCATCAATATTTCCATGAAACCAAATTCAAATAATTGTAATATCTAAACAATTTTATATTCTAACACACAGTTCAACAGATTAGTGTCAATACAAATCACAGGATAGTTCTTATCAGACAACAGAAATGGAATTATTAGAGATAATCAATAATAGTTTCTATATGATGCTGTCTCAATAGTCTTTCGCATGCCTTTCTTGTAACCAAATCACAGGTTATTGTTCACGTGAATTCCAGGTGTTTCCCTTCTCACGCAGAACACTGATTCACTGCTATTCTCTTGAGGCTATTCTGGCGCTCTGCTGTAATAGCCCCTCAATCAGAACAACAATTGTAGCAAATTCCAGAAACCTCTTTGTACCGGAAATTGCACAATGTAGTCAGCATACCTTGCTACTAGACATGAACAAGTGCACACACATATACACACTGAGGCAAACACCTCTTGCAGCTACCACAATTATAGCGGTCTATAATTAGTGAAGCAGGAGATTCCAATAAAACAAGGAAAGGCCGCTTTTTCCTTGTAAAATTATAATCAGGGAACACGTTTCCAGTTTATTCCTTTTTAACTCCATTCTTTCTTACATTCATGTCTTAACTTACAGTTTCCTGCAACAGTATTTATTAGCCTGATACATATATACAGCATAATAAATATGCATAATAGTTTTATGAGTGGGTTCACTAGAAACAATGTCAAGTGTTTAGCATACCACATATAAGCATCATAGTTACAATTTGTAGAAATAATAGTCTACTCAGATAATACATCTCTACGTAAAACACAAGTATAATATATCAATAGCAAAGTGCGTGAGATATTTCTTCTCTCACAATTAGTCAGTTAACTCACCATCAAGCTAATGGCTGTCTTTCATGACCAGGCTCTTGCCATACCAAATTCAAAGTGATTAGAATTTTCTATAGCAGGTAAACTTTTGATCTCAACTCATTGGCTGGTCTCGTTCCAGTAAATGTTAACCATTGGATAATAAAAACTACTCATCCAGTTGGAACTGGTTGCATTGCTTCAGCAATTTCTAGCATATTCTTAACTCAAGTGTTTGCTCCAACTGACACTTACAAAAATACATCATAAGAAGGGCTCAAGGTCGGGTCACTTCGACAGTTTAACAATTTATATACCAGTTAAGTTTAGAAATAGGGATAGGCAAAGCAGGCACCTCATTTCTGTCAACAGAGAAATCTCAATTATCTTAAAACAGTCATCTTAGATCGTTCTTTACATACATCTAACTTCTGTCAAAACAAGCATCTCAATTCTTTCAAATCATGCACATTCCTTTCTTACACAAAGACCTATTTTTAATTGTAAATACTCTTCATAGCTAGAGCGTTCGTTCTTATTTTATTTTATTTAAGTTGTTATCGGCAATATAGTTAAATATATTATCTACATTATTTATGATTTCTAAGGCTTGAGAATAATGTAATTTAACCGTTGTTAGTTTACTTTATTTAAGTTGTTATCGACAGTATAGTTAAATATATTATCTACATTATTTATGAGTTCTCAAGCTTGAGAATAATGTAATTTAACCGTTGTTAACATCAGCACCTCAAAACCTTACTTTATGAATTAGAACCTATAATTTAACCACAGAATAACATCAGTACCACAAAACCTTACTTTATGAATTAGAACCTATAGTTTAACAACATAATAACATCATAAAGTCAATAAAGAATGAGTAGAGGTATTATACTTGTTATTCCTCTGAATGTATTTTTCTTTTTCGTGCAATTCTAAAAATAGTTCAAGCCTCATTACTGTGTATATTCTCTCTTTCATACACATATAAAAAGGCACTCTTTCTTCACTTGTACAATATTGAAATTCTGTATGACAGATGTTTTAAGACTTACCTACTTGCAAGCATTATCCCCTTTCTTGAGAAAGATATTTTTTTAAAAAACATAAACAACCACACCTCCCCCACCATCCCCTTCACCAGTTTGTGTTCAAGTCAGCGATCTGCTAACACGTTTCAGCATGTAGAGTAGCGGGATCATAGCGACCACTTGCTGAAGCACTTAGCACTTCCGTTTATGTTGTTTTGTTGTTCTTGTTGTTTTAATTTTATTTTTTTAAAAACTGTGTCGTCTATTTTTTTTTCACCATTTGCCGTTTATTCATTGATACGCCAATTCCCTTTCTGTACTTGTCATTTAGTCCTTCGTAAGTACAAAATGCCGGGACACAAAGCCATAAGCAAACAAAAAATTAAATAATATATATATATACAAACCAGTCTAGTAATGGATCAGTGTGCAAATTTGATAAGATTCACTTTGTGATTTTAAAAAGTTGGATACAATTTTTAAGTCGTTTCCGTTTTTTTCTTTTATACGTACAAATCATCATTAAGAAAAAAAAAGACGTTTTGAGAAAAGCGATAATAAATCCGTCAAATTCTGCATCCTTATTTACTGTTTCCATGACAGGAAATGTAGAATTCAGCCGTACCTCAGGGTCTCTCCTCCTCCTCACCTCTTCCCATTTCTCCCGTCTTTTCGATCAATAAAGTGATAATTATCTGTGTACCCTGTGAGTTATGGTTCTTGAGTCTGGTAGCAGAGCCACGCGGGTGGTATGCAAAAACATGGCGGATGTCAGTATCGTCTGACGTTTTTGTCCACGTGGTTAGAATAGTGTTTATGTCATAGAATTATTTAACGATCCAGTTTGTTTGTCCACCTGGTCA
Source organism: Sinotaia quadrata (assembly GCA_028829895.1). Lineage (NCBI taxonomy): Eukaryota > Metazoa > Mollusca > Gastropoda > Architaenioglossa > Viviparidae > Sinotaia > Sinotaia quadrata. Next base: position 36,105,992 of record CM054180.1, read on the forward strand.
GAAAAGTGCTTATATCAAAGAGTTATTTAATGATCCTGTTTGTTTGTCCACCTGGTCAGAAAAGTGCTTATATCAAAGAGTTATTTAATGATCCTGTTTGTTTGTCCACCTGGTCAGAAAAGTGCTTATATCAAAGAGTTATTTAATGATCCTGTTTGTTTGTCCACCTGGTCAGAAAAGTGTTTATATCAAAGAGTTATTTAATGATCCTGTTTGCTTGTCCACCAGTCAGAATAGTGCTTATATCAAAGAGTTATTTAATGATCCTGTTTGCTTGTCCACCAGTCAGAAAAGTGCTTATATCAAAGAGTTATTTAATGATCCTGTTTGCTTGTCCACCAGTCAGAATAGTGCTTATATCAAAGAGTTATTTAATGATCCTGTTTGCTTGTCCACCTGGTCAGAATAGTGTTTATTCCACGATTCAGTTTGTCCTGAACAGAGTGGTTTATGCATTTAAACCTCAGTGTTTGTTTTTCCATTTTTGCCTTAAGGAGTTATTTGATTTGACCGATTTCAGACTATATAGCTTTATCTAATATCACCAATAATATTTGCTGGTAGACTCAGCAAGATCCAAAAACCTGCTAAAAGGACTGCACTGACAGAAGAGTTTTGGCCTTCTTAGGCAGACTCTTTGAGGACACCTATTTCAGTTCTATATCCATCTTTGACTCGGAAGTCAGAAGTCTTGATTATCGTGCAACAAATATCGACTCGTTAACATCCTCCCATCCTCTACAGCCATTCTCCTTTCCAAAAAGTTTTGTTTTCTGCTTGTGGACGAGGAAAATGGTATTACAGGTGAAGATGCATATCAACTGGAAGTATCGAACCCCATTTCTGTCTTGGCGTGAATGGTTCTGTGTCATTGTCCCCAGCTATCTTCTAACCCGATCTTTGATGTGATTGACTGGAGGATCTTGGGTTTGAGTCTGGCGGGTTATACCTTACAGGCATTTGGCTTATGCCTGATGTTTGTGGTAAATCTGACTCGCTTCCGGTATCTCGTCCCAACCAAACATTATTTTAAAAAAAATATAATAAAATATGCAATTCATCCGGTACCTTTTTGCCCTTTGCTACATATGGGTTGAAGTAGCAATATGTACGAAAGAGGTCGCATTATTGTTAAGGTGCAACCTTCCCCACATGGATAAGGCGCCACACAGTCACTGTTTCCTTAGTTTTAGATTTTCTTCCGGCCAAGCGCGGGGCATAAATGATATATATATATACTTCCGGCCAAGCGGGGGACATCTCTAATATATATATATATTTATTTACTTCCGGACAAGCTAAATTGGTGCATTTATTTTTATTGATACACAACCGACCAAGCTGAAAACACCCCGTTTTGGCGCGTGGCAGAAATCAAGAGCACATGGCGGCATGACCGCTGAATCAGCAGAAGCAAGGGTACTGCAATCGGCTTGCTCGGTAAAGAGGTGGTGGGGTTGTTTGAAGACGGCTTACGTCACAATGACAATCAATTATTACTGTTTTATAATCAATTGTTACTGTTTTATAATCAATTGTTACTGTTTTATAATTAATTGTTTCTGGTTTATAATTTGACGCTGTCATTTGTATTGCTTATCTTAATCATATTGCCTGGAAGGACAACAGTTTAACTGCTAGAGACTTGTGTAGTGGTTTGTGTGCGCCTCTGCTACATAAATAACAGCAGCAACAACAACAACAACATGTTTTGTGTCCAACCTCACTCTTCTCCTTATACTTCGACGATCACAGTGATTTTATTGCTGTTGCTGCTCTTATTACTCTCGTTGATAATGGTGCTACTGCTACTGCATTCTTTATTGTTCACCGTCATAAATAATCAGATTATAAAGACATCATGCAGTTTCTACACGGTTTTACGGTGCATGAGTTAAGTTTCATTTATTCTTTTGTTCGCTTGTTTGAGTGTCTTTCGGATCACTTATTCAGTTGTTTGATCTTTCACACGTATACACACGCTACACGTACATAAGCATGCAGGCACTAGCACACATACACATGCTGCTTCTCAAGATAAACAATGAACCTTCATCAAATGTAAATTATTGAGCTTTCTTAATACAGTTTGAAATGTATTTGTTTATTCCGGCATCATTATTATAGCTCCTAAAATACCTTGTAAACTACCGGAAGTGATTCTTCGTCGTACAACCGGAAGTGATTCTTTGTCATACAACCGGAAGTGATTCTTCATTTATTGAAGACAGTTCTCCAGTTTTGACAAACTGTCATGATTATGCCAAAGTTTGCGTGAATGGAACAAGGTTACTTATTGGACAGCGTGTAATTGTAATTAACCAACCAACCAACTTCTTGACGTTAATCTTCGAACTCTTCTCCAGAAAGTTTATATAGTAACAAGTTTCCGTGTTTTCACAGATTCCGATTTTCATCTATAAAAGACAACAGCATACATGCCATTACGGTAAGTTTTATTTTTGTTCTGCTACTCAAACCCCTGAAAGCCTGGCTATCTATCGGCGATGGTTATTCTTCATCTACCCACACATGAACACAACTACGGTGTTACTAATCGATTCCCCAAAATAAACAAATAAAAATAAGTAAATAAAGAAGAAATGTACAATTTTCCTCAAATAATTTGTCATGATCTCTCGTGCAGTGTACAAAGTATAGATTGTGTGTTTGTGGATGGGAGAATCACAACAAAAATTTTAGTTGTCAAGGATTTCTATTTTTACTCTTTTAATTTTGGAGAATTTACGTGATATTGAAAAATCTCATATTAATTGTAAATTTCTTGATTTCTTATTCAGTTTGTAACTTTTAAGTGGTAGAAACAAATACTAACTAGTCTTAATCTTGTTTTATTCAACTAGTCCTGTCGGATTTTGTACCCAAGAGTAAATTGTCTTCTCTTCCAAAATCTTACTTCGCTTTCTTCATCACAAAAACATGCGCATATCTACCGTCGAACAGAAACGTTGAGTGACGTGCATTCGGAACGATTTCCTCCTCAAGTGGTCTTACTCATCGCTAGTAAGTAACTTCCACCACATGTAACACATGTCACCAAGGCGACAGCTACTTTCTGCAGTGCCGGGGTGGAAAGGAGGGGGGGTCGTTGGAGGGAAAGAGGGACATGGTGTAGACTGTAGAGAGAATAGTGTGTAGCGTGTGGCGGCTGTAAAGGCTCAATTTCCATTTATGCGTGCTCGTCAGTACTCTCCTCGATGGCGTCACTCAAGTTGATGAAGACTGGTGATCTGTTTGTGTGTTAACATATATGCTATTTCACATGTGTGCGTTCGGATCAGTAGTAAAATTGTGTTAAGCTTATCTTGAGATAGCCGAGATCTCCATATGAATTAAAACAATTTAAGTTACATAGCAAAACACACACAGAGAAGTTGTTTTGTTAACAGTCGTATCCATCTGCTGTCAGAAAAACAGCCAACTCGCATTTTGAAGTTTACTTCGGTCTTGGTAAGAGAAATAACTCGGACAATTCCCTGTGTATTTTATGCCAGATACAACTGTGCAGACCTAGTTGACGGCATTAAATGTAGCCGAAAGTGATGTTTAATGTCTTTAACAACGTAAAACCCCGCTTGGTGTATCACCTTAAGTGTATTGGAAAATGCATTCCAATAGGATCTTAGCACATTGCTATAGAACGCCTGAGTATAAAAAAATCAGTCATACACACTGCGGCTTAAATTTTCTAAGCCTTGGATGTCACGGCTATATATCACATAACAGGTTAACCAAACAATAGACATTATGACTTAAAAATTCAAACCATAGATATTGTTGACTAAGAAACAGAAATGTAAGTCATAGATATCAGTGTTTAAAGTGTAAGCAGAAGACACTAGGCTTAATAATTTTATTGAAAGATATAAATGTAAGCTTCACAAATGTAATCCTTAAACATCATGACAAAATAATCAAGTGTGGGCCTGATGGAATGGGTGATGAATTCGGTGCTTCGACAGACCCAGAGGGAAATAAAGAATAGATCACAGAGTTTGATGTGTCCAGTTAGAGGAAAATAAAGGACAGATCACAGAGTTTGATGTGTCCAGTTAGAGGAAAATAAAGGACAAATCACAGAGTTTGATGTGTCCAGTTAGAGGAAAATAAAGGACAGATCACAGAGTTTGATGTGTCCAGTTAGAGGAAAATAAAGGACAGATCACAGAGTTTGATGTGTCCAGTTAGAGGAAAATAAAGGACAGATCACAGAGTTTGATGTGTCCAGTTAGAGGAAAATAAAGGACAGATCACAGAGTTTGATGTGTCCAGTTAGAGGAAAATAAAGGACAAATCACAGAGTCTGATGTGTCCAGTTAGAGGAAAATAAAGGACAAATCACAGAGTCTGATGTGTCCAGTTAGAGGAAAATAAAGGACAAATCACAGAGTTTGATGTGTCCAGTTAGAGGAAAATAAAGGACAAATCATAGAGTTTGATCACAGAAGGAAATAAAGAACAGAGAGTCTGATATGTTCAGTCATTAAGTGAAGCTTTCACTGAAAGGCTAGGTTCACACATACCGGTTAAGCGCAAGGAAGCTGGATTCACATATGTATTTGTAAACACAAAGAAGTTGCGTTCACACATGTATTTTTAAACACAAAGAAGTTGGGTTCACGCATGCAATGTAAAGCACAAGGGAGTAAGTATGTATTGTGTTATGCAACAGTAAGTTGGGCTCACACGTTTTCTGTTACGTACAGTGACGTATGAACTATTATGCGTATCTTGTGAATGGCGCATTGTCAACAGACGGTCTTGGCGTAAATACTATTTATGTATGCACACACGAAAAACGTACGCAGTTCCCAAATACGCTTACAAATCAAACTTCTCGAACACGGCTTTTGAGGGGAAGAGAGGTGGTATGTGCTGGAATCAAAGAATAATGCGTGGATATTTTTTTTTTAAATAGTACATTTCACATAATAAGATGGATGTTGGAAAGATGGCGAAAGGAATGGATGGATAGTGATGAATAGGAAGAGAAAGAGGAGGAAGCAGAAAAAATGCAACGCAGCAGAACATTAGAAATACATGTACCCAGAACTAGAAAATCGGTATAAGCAGCTTCTGGGACAATGGGAATGAGGTCAAAGGTCCAGGGTGAGCCTGTCTGCGCGTGTGGTGACCAACTTGTGATACTTTTTGTTGTTTATTTTTAGGGACTCGCGCTTGTAAGTGGTAAAGCGCGTGAATGCTGGTGGATATTTATAGCCGCGTCGTTTTTTTTTTTTTAATATGGTTCGTTTCGCGAAACGGGGAATTAGTTGTGTAGAATCGCCCCGTACCCATTGTTTAAAGCAGAACACTGTTCACTGCCATCTGTTATTGATACCGTGCATTTATATTTCTTCCATTATATAAAATCAGTTATCCTTTGCAAAGATATAATATTATAGTACACAATGCTGTTTACTACACAAAGCTATTTATATATTTCAGAAATAGAAATTTAAATGTTTCGAGAGATAAATGCATATTATTTTTAATAATTAATCTATAAAGATTCGCACCTACAGACACTGTGTACAGGAAAATTTTTCATGGACACGGAATAGAGATGATGAAATTATATACAAACGACTAGTGAAAATAGTGAAGAAACATGCACATATATGTTTCTCCGCAAACTTAACAGTAAAATAAAATTGCAGTCTCAGCAAACCTAACAGTAAACGAATTCTGCCCAGATAAACGGTCTGCAAACCTAGGAGTAAACATCTATACAGATAAATTTTCTCAGCTAACCCAGGAGTACAAATGCACAGATAAATTGTCTCTGTTAACCCAGGAGTACAAATGTACAAATAAATTGTCTCTGCTAACCCAGGAGTAAAGGAGTGCACAGATAAATTATTTCTGCTAACCAAAGAGTAAAGGAGTGCACAGATAAGCTGTGTCTGCTAAACAAAGAGTAAAGGAGTGCACAGGTAAACTGTGTCTGCTAAACAAAGAGTAAAGGAGTGCACAGATAAACTGTCTGCTAACCAAGGAGTGCACAGATAAACTGTGTCTGCTAAACAAAGTGTAAAGGAGTGCACAGATAAACTGTGTCTGCTAACCAAGGAGTGCACAGATAAACTGTGTCTGCTAAACAAAGAGTAAAGGAGTGCACAGATAAACTGTGTCTGCTAACCTATGAGTAATAAATGCAGTTAAGAAAAACCGTCTCTGCAAATCTAAGAGTAAAGAAAAAAATTAAAACTGAGCGGTTTTTTTTGTTTTTTTTTATACCATTAGACACATTTCACAACCGAAAACACAAATGTGTCGTGATGTCATTATTTTCTTAGCATTTGTATTCGTAAACTAATTTTTTGTTGGAATGTGATTGTGTGTGTGTGTGTGTGTATGCGTGTGCGGGTGGGTGGGTAGTTTTTTCCCTCCACCGGTCATTGGAATTGAAAATTGTAATTTGCTACACATAGCTTGTCTCTGAAAAGCTCTGGCATAATGGCGCAAGCAAATACACAGGAAGCTGTCGTGATAAAATGACTGCCATTAATTTGGGTGGATTGATACCTGTGAATTAACGTTGGTTGACTGAAGTTTGCTTGAATTTTGTGTTTGTCTGTTTGGAACGTTATTGATTTGATTGAATTGTGTTCGCCTATTTATTTTTTGTTTTGATTTCTGTTTGTTGGCTTGATTTTAGTTTTAGTTTGAATTTTTTGCTTTCAGTGTTTTATTTAATTTATTTTGTTGCAATGTTTTAATCTTGTTGGTCAGCATTTTTTAGAAAGTTATTTGTATTGTTTGTTTGAATCTCAATTGTGTTACGGTTTTGTTTTAACAATTGTGTCTGTCTGCATTGTTTCCTACCATGTATTTATGTTGGTTTTTTTTTTGCTTGTTTGTTTTTCTTGTGGAATGTAAAATATAAAATAGTGAAATGAGTCATGGGGGAAAACGTTTCTGAAAACAATCTTGGAATGTATCATTGATCAACACTTTCTCGTAGTGTCTGTTGTCTCTCTCTTACATAAACAAGCACACACACATACACACACACACACACACACACACACACACACACACACACACACACACACACACACACACCACCCACCCACACGAGTCCATTTCTCTTTCTCCTTTCCTGCCTCCCTCTCTTTCCTATTGTGTTTACCGCAGTAGTGAAGGCTTATCTTAAGTCGAATTGGTCCAGTCTTTAAGCGCCCCGAGTGCAATCTTACCTGTAGTCGGCTTGGCTAAGTCGTTGAGTGCAATCTTACATTAGTCGGCTTGGCTAAGTCGTTGAGTGCAATCTTACCTGTAGTCGGCTTGGCTAAGTCGTTGAGTGCAATCTTACATTAGTCGGCTTGGCTAAGTCTTTGAGTGCAATCTTACATTAGTCGGCTTGGCTAAGTCTTTGAGTGCAATCTTACATTAGTCGGCTTGGCTAAAAGTCTTTTAGTGCCTGAGCATAAGCTTTACCTTAAGTCGATCTGGTCCATTTGCGCGCCTACGCTTTCCTGCAATTTGTTGTCTTAAAGTTGAGCCACGCCTGCATGAGGAAATAGAGGTCGTTATGACTTGTGCGTGTGCGTGCACGTGTGTGTATATGTGTGCGTGCGTGTGTGTGATATTCTGAAGAGACAATGTTGTACAACTGATGATTCATCAGTTTTAGTGTTGAATAGCTGTTCTGGTTTGCGGCTGCTTGCACTTCGCATTTGGCACAAGGCACTGACAACGTAAGAGTGATTAAAGGAGCAATAATTACTTACAACGTAAGAGTGATTAAAGGAGCAATAATTACTTACAAACGTAAGAGTGATTAAAGGAGCAATAATTACTTACAAACGTAAGAGTGATTAAAGGAGCAATAATTACTTACAAACGTAAGAGTGATTAAAGGAGCAATAATTACTTACAAACGTAAGAGTGATTAAAGGAGCAATAATTACTTACAAACGTAAGAGTGATTAAAGGAGCAATAATTACTTACAAACCTAAGAGTGATTAAAGGAGCAATAATTACTTACAAACGTAAGAGTGATTAAAGGAGCAATAATTACTTACAAACGTAAGAGTGATTAAAGGAGCAATAATTACTTACAAACGTAAGAGTGATTAAAGGAGCAATAATTACTTACAAACGTAAGAGTGATTAAAGGAGCAATAATTACTTACAAACGCGCAAAATAAACTGAACAGTAAGGAAATACTGCGTTACAGCGGACAATACGTTTATTTGTATAATGGAGTTCACCTCCAGACAGCCTTAACGGATGACTAGTTCTGCGTTAAGGTACAATCATCTCTTCGATCCACATCTGGAATGCGTACCTTGATGCAAATGTGGCTGCCGCTGCTGATGTTACTGGCGATTTTGTGTATGTGTTGGCTGTTATTGTTTTCTAACTTTGATAGATGTCATTCAGAAAGGGAGCAGATATCGCTAATGCCGTAACTCTCACGACAGCGTGTGAGACATTAAACTAAAAAGGAAAGTAACATCTAATTACCACAAGTGCTGTATAAACGTTCGCAGGGCTAATAACCACGACTCCCCATGTTAAGTTATAGTTTTAAAATTCCAAACAAATTATGTAATTATGTGTCAGTTTATGCTGCTACGAAAGAGAAGTCTAATATCCATAAATCCCATGTCAGCTAACGATGTATTTCACTATTTAAGCTCATAACCACAACTCTCTTTCAGTTGTTGCAATGAAGTAGGTTAAATTAACCACAACTTCCTTTACTTGTTGCAATGAAGTATGTTACGTTAACCACAGCTCCCTTTAATTGTTGAAGTGAAGTACGTTAAGTTAACCATAACTCTCTTTAGTTGTTGCAACGAAGCACGTTAAGTTATTCACAGCTTCCTTTTTTACTTGTTGCAATAAAGTACGTTAACCACAGCTTCCTTTTAGTTGTTGCAATGAAGTATGTAAGTTAACCACACTTCCCATGTAATTTTGTAATGCAATAAAGTCTGTAAATCTAATTGCCATAGATTTAGTGTACTTTTACAATGCACAGAAACTCCCAAACCTGATATTAACAACGTTAATATCAGTGGGTACTGCATGCAATTCGTGAGTGTAAATATTACAACTCCATATCATTATGTAATGTGTGGTGGGTTTAAATGCCTCGACATGTATGTGTCTAATTATCGCAGCTCTAGATCAGTAGTTAAGGAGTTCACACTCTGCGTTCTACTGCTGCTGCTGTTGAAGGGTTGTTGCACGCAGTACACGCACGACACAGCAACAACTTTTACGGTGCAAGGCAGTCTTTGGCCCATTCATTGCGATGCTTATCTCTGCACGAAGTGAATTTGGATCGGGCGGTTTTAACCAAAAATAAAACAATCATCTTTGAAAATTCCTGTTCAATCAGAAGTAGTCTGATATCAGAATTCTACTGGGAAACTGCTTATATCACTTTATACGTGTATTTGTGTGACTGTGATTTTGGTATAACATGTGTGTGGCCCGCTTATACATAATATTTTATTAGGTAGGTTGTAAATAAATATTGTTACGTAAAGCAGCTTTTATCCAGTATCGAGATAAAACAATGATGCAGCGCGCTTACTGCTGAGACTAAAAATGTTGGATGGATAATGTACGAAGGCGGGTCGTTGGAATTTAGGCGGCAACAGGATGACTCACACCGCGAAATTGATGGATACAGCTAGTAGCAGAAGCAGCCTCCTGCAAAAACACACCGACTGCCGTCCGCGTTCTTGACTCTCTCTGCACAGCCTCTGTTGCTTTGCCGCGCTCCTAAACCGCGATCTTATCCGTTCGCCAGCCGCATGCTACTGCTACCACCGGTTTCCCCTGAACAAGGCTCCCTTGTCTGGAACCACCACGAACTGTGAACGTGCGGAATGATGTGGTAGTTGAAAAGTGACCACGCTTGGCCAGTCCTGCTCAGGTTAAAGTACCACACTTACACGTTCGTGTTGAACTAATATTTCCAAGGTTCCGTTAATTACTGCGGTCAAAGGTCGCTTTTATCGGTACCAGAGTTGCTGTTTAAGTGACGGGCTTGCAAGAGATTTTTTTTTTTTTAAAGAACAAGACGTGGTTTTATAAAGGGAGGTCTTTAGAGAGCTAGATTTGTCAGGCACGACCGGTGGAGTTGCGACCAGCAAGCAGCAATGTTGCTCAAGAAATAAAATAAAAATTTTGTTGCAGCCACGGCGAGCGAATCCCTCGCACTAACCTTTTGAAAATTAGTAATAAAGGGCTGTTGAGTGCCAGTCTGAAAAAGCCAGCTTGGATACATTTGGACGCCAGCAAGTGGTAACAATCTTGCCTATTGAGCAGTCAAACTGGTCACACGACATAGGTAGCCCTAGAGTTCTACATCAGACCCAAGTGCACGGCAGTTGCAGCTTCTATTAAACAGTTTACTGGTCTAATCTCCTGCTAGACACGTGGAGGAGGAGGGATTTGAACTGCTAGTTGCTTGCCTTAGAACTCGTTCTCAGCCGACCCCATCCTGTCGGCGCCTCCCCTCCCGTCCTCACGCTGTTTTGTCACCACGTGATTTTGGATTTCTGCTGGCTGCAAAAAGTGGATTGCTTCTGCGAGAAAAATCTCATCCCTCCTCACAGTTCCTCCCCACAAACACTTTGTGCCTTTTTGTTTTGAACCGTCCGATCTGCAGGATCTCTATCAAGTTTTATTGATGAGATTTGGATTTTGTACACTTTCGCTCTAAACCGTAAGCAGCTGTTCAAATCGGATCGATTTTGCCTGTGTTGCTCACCCGAGTGCCCCTTTGAGTAGCACAATAAACTAATGCGCCTATGACTATTCTTTACAGAAAAGAGCGGATTGTGGTTGTGTTTTGGTTGTGTGTGCGTGTGTTTAATTTTTTTTTAAAAAATCAGTGTCTGACCTTGACATATCAAATCATCGGAGTTACCCAAAACTGTTGGCCAGACGGTGGTTAGTCGGTAACGTACGGAACTTGCTGCAGTACAACTGTTAGCCTGTTTAGAAGGAAAGAAAAAAAAACAGGAAGACGGAACTACAATTTGGTTTTTGTATCTGCTCGCTACGTGTTCTTGTCGGCTAGCGAGTGGGTGGGTTTATAAAGCAGCGTTGTTGGTTCTTTTAAATTATTATTAACGTGCTTGGCGGCAGGGGATCCACACAGACGGGGGGAAAATATTAACAAGAGTGAACCCGAAGCCATTTTCCCGCTGCTCACCTGTTGCTGAAAAGTACGCTTTACACGGAAGGTAAAATTAATGTGCACTGTTTTAAAGCTGTCTGAATTCTTCATTATTTTCTTATTACATGATTATGTCTGTGGAGACAATATAAGGGTTATTAAATGTGCTGTAGGGTGTGTGTGTATGTGTGTGTGTGTGTGTGTGTGTGTGTGAGAGAGAGAGAGAGAGAGAGAGAGAGAGAGAGAGAGAGAGAGAGAGAGATTTATCCGTTTTGATAGAATAGTTATATTATTTTCTTTTTAACTAAGCCACGTTTGCCCTCATTTAAAGAATGCTAATTAGTCATTATTGTTCGGTCCTGGGGTGCTTTTTTTTTTTACTCGCTTGTTTGGTTCGAGTGAGTAATTATAATCGGTGCTGTTTCTGAGTGTAACCATTCAAGTACACGCATTTCCTGCCAAGCACAAAATTCCAAGAAACATGAACTGAAACAACCAGCTGAATATCTAGGTAGACATATTATGCACATATATTACACCATTACACGCACTAGTGAGAACAACATAGCCTGGTCTTGCGCTGTGGATTCATTTTCAAAAAAAGTAATTTTGTGAGGATTGCCACCTAGTGTGTTCTCATACATTCTTGCTCTGTCAGCTTACTGGCTATATATAGATTGTATATATTGTATATTCCATCTAGTATTTGTTTCTGTTTGGTCTCTTATCTACTAGAGCTATCAACTAAGATTAACTGCTGTTCTCTCAGCGATTGACGGCAAATATGCGACTAGTAGTATATCTTATAGATGTGTTTCTTGTCCACTATTCTGTGAGAGTTCGTTGTTCTGCGTTCAACCTACCAGCGCACTGCTCGTAGAGCCCACAGTTACGTGTGGAAGTTCACGACTTTTTGCGCATTTCCAGGTCTGGAACTTAGCTACTCATTCGCTTGAATTACTGACATTTGATGACTCCAAAGGACAATTTTTGTTTTCGCTTGTCTACTGATGAACTAATTTTTGACTAAAGACAGTTTTAGTATCAAGTAAGCGATTATGTATTTGCTTTCGCTTGCCTACTGATTAATTCACACTACGTCTGTAGACACTTTTTAAAGTCTAGTAAGTCTTCATGTATTTCCTTGGCTTTAGTTTGTCTACTCTCTCAGTAGTCCATTGGTTTGCGCATGTAGACGATTTTAGTCTCTACTTGTGAGTAATTTCTTATTCAATCTTACTAATATCTATGTAAATATGTATGTATGCTTTAACTCTTTATTCTAGAAAGTTAAAGAGCTGAATCAGTATTTATATATTCATCACTATAAGAATGATAAATTGTGTATCTATGTGTGCGTGGATGCATGTTTATAAACTTGATAACGAGTTTCTATATATATTGTTCACCAAAAGGTTTAGATTGATATGTTTATGCATTTCACCCTCGACGTGTACTCGATAATGGAATTGTAATTATATATTTTCTTTATAGAATCGCGCTAGTCACTCATGAAAGTGTTCTTGACTAGGGGTCTGTATAAATACTTACTTGCTCTTTCGGGCTGACTAGTATGATTCACTAGTATGCATTTAGAATTCACTGTATCAAGTGTTCTTGACAGTGGCTCTTTATTTAGATATGTATCTACTCATTGCACTTGGGTTTTGGAACTCTAGGAAGACTTTGCAATTACAAAAACGTTTCAGTCAGCTTACGTCCTTCGATCTGTATTTCACTATAGTAGTTATATTTAGAAATCTTGATTACTAATGGGTATATATATATATACTCATTCTGTTATTTGTTTTATTAGTATTACATTATTTGTTGTTTGATATGTAACCAGAAATTCGTTGGAGCGCCTCGTTTACATTTTCGTGTTGTTTGCTGCTGGAATTGGATATCGAGTGAGTTGTTTACTTCTTTGCTGGTGAGCCGATGATAACAGTCCCTGGAGTTTGTTTTTGTTTGTTCACTAGCACGCTTTGATAAATCACTCGAACTGTTTTCTTTACACGAGTATGCATCGATAAGTCACTCGAGCCGCGTGCTTCTACGCGAGTATACATCGATAAATCACTTAACCATGTGCTTGTACACCAGGACGCCTAGATAAATCACTCGAATTGTGCTTCACGCTCAGTCCGCACGCTTGCACGGCTTCTAGTGTCCGCTCGCTGCAACTAGTCATAGAGCCCAGGGAAATCGTCGCCTGTAATTGACTTAATGAAGCCTAGATAGGTGTCGATATTCAGACTCCATTTCCTCTCCTCCTTCCCTCCCACAAACTTGTATCATTTCGCCACCACCACCCCCCCAATTTTATACTTCCTCCCCTACCCTCTATCAACCAACGCGCGCTCCAGGACTGAGTTGCAGTTAGTTACTCATCATTCTTGATGAAGGACTGCACTTTGCAGCACGCAGTGCATGTCGGGATGCTGCTCAAAATGTAGGCTACAGGTTAACCCCGGTCTAAGGCTTCGCACATAGCACGGTAATGCCACAGCGAGACAAGGGGATATAATTCAGCTGGCGGTATCATACTTTGATACACCGCAAGAAGAAAAAAATTATTAGAGAGGTTAACATTGTAAGCAGGTATAGAGCTTGGCATTACCACAAGGGGACTTTAGTATGGTGTATAGAACTTGTCATTACCACAAGGGGACTTTAGTATGGTGTATAGAACTTGTCAGTAACTTAAGCAGTTCAGTAGCAGAGAGCTCATGTTACCGCGCTCACCTGCAATATTGGAACTTAATTCTTAAAGTATAAAACTTGGAATTCCACAAGGATATTTTTTCTCATGGGATAAAGTTCATAAATGTAAAATAAATGCACACTAAGGAAGATTACAGCTGCGATCATCAGTGGTGTAATACCAGAATAGAAGGCCGGTGCTTTGGAGACATAAAATATATAATACCATCATTATATAGAGCTACTTTATAAATCTCAGTTTACACACTACTAGAGCTTAGTTATAAGGTATATAGGTCACAGCATACAAAAAATGGGGGAGGGAGATTTCAATGACGGGCCGTTCTGTGCATTACTGACAAACGAACATACAGGCAAAGCAAAAACGGAAATAGTTAATCAGCCTTTGGTGAAAGATTACTGTTCCATCGGAACTTTCCCTGTCAATGACAGCAAGTGGCGACGAGTAATTTGGCATTGTGTACTCAGTACCACAGAGAAATGTACTCACAGATCTAAGAGAATGTATTGTTCATTCATTATTTTTATGTACTTTAGGCGTTTTCATTCGCGTGTGACTAACCTCCCTTTAAGCCACTAAAGACAAAGTACATGAAGTGCTATCACATCAAGTGCTTCATGCTCAGAGAAAACTCGCCGACCGCTTAATGAGGAAGGCATAAGTTTTGTTTGGTTTTTAATTTGAAGTACAAAAAGATTATAATTATTATTGATAACTTTTATGGGGGGGGGGGTCGAGAGAGAGAGAGAGAGTAGAGAGAGAATGTGGTCTCTGGTTGTTTGCAGAGAAAATAACAACCCGACCTCTTCCTTTTAATTCGTGACTTTCATCATTTTTCATTGATTAATTTATACTAGTTTTGTCAATACCTTAAATTAATTTATACTAGTTTTGTCAATACCTTAAATTAATTTGTACTAGTTTTGTCAATACCTTAAATTAATTTATACTAGTTTTGTCAATACCTTAAATTAATTTATACTAGTTTTGTCAATACCTTAAATTAATTTATACTAGTTTTGTCAATACCTTAAATTAATTTATACTAGTTTTGTCAATACCTTAAATTAATTTGTCATGTGTTTGCGTGCATATTCACATATACACATATTCATTCTCATAGGCAGGCACACACATTTACACACATACAGTAATTGTAAGTGGGTGGGCTGACCGTGTTTTAAGGAGAGATTCTCATGTCTTGTGGTAAATAAATTCTTAGTATTCTCTCTCAGCCGTTGCGTGTTGACAATCGTGGAAACACCCAACACCTAACTTAACTTCCTTCTTCACAGATTCCTGCTTCGCTTGAATAGATAACGATTCCTGATTCGCTTGAATGAATATCGTAACCCTCTTGCTTGTTGAACAATCTGGATGGAGTGCTTTTGTTGTCTTTTTGTATTTGTTTTATTTTTTTGTTTATGTTTTAAGGAACGTGAGGAAGTGTAACTAAAGATCTATGTTCATTTTCCCTAAATTCTCAAAATAATTATGTCCCTTTGTTAGCCAGCGCTACTGGTGAAATGAGATCCGCTTTACTGCATTGTATCATGCGAGTTCATTGGTCTTTTCTGCGAAGGTGGTTTTTAGTAAAACTGGCTTTTGATTTTGTCCTTGATGTGCTTTTTTTTTTTTTTTTTTTTTTTTTGTGAAAGAGGATTTGATATATATTTGGTTGAGGTTCTCGTACGTTTATAAAAATTTTCATGGACTTTTGTTTATATTACCATACATTTCTTTTCTTTACTTTTCTTTTTTTTTTTTTTTATCAGCCATTATCTTTTCCCTCTTGTGTGATTTTAATTACTCTGCTGCTTTTGTTGTGGCATATAACTGTTTTAGCTTTGACAAAAGGCTGTTCATGCTTTGAAATTTGTCTGTTGTGTGATGCAGCTGTTTGTGTGGTGAGGTGTGACTATTTGTGTTGTGATAATCGGTTGTTTGTTTTGTAATATGTGGCTATTTGTGTTGTGATAATCGGTCGTTTTTTTGTAATATGTGGCTATTTGTGTTGTAAAATGGGATTTTTGCTGTGATATAAATATTCTGCCACATAAAATATTGCAAGATGTAAACACACAGCTTTCCTCGGTCACAGATCACGTTACTCTTGTTCTTGCTGGCAAACACAATGCAAATTAACGTCACGCTCTTAGTGTGTCTAATTGGCTAAAAAAAAAACACAATGCAAATTAACGTCACGCTCTTAGTGTGTCTAACTGGCTAAAAAAAAAACCGGATGAAACTATCAACAAGCAACAACAAACCACCATAATAGTAACCCACGAAAACACGGATTATTCTACCAGCCAGACAACGAGCGCCACGGACCCATCAGCCAACATTCATCATCACCACTCTTCAACTTTCTTGTCAACCACCCTCCATGATACCCATACTAGATACTAAAGTTGTCCTACGCTAAATAGTCGTGCCATCTCATGCTAAATACTAAAGTTGTCCCATCACACTAAAGAGTCACGTAGTCCCCTGGCAGCCAGTCTTGCTAATCTGCTGGTTAGCATTTTTGTGAAGGAAGTCATGTTGTCACATGCTAGATAGCAAAGTAGTCCTATAATTCTAGTCCTGCAATTCTATACTAAATAATATTATGGAAGACACTATTTCTAAATAAAGTACATGTATGTGATGATCTTTAGGAGCCAGTCGGCTAATGCAATATTCAGTACAATTGTCACTCTCCTAGCAGAACAAAGTGGCAACAACCCTGTCTCCTACCAGTTATGACTACCGACCATTATAACTACAAATATCACCCCCTTTATTTATATATCCTTCACGTAAAGAACAAAACTTCCTTCACTTTTGCTTTATTATTCACTTCTTTTGTAGGAATACACTGATACGTTTTCATTCCTGAGACTTTTTTGAGAGAGGAGAGGTGGGAAGCTTAGTGAAAGTGATTATGGTGATTTAGGAGCGTGAGGTGAAGAAAGAAAGCGCGTGAAATCTCACACTGTAAGCTGCACGGGACGATATCGATGGACCGGCCGAGGGACAGATTGTTACGCGTAACAGTTGGTTCACAGAACGCGTGAGCAGCACATAATCGGGATCATCAGAGTAGTTTATTTTATTTTTTTATTTGTATACTGATTTTATTTTAAAACCAGCTCTACTTGTGTACATGAAGCCAAACAGGGGAGCTCACTCCTCCAAGTTTAATCGGAAAAATTCTCTAGGCCATTATAATACGATTGGGCATTTGGGTATTTTTGAGTGATTTTTAGGCAAGGATTGTATGTAAAAGATTTGCTTACTTTCTAGCACAACAAAATACTACCACTTACTAAAACAAAGTAAAATAAAATAATATTTTGAAAGTTTCATTTGTTAAATTATGTTAACAGTTAAAATTGTAAATTGTAAATTATAAATATGATACTTGTAGATTTTGCACCTTAAAAAGCCAATGAATCATTTTTTTTAAAAATCCTGTTGTTTGTAAATTTTGATGAAACGACATTGTAAATTATAAAGAAACTATTCGAACTTTATTTAAAGTTGTCTGATTAATGCCGAGACAAATGTCTGTAGTTTCATTTGTTGATTTACACTTATTTATTTGCAACTGTTCATTTCAAATTATGTATTACACATTACTATTTCTGAAATTATAGAGTTGAACATATTTATTTAAGTGCAAACAAACCGACGCACTGTCACGCACATAATGAACGTGTACAACCTGAAACTGACTTTGCACGTACTCACGGGTCTTTCTTTGTAGCGCCGCGAAAGAAGACTGGACACGGTTCATTAAGCTCAGTCACAGTGGAGAATAGCTGTGTGCATGACCGAACTTTAGATGAAGATATGGGGCTTTGTCATTGTAAGGTCTATAAGGCGTTTGAGGCATTTAGCTGGTGGAACCAAGTTGTAACTGGATTTCGATACAGATTTGCGCGAAAACATCAAGTCCTGACATCTCATCAGCACTCACGGATGGTGTGGCAGAAACCGTATTAATAGTAGTAGACGTGGCAGTAGAACTAGTAAAGTTAGTAACAAGAGTAGTGCGATGTAACGTAGCCGAATTGTTACTTTTCGTGGTTCCATAACGAGTCCATGATTCAGTTACATTCATTCTACAGATTGCCGTGACGTCCAGCTTGAGAAAACATCTTCAAGGGAGAAAAGATTAGTGTTTGTCTATTTTTTTCTCGTCAATATCAGTTTGGAGTGAGATGGTAGACAAAGGATTGGACTGTGTGGATGAAGAATGTTGTCAACGAATTAAGTGAGTCCTAAGCCCACAACTCGTTCCCTTGATTTCTCCTGGTCTTGTTTCTGTTAGAAGCTATGTATATTTCCTCTTATGTCTTAACCAACGTGTATTTATCATGTCATGTTTATGGTGGTAGTTGTTCTGTTTGAGTTTTTCTTGTGTAAATATGCGTGTGAAATCCACTTTGCTGCTGATGGCGTTGGCTCTTCATATTGACAATTCCTCAGTGTTGTCTGTTGGCTCTCCATATTGACAATTCATTAACAACCGTTGAAAATTGTAGCCAGAAGTACCTCGCAATTTGTTATGGCAACTCGCTAGCGAAAGAAAGTCAAGATCAGGGGAGGTGGGAAAGGGGACTAAGATGGAAACTGTTAAAATGGAATATAGGTTTAGGACTTAGGTGAACAAAAAGAGCTTATTTGTCGTAATAATAAGAAATGTTGTGTGCTGGCTCTCCATATTGACATTTAGTCAATGTTGTTTGCTGGCTCTCCATATTGACATTTCGTTTTGTGTTTTTGGATGATGTGATCAGAATGGGAGGGGATATGCGTGTTACACAGTTTAATTTCATTTCTATTCAATTTCTATACCAATAAATATAGTCGTCAAACACATCTTGGGTACCCGGAGATTAATCGGCCAATAAGACTTTTAGGATTTAGTAATAAGCATGATTTGGGTAGTTCCCCCCCCCTCCCATTTCAATGAGGCGTTGACTGTCTTACTAGAGAGATGATGAGAAATTATTATTTGCTAAGATTATAAAGCAGTTCAATATTAACCCGACCAAAAAGCACAAATTCTTGACCATTCTAATCTTATTTCCTTTAATATTTTTAGTAATCATTTCGCCTTTCACCTTCAAGATATAAGTATCACTACGTGTTATACTCTACAGACATATTTATCGTTTGTTTATATTATATGTTTACATAAGCACAAACCTATAAACATCCCCTTTAATGTTGTCTGTTCCCCCCTTGGGCAACATTAAGATCGCTGGCAGATAAAGTGAGGTTTTAACTGTATTTTTCTGCGGAACTTAAAATGCAGATGTTTGTATGCGTGTGCGTGCGTGTGATCCTGTGAGTATTTTAAAGGAGAGGGTGTGTGAGAGGTATATGCTGTAAATGTGTAATTGGAAGACATTGGAGCGTAACGGTGAACTAGGGTGTCAGGTCCTGCAGAATTGCTTATTGGTGACTTGATATCTCAAAACTTTTCACAAACACTTTGCAAGACAGTTTTTGTTTTACCGCCATCACTACAAACAACTAGAAATTAACAACGTGTACATTCTTCACAACATCTCTTGTCACAGCAAGGTAACGCAAAGGTTTGGTGATGAGCTATATATAGACATCCTCATAAAATTACTTGACACAGCAAGGTGGCGCAAGGGTTGGTGCTGAGCTATAAATAGACATACTCATAAAATCTCTTGAACAACAGGGTGGCGCAAGGGTGGGTGATTAGAAGTGAGGTACGTTGCCCGAATCGATTTCCGGTTACCGTGTGATAGGGTCTTGAATCAGGCCGATTTCAATGTGCCGTGATGGAGTCTGAAATAGGCCGACTTCATGGTGCCGTGATAGGGTCTTGAATCAGGCCGATTTCAATGTGCCGTGATAGGGTCTTGAATCAGGCCGATTTCAATGTGCCGTGATGGAGTCTGAAATAGGCCGACTTCATGGTGCCGTGATAGGGTCTTGAATCAGGCCGATTAGGGTGCTGTGATAGGGTCTTGAATCAGGCCCCTTTCCGGTTACCGTGATAGGGTCTTGAATCAGGATGCCATGATAAGGTTTCGAGTCTGGCTGATAGGGTGTCGTGATAAAGTCATTCTTTGGTCGGTTATCTGCAGCATGAGTGTCAATAATACTAGTTAGCACAAGCAAGACATATAGTCCTATATGATGACGTCACGAAATGCGTTCCAGATGGCCGTTTTTAATTGACTGTAACAACAGACGTGCTCACATAAAAAACTATATTTTGACAAGGGAGGGAATCAAGACACTGGCAGGAGGAAAAAACCTCTATTAACTGATGCTTTAAAATTATTTTTTCGAAGAATCCTGTAGATCTTGTAGATAAAATGATACTTTCTGGGTTTACAGCTATAAAATTGTGTACATGTTGATTCTTCAAAAGTCAAGTATTCATGTTTGGAAATATGCGTTAAAAACTCATCATAATTTGTATATGCCTTTGGCGACTGACATGGTGACTGTCCTGGTTCTTCATTGGATGTAGTTTGAACACAGAAAGAATAAACAAACAGTAACTTAATGAAATCAGAAAGAACAACAAACCAGATTTAAAAAATTAAATAAATTAATGAAATTAATGAAAGAATAAACAAACAGTAGCTTGATGATATCAGAAAGAATTAACAAAATAATAGCTTGATGATATCAGAAAGAATTAACAAAATAGTAGCTTGATGATATCAGAATGTGTAAACAAAACACTAGCTTGATATCAGAAAGAATGAACAAAATAATAGCTTGATGATATCAGAATGTAAACAAAAACACTAGTTTGATTGATGATATAAGAAAGAATTAACAAAATAGTAGCTTAATGATATCAGAAAGAATGTACAAAACTGTAGCGTAATGGAATAGATAAATCAAGAGGAAGTACAAACAGACAACTGTTAACGGATAAAACATACTTGAAAACTGAAACATATGCCAGTCATAGTGAGTAATAATGAGTGAGTAATAATGAGCCTTTGAAAACTTTTATAGTGTAGCTAAGTTCATTAACGTTTGTTTATCTCTGTGTGTATAATGTTCATGGTGTGTGTGTGTGTGTGTGTGTGTGTGTGTGTGTGTGAGGTATCTGCCTAAACAGGCATAACCTTTTCTAATCCACAGCTGGGGTAAAAGCTTTACACAAAAGTAGGATATCACTAGTATATATCTAAGACAGCTTAAGACGGTTATCTTCAATTAATAGCTGCAATAAACTAACTTGCTACGAGTGAGAGACACCGATTTTTCAATTATTTGTAGCCATACAGAGTGAGTTCCCTTGCCTTCATTCTTTTTTCACAAACAGATAAAGTGATACTGTATGACATGAATATTGTTTTCTTAAGTCAATTGAAAGTGAATACTGTTTTCTTTCATTGGCATTTGGGAATAAAATCTAATGTTTGGATATTAATATGATCATAACGAGTTAATGCTAAGGTATAAAAAAGGGATTAAATACAATTGTATCATGACACGTAAACGCCCATGTATGTAAAGAAAATCCACACAGCATGTTGTTAACACTAGAGAAGTATATATTTATCAGTCCTAGGTAAATAATGAAAATTCATTTTTGCAAATTACTGCCAGCAACTGAAAATTAAAACTATAGAATCGACAAGGAAAAAAAAGAATTAAATTGCTTTTGAATGTGATGTAATCATGTTGATATCATCCAAGTACACTATTTACATTTATAGACTTTTTTACTCCACCAGATCAGTTACATATAAACTTTCTAAAAGTTCGTTTTTTTAGAAAACCTTTGCCGATTGAAAATGGGTTTAAAGCCATGAAAGTACGGATGGCAATAAAATTTTAATTACAAAACGTTTATAACTGTTTATATATTATTTGAATTCTTAGAACTTATCATTTCATCTATATCAGCGAATTTATCTGTTGTTTGTGTGAGTGCTGCAGCTGATATCTTGTCGCACGCGTCGTCATGATACAGCTAAACCGTATTGCCTTGTCATGTGCGAACATGTTAACAACTTCCTGTTTCACCAAGAGTTACCTGCTCTGAACAACAACAACAACAAAAAATCGATCGCTCAACCGTAGCCTTTGAATTGCTTTTTGCTTCCCACCCCCACCCCACACGGCAGGTGGAGATAAATCGATCGACGAGTTTTAGTTGAGTAGAAACCACCAACAAGTCGTCCGTCCAAAGAACACCGGGACTAGCGAGGTTAAGACATTGTCTTGACCTCCCTCTGTCTGTGACAATGATTAACAGAAAACTTTGAAACCCAAATTATACTTCGACTCCCTTGAAAAGCTGCCGCGAGACAAATGTACTCAATTTCAATTCGTGACATTCAGGTTTCGATTCGAATACCCACTAATTTCAGTGTGTACCAGTTGTATAGCTCATGATTGTCAACGTCCAAAGCTGTTGTGGATACTTCGATTGAACTTCTAGAACCAGGAGGCATAAGGACAAATGTACGCAATAGTATTTTTTTCTTTTTCCCCCCTCCCCCCCCCCCCAAATAAACTTTGGACGAAAGAGTGCCGTAGCTTTATATTGAGGAATGTATATAATCAGCGAGTGGAATTCGTCGCTTGAGCCGGTGAACGATTAAGAGGCGATGATAGTAAGGAATCGAGTAAAAAATGTGTGCATGTGTTTTGTTTTTTTTTGTGAGAGAGAGGGAGAGAAGGGGGGGGGGAAAGAGAGGCAGACACAGAGACTGAGCAGAACTGGGATCAAGCTGAAGGTGACGCGATCAGGTGATGAGAGGGACGAGTGCATGCACCTGCTACTTTCAGTTACCTTTTCAAGCATTTTGTATCCAAGTCGATCCCTGATTAGTTCACGATGCGTAGCGTTTGTACTGCATGATTAGAAAAAAAGTCATTAGGTCATCTAAAAATTCCCAGCACACCCAAGTTCGACCACTTTAAAGTACAGGTGAGAAGAAATAAAATACTGGAAGGCAGCGGTGAAGTCAGACATGTACGTTTCAAAACAACAAAAAAAAAATAGTAGGCGGGCAGACGCATACCAGGATGGGATGCCTGGCCAAACCGAAATTGCTCGACATGCACCGATAGACACGGGGCCTCGACACAAGGGGCCCGAACTGAAAGTGAAATAGTGCAAGTCTCAGTCCATGAACAAGAGTGAGACGCTCGCCCAGAAAGCCAGCGATCTACAGAGGTAAGACTAGAAAGAATTTTTATTTTAATCGGGAGGAGGAAAGTGGGTGGAAGGAGGAAGGTAATATATATACGATCAGCAAGAGAGAGCCTGCCTACTTTTAAAAAATGTTTTTTTTTTTACTTATATCGGTCCAAAGGGGGCGGGACACTTGCGCAGCTTTTTTTTACCTTAGGCAAACTGGTGTGCGAGCGAAGAAGGAACTTTAACTCTGACGGAGAAGGCCGCATGTAGCGCGGGTTTGACATCGTTCGATTTTTTCAATAACCGTGTTTCCAGCCTTTTGAGTCAGTGTCAGCTGGATGTGGGAATTCGAACCTTGGAACAAGTAAGGCTTCTTGACAAATTGCTGATCATTTTAGTTGCTTTACGTCTACGTGTACAAACCGCCCGCGAAGGGCAACCACCCTTTCAGACTGGACCGGGTTACGGCCCCTGAGACCGGCTCTTATCTGCCGTTGCTATGACCACTCTTTGGGCGTTCGACATCGTAAGCAACCTATGTTTCTGATTTGGGGAAGGGGAGGGACATAAATTATTATTTTAAAAATCTAAACAGAACACTTATTGCTCTTTGAGGTTTTCTTAATACAGTTTCCCTATGGATAAATGTTGACCCGTTTGACAGCTACTTCATTAACTGTGATTGGATTTAATGCTCGTCCCTCCCTCCACCCCCTCTTCTAACAGTACTTGTCAGGATTTGTTTTTCGAGGTACGTTTTTAGTGTGAGGGAAGGTTCCGAATATCATATGAATCATGTTTATTTCTTTGACATACTCAATCATTTACGCATGCGTACACAATTCTTCCCTCCCCACTCAAACTCAGATAGTATTTTCATTCACACGCACGCACGCATGCCCACACATTAGTACTAAGAGCAACGTTCCCTCTAATATTTTTCCTGTGTATGGAACTTGCGGTTGTTTGAGCTTGCTACCAAAACTTGTGCTCGGAATTTTGGAACTGCTGCGCGTCATTTTTCCAATGAGCTGTGCGGCCGTGCACTATTGAGGGGAACAGTGACTACGAGGCTAAAGCGCGCTGGTAAAGATCAATTAGACATTTCGTCACGTGTCAACAGAGCCTGTCCGTCAGCCTAGATAGCTAATCGGCTTAAATACCGACGACTAATTAAGATTACCGCTACAGACCTGATAAGCGGTTTGACTCGGCGACTACTCAGATCGTTATAGTCAATATAGTGTGTATCGCGGCGATGCCATGGTTGTTGACTGCGCAAGAGTTGTCCTCCCATACGGTCAGCACTCGTTGTTTATTGATATTGTTTGTATCAGAATCCTCCCTCCCATCCACTCTGCCCCCGCCCGCTTAGCTAGCATTGAATTAGTTACTCACTGCTAGCCCTGGCAAACCATTGAAGAAGCCTAACTACTAACCTACTACTAACTAGATCAGAGTACTGACCGACTTTTTTCTTCTTACCGCCACATACCATCTTACTCGTCTCTAGCTAGGTCTGGCCGTCCTTCACTATCAGGACACTTGGTAAAGAGAGACTTATGTCTGAGTGTTTCTAAACTGTCTCCTCGTTATCTACAGTCTCCAGTGTCACTGTGGAGAGGGCCGAGCACTTCTTGATGCGTATTACATGTGCATCTTTGTGCTCTGCGCATGGCTGATGGAAACAGTTCGGTGGTGTGTGGGTTTATAATCTTGTTTATTCGAGTTGTTGTGCTTGCTGGATGTTGGTCATTGCTTAAGAATGTGTTTTCCATAGTTTGTTGGGCGTTTCTCATGGTTTAATGTAAACAGGGGTTTTGCTACATGGCTACAGGCGTATGCTAGTGCTTACATTCAACCGGCGTTTTCCCATAGTTTAATGTTAACCATAATATGATGGCTGTTTAGAATAATTTGATGCCTATTAACCATAATTTTGTCAATGTTTACCGTAGTGTAATGCATATTACCCATACTTGGATGGATGTTTACAATGGTTTAATGCAAATCATGCATAATTGGGTGGATGTTTACTTTGGTTTAAGGCATATTAACCATAATTTGGTGGCTGTTTCTCTTGGTTAATGCAAGGCTGCTATACTTTGCTGTATGATTGCCTTGGCTTCTTGTATGTTTACTACAGTTTACTTTATCTTTATTATGGATTACTTGTGTGTTTACTACAGTTTACTTTATCTTTATTATGGTTTACTTGTGCACTTCTTCTTAAAAGGCATTCGATCTTAGTGTACACCTCACCAACCGTTAAGTTGACAATTTCATCTGTTGATTTCCCGGTTTCACCGCATTTACATGCATACCTAGGGCGACAGTCGTCTGTTTTTAAAAAAATTTTTTAATTCTATGTGAGAGACAAACAGCACGTTAAAAACTAGTCGGGGGAGTCATAGACTGAATGGGGCGGCGGAGAGGGGGGAACAGATGAGGGCTGAAGAGAAGAACATGAGCGAGGTGTTATCAGTGATGAGGTAAAGAACATGAAGCCGACAGCGGGACTGTCGCTGACCGATATATTGAGCTGCGCAAAATGAGCAAGGTAAATTTGTGCAGATTGTGAATGAATGGTGTGTATGTGTGTGTGTGTGTGTGTGTGGTGGATGGTGGGTGAAATTCACTGGCGATTACAGTTAACTATTAATTAGTTAAAGGGATTAGCTTTCCTTGGTGACAGGGTAATAGATTGTCTAGGTATTTGCAACTGATGTAACTCTTCTGAAACATTATTTGCAACTGATTTCATGTTTTTTGAAACACCGTAATATTATGGAATTTAGTTATTAACGGTCGGATTTATTGAGCACGATTGTTTAAGTGAGCGTTCGAGCCCAACAGTGATCTCTTGTTCATCTCACAGTGTGTGTGTGTGTGTGTGTGTGTGTGTGTGTGTGTATGTGTGTGTGTGTGTGTGTGTGTGTGTGTGTGTGTGTGTGTGTGTGTGATAATTTTCAACAGTTTATTTACCTGGGCTTCACCCTAAACATTTGTGCCATTTTCGTTAGTGGCACTATTGAAATTTGCAGCAGCTTCAGTATTCAGATGCCCTTTCGGCAGGGCCATTTCTTGGATTGGTAAACTTGTTTTGTTATTTTTTTAAGCTAATTTGCCATTTGAGAATGCCCTTTTTAACCTAATGGGCCAGTTGAGAATGTCTTGAGAAAATTCAACTGCGAAATATCTCTGGAAAAAAAGAACAGAAAGCACGCGTGCACCCCCCCCCACTCACTCCCCCCCCCCCCACACACACACATAACAGCTTGAGCATTCCGTTGTAAGTTGAAAAATAGTTTCAACTTCTCTTTCGTTCTCTCATCTAAATTAAAAAGTATATATAAAGCATTTTCTATTTTTTTTCGAGTCTTTCTCTAATTGTCATTTGCAGTCAGTATAACACCACCACCCCCCATTTTCAGTTTATATTAGTTGTATTCCTTTGTTAGGGCTGACTGGGGAAAGGTCAGTGACCTTGTATACTTTTTCTTGTGAAAGAAAATGCATTAAGTACAATACTTTCTCCTGGAAGACAACTCGGAGATGACAAACATTATTTCTCCGTCTTATCGCCAGCCTAACGAAACGCAATTCGCTTTTCATTTTGATTTAATTTGAGAATGTACTTAACATTAAGTGTGAATACACTTATAATGTATTATAATATAATAATGTGTAAGCCGTGATGTATTATAATGTAATAATGTGTAAGCCGTGATGTATTATAATGTAATAATGTGTAAGCCGTGATGTATTATAATGTAATAATGTGTAAGCCGTGATGTATTATAATGTAATAATATGTAAGCCGTGACGTAGGAGATCGACGTGATGTAGGCAACACCAGTTACAAGCTGGAATTGTTGGATTTGGGGTTGGAGTGGGAGGGGGTGAGGTGTTGCTGTGGGTTGGAGAGACCACTCAGTATTGCTCCCTGGTCCGTAATTGAATGTCGACAGCCTGAAAAGTTCATGTAGTAGGCATCTCTTCCGTCGTAGCTCTTTTTCTTTGTTGTTGAAAATGCCACAACACAGGACCCATTAAAAAAAATGTTTTGTTTAACAAACTTTTCAAAGGTTTGAGAACGGTTCTTCAAAGTGACGCAGAATTCTCGACTAGTTTGCTGGAGAGAGGTGAGTGTCGTGTACCACACATTGTGTCCCGAATTAGGTTGGAAAGGGAACTAATATTTTCCCCAAATTTCTCTCGAATTGTGGTGGGTGTTTTCTATTTCACCCTAGTTAACATACTACTAAATGAGATAAATTGTGCGTGACATATTTACAGTACAGTAAAATGTTACAGCTGGCTCGAGGTGGGGACTTTTTAGACTTGTGGAAGCCACAGTCCTTCGTGCATTATTTACGTCACAATAACTTCCTTGATGGTTTCACTTGGAGTCAGTGCTTGAAATTGTTTCGGAGATTGGTGGTATCCGTATAGCAGTAGTACACTGTTCATCTCCTGCATGCTAACTACTTATGCCTCCACTCTACCCCACCCACCTCCTCCCAGCACCAGCAACTTAGTTCTGTCCGCACAAACTTTAACCGTGTCTTCACTCGGAATGCGGTTAAAACTATCAGTGGGTTAGTCTTGCATGCACTGATTATCACCCTTCTCTCTTGTAATTGCAAATAGAATACACGCACGCACACACACACACACACACACACACACACACACACACAAACACACACAAATAAAGGTTAGTGTTGTAGGCTAAATACTGCTCCTAACAAATAGATGCCCAAGTTCGATCGTAATGAAAGAAGGCTGGATACTTTCACTTTTACGTTAAATCTACTGGTGCGGTTGAGGGTGGATGGGGGTGAAGGTGTGCGCCAGTCAAAGAGAAATGATATATTCCAAGCCATCCACCCCTGTTTAATAAATGTGACAAGAGTAATCTGCCCTGCCAGTAGCATTTACGGATGTTATGATCCTCCATTTAGAACGCTCGCAAAACACAAGCACTTATACATAAACACACACAAACTTGCATAACACAATAAACACAAACTAAAGAAAAACATGCACACAAACATACATATATACAGAAGCATACACAGAAAAGCTTCACGCAAAACATACATAGATACTCGCTCATACATACACGAACGCACGCAATGAAGTATACAAATCTACTAATTCTATTAATCATATAATTTCCCCCTAATCCACTGAGTGTAGGGTACATCGTTAAGTACTAATTCCTCTAATCATAATTTCGCCCTAATCCACTGAATACAGAGTACATTGTTTAACCGATGACCACTGAGAACATACAAAAAAAGTAGTGGACGATCAAAAATGTTGGAGGTTTTAAAGTTTCCGTTTGTTTGACGAGTCAGATTTTCACGCCTATGCTGACTTGTCACTTCAGTTTCGCTCGGGGATGGGGGTGGGTGGGTGTGTCTTCTTCAGTAACATTTCTGTAACAAAGCTCAACATTCTTTCCTTTGTGACTTATCTCCCCCTTGTTCTGTATTACGTGTGTTCGCAACGCACTGTCATGCAATATTGTTTGAAGAGTTTTGTAATATAAAAATACGTATTATATTAAAATAACGCAACCATGAACATCGGCAAACAAAACAAGGCGTAATTTTGTTACATTTTAAGTTTGATAAGTTAACAGAGATAGTTTTATCATTTGGGCCACTCCCCTTCTTTTTCTCGCTCCCTCATCGTCAGCACTGTTGCGCGCGCAGGCACATGTTCCTAATGACCTACATTGCTGGTCACATTCTAAGTGACGTAAACCTGAGCTAGCTTTTAAACTAGGGTAATTCTTCGTACACAGTACAATGTCAGCAATGCAACACGTTAGAAAAGAAAATCGCGGGACAGTACTGCCCGCAAAGTTCACTGTATTTTCTCTTCAGAAACCCGCCGTCTTTAGAGAGGATTTTTTTTTAAATTCTTGAATATTTAAAAATAAATCTGATTTAGTATCAAAACTGTATTCATCCTTTATTTATTTTTTAAGCAGACTAGTACGTAGATAAGTCGAAAAAAGTGGAAACCTTTTCTTTGATTTCTTGGTTAATGTGATTGTCTGTGCGTTCGCTTACAGGAAGGTGTGCGTGTGTGTAAGGGTGGGTGGAGTGTGAGTCCAGAACAAATATGTTTCGCTATCTCTTTAGATTTAATAAATTACTTTTTGCAAAATTATATTTGCAGACGTTTCATGATACTGTCCCTTTCACTAATACTAATAGACATACATAAATATACAAACACACGTATGTGGCCTTATAGCTGTTAGTCCTGGGATATGTGGCCATATAGCTGTTAGTCCTGGGGTATGTGGCCATTGCTGTTAGACCTGGGATATTGTGGCCATAGCTGTATACCCTGGGGTATGTGACCATAGCTGTTAGCCCTGGGGTATTAGGCCATAGCTGTTAGCCCTGGGGTATGAGGTCATAGCTGTTAGTCCTGGGTATGTGGCCATAGCTCTTAGCCCTGGGGTATTAGGCCATAGAGCTGTTAGCTCTGGGGTATGAGGCCATAGCTGTCAGTCCAGGGGTATGGGGCCATAGCTGTCTAGTGAGGGATGTAGTAACGATGGTTTGATAACGACTTAAAATGTATCATGTTCTAGAAAGCGATTATCATGCTGAATTGTAAATTACGAATTGTAAATTAAGACAGACAGAATGTTTGACTGTGTGGCTCCTTTATTCCTTCCCAACCACTCCCCAATCCCCACTCATTCCTAATTGCGTCAGCTGTTTAAAATCTCATACTCCAATGAGGATCTTCGCGTCTGCGCTGAAAATGAGAGAAAACAGTTTAGAGAAATTAACTTTATCGTGTATATGAGGCATTTAATTTTATTGGCACCCCCGAGCGATTTTCATTGTTGTCATAATACATGCATTGTTAGCACTCGTGAAGGAATGAATGCCTTTTGGGACAGGTCTTGCGCTCCTAATTATCCGTCGTACCAGCATCCTATAAAATCTTGCGTCAAAGCTTTTCACATGTGACAGGAAGGGGCAGATAATTCGATCCGTCACCGACATTTGGAAAGCGGGTTATATTATTGTCGTTGTAGGATTGAATACGAATTAGTCGTAAATATTTAAAGTACACTTACACAACGTGTATTTGCTAATAACAAAGCTTACAGGCTCTTTCAGTTTAGTGACTTTCTTTTTCTGTCAGCACTATCAGTTGATTTGCCCGCCTCGTTGTAACTTGTCCTGTGTACGGGCAAGGTGAAAAAAAAAGAAAGTATACAACTTTACGTTGATTTCGGTATATTTATGCTGGATGTTTAAATAGAAGAAAAACTTCATCTGATTTCATCGAAAACTGAGAGAGGTGGAGAAGGGAAAGACATTAAAAAAAAAAACCCACCTAAAACCTCATATTTAATTTTTGCTTCTTCTACTCTCATTCAGTGATGAATTTTATCTCTACAGTACATGCCTGCGTAATTGTTTCTTCTTCTGATGTACCGACGGTGGACATGATCTGATGAATTAGATTGCATTACCCGATATTTCTTTCGTTCTATTGACCTTACTATAATGATGAATTACATTGTCGTATTGTTATTATTCCTTTCGTGCACTGGTGAATTTGGGGATCTCAATTTCTTACTTTTCTAGCGATCTTCATTTCATTTACGTTTACGTCCTTGCATTACATCGTGATTTCTTCTTTTTCATTAGCTTTGTGATGGGTAAGAATTACTAGTGCTTTGTGATGGGTAATAATTACTAGTGCTTTGTGATGGGTAAGAATTACTAGTGCTTTGTGATGGGTAAGAATTACTAGTGCTTTGTGATGGGTAAGAATTACTAGTGCTTTGTGATGGGTAAGAATTACTAGTGCTTTGTGATGAGTAAGAATTACTAGTGCTTTGTGAATGGTAAGAATTACCACTTCTTTGTGATGGGTAAGAATTAATATTACGTTCATGTGTTATACCATACCTCACTTCTAGACTTCATTGATTAGAAAATTAGATCTCATTATGTCTAATTCTTCTGATTTCATTCAATGAATGAGTGCCAGTCTGTAGTAGTTCTTGTAATCTTAACCCACAGTAAAGCAACAGTTGTGGTAAGTGTCAATGTGAGCCGATTCTACCAAAATAAGGGTACCGTTGCCAACTCCAGTTATCGATAGTTTGGCGCACAAGTCGAGTTGAAGAGAACCAGAGAGCATGTCAGACGTTGTAAATACCATTGCAAGCACTGTCATAGTTTAGATCAGAGGTTTTAACCGCCGGCCACAGAAATTTCCTGCCTGTCCGTAAAAAAGTTATTGTCGCTTAACACATATATAAAACTAGAGACTATACCGCTTTTGGACAACACCATTCAGAGAATTGTTGACATGGCCACCGATGTTGAAGAGCAAGTTGTAGAGGGGATAGAGAAATCGAGATGTTGTGCGATTCAACTTGATGAATCAACTTGACGTGAGTAACCATGCTATTCTGCTGTTCTCGACACAGTGTGAGAGTATGGAATCGCAACACCAACATTTTCTCCATGCAGAAGTGAGGGGGCTATCGAGATGTAAGAGTTCTTTCACGCCTTGTCCAACTGAGGGAAGAAGTAAACCAGTCTGTGCGATAGCAAAACTGCCCTAGTAGAGCCTTTGTTGTGTGAGGAATGGATGGCTAAACTTGCGTACATAACGGATATATTTAGCCTTCTCAGCGAACTTTACTATTTCTCTTCAGGTGTTTTGCACAAACATTTTGTACACTGAGAAATAAGACGGATGTATTCAGAAAAAACCCGGCTCTTTGGGATAGTCGTGTACAAGAGGAAGATTTAGAAATGTTTCCACTTTTGCAAGAATTTTTGTTTGCTGCTGACGTCAATCGGAAAGTCATATTCAATATATAAGGTCAACATTTAAGGATGTTAGCTCAAAACTTTAATCATTATTACCCTGCCAATGAGGATCCTCTGCATTAATAATCCCTTCATGGAAGATGTCGTCAACTCATGCGCACTTAACCCTCGTAAAAAAGTAAACCTGATCGAGTTGTCTTCTCATATCTCTATGGTGTCTAAACAATAAATTGCAATCATTGTCTTAATTTTGGATATCACTGGAAAAAGAATGTCCATCTCTCAGTTACAGAGTTATTAAATTGTTGGTCGTATTTTCGACTCACTACTTGTGTAAGAAGACTTTTTCAGCCCTGTCAGTCATAAAAACCAAACAGAGAAACCGAATGGTAGTCAATGCAAAGCTTCCTCTCTCAGAAACAACGCTGCAGTATGATTATTAGTAAGATGTTCTGTTATTAGCATTTTTGTTTACTGCTCCGTTTCTGGTTATTTTATATAACTATAACATTTTCATTTTATAATATTAAATTTAAAAACTATAAATAATGGTTTTTATTTCTGCCTTAGTAGTCCGCGAAATATTTCTCCTATTTTCACCGGTCAGCAGGTATAAAAAGGCTGAAAACCACTGGTTTAGATGCCAGTCAGAATATCCTTCAGCGTGTATTGCAGGGGTACACAAACTTTTTAGGCCAGAGGGCCAGATTTCCAGTTGAAAGTGCGTGGAGGGCCGCCACATGGATGGCTCAGTAGAAAAAACAACACAAATAATGAAATAATGTGCTTTACATTCGTAATAATGGTAACATCCAAAAGTCCTCCGGGGTCCGCATAGAGCCCTGTCTCGGGCCGCGGTTTGTGCACCCCTGGTGTATTGTCATGCGTCCCGCTGCTTTGGTCCTGCATACCCAAGGACGATCTCTCAAATTTGTTGAAATGTTCTAGAGGTTGGAGACAGGTAATCTTGGGGTGGGCGATCCGTTCAGGGTACTACTTACTGTCAATTAAATCGTGCCAAGCCAGGCACATCCATCTGCGAAGCCGGTGTTCTGTTGGTGTACGTGTCTGTTCTGTGTGCCATGATCTGGGTTTGCCAACACGGTCACTGAAAGGTCGCCTCAGTGCCGTGGAAGTTAAAGATATCGATACTCTCAACGCGTGCTGGCGAGTCCATCACAAAGAAAGAGGGGTTACAGCATGGGTGGGAGCAGTGAACAGATAGGCCTTGTGTTATCGGTATACTGAGTAGGTGTGCACTTCGTTTGTCTTCAGTTTGCTGTGCTGTTTGTATTTTTTCCCTCTGCACTCATTTGTGGTTGGAAACTGCCAGCGGGAAGAGGACTTGTGTGTTCGATCTTTTTGGGGGTTCTCCTTCCTTCTGAACACGTGCAAAGGGATGCGATACTTACATACACACCCAGTCCAGGTGAGACGCTTTTCTAGGCTTATCTACTTTTGGGACGTAATTTTCTTTCTTTAAGAACATTAAGAGCGCGATTCAATCGGTCTTATTTTAGTGACGTAGGTGATGATCGACAGATTGAATGACTTCAAGTGCTGAGTAATACACACGACCAGCCATTATCGTCTATATTCTACAGTCGGAACAGTTTAGCTACTTAACACGAGGAAGCTTGAGTTAATCTCTCGTAATGAGTCAAATCGTTGGTTTATTTAAATGCTCACTCAAGCAAGTTGCTTGTTTGAGTGTATAGTGACATGCCACATTTACTAAAGAATCCAAATTAAAAACGAAACCACCTTTTCCTCAGTTTGAGTATTAAAACCAGTTCATCAAAACCTTGCTTTCGATCGCGTGATCGATAACTAAGTACCATGATCTGTATTGATCGCTATAAAACTTGAACGTTCAAGGCGGAAAGAAGTGCCGCAATGTCTCTGAAAGGTTCACCAGACGTATTGTCATGGAGAGCAGACTACTTAGAAACTTTAGTTAGCGACAGTCTGGCGTATGGATAATCAAAACACAGAAGCATACGAATTAAGTACAGAGTAATACACTCATTGATATGTTCTCTTTTCATACTTGCTACTTTTTGTTCCGTTGAAGCAATACCTTTATAATTAATTTTATACATCTCACTTGTCTGCGAATACAACACTTGTCTCAAGACATCTAAGATGACCAACCCGTATCAGTGGACATAATAGTAATTTGCCTCATCTCTTCTGAGATTATCCAACGGACTGGCTAATTCTGTGTAGACCTCACATTTCGTTAGTTTTCTTGCTTATTTCTGTATCTTCTTGTTTTGTTATTCTGCTAGTTTGGGGCGACCAAATAAAATCACCATGCATTCACCTGTCCAATGTATTGCAAGCGTTTTATGCTTTGCTTGCGCCGTTGGATTCCCATAATCCATCGCTCGTTGACTGTCACATTAAGGCAGTCGATGTGGAGTTCTGCTGTTGTTGCTGATGTCGACGTTTACCTGATGTCCGATTGGCTTTATAACAGAAATTCAGCTTTGTCAAAATATTTTGACTTTCATCTTTAATGACTCGTAAATTGTACACATATGCTTCGACATGTAAGTTCTAAATTGAAGCTAGCATAATGATTTTTGATATTACAGACAAAGAGAACCATAGTGACGAGTCTCAATACTGGCAGAGGAATTTGTGTGAAATCAAGGTTTTTTAAGACATTAGACATTTTTTAGACATTAAAGATGAGAGGCAATATTTTAAATTCTAAACTAGTGACGGATCTGCCGCTAGACCTGGATAAATTGAATTTGTATGTGTCATACAAATACATGATATTATAAGTACATAACTTCCCGCCACCTTCTTTGTTCATTTGGAAATACAGCAATATTTGTTTTCATGTAATTGTAGAAGATTAATATTCGAAATTGCTTGTTAATAATGGCAAAAATCTTTACCACATTTCACTATAATTACTTGTACCTTTAATTAATGCTTTGCTCAAGTAATTAAAATTCTAGTTGCATTATGTGGCTGCCGTCTAAATCTCTTAGTATTTATCCTTTTATTGGTTTCATCACCATACGGTAACAATCCTTCGGTGAGATAACTCTTCAAAAGTCGTGTGTGTGTTATAAAGGAAACAGAAAGATACTTAAGGTAGGGTTAACCTCAGAGTTTACAAGATCAGCTCGATGTGCCCAGTCCTCTCAATCTTGCCCCAAGGGCAGGTTGTACGTGCTGTGAATCAGTTGGACACACTCGACCTGACCCATGCGCGGTTATGATTGATTGATCGCCAGTCCGATAATGCATCTGACCACACCCAGTTGGCATACCCTGCGGTACGGGATGTAAATCTCATCAGTACAAGTCCCCACCTTGGTCGGCGTTTAGGGGCTCTGGGAACGAATATTATTAAGCAGGACCTTTTTCTAACGGTTGTGAACGAGGTTAATTGATGTGAACTTTCGGTTTGTAACCCGTTACATAGCCAAAAGGTAAGCTCTACGAATGCTTGTTGTAATTACATGGACTTTCTGTGAAGCTAGTCAAGAGAGTAGTCTCGTTACTGTTATAATCAGTTGCTGTGAAATTAGTCAGGCTAGTGGATTCACAGCTGTTAAATTTACTTGCTAGTCAATCAAATGGATTCACTGAGGTATAATCACATGCTGTGAAGCTAGTCGAGCAGTTGGACTCGTTATTTTGTAATAAAAACGATTATTTTTTTGTTTCGCTGATCGCTACAAAATGCTGGTCCTGCTAAGTTTTACTTTTGGGTATGGAGTGGGAGCCAAGTACTATCGGTGTAAAAATGCTGGACCTGCTACGTTTTACTTTTGGGTATGGAGGGGGAGCCAAGTACTATCGGTGTAAGCATTGTAAAGTCACGTGCGAGCGGAAGTATTGGACACACTCACCACAAACACACAAAATGATGCGTATTTGATATGGCTTTCTC
Source organism: Sinotaia quadrata (assembly GCA_028829895.1). Lineage (NCBI taxonomy): Eukaryota > Metazoa > Mollusca > Gastropoda > Architaenioglossa > Viviparidae > Sinotaia > Sinotaia quadrata. The sequence goes on from CM054180.1 coordinate 36,141,811, forward strand.
ACTCAAACACACACACACACACACACACACACACACACACACACACACACACACACACTCACACACTGAATGCATTTTACTGAAATTTATTCCCATACACGCAAACGTTAATATGTTTTAAGTTACACTTTCATGGAGTGATTGTATTTCTCTGCCATTTTCCGGTGTGTTAAATGATTACTTGATATTGTTTACGGACTTTTTCGATGTTTTGAGGATCATTTACGGAGAAAAGAACCAAAAATGAGTTATAATAAAACATTTTGTTTTCTCTCTTTATCATCTGTGTTCAATACGGTCTAACGTTTAAGGAAGCAAAATTTTGTGTACCGTGAATTTGTCCTAAATTTAGATCCTGTCTGAGTTGAATTGTGAACATATCTTGATTCGGTTTGCCAGAGTTGTAAACAGTGCCACAACGACTTTGTGAATGATAGATATTTTACGACGGCGTCTTGCAGGTTTCCGTGCTACTGAGATTGTCTGAATGAAACGTTTTGTTAAATGTTTCGTGGGCGTCCTTTGAACCAATTATATCTGGGGTTTTCGCAGTTGTCTAACTTGTCCATCGCAATACTCGGGTAACGGCCAGGTGTGTCCATTGCTTATCTACAGTCTTATGGAACCGCATACTTGGATATTGACACAGGACCCCTGACTCATTTGTCACTGAAAACTGAGTGTATGTGGTGTGGTGTGGTCAATAACCCATTTTTCCTTCCCTTTGAACCTTATGGTCGCGGTGTGTTCACAAATTCAACTGGCCGTCGTTAGACTTCGCAAAGTAACGTCACGGCTGGCAAAAGGCTTATTTCTCGCTCGGTGACAGTCAACTTAGTCGTTGTCACTCACACCAATTTAGTCGTTACGCGAGACAGAAGTATGTATGATGACGGTTGTCTTCATTGTATATGTTTGAGAGAGGTGGGGCGTATACCTTGCAAGAGTTGATGTAGTCATTCTTTCCGCGTTGTCCAGGCTTCTTTGTGTCCCGAGTCGCTAGTCTGAGTGTATACTCGTCCACCTTCAGATTAAGCGTTCTTTTTCTTTGTGATTTGCACGTCCATACAACTTGCCTACAATGATGTTAATTCTTCGATAGTTTCCGACCTATCCTGTCTGAACTTGTCTTCAGTCCTCGGCCGTTCTCAAAACAGCACTGGCCAGTGATAAAGCCTAAGCTAACAACGAGTGGCCCCTTAAATCCCATCTTGACTAGAAATCGTAGCGGTACTAAATTATGCCGGTTGTACCTAAATGCTGTAAATCTTCCGTCTTCGTCACGGGTATAAGTGCGTTGAGACTGACAATAAACCGACCCTAGTTGTTTTTCTGACGATGCAAAATGTGGGTAGATACTTCTTTAGCAAACAACCCTTTCTCCTTTATTTCTCTGTTCTAAAATCCCAGTGAGAGTTAGCGATTACATTTGTGACATTTGGAATGAATGTCGTCTGTCTCAGCAAGTTATCGCCATTGAGCTAGGTGCTCAAATCGATATAATATTAGTTCTGTTTAGAAAAACGACTTATATTTCATGATCTCTCCCCACCCCTACCCATGGTCCCTTCGGGTAATCTGTTCTTTACATTTCCTATTGCAAAAGCTCTATGGTATATCACCAGAAACCATTGGGCAAGTATTAGGATCCTTTCGCACGCGATAAATTGGTGTACACTCGCCTTAAACATGCATACATCATCTGGTCCAAAACCGCACTCGATTCTCGTCTGCATGACAAGTATTTATGTTCAAGAGTTGGGTCAAATAGCGATTAATTCATTTTGGCTTCGAGAATCTATGAAATCAGTCGATTGAACAGGACCGTTTGATATATTTCTAAGGGTACGACTGGAGCCACCCTGACAAGCAGGACTCGCTTGAATGGTTTTACTGTCTTTGTATGACGTACGCCACAAAAGAAGGTCACCAGGATTTGCAGTTAGAAATGATCAAATGAAGCAAGTCTCTATGTGTGAAATACCTTGCTAAGTATTTAATTCTAATATTTCCAAAACGTATGAATGTTCCCTGCCGTCAAATTCAGTTGCGATTACAAGATATTTAGTTATAATTGAGTGAAATAACTCGCTCTGTGCTGGAACAAATAACCTAACAGTGCTCTGTAACCTTATGCACTCACGAAATGAAGTGAATTCACATGCATCGTTTATTATTAGAAAAAAATGGATGGTGACATTTTTAATCAAGAACAGTTCATACGATATATACGTGAACACGACAGGATCAGAATAATATAATTTGAGAGTGTAAATATCGTCTCCAGCCCATCCCGTCTGACCTCACATTTTAGGCTATGCAAATTTATGGCGAATATAATGTTTTGTTAAGTGGATTTTGAGATTCTTGAATGCCAGCGATGTTGTCAAATGCAATCGGGTCTTGTGTGTACACCACGTTTTGAGATAACTCGAGTCTCGTCTTTGTGTATTTTACCTTTCAGATACGTTTTTGAAGAAAAAAAATACACGTCTCCCAGCTCCTCTTTATTTATGCTTTCACTATAAAGTACTCACTGCCATCCCGCTGTTCTGTGCTAAGAGAGCAGTGAAATGGAAATCGGTCAGGCTGAAAGGTGTCTCGAAGTTTGAGGACATGATCTGACTTGCCTAGTGTTGTTCTTACTCCTCCCGCCACCCCATCCCATACCCTCCCTGAGACATATTTTCCACACCTTACGGCCAGGCGCGTGATGCGGTGCGTTCAAGGGCTTAGTGTGTTGTCTAGTAGTGGCGATGTTACCGCGAACGTGCCCGGTAAATAAGATTTTGCTCGCGTTTGAAGGTCGGCTTCGTGCAGTTAGCACTAGTACATGGATCGGTTTTGAACTTTCACTCATCTCACATCTACTTCCCCCCGCCCAGCCTATACTCCTCATCCCAAACCCACACTTACCCCCTTCCTTCTATCTTTACTGATCTCTCAACGCATGCAAAATAATTTAGCTTTTAGAAGAACTAAAAGTTTGTAGATCACCTGCTCTTAATTCACCCCTTCCCCCCGCAATTGTCTGTCCATTTACTTTTCCCCTTTCTTCTCTCATTGACTGTGGTGGTAGGTGAAGAAGTCTGTCGTACATGTGTACTAACTAAAAAGTAAACAAAATTAGAGTAGGTCATTGGACAGGCGCATTTGTCAAGTGTGTGAGATCCCCCTCCATTGTGTCTATCACGTACTTTTTGCCTGTATTTTGCTTTGCTTATATCTCACAATGAGGCCTCATCATTTACTCTCTCTCTCTCTCTCTCTCTCTTACAAACACGCTCGCACACACCATAATCATGTGTTTCGCTTTAAATAGAAATTCATTTGGATACAATATACGAATTTTTGTCTACACTAATTTAATGTTTGTTTTGCATAATGTACAGTTTTATAGACTATTATGTCTAGAATGCCATCGCTAAAATAATGACTATTTCTTTTACAAACAAAACGGATGTCAGAGTAAATATATTCTCTCCCTCATTTCTTGCCCGCGCGTGTGTAAGAGAGAGAGTGCGCAGTTCTCACCAGTACAGAATTACGAACACTAAATGTGAAGCCAGCACGCAAAAAGAAACCAAATGAACGGGTGAATAAATTGTCGTTGGCCACAGGTTTCTTTCTGTTCGCTGCACGGAGTTTGGAGTTGGCCGTGTCGTGTCGCCAGCTAACCTGAACGCAACGCCTGCTAAAGTTCGTGAAAATCTCCTCAAGTCAGGCAAGTCTGTTAGCACTGAAGAACCCACAGCTCCTTGCATTCTTCACTACAAGCGATACGCATGGATAATTATCTGATCAAACAGCTTATCCACGGTATCCTCTTGAGGTCAAGGTTCCCTACGAACACGGTCGACTCTGGCCTCCAATAAAGGCACCTGTTGGCGCAACATTGTGACCGATTCTTATTCTACTCAGTATGCACGGATAGCCTTTTAGAGATACACACACACACACACACTAATCATTCACATTCCTTGCCCCATTCTACCAGAAATACGTGTTGGTACTCGCTCGACATCCATTCACAACTTTTGATTGTCTGCCCCTCGAGAGATTTTGTATGATTATCTACATCGTGTAATTGTCTGCCCCCCCTCGAGAGATTTTGTGTGATTTAATTATCTACAGCGTGTGATTGTATGCCCCTCGTGTTGGCACTCGCGCGACATCCATTCACAGCTTTTGATTGTCTGCCCCTGGAGAGATTTTATATTATTATCTACTGCGTGTGATTGTCTGCCCGTCGAGAAATTTTGTATGATTATCTACAGCGTGATTGCCTGCCCCTCGAGAAATTTTGTTTGATTATCTATAGCATGAGATTTATTTTCTTGTTATCTCAGCGCACTTTCATAGCTGTCTGTCGTCACCAATATAGTCGATATTTCTTCTCACGTCTTTAAGATATGTACATATTGAAACGTTAAATTTGCTAAAATCATGCGACAGATGATATCAGAATGAGAAACTTGTTTGCCTGTGATATGTGAGCGGGATTTTTAAAAAAATATTAATCTGAAACATTTTATGCAGTAGGTCTTTCCTTTCAGCTGAACACATTCGTATAGAAATGACGGTTCTTGAAATTGGAAGTGAACTTGCTTATGTTTATTAAGTTAACACACGCTCTTTCTCTCTCTTTCACCATTCAGTACCTCTCGAGTATGGAGTTTTTCCGGGTGCAACATATTTGAACTTCCACACTCGCAAGGAAACTGAGTTTGTTTTTTTGAAAATTAGCTTACATAGGCAGACTCTTTCTATGTTAATTATTTTTTTTATTATTCAAAGGTAAATTTACAATTAGCTAATAACACGCCGCTGTCATTTTACCAGTTCTTCCTGTATTTGGTTAGGTCGAATAATAGTTGTGAGAAACTGCCCTCAAAACAACAACACATCTCTATAGTTAGTTGGGTGGGGGATGGGGGTGGTGAAAAAAATTGGTTACTCCTACATACCATTCATAACTTACATCTTGCGCGCATGTCTGCAGTGTGAATCTTTGAAATAAACATCCGTTGATATCTGTCCTAGAGATGGGGGTGTGGCGTTAAAGGTGGGAGGGTAATGGCGCGTTTTTTCCCTCCCCAGCTGGCACTTTGTTGACCTACATTTAATTAGTTCATAATCTGTCTGATTATAGGTTTTGATACAGTCGAAGATCGTGGTGTCTATTTATCTCTGAAGACCGCTGAGATTTCTTGTCAGGTCGCGATGGAGCATTTGATTGGTTGTCAGGTTGCTGAGCTCTGTATATGCAGGTGTTCTGGAACTGGATGTTATGGAATTCATTTGAAACTATATTTAAATTTTTTAAAGAAAAGTGGAGGCAGCTTTGTCCCTCCCTTTACTTTTTTTTTTGGGGGGGAGGGGGGCATTGAACGCTGATTTAAAAGAGATACTAATTAAATCTTCAGATTATAGTAATTCGGTTGCTAGTTTTTATAGTTTATAGGAAACACGTGATGAAAGAGAAGGGAGAGCGAATCTTTCAAAGTGGTGTTATGTCCCTTTAAAAAGCTCATCTTCAATATGTGTGGCTCGTTGAGTATAAGGGGGGGTCAGTTGCTGCATCAGAGGTCAGAGTGATAAGATGGCGTGGCGCGCTATTGGAGACGCAAAAGGAGTGATTGCAAAGAATTGCATTACACTGATTCCAGTACACACATAATCCCACTTGCAGAAAGAATCTAAGACTGCTCAGAACTAGTATAGAACACTATTCCACAGTGTACATGGTTATTACCGATTTACATAACTGCCCACTTTTCCAGTAAACTATAAAAGAACAAGGGGTCTGTTGTCCGTCGACGTTTTTGGGTCTGAGTAAATTTATTTAAAACTTGCTTGATGCATTGATGTGGAATTTGATCAGTTTGCAGTTAAATTCCCGCACGTTAGAACGGAAACGGAGCTTTGTTTTGTGGGTTGTAAGCCGCTATTGTTCCTATTTGGCTTCGCCTAGTTGACTATTTTGTTCTTTGTTTGTTACTGCTGGCGATTTGTCATTAATACTGGACGTACTTTGTCTTGCAGACGTACTCAGCACGCAACATGCCGGCGGCTAGCCCCAACACCACGAGTAGCCAGTCGACCAACCACTCGGGAGACGCCCTGTCGCGCACCAACTTATACATCCGGGGCCTAAGTCCTAACACAACGGACAAGGATCTCGTTAATTTGTGCCAATCGTAAGTTTGTTTACTTTTCTGTGTGTGTTTAATGTATGCCGCGCGTGCGCGCGTGTGTGTACTCATACCCTCCATATGAGTATTATATTAATTGACTTTATGTTTGACAGTGGGCCATTCTTGACTGCTGAGATTGTGGTTTGAGTTTCTCCACTGCAAGCAACTTTCAGAAGTTTATTGTTTATGCAGAATCACTTTAGTCTGCAGCTATTTATGTAATGTGGTTGAATGTAGTTTTCAGTGAAGGTCATGGTGATTCGATTAGTCATTACGCCAAGACCGGAAACAATTTAGTCCTCAATTAAATAATGATATTTTTAACTGATTGCAAAATTTGGTTAATAAACAATAAATCTTTGCTGTCTTTCAAACTCCCGAATGAGAGAGGGGTTCGGACAGTTCGAGCTGTCTTCGCAAATCTGCATTTGCTGTGTTTAGGATGAAATTCAAGATAGCGTACACCCAAGGACTGTTCTTAACGCTGATTGGTCTTCTTTGGAAGGCTGAGTCTGATTGACTTTTTCCATCTCGTAATTCTCAACCATAGACTAATTGTTTGTGGATCAGTTATATTGAGGCTTTCAGTGTGCCTGGTAAACCTAATTAGTATCAGTCTCTCGTTGTTCGAATGAACTTTGGTTTTATCTGCTGGGTACAAATATAACTCTAGGTCAGTAAATGTTGATCATTGCCTCGTAAAAGTAATTAGTCAGTCCCCTGTAGTAAACTTTTTCTGTGTTTAAACGATGGATACACGAATAATTCTAGGTTAGTAAATGTTGCCGCTTGTTCTACTGGAATACGTATTGACTGCAGTTCCAAATCAAAGTTGGAATCTATTGTCTCAAGTTGGTGTATGCTGATTTGGCCTTGTAATATATTATTCCAAGCTGGTGTATGCTGACTTGGCCTTGTAATATATTATTCCAAGCTGGTGTATGCTGACCTGGCCTTGTAATATATTATTCCAAACTGGTGTATGCTGACTGAATCTTGTAATCTATTGTCTCCAGCTGGCTTATGCTAAGTCTTGTAACTATGGTGATATTTTTTAAAGGTCTCGTTGGAGTGACAGAGGTTAGAACGCCTCTCGGAATCTACAACTTACGGATGATCTTTAAGCACACCCTAGTTAGGATGATGGGCTTAGTGTCTAGTCCATCGGATGGGATGATAAATGGGGTTCAGTGTGCTATAGATCGATCCTTTGGGTTGCTAAGTCTGGAACAGCGGGTTGTTGGACGCTTTTGAAGAGTTTTACCCACTCAGACCTTCCCACCCAATAATACGGTCCTTTCTGGAACCCCTCTGTCCCAGCTCTTACTCTGTCTCTCCCTCTCTCTCTCGACAAAGTTGAATTAGAAAATCCACTGACACCCACTCCGTAACCTAGACTCTTACCCTTCCAGGATCTCACTCCACCACCCCTCCCGCCCCCGTTGGCTCTAACGGTCGTTTTTATGATGTCAGCGGAAGTTGGAAGCAGACAAATCATAAACAATTCAAATACATTATCAATACTGCCGCTTGTCTCCCCTCGCCTGACCACATACTGCGCGCGCAGGTGAACCCTTACCTTATTATCACCTTCCCCCGCTTCCTTCCACTACCCGTTTACTCTAATCGGTAATTGGTTCGAGTACTTATCTGATATACGTTTATATGTCAGGCTGTTTTTTGTTATTGTGCACAAAGCACGACTACAAACAATTTTTACTGGCTCCAACAGGTGATAATCTATCGGTGAATATTTACGTCCATGTTTCCATTGACCGGTCCCGAGATTTATAGAGAATCAAATCAATTTCGATTACGTATGTTACAGCCTGCCTGTAATAGTGTAAAGTGCAGTTAATAGTTTTAGTTTTACTCTTAAAAGCAAAACAACTCATAGTCTTATCCTCTAGGAAGAAGTGTTTAATCACCATGACTGTAAACTAATAACTTATTGAAATCGTATTTATTACTAGATGTAGCGAAATCAGATACAGCTGGTGAATTTATAAACAATGAGACAATAATTATTTTATTATTTTTTTATTTTAAAGATTGCTACAATTTGTAATAAGACGACAGGAGTTTCTCACATGCAAATGATGTGTGGTTGTTTTCTTGGACATTGTTGTATACGTTGCGAAAATGACGCATAGCGAGAGAAAACTGTTTAGACTTTAGAGGATAACGCTAACTTCGATAAATCGTATTCACAACCTCAACAGATAGTATATAGAGCCTCAACAGATAGTATATAGAACCTCAGCAGATAGTATATAGAGCCTCATTAGATCGTATATAGAAATATATTGCTTGGTCCGTAGAAGAAAAGGGAAATAACTAGAACTTGATTACACTTTGAAGTTCGCGAAACGTACATCTAATGCTTTGAGGACCATAAAATGAAATTTAAGTAATTTTTATATTTTCTTTAACACTTCATTGCAAATGGAGATTTAAAAAAAAACACCCCTCATGTTCATAACTTTCAGTTGTGTTTAATGAAACAAAATGTACTTGACTGTGTTTAGAGTCGAGCCTGCACGTGAAAAACGCCGTGTCTGTGACGGCACACATCGGGCCGTTGAAAAATGCTGTGTGTCGGCCGTTGAGTTGTCCATGATTTCAGAAAATGTGCTGTCTAGAAAACTCATTCAGTTCTCTTCTCATTAGTCGTTATCAAAACCTTTCCCCGGATATTTCTGTTATTGGTCACGCGTTTGGCAAGCTGTTAGCATACCCATGGTAGACCTATTTACCCAGGATATGTTTGATCACCCAGGGTAGACGTACTTAGCTAGTGTAGAAGTAGATACCCACGGTAGACCTTCTTTGTAGTTTTACTTAACACCAGACCTACATACCAACGGTAGACTTCTATACTCAGGATAGTCTTACATGTTCAAGATAGACTTACTTACCCATGGTAGTTTTACTTATCCAGGGTCAACCTATATAGCCAGGGTAGACTTACTTAGGATGATCTCACTTACCCAGGGTAGACTTTCCCAGAGAAATATTACTTACACAGCATAAACCTACTTACCCAGGGTAGACTTATTACCCTGAGTATACCTAGTTACCAGGGTAAATCTGTTTATCCATGGAAGGTTTGCGCATGGAACTTACGAAGCGAGATGACATGCTATGCGGGGTGTTTATTTCGATATGGATACGAACCTAGCACTCGTTGGAAATGCTTTTTATAATTCATTAACACACTCCTAATTAATTGACATTCACCGTAATTTATCTAATTCATCGATCTGCATTAATACAGTAACATTCTCCCTACTCAGTATTCGATTAATCTAGGATCGATTATATTTGACCACCCGTTGCCACTAATAGGCTTGTAGCTCACTTTTGAAAGACGATGTACTTTTGGATTAGGTGTAACAGCTGTCAAGTAATTTGTTAACCTTGGCACAAATCTTGAATCCGACATTTCCCTCGTTCTCCATAACATTACCCATCCACTCCCTTCGTCTCGCTCGTTCGTGGTGAGACCGTTGGATGGCGTGTCATCTTGCCAAGGGATCTATTGATAGCTGGCACTCAAGTGAACGTCCGCTTTGGTGTGAAACTGCTCTTTTTTCTCGGTTGAAAGAAATTAGGAATAATGCTACCGGATTATCAGTGCATGATGACTAATAGTTTGATGTGACTGTAATTCTAGATTATCATTACCTGGTGAAGAAAAATATTTGCTGGGGTGGGTGGGTAGTGGTTGAGGGTCTTGGAGGAGGGGGGGTGTTAATGCATAGAATAAAAATTCACACCTGCCGTAGTGCATCATACAGTGTCCAAATAGAAGGTTTATGATTTTCATTACACGGAATAGATTCTCCTTCGTGTGAATGAATTTCTCCTTTCCTCCCACCTCTTCCGTATACTACCCCCGCAATCATATGCTATATATAGTTCAGACATTAATGCCGAAGAGACAGATTTTTAAAGAATGAGTTTGGTTTGCAGACGAAAACAACATAAAACAAAGAAACTTAAGTGTCCATGACAATAACAAAGAAAGGAGAGAGATTTGTCTACGAAGTTAACAGCAGCAACGATGAAACAAAAAAAAAAGTGCGTGGAAAACAACTAGAAGGAAGAGACTGCTGACGAAAGCCGCGAAATTGATTTGTCAATGACAGTAACAAAATTCAAGGCGAGTGGTTGGTCGATGACAGTAACAAATATCAATGAGAGTGGTTGGTCGATGACAGTAACAAATATCAATGAGAGTGGTTTGTCGAGAATAAGATAGTTTTATCGATGAAAACAACAAAAGAACAAAAGAATTGATTTGTCGATGAAAACAACAAAATTTAGATTGATTTGTTGATGAAAACAACCCCCCCCCCAAGGGATTGATTTGTCGATGAAAACAACAAAAATTAGATTGATTTGTTGATGAAAACACCCCCCCCCCCCCAAGGGATTGATTTGTCGATGAAAACAACCAAAGAACGAGACCGATTTGTCGATGGAAACAACGAAACAGAAATTTCCCCCTCCCTTTCCCCCACAACCCCCTCACCCAGCGCGAAAGCGGCGGAAGCCGGAAGCGTCCCCTACATTCAATCAATCTTGTGAGGTTGTAATTTTTTTTTTTAGAACAGAATACGACTCTGCTTACATGTAGTAAAAGTCAAGGTCCCCATAACGGCCATAATGTGAAAGCAGTAGAGTACATTGTATTGCTAGAATCTGCAGTCCAACCTGAAGGAGGCCTCTGTCAGTGTTTAATCTCACAAGCATTAATCATTCACTGGCATTCCGTGCCGAAGAGAAGTAAGTGCAAGGGATTGTTGAAGTTAGGTTATGTATAGCTCTGTGTCTGGGGAAGTCATTCGATAGTGAATTTACAGTTCACCGAGTGCGTTAAAGTACCCTGTGCTCAAAAGCACCAGTTATAATTCATACGTGTTTGTACAGCAACATTGTAGCAACGTAAAGGATCTTTCGTCTTGTATACTCACTTGTCTGCGAAAGCCTTTCGACCGTAAATTTATAGTTCACTAAGTGCATTAAATTAGGAGTTGTAATTCAAGAACTTTTATTGTTGCTGTACAAACAGCATATCATTTCCCTTCGAAAACGATCTATTGTTGAAAATAACACTTCCATACAAAAACACGCTAGTTGGAAATTGTACATGAATAAGAGTTCGACATGCATTTCATACACTTCATTTCGACCATTTATGGTTCTGACATCGATGTCAACCTATTTGCTGGCAATGTTGCTAAATCGTAGTACGGCTTGCCACAACCCCATATGCTTGCCACAACGTTTACTTTTAGCCACCACTTCCACCACCCCTCCCATCTCCGGTTGTACGATAATTATAGGGATAAATGATTTTAGCTCCAAGACGGTTTATTTATTCGAACACGTCATCGAATAAATTCCTGTAAACGTCCAGAAATGTCCGTGGTTATTACAGTTTTACTCCATTCAGGAAGCAACATTCGACGTACGAGAACGTTAATGACTGAATCCGGAAGGACGTCATTTCATTAGAGCTGTCGAGGGTTGGCGTTTGCTATAGTTGTTTCGTATACCGAAAGGGAGACAATTGCAATTGGAAACTTTTGACACTCGATAAAGGAGAAGAAATTTAACAAGGGAACTGACATGCTGCTGTATATAAACCTCTCTTTTCTTTTTGGTTAGTGGTAATAATTTCCCAAACTTTTTAAGTCTTTGGGGAGAAAGTAGCTGAATTAACGCCGTTGTGTTTGCTTAGATAGTTTCATTCTGGCTAGAAGCAGCCATTTTCTTGGAATACGGCTAAATTTATACCAGTCTTGTCTGCTAGCAAGTACACCAGCTATTTTCTTGGAATACGGCTAAATTTATACCAGTCTTGTCTGCTAGCAAGTACACCAGCTATTTTCTTGGAATACGGCTAAATTTATACCAGTCTTGTCTGCTAGCAAGTACACCAGCGGAGCGGTGTAACGCAGATATCATTAGATTTAACTGAGGAGTAGGCTTAAAAAATACTGAGTGTAACACAGATGTAGTTTTATGTTACTGAGGAGTAGGCTTATGAAATATTTAGTAGAACGCAGATGTCTTTAGAGGTCACTGAAGAATAGGCTTATAAACACAGTGTGTAATGCATATATCGTTTTATATTACTAAGGAGTCGGCTTATTTAGTGTAACGCAGATATGTTGAGATGTCACTGAGGAGTAGGTTTATAAATACTGTGTATAATGCAGATATCGTTAGATTTCACTGAGGAGTAGGTTTATAAATACTGTGTATAATGCAGATATCGTTAGATTTCACTGAGGAGTAGGTTTATAAATACTGTGTATAATGCAGATATCGTTAGATTTCACTGAGGAGTAGGTTTATAAATACTGTGTATAATACAGATATCGTTAGATTTCACTGAAGAGTAGGTTTATAAATACTGTGTATAATACAGATATCGTTAGATTTCACTGAGGAGTAGGTTTATAAATACTGTGTATAATACAGATATCGTTAGATTTCACTGAAGAGTAGGTTTATAAATACTGTGTATAATACAGATATCGTTAGATTTCACTGAAGAGTAGGTTTATAAATACTGTGTATAATGCAGATATCGTTAGATTTCACTGAGGAGTAGGTTTATAAATACTGTGTATAATACAGATATCGTTAGATTTCACTGAGGAGTAGGTTTATAAATACTGTGTATAATACAGATATCGTTAGATTTCACTGAGGAGTAGGTTTATAAATACTGTGTATAATACAGATATCGTTAGATTTCACTGAAGAGTAGGTTTATAAATACTGTGTATAATGCAGATATCGTTAGATTTCACTGAGGAGTAGGTTTATAAATACTGTGTATAATACAGATATCGTTAGATTTCACTGAGGAGTAGGTTTATAAATACTGTGTATAATACAGATATCGTTAGATTTCACTGAGGAGTAGGTTTATAAATACTGTGTATAATACAGATATCGTTAGATTTCACTGAAGAGTAGGTTTATAAATACTGTGTATAATGCAGATATCGTTAGATTTCACTGAGGAGTAGGTTTATAAATACTGTGTATAATACAGATATCGTTAGATTTCACTGAGGAGTAGGTTTATAAATACTGTGTATAATACAGATATCGTTAGATTTCACTGAGGAGTAGGTTTATAAATACTGTGTATAATACAGATATCGTTAGATTTCACTGAGGAGTAGGTTTATAAATACTGTGTATAATACAGATATCGTTAGATTTCACTGAGGAGTAGGTTTATAAATACTGTGTATAATACAGATATCGTTAGATTTCACTGAGGAGTAGGTTTATAAATACTGTGTATAATACAGATATCGTTAGATTTCACTGAGGAGTAGGTTTATAAATACTGTGTATAATGCAGATATCGTTAGATTTCACTGAGGAGTAGGTTTATAAATACTGTGTATAATACAGATATCGTTAGATTTCACTGAGGAGTAGGTTTATAAATACTGTGTATAATACAGATATCGTTAGATTTCACTGAGGAGTAGGTTTATAAATACTGTGTATAATACAGATATCGTTAGATTTCACTGAGGAGTAGGTTTATAAATACTGTGTATAATACAGATATCGTTAGATTTCACTGAGGAGTAGGTTTATAAATACTGTGTATAATACAGATATCGTTAGATTTCACTGAGGAGTAGGTTTATAAATACTGTGTATAATGCAGATATCGTTAGATTTCACTGAGGAGTAGGTTTATAAATACTGTGTATAATACAGATATCGTTAGATTTCACTGAGGAGTAGGTTTATAAATACTGTGTATAATGCAGATATCGTTAGATTTCACTGAGGAGTAGGTTTATAAATACTGTGTATAATACAGATATCGTTAGATTTCACTGAGGAGTAGGTTTATAAATACTGTGTATAATACAGATATCGTTAGATTTCACTGAGGAGTAGGTTTATAAATACTGTGTATAATACAGATATCGTTAGATTTCACTGAGGAGTAGGTTTATAAATACTGTGTATAATACAGATATCGTTAGATTTCACTGAGGAGTAGGTTTATAAATACTGTGTATAATACAGATATCGTTAGATTTCACTGAGGAGTAGGTTTATAAATACTGTGTATAATACAGATATCGTTAGATTTCACTGAGGAGTAGGTTTATAAATACTGTGTATAATACAGATATCGTTAGATTTCACTGAGGAGTAGGTTTATAAATACTGTGTATAATACAGATATCGTTAGATTTCACTGAGGAGTAGGTTTATAAATACTGTGTATAATACAGATATCGTTAGATTTCACTGAGGAGTAGGTTTATAAATACTGTGTATAATACAGATATCGTTAGATTTCACTGAGGAGTAGGTTTATAAATACTGTGTATAATACAGATATCGTTAGATTTCACTGAGGAGTAGGTTTATAAATACTGTGTATAATACAGATATCGTTAGATTTCACTGAGGAGTAGGTTTATAAATACTGTGTATAATACAGATATCGTTAGATTTCACTGAGGAGTAGGTTTATAAATACTGTGTATAATACAGATATCGTTAGATTTCACTGAGGAGTAGGTTTATAAATACTGTGTATAATACAGATATCGTTAGATTTCACTGAGGAGTAGGTTTATAAATACTGTGTATAATACAGATATCGTTAGATTTCACTGAGGAGTAGGTTTATAAATACTGTGTATAATACAGATATCGTTAGATTTCACTGAGGAGTAGGTTTATAAATACTGTGTATAATACAGATATCGTTAGATTTCACTGAGGAGTAGGTTTATAAATACTGTGTATAATACAGATATCGTTAGATTTCACTGAGGAGTAGGTTTATAAATACTGTGTATAATACAGATATCGTTAGATTTCACTGAGGAGTAGGTTTATAAATACTGTGTATAATACAGATATCGTTAGATTTCACTGAGGAGTAGGTTTATAAATACTGTGTATAATACAGATATCGTTAGATTTCACTGAGGAGTAGGTTTATAAATACTGTGTATAATACAGATATCGTTAGATTTCACTGAGGAGTAGGTTTATAAATACTGTGTATAATACAGATATCGTTAGATTTCACTGAGGAGTAGGTTTATAAATACTGTGTATAATACAGATATCGCTAGATTTCACTGAGGAGTAGGTTTATAAATACTGTGTATAATACAGATATCGCTAGATTTCACTGAAGATTTGGCTCATAAAGTACTGAGTGCAACGGAGATATCATTACGAAGTCACTGTGGAGTAAGTTTTACAAAACACCGAGTTTTCTTATAATTAAAAATAGTTGCAGTTTATGTGCGTGTGTACCATTTGTGTACAAATAAATTTTGTATTTAGATATGCTTGTCTTGATAGAAACTCTCACTCACAAACACATTCGCGTTTCTTAAAATTTATATCCTAACTTATCAGGCCCTTGATAAGATCTAATTAACAAATTAATCAAGATGAACTTCGTGCATTTACATCCATTCGTAAATCTATATTTATGGTTGTGTGTGTGTGTGTGTGTGTGTGTGTGTGTGTGTGTGTGTGTGTGTGTGAGAGAGAGAGAGAGAGAGAGAGAGAGAGAGAGAATTGAAAATGTGTAATCTTGTTAATATTAAATTCAAATGCTTATCGCACAGAACAACTGCTGGTAAATAACACTTTAATCTAATTAGGTTTATGAAGAATATGTTTTGTTTCTGATGTTTCTAATTACATTTTTGTCACACATACAAGCACAAAATATACTATGGTATATAATTCTTTATATGATCAGGACATAAATACTTACACATAAACACACGCATTAAATTATTTCTGAAAACTTTATATTAAAATTACAAATATTAACACGCACGCATACATATACACATACGCACACTCATACGTAACCACACACAAACACAAAATATACAGTATAATATCAGGACAAAAATACTACACACAAATATACACATTAAATTATTTTGGAAAACTTTATGTTAACATTATAAGTATTAACACACTGACATAAAAGTCATCATAATTTTAAATCATAAGTATACATATTTATCGCAAGATGTTCACACAAAAAAAACCCTCGCATGTAATCATTTAAAAAGAAAAAAAATAACTGAACTTAACTGCATAATTTTAATTAGAACGAGGAATCGTAATCTTCCTGCGTTCAGGTGCAATAAAAATTTCACTTAACAGTAAAAGATTCGTAAATGATTACATGCATTAGAAAAATTAAAGTGAAGCTTGTTAACTTCGTTAATTACTCGTGCCTGCAAGCTCAGATAGCGGCTACTTGAAAGGAACACCATAGCCTAGACTGTTTTCGTTTATCGTCTGGCTGGTAGTTTAATTGATTTTCTTTCTTATTTTTTTCCAGATTTGGGAAAATTACCTCAACAAAGGCAATAATAGATCAAGCAACAAATAAATGTAAAGGTAAGCTGCATTCATTCGATCACTCACTCACGCGCACATCCCCACCCACGCACCCAAATCGTCTGCCAACATACTCCCTAACTTGCACTAAGTATATATTTATTTAGAGAGAGTTTGGCTCTTTCACAGCTTTCTGTGTGACACTTGTATTTTATAATGAGATAATAATAATAATAATAATAATAATAATAATAATAATAATAATAATAATAATAATACCCGAGATCTTGGTTCACAAACGACAGTCTGCTGAGACCGTGAGAAAAGGCTTAATAATAATAATAATAATAATAATAATAATAATAATGCAGGCATATTGTATACTCTATTACGAAGAGAAAAACAAACTTGATCAAACACTCTGTTATTAAGTCACGTGAACACTGCAAACGCCTTGAGATAGTACTGGACAACAGACCCAAATAAACAACATAATAAAACCCTTACAAAAAAACAACAAAAAACCCCAACTAAAATAGCCCCAACACTTCTAGAACTAGGATTTAAATGACTAAAGACGTTCGTTGTAATTTTGAAGCTTGGTCGCAATCCCGACTTGGCCGTAATTGGTGCTTGATGCTCTTCTGTCATCCACAGGCTATGGGTTTGTCGACTTTGAGGCCCCCCAGTCCGCAGAGTTGGCGGTCCAGGCTCTACAGGCACAGGGAATACAGGCGCAGATGGCGAAGGTAGTTAGTCTTTAGTTCCTTGACCTTAATCAATTAAGTGATCCGCATGTCTTCGACCTCTTACGCTTCTTTCTGACTGTCTTCTTGTGCGTGTCAGTGTGTACGTAAGTCCGTCATCCTCAACCTTCCTGCAGCCCCGAAAGCCTTTTCATGTCTGTCAGTCTTTTTCGATGTTTATCACTCTGAGTCTGTAGTCCTGTATTCGTGCTTTGAGTCTGTAGTCCTGTGTATTCGTGCTTTGAGTCTGTAGTCCTGTGTATTCGTGCTTTGAGTCTGTAGTCCTGTGTATTCGTGCTTTGAGTCTGTAGTCCTGTGTATTCGTGCTTTGTACGCGTTTGCTCTTTGGAATCAGAGTTGTTCGGGTGTATGGAATCAGTGAGATTAGGGTTCTCCAAGATTTCTTTGTAAGGGCTCGGCTGTTCAAGACCTGTTTTGTGATCACTCAGTCAGGTGTATGGAATCAGTGAGATTAGGGTTCTCTAAGATTCCGTTGTAAGGGCTCGGCTGTTCAAGACCTGTTTTGTGATCACTCAGTCAGGTGTACGGAATCAGTGAGATTAGGGTTCTCTAAGATTCCGTTGTAAGGGCTCGGCTGTTCAAGACCTGTTTTGTGATCACTCAGTCAGGTGTATGGAATCAGTGAGATTAGGGTTCTCTAAGATTCCGTTGTAAGAGTTCGGCCGTTTAAGACCTGTTTGTGATCACTCAGTCAGGTGTATGTTATTAAATGGAGTTCGACTACGGAGGGAAGCATTGAAGGGTTCGATTGTAAGAGTGTTACTTTCAATAAAGGTTATTCTCTGGAGTTACTGGCAATAAGGGATATTTTATGCAGCTCCTCGCAATAAAGGCTATTCTCCGGAGCTATTGTCAATAATTGTTATTTTCTTTTGTATATGCTATAGGTGTTATTATGTTGGTGTAAGGGTATTTTTTTACTTACTGTGACTGAAGGATTTTTCTCTAGTTGATGATAACCGTAGGGGTATGACTCAGATATTTGCTTAAGGGTTACACTTGTAGATTTCGCAAAAACTGAGCTGTTTTGCAGTGTAGTCTAATGGAATATATGTGTAAGTTGTGTAATTATGTCTTTGTTAAACCTTTCTTGTATTCATTGATTTTATCACCAGTATAAGACACTATTCAAAATCTTTTTTTAACCAAACACTTTGTACCGTGTCTAAGCGACAAACTGAGTACGTGTGCTAGTAAGTGAAAGAACTCTGCTGTGTGTTATCAGAGATATTACAAGGCTAATATATTCTTAGCCTTTAACCTTTAAGCCATCTTGATCTTACAACAATCCTTATCTTGTACACACATACTTTTGCTGTGTAAAATGTCTGCTATGTGTATGTCTTCATGTGTGTATGTGAGTGTGTATGTGCATAGTCCCGTGTGCGTGTGTGTGAAATTAATCACTGTTGCAGTTGGTTCTTTTTTCCCCATGTTCTTTGTTGTTCCTCTCGTGTTTCCAGCGGTTAAAGTATTACACCCGGGTTTTCGTTTTCTGCCTTACTCGCGATAGTCATAACTGTTCACCAAGCGAAGTGAGAAGCATAGTACTCTGTCTCATCTGTATTATTTTCTGGTCTGCCTCACCGTGTCCGCTTGCCATTACTTACCATTGTCCATATTACTATGTCTCAGTCTGTCTGCCTCACCCCGTGTCCACTTGCCATTACTTTCCATTGTCCGTAGTAATCTGTCTCAGTCTGTCTGCCTCACCCCGTGTCCACTTGCCGTTACTTTCCATTGTCCGTAGTAATCTGTCTCAGTCTGCCTCACCCCGTGTCCACTTGCCATTACTTTCCATTGTCCTACAACGTCAAACGTGATCTTAACTCTAAGGAAGAGATTTGCCACCCTTGCTTATTGTTTGATATTTAAATTAAATACTTAGATTAATTTCATTGAAATTGTATTCTTTTATCTGTTGCCTGGATCTTGTTGGCTTTATCATGGAGTGAGGGCGGACCTATGAGATAGCCGCATAGCGTGACGATTATGTAATGTTACGTAATTTACATTAGCTTCTTTCAACAGTGCTTGTAACTTGACAGAAAACAAAAACAAACTACCCCAGTCTACCCCGTTGTCACTCTCTTCCTCTTCACCTTCCCGCGATACCGTTCAGAGATCGTCATCCAACCCACTTTTCTCATCGTCGATTATCGATTTTGTTGTCGTCACTACCAAAAATAAAAATAATTAATTTTCTTTTGCATTTGAAAGTGTCCTACATTTTAACTTTAATAGTCCTGGTATCAGCTGATACTCTTATGCGCTTATGATAAGTTATCAGACGTGATTTAAGGCCAGACCCTTAAAAAATTTTTTTTATCACATATATCATAATTACCCAGACCTTTAAAAAATATATCTCATTTATCAAAATTACTCTGACGGGCTGGTGTGACTTTAATAGTCCTTACGTAGAATATATTCACTTTCGTTTTCGGCCATAATGTCATCAGAGAAGCTTAGAAATAACTTAAGGGGTCTTTATATTGCATGTCTTTGGAAGTTTGAAGCACTGTTGTGCAAAAGCTGTACTGCTTCGTGCGCGCGTGTTGAGGGGATCGGTCGGAGGTCTGGGTTTAGAAAACTAATTGGAAGACGTCAAACATTCTCTGCGGTCAAATTACACACGATGTGCCATCTGAATTCAGTGTCACGTGATATATTCAGTATCATCCTGATTTCCGATAACCCCCCCCCCCCATGGTATCAAAGGTTGTCAGGCCCTTGCTTACTAATTAGAAGGATTCTTTGAAAGTTTGAAACAACGTTGAGCAGAAGCTGTACTGCTTCGTAAATATTAAATGTCCTGTGTCTGGATGCATGAGCGCCATCCACCCCCCCTTTTGTGCCCCCCCCCCCCCCCGAAACATACTATTGGGATTTCTGCTATATATTTTAATTTGATTGATTCGAGAACTGTGTTATAAATCATTTGCAATCGACTTGGCAACTAAAATAATTTAAACTGCGTTTTAGGCTTATATCAATTGCAGGGATTGTAATAATAGTCGAGTTGGCTTATTGACCGCAGTTTGAACTGTGGTTATATATATATATAATAGTTATTTCAGTAATGTAGGTAGGTGACCTCTGACACCATGTAATGTAGCAAAATTATCGTTCTTTCCAGCGAAGGCTTTACGGTGTGCTTTGCAGTAATGTTTCTTTTAGGCAAAGTAAATAATGCGAAGATATCGGTTACTATAAACTTTCGTGTGCATACCTGAAATGATGGTACTTTGATAATGACACTTTCTCAGTGATAAATGACTTCCTAACAGGCGATGATGTTATTTTTAAAGACTCTGTCATTCTTCAGTCTTCTCATACTCAGCTCACATCCCATTTTGGGGAAGACCAGTGATTCAGAGGTGCTGTCGTCATGAGAACGAGACATTCGTCTAAATTGTTTTTTTGTTTATGGCAGTAATTTTTTAAAAAAAATACAAGAAAACAATTCTGTGCGATGAATGACTGACTCGTGAACGAGGACAACGAACAGAACGAAACAAAAAAAACCCCAAAATCATATGGGCGATGAAATAATTGCCCATCCCTAATTTCTCTCTCTCTCTCTCTCTCTCTCTCTCTCTCTCTCTCTCTCTCTCTCTCTCTCTCTTTTATTCTATAAAGTTTACTTCTAGTGACGTGTACTCAAAATTATACATTCATCGAAACTTTTATCTAGTTGTCTGTCTGTCTGAAAATACGTCATACCTAACTAACTGAAATTATTATTTGTATCAGCTTCAGCCGGAATTTGTAGCCCTTTGATTCTTTTTGTTCTTACTTTTTTTTTATAAATGCTTTGACAAAATTTGGTGGTCGCTAGCGGGTCTGTTTATAGATCACTTCTGTCTGTGGTCACCACGCTTCTGACGCCTGGTTAAAGGATCTGTTTATAGATCAGTTCTGTCTGTGGTCACCACACTTCTGACGCCTGGTTAAAGGATCTGTTTATAGATCAGTTCTGTCTGTAGTCACCACACTTCTGACGTCTGGTTAAAGGATCTGTTTATAGATCAGTTCTGTCTGTGGTCACCACACTTTTGACGCTTCTTCTTTATGTAGGGGGCGCTTTCGGCTTCCGCCGCTTTCGCGCAAGTCTGGATAAAGGATCTATTTATAGATCGGCGCTGCATGCGGTCGCCATATTTCCTTATCCTTGCCAGGAAATGAGACGTTTATGGTTGACAGCTGACAAATACTATGTGTTTGACGTTCTAATAATACTGTATGTCTTACATATTGACTAATAATAGTGCATGTCTTACATATTGACTAATAATACTGCATGTGTTAGACATTTACTAATAACACTGCGTGTCTTACATATTGACTGATACTACTGCATGTGTTAGACATTGGCTAGTAGACATTGACTAATAATACTGCATATGCTAGACATTGACTGACTACTGCTATAAGTGGTAGACACTGATTAATGCAGCTCGTGGTAGATATTCTAATTTCTAATACTGTTTGACATGAGAACAGTGCATATAGAGGCCCCCACATCTCTTTTTGCCATCTGAATACTTAAGACCAAATGTGTGTCATAAGCATAATATTGACACTTTAATCACACACACACATCCCCCTCCTTCATCTCCTCCAACCCACCTCTCACTCAACGCTAAGAGAGAATGACCTCTAGGGCCTACTGCATCCTGGCATCCAGCTTGTGCAACAAGCTAGTGATACGTACAACGATGCAGCACTGCATAATTCACCTTAAGACATGCGCAGCAGCCGGATCAACCACACCGCGGCAGATTTCAGCCGTATCTCGAGACCGTTCCTGAATGGATTGTTGCATTACAGTCGCTGCTGCCGTTATCTGGCTCAGTGCCAAGATTGCCCTGGACAGTTTTCTCCATAAATATCTATGGCAACACTGCCCGAAACATGGGGAATGCCAGAAGAATGATGGAAAAGACGAAAAGCGTGTATTGAGGGGGGGGGGATGCGAGGGTACAACAGTGATTGTTTGATACGCAGGAAAAATAAATCATATTTTCTACTTCATTTGACGCCTGTTTTGACTTCGAGAATATGGGTGTTAGAACGGAAGGGGATGGGGAGGGTGGATAGCTTCGTGCTACTGCTTCAGCTGACTCATTGCAAGTTTGAATATGAGCACAACTGTACTGAGTCAGCGATAAAATGTGATTTAAAAAATAGCACATCCTGTCCTGCGAAAATGTTCAGTGTTTAACGCTTGTTAGTGTTTTATAAGTTTAGGAATGTTTTCAATCATGGGTAGAAATTAGAGGAAAGGGAATGAATAAATGCACTAGACGGATCAGCGAGAATTGAGCCATCATTTATATCAGTGGTCCCCAACCTTTTCATCGCCGCGGACCGGTCAACGCTTGATAATTTTACCGCGGCCCAATGATGTGGGGGGACGTTGATTGTTTATATTTTTAGATTGTTTTGATTTAATAATTTTAATTTAATTGTATTAAACGTGCCTTCAAATTAAAATACAGTTACACCAAAAAATTAATATAAAGTGATTTAACATTTTAACTCACTAGAACGCTAAATCAGCGAGAACCCTGAGCTTGTTTCTTTGCAACGAGACGGTTCCATCTGGGGGTTATAGGAGACAATGACACCCGAAGTGTGTTGCTTATGTCCATCCGTTATTTTCTTTTGGTTGTGTCACTGCAGAAAACCCTGCTTCACACAGATAGGAGGTCGGAAATGGCAATAGGGATTTAAGTGCTGTGGTGTCCGTTGTTGTATTGGCAGGTGAGGGGGTTTACAGAGCCCAGGATAATACCACATCGTCTGTACTTAGTGTGTATGTGCGCCCAGGATGTTCACTCCCCACCCCGTAATGTTCACCAGTGGTGTTGTTGTTGTTGTCGTTGGCACTGTTGTTGTTGATGTCCCAGGTATCCGTTGGGCTGTATGTAGGTGGGTGTTGGCGGCAAGCATTAGTTGAATTAGATCCGCAATGGGGTGGTTATAATATCCCCACTGCATGTGATGTTGCTCCCTTTGCTGCCACCGTTGTTGTTGTTGTCGGCGGTGGTTGTTGTCGCAGTGCTGCCGTTATTGTTGTGGATTCTGTTGTTGTGGCTGTAGTAGATGATACTGTTGTTGTCGTCTGATGTGTTGTGGCGGGCGCCTTCTTTTTGATTTGGGGCTCCGTTCTGTAGTTTTTCCTTGTGTGTCTGTTGTGGTTGTCTTTGTTGCAGTCCGTGGTGGTGACTCTGGCTGTGGATTGGTGGCAGTTGGTTTAATCGTTGTTGTTGTTTCTTGGGGTGTAGTTGGAGCGTTGTCGACTTCTGTTTCGGTCTGTGCGTCAGTTGTCTTCACTTCTTTTTCCGTTTGTATTTTTCTTTCTTGCGTCTTGATATGTACCGTTTGTGTGCTGAAGATTTTTTGGCGTTTCTTCTTATTTTCGGTGGTAGTTGTTTTAATTTCTTTTTCTTTGCTGATAGAGCTTGTAGTCTGAGTTTCCTTATTATCTGTTGTGGGTTTTGGAGTTTGTGAGAATGCCTGGCTGATTTCTTGTTTTGCTGTTTGAGTTGAATTCACTTTGGCCGTAGGTGGAATTTTCCAGATGATGTTGGTGTTTATTCCACTTTCTCTTGTAGTGGCTTGTAGAGTTTGGGTGGAAACGAGGCTTTTTCCTTCAAAGACTGTTTTGAGTTGTGCCGTCTTCCTGTGTGGGTTTTTGCGTTGTTTCCTCCTTTTCCGTTTGTGAAGATCGTGTTTTTGTTGTCGGCGTTATTTTCCAGATGATGTCTGTGTTTCACAGTCTGTTGATGTAGTTTTTTTTTCCGGTTGTCTTGTCAGGTGCTTGTTTAAAATCTTGTGGAGACCAATTGCGGTTAAGATGGCTTGTTGTCTAGTGGTAAGTTTATCTTCCGTTTTTGTGTGGAAGAGGATCAACAGCAAATTAGTGAACGCATTTTTTAGTTCAACGTTTTCAGTTTCTAATCTAGTGTGAAGGTGAAGGGGGTAACTTTTCGTATGCCCCCATTTTCGGTTGGTATGCTGATTTCACAGCAGTATTTTGTCCAGTCTTCTTAATGTTTGCACCTCTTCAAGCCTCTTTTGCCGTATCTGTCTCAGCTTGGCTATGCGCTCGTTTGTCAAACAGAAAGGGCCGTCCGCATCGTCTGTGACTGGCTCAGAATCGCTTAAAATGTCACTTGGTGGAGTGAGCAGTAGTGGCGTTTTTGCCAGCTCTGAAAAGGGCTGAGGCTTGGTGCTGGCTTGTCTGGTGTGGCGCTTTGACATGACTCCTCCCGGCGGTCCGATGGATGGAATGCGTTCGTCGGTGGTCCGAAGCGAAGTGTGTTGGTGTGGTTGGGAAGTAGCGCTCGAATTCTTTAAAAGCAAAGACAGATGATCGTGCACCAACTGGGAGAATGAATGCTCAGACTCAATCTCGTCCATGGAAAGTCGCACAAACCCGAGAGAAATACACCACAGTAAATAAAATTGGGCGGCCCGGTACCATTTGATCCACGGACCGGTACCGGTCCGCGGACCGGGGGTTGGGGACCACTGATTTATATGACTCGAAATGTTACTAGCTTCTTTATGAACATTGGGTGTACTTTGCCCAGACTGTGTGTGTGTGTGTGTGTGTGGCGAGGTCTTGTCACGCAGACCAGTTTGTTTGATTTCGTTCTTGCTGATGTTATTAGTTAGCTATAAGCTTTCATCCCATCTGGGTGGGGGTGGGGGTGGATGAAGGGTAAAGGAGATGTCTTGCGGATATTACAGGTGTCAGACATGAGCTGCTTCTGACTGTTAGCGCGAGATACGCTTCCATTGGTGCGAAGCCAACCGTTCTTTTGTTTTCCTAATGTCCGCCTTTCATAAACGAGTGTTTGTGACCGTGCCTAGATGAAGCCAGAGATTGCTGCAGCTGCGCCATGATGTTATTTTTTAGGAAAAACGTCTACAAGATAGGGTGATGGTGACGTGTAAGGTGATGAACTGTATTGTGATGACGCGATATGAGTTGAAAGTGTGTGCATATACATGCATTCATCATTGATTTTATACTTAAACCAGTGGTGCACAAACTTTTTGAGTCAGGGGCCACAATCTGACTTCTCGAAACCGTCGATGGCCAAAAAAAAAGTAAAGATCACAATCGTCCCACACAAGATAGACATCACATCTAAGAACACAGAAATAACGATTAAGACTATAATTACGACAAAGAAGTTGCATACTAAGACTCATTCTAAAAATGTTATGATACGTCAACTTTCACAGAGTCAGTGTGATGGATGGTGCTGCATGTCATCTGCAAGCTTCGAAATGTCCGGCTTGATGTTTGACGTTAAAGACGAAAAATTGCTTCCAGATTATCATCAATCAGCTGATCGCGGGTGTTGCTTTTGTTCAGTTACATCTGTGAGAAAGCCTGTTCGCAGCAGTATGTGCTGCCAAACATGCTGGTGTGGACAAGTGCGTTATCTTTCAGATTAGCAAATATATCAGACAATGTTCTGTAGAAGTCAAGCAAACTGTTTTCTCGGTAAGTAGCATGCAGGTCAACAGATGCCTGGAGATCAATAATTTCGAGCTGGTATCCTGCGGACAAGTCATCCACTGACACACTGAACGGATCAGCAAAAAGTTTCATTAACAATCTGCATTGGTCAAAGTCATGAAACCGTGAATTGAAAGACTGAACCAATTGAAAGACTGAACCAATGCATCTAGCTTTCCAACATAAACTTTTGTGTAGATGTCCTGAGTCTTCTGTAGCTGTGACAAAAAGTGGGAAAGTGCACAAAGTTCCCCGATGCTGCTTGCTACCGGAACAACTGCAACTTTGTCCTGAATGCCGAGATGTGATTTGCAAGTTGACCAGCAAGCTGATTACGAAATCTCGTAACGCTGCACTAAAATCTGCTGACTGCTTTGAGAAAATGTTCTGTTGGCGATTCAGCGAACACCTCAGAGATTCAATTCGAGCTGTTCGTTCGTCACCGACAACATTGTGTAAATCTTGGTGTTTCGTCTCATAATGACGCTTTATATTAGAAACCTTCGCCACTCCTACTTTTGAATGACACAGCAGACAAATCACGTTCGTCTGTTGTTGAACAAAACAGTATTGTAGAGTCCTGTCATCATTAAACTGCCGGTTTTCGTTGTTTTCTTTTACGATTTGCTGCCATTTTGTCACAAAAATATAATCAAAATAAACAACGTAAAATATGGCGGGTACTTCCGGTTAACCGGGTAATTGGTGATGTGCACCACTGCAAAATTAATGGCAATACTGCCAGGCAAATTTTATAGCCATTTGATCGGGTAGTGCACCAAATATTTGACTTTTTTCGTTGGACATCACGGGCCACTCGGCGACTCTTCGCGGGCCGGAGTTTGTGCACTACTGACTTAGACGCTATTTGCCCACTGCTAGTTGTTTAACCCGTTCAGTGTCGGGTTAAAAAATCCCGTCAGACGGCACTGTATTACAGTAACCAATGAAAGAAATTGTAACAAATTGGCTGCTGAAGTGAAGGCACACGTTTCCTTCACTCTGATTGGTTATTTTTAGTGAATAAGATTGCTGAGACTGAGCGCGTACATCTATGGGGATTTATGGTCCCAGTGAAAAACGGACCGATTTGACTTAGGGGATTTATGGTCCCAGTGGTATACGGACCGATTTGACTTAGGGGATTTATGGTCCCAGTGGTATACGGACCGATTTGACTTAGGGGATTTATGGTCCCAGTGACACGTCATTCGTGAAATACGGTTTCCATAGTATTGACACATCCGCAGATAAAAAATTCCAAATTATATCTTATATTTACTGGACGGTGTTGAATAATCTGTACTGATAAAATTTAATCCGCACTATTTATCGTGATGTCTCGTTAATAATACGTTCATATTTATCTGTTTCGGAGGTGGTGCGGGCGGAACTCTCCCCGAATAGGCCTTCCTATGGTTAAAAAAAATTTCGATTCTCTTATGTGTTGGAAATTTCGCAAATATTTGAGCATATGTTTTTTAAAAAATATAATCATTAAATTTGCTCGTTAAAAGATAAAAAATGTTATCTATTGGTGTAAATTTAGATTGTTTTGCAAATTTGGTTTATTTAAATATATTCAGTAATAGGTGTCCAGTTTCGGTAAGCATTCAAAATATTTTTGGTTTAGCGTGCAAATGGCGGTGTTCAAACAGGCCTATTCTGAGGGTCTTGGGGTTGGCGAAGCAAAATTTTCCCCATAATTCCTTTGACTGTATGTTAATCGAACCCGCTTTTAATTGTCGTCATTTGAACCAGTTTGTTTGTGGAATGCATTCATCTTCTACTGAAGGGTCCGAGAGTGTTGGAGAGGGAAGCCGAGACTCTACATTATCCGAGCCACTTGTAGTGTGACGAAATAGATTATCATGTAAACTCATATTTCTCCGTCTGGCATTGATGAACATATTGATTGTATACCTATTGATTACCCAGATGTACGTGTTGATTTCACATACATTCTGACTGAACTGAACTGAAGGCATTCTTCAAAGTGAGAATTTAATATTACCGTATCTACCCTAATATGTTGCCAGATACCACCATCTTTTTTTTTTTTTTTTTTTACAATGCCAATTGACTCTCTGTCAGTGTGCCTCTTCTGTCTCTCTGTTTACTTGTTCTGTCTGTGTGCCTCTTCTGTCTCTCTGTTTACTTGTTCTGTCTGTGTGCCTCTTCTGTCTCTCTGTTTACTTGTTCTGTCTGTGTGCCTCTTCTCTCTCTGTTTGTTTACATGTTCTGTCTGTGTGCCTCTTCTGTTTCTCTGTTTGCTTCTTGTTCTGTCTGTGTGCCTCTTCTGTCTCTCTGTTTGTTTACTTGTTCTGTCTGTGTCCCTCTTCTGTCTCTCTGTTTGTCTACCTGTTCTGTCTTTGTGCCTCTTCTGTCTTTCTGTTTGTCTACCTGTTATGCCTGTGCGCCTCTTCTGTCTCTTTGTTTGTCTATCTGTTATGTCTGTCTGTCTGTCTGTCTCTCACACACACACACACAAATACACACATATATACACACATACACACACACAAGCAGAGAATGAGAGGAAAAAGAAAAACTCTTTTAAATTTGTCCACCAAATATGAAGCTATTTTTGTTTGATGATTTGCTCATAGCGGTTGAAAGGTTATTTTATTCTTTTTAAAAAATATTTTGAATTGTATGTATACTGTATTTTTTATTGTTGAAAAATACCAGATAAGAGTTCACTTCCTTGTTTGTGACAGTAGAAAAGCTGGTATGTGAGGCCACATAGGTAGCAGGGCTCGGTCCTACATACTTATATGGGTGTAAGCACTCACAAGTCAGTTTGATAAATTCCTCGCATGTCAAATAACTAAAATATATTATCATATCTTGTTTGTATAGATGTACAGACTTTGCAATGGCTTTTCTGATAAACAATATTGTTTGCAGGAGTGGCGGGCATCAGATATTCCCTTCCAAATATAGATAGATGTACATGTAGAGAAAGAAAGAGAGAGAGAGAGAAAGAGAGAGAGAGATTGTGTGTGTGTGTGCATTGCTGTATAAGTGCAGCTACTTGTTATCCACGCAGCCATGACTGACTAACCGTTAATAGTTATTCCTTTTTTCTTCAGGCTTCATTGACTTCCATCTTGAAGTTAATTTGTTAAGAGGGTCCCTAAATAAAAATAAAATTATAACTGTTTCTTTGAACGTTAATTAAAATTAAATGTACTTTCTGTTCATGTAAATTTGCGTTGCGACATAAGGTACTTAGAACGAACTATACGGAAATTATGAATTCCATTATTACAACCTGAAAATGTCTTTATGACTAACTACATGTATATGAATTCCATTATCACAACCTGAAAATGTCTTTATGACTAACTACATGTATATGAATTCCATTATTACAACCTGAAAATGTCTTTATGACTAACTACATGTATATGAATTCCATTATTACAACCTGAAAATGTCTTTATGACTAACTACATGTATATGAATTCCATTATTACAACCTGAAAATGTCTTTATGACTAACTACATGTATATGAATTCCATTATCACAACCTGAAAATGTCTTTATGACTAACTACATGTATATGAATTCCATTATTACAACCTGAAAATGTCTTTATGACTAACTACATGTATATGAATTCCATTATTACAACCTGAAAATGTCTTTATGACTAACTACATGTATATGAAGACTTAACTTATTCCGTTGTTGCTATAAAGGAATGTGTAAATTCTGTTAGTAAGAAGTATATGGCATGTGCAATTTCCTGTACGAATTGTAAAGAGACTGGTAAATTTAGTTAATATGGACTATTTGTAAGCTTGTAAATTCCATTTATTATGAACTGTATGGAGACTCATAGATTTAAACAATTCACCAGAACACATTTCTCGCTTTAGTGCTATCACGCGATCTGTGGGACACACGAATTGGTTTGGGCGATTGCAGTTTGTTTATCGTAACAAGGAAGACTTTAAGTATTTTTAGACGTGTATTGCATTGGCCTCTTTAGTAAAAGAGGTAAAGAAGTAACCGACATCCACCACCACCACCACCATACCCCCTCCCCTTTGCATTTTAAATTTTAAGTTTTCTTTTTTATTTGTTCACTAAAGCCTTTCAGACCGTCACGTACTTTTGTCACGCGTGAACGTTTACTAACCTACGACTGTCACACTGTGCGGTTGGGGCTGTAACCATTAAGTATTTGGGACTGAACATATGCAGTTTGGACTTAGCACTAACATTTCGGGATTGTTACATTATGCATTTGGGATCGTAACACTGTGCATTTCGGACTGTAACCACTAAGCATTTCGGACTGTAACACTGTGTATTTACGATTGTAACTCTGTGCATTTTAGGATTGTAATACTATGTATTTGTAAACTATATATAATCATATGCAGCACTATGTTCTTTGTTCAGAACTAACTATACGTTTGACATTCTTAATTAATACGTTTCGTTCGTAACTTGACGTTCATATCTGTACGTTTACGTTGATAATTATGCGTTTGCTGTTGATAACTATGCGTTATGTTCATAAAGTTTGTTGTTTGTAACTATACTTTTAAAGTTCTTAACTATACGTTTTTGTTTGCAGCACTTAACGTTGATAACTATAGGCATGACATTCTTCACTGTACGTTTAGTTTGTAACATGCTAACTGTACGTTACGTTCGTAAATTTTGATGTTCATAACTATGCGTTACATTCGTAAAGTTTGTTGTTTGTAACTATACGTTACGTTCGTAAAGTTTGATGTTCATAACAATACATTACATTCATAATGTTTGTTGTTTGTAACTATACTTTTGACGTACATAACTATACATTACGTTCGGGTAACGTTTGGCATTAATAAGTATACGTTGGATGTTTGTAGCAGTATTAGAAAGTTTAAGTTAGTAATCCTCTCCTCCTACTCTTAGAGATTTAATACTTCATCTAGTGTTTGATAATGTCTGTTTCTCTTCAAACAATTGATTTAATTATAAATAAATATGTATTAGTCAGTAAGGGTTTGATTCTCAAATCTAGAATTCATTTATCTTGCGTTCTGGTGGCAGTACAACATATTTTCATTTAAAAAAAAAAGTTCTGAATGAAATACTTATATAAAATAATAAAGTAAAATAATACCATGTATTTGAGTGAGATCTTGTTTTATTTTTAATGTTAAAAGAAATCCTACTGTCCCTTATCTTGACAACCTCAAAGAGCAGCTTTAATTCCTACTTTGTCGTTAAGTGTGGATCTAGATCACGGTTATTCCCCTTTTCATCTGGTTTCTGGCTTTTCTCGAGATAACAAGAGAGTCATTATATTGGCGTTATGTGCTGCTATCAGTTCATTTATATAGTCGGCCTTACCAAACACTTACCACCGCCAAATGCAGGAAGACAGTCGCTAAGACTTCAGAAAGTAGAGCTGTTATTCACGGTCATGTACGCTCATGATTAAACAGAACGTTACCATTGTAGTACGCCAATCCACCCACCCACCCTTCTTTTTTTTCTCCTCACAATGCTGTATTCACTCCTGGTATCTAGAAGCAGGAAAAGATGGAACTGGTAAAACAGATGCAGACACTAAACGACTAAACCCCAGACTTTCCTTCCAAAATTATTATGACGGTGCTTATAGTCTGAACTCTAACGTGAGCTGACCATTTATACTAGCTTGTCCTTCCGTGCGTAATTCAAGTTCACTTTTTCACTCTCTCTCTCTCTCTCTCACACACACACACACACACACACACACACACACACACACACACACACACACACACACACACACATACACACACACACATACGCGCGCGCATGCGCCTTCCTTGTTTCAGTATGATGTCCTAAACTTATAGGCAGCAGTAATAGTAACAGGCCTACTTGGACATGGCATTGTGATATCGACTTTGATGTCCTAAACTTATAGGCAGCAGTAATAGTAACAGGCCTACTTGGACATGGCATTGTGATATCGACTTTGATGTCCTAAACTTATAGGCAGCAGTAATAGTAACAGGCCTACTTGGACATGGCATTGTGATATCGACCCGGCTATATACCCATCCTTCTACCCCTCTTTGATGCATGGCCCTCGGGTAAAGACTGTGAGCGTGGGACCCGCTCTCGGTAGCAGTAACCGTTGTTTCACCGTAGTCCGACAAGAGTTATTGTTTTGTTGTGTATTGATTGCCGGTTTGGCTGGCCTGCTGTTGGTGTTAACGTGACTGTGTGCATTGTTGTGCAAAGCGGGTGGGGTGGGGGAAAGTAAGCAGAGAGATGGGAGGGGTTTTTTTGTTTGTTTGTTTGTTTTGTTGGCTTGATGATATTCTGTTTGTAAGTGATGACCATGGTACACAGTATATAAAATATTTTGAGTGATATTGTGTAATTTATGCTTTACTGTATCAGGTGTGCTTTTATCAAGTGGGTGTACGTGTGTGACAGCGTTTTAGTCATTGTGTTGTATTTACGGTAATGCGTGTTGTGTGCTTGTGTTTATGTGCGTGCGATTGCGTGTTTGTATTGTGTATATTAGTGTGTGGGAAAGAGAGTGATTGTGGTGGGTGTCGCTTAACCGTTTATTGTTTTGTTTGTTTCTGTGTTTATGGCTCTGATAAACTATTTTCTCACGTGCAATTTTTTTTAGCTGTTTTTTTTCTTTAGCTGCACTACCTTTACACATTCTTATGCCGAGGGTAAAAGGTACAGACTTGTACTCGTTTCTAACACATAAGAGATCTTGTGTAGTGCGATGCCAGACATTATCGTTTAGGTTTTCAGTCTAAGAGTATTTTTCAACTTCCGCAGCAGGAAATAGAAGACAAACATCTTTCACTGCCCGCGAGATATTATTTATCTCAGCTCACCACTAGGCTGTCAGGATATTTGATACTGCCAGTACAAATGGCGCCTTACCGCGGTTAGCTCCCTTAGGGAAACGCATTGAAGAAAGAAAGAAGGGCTTATTGAAAGTGTTCGTTATGACGGACATCTTAGAAGGCAAACTCGACTGGATTGGTGATAAGGAATTTTGCGCACGTGGATTCCTCCAGTCACAAAGCTGTGAACGAGTGCTTAATTGACTGTGCTGTCGAAATGAACGCATCTTGTTGTTTTAGAACAGTATGTCTTTCAGTTGCAACGTGCCTCCTTTCTGACCCTCCTCCAAATTACTTGAACATAGTTTAAAGATTTAACAAACAATAGCTATTTGTAGCCAAGGGTAAATGGCACAGGCTAGGACTGCCGAAGGAGTTGTTTTATAGTTAGTTTACAATTGTTAAAATGCACACTAGACATGTTAGTTTTCATTTGTTTATTTTGTTTCGTTGTTTTTAATTAATGGGGAGGCGCATTATTGACAGGGGTAGATATTATTGTGGATTGAATACTTTAATCTGGAAGATGTTTTTTTCCCATATTTTTTTTTGTGTGTGTAGGAATGTAGCTTGTCAAGTCCATTATCCGGCCTTTCAGCCACAGTCACACAGCCATCGCGTAAAAGACACATCATGTCTCCTGTGTGTATTCGCATTTCACATCAGTCATCGCGCGTCTTTCTTTTATATGTGTGTATTGAACTGTACGTTTGCACGTCAGTTATGTCATTCCTGTACGTTATGTCATTCCTGTGTGTCTGTTTTTGTACGTACGTATATGAACAATGCGGTCTTTCATGTGTGGTGTAGTTTATGTGAACATTACATTGTCATTTGTGTGTGTGTGTGTGTTTGTGTGTGTGATGTCTTAGTACATTTATTAAGCCTTTATGTGTAGTCTTTGTAATTGTTTGTATTTAGCCATAGTGTGTTTGTGCGCACACGGGTGTGTTTTGTGTATAGTCTTTGTATGTGTATTTAGCCTTTGTGTGTGTATTTTTAGTCTCTGTATGTGTGTTTGTGCGTGCTTGCGTGTTGGAACAGCAACGGTCTTTCATATATACATAGTGTACTTGAATGAAATAAAAACACCTACGTTCTGTACACACGTCTAGAGTTAGTGCTCGTCACGTCTTTAACTTCATAGTTTATGTCTTGAGTCCGTCACGTGTTAAACTCCGAACTTAGAGGCTCGGAGCTTGTGTCCGTCACGTGTTAAACTCCGAACTTAGAGGCTCGGAGCTTGTGTCCGTCACGTGTTAAACTCCGAACTTAGAGGCTCGGAGCTTGTGTCCGTCACGTGTTAAACTCCGAACTTAGAGGCTCGGAGCTTGTGTCCGTCACGTGTTAAACTCCGAACTTAGAGGCTCGGAGCTTGTGTCCGTCACGTGTTAAACTCCGAACTTAGAGGCTCGGAGCTTGTGTCCGTCACGTGTTAAACTCCGAACTTAGAGGCTCGGAGCTTGTGTCTGTCACGTGTTAAACTCCGAACTTAGAGGCTCGGAGCTTGTGTCTGTCACGTGTTAAACTCTGAACTTAGAGGCTCGGAGCTTGTGTCTGTCACGTGTTAAACTCCGAACTTAGAGGCTCGGAGCTTGTGTCTGTCACTGTAAAACTCTGAACTTAGAGGTTCGGAGCTTGTGTCCGTCAAGTTTTGAACTTCGTACTTTCAAGATGATAGTTTGTGTCTGTCACGTCTTTTAAAAACTTCATACTTTCAACTCAGAGTTTGTGTCCATCACGTTTTGCACTTCATACTTATAGCCCAGTTTTGCCTAGACTTAATGACTTCTCTCGGTGTTGTTGTTGTCTGAAAATACAAGTAAAGATGTCGGCAGTATTTTTATATATTATTATATTGCTCTTATTTTATCAGCATTTCGCAGTAGTTAAAGTATTGTTTCTTTCCTTTAGTTTTCTTTAATAAGTTATTTTCTCAGATATTTCATATTTATTTAGTTGACTTGTTTCGTCAAGGCATGTTTCCACAAAGTTATCAGTTGTTTAAAAATAATAACGTTGCTAAAAATATATTTTAAAAACTTATTCAATAAATTGCATATAAATAAATAACAAGCAAAGCCATATCATTTTCGTGGACAAAAATAATCCTGCATAACAGTCTCCCACCCTCCCATGTATGCAGTCGTTATGTCATGTTATTTTACGTCTTATCTAGCTGTATGATCTTGCACCTGCTACGTCACGTCTTATCTAGCTGTAAGATCTTGTGCTTGTTACGTCTTATCTAGCTGTATGATCTTGCACCTGCTACCTCACGTCTTATCTAGCTGTAAGATCTTGTGCTTGTTACGTCTTGTCTAGCTGTAAGATCTCACACTTATTACGTTACGTCTTATCTAGCTGTAATATCTCATGCCTGTTACGTCACGTCTTATCTAGCTGTAGTATATCATGCCTGTTACGTTACGTCTTATCTAGCTGTAAATCTTGCTATGTTTCTTTAAAAGTTAGCACAATCTTTTTTCTTCTCCAAAATTCTTTTATTCATTTTGTGAATTAGAATTTTTTTCAAGCAGATTTTAGATTTGGTACATTTGATTTAAAAAAAAATTTTTTTATTGTACACTCAGTTTTTTGTTTATTTCCTCGCTGTTCTCTACTCTATTAAGTTTTGTGGGTTTTCCTCAAAGCTCTCATTTCTCTTATGTTTTCTGAAATTTTGTATATTCCTCCCCGACCCCTA
Source organism: Sinotaia quadrata (assembly GCA_028829895.1). Classification (NCBI taxonomy): domain Eukaryota; kingdom Metazoa; phylum Mollusca; class Gastropoda; order Architaenioglossa; family Viviparidae; genus Sinotaia; species Sinotaia quadrata. The sequence continues at coordinate 36,177,307 of CM054180.1, forward strand.
GAAATACTTTGCTTCACTCTTCCCGTTGGCTGTTGCGTTATTTTGTTTTCATTTCTTCGTATTTATGTACGACGTATTGTTTCTCCAATCTCCAATAGTCTCCCTTTTGTTATGTTTCCAAGTTTCGTATTCATGTACAGTGTTTCGTCTCCTTATTCTCCACTGTTCTCTTTTGTTATGGTGTTATACTATAATATCACTTTCTGCCCATATGTGCGTGTCAGAGTGTGTGTACGTGTGTATGTGTGCGTGCGTGTATGAGTGTGTGTATGTGTGTGTGCCTGTCTGAGTGTGTGTACGTATGTGTGTGTGCGCGTGTCTGAGAGTGTGTGTACTTGTGTTTCTCGGATATGTGACTTATGTTCCTCAATGCTCGCCTTCTGTGTGTTGCAGCAACAAGAACAGGATCCGACGAATCTGTACATAGCAAACCTCCCTATGCATTTCACGGAGAAGCACCTGGAGAATATGTTCAAGGATTACGGTACAGTCATCTCCACCCGAATTCTGCGAAAACCAGACGGCTTCAGCCGGTGTGTCGGCTTTGCGCGCATGGAGTCCAAGGATAAATGTGAACAAATAATAAACGCCTTCAACTCAAAGTTGATATCAGGTACGATGGCTATTTTCGGACTGATATTTTCACTTATAAATAAGGACAATCTTACTGTCCAATGGTCAGCTAAATCACCATCACAATTCCTTGTTCAGAGTCTAGTTATTTTCTTATGCAACAGCAGATCATTTTAAGTTAGTATATCAGTGACCTGAGCGTAATTGTATGTTACTGCCGACACTGCATGACTGGATCACGTGTTAAAAAATCAAAATAAGACTGTATGTAGTAGCTCTGATCAAAACATCGGCATACATTGACCCATTGAGGACCATTTAGTGAAACTGGGACACAACGCTCAAATCATTGTTCAGGGTGGCCACTTTAGCATTGTTTAAAATAGTTTACATGTTGGACAGCTAAATTCTTGTGCACATAGATCTGGGTTTGGAACAGCTATTTAATACATAGAGATCTGGGTTTGGGAGAACTATTTAAAACACAGAGATCTGTGTTTCGGACAGCTATTTAAAACACAGAGATCTGTGTGTGTGTCACTGTTTGATACATAAAGATCTGTGTTAGGGACTGCTATTTAATACATAGAGATCCGGGTTTGGGACAGTGATTTAAAACATAGAGATATGTATTTGGGACAGTTATTTAAAACATAGTGATCTGTCTTTGGGACAGCTATTTAATACATAGAGATCTTTGTTTGGGTAGCTATTTAGTATACAGATATCCGTACAGTTATTTAATACAAGGAGATCGTATTTGGGACAAATGTTTAATACCCAGACAGCCATGTCTGGGACAGCTATTAATTACATACCTGTCACTGATTGGGACAGACTATTCAATATACAGAGGTCAGTGACGGAGACGGCTAATTAATACACAAAGGTCATTGATTTGACAGATAATCCAGCACACAAAGGTCAGTGGTAGAGGCAAACCATTTAATAAACAGAGACCAGTGAACGAATCAGCTAATTCATATTAAAAGACAAGTTATTTAAAGAAACTAAATTTAGCAGTGAGAGATTAGTGAGTTAGACAACTAAGTTAGCACACAGGTTAGTGACTGGACCTCTTACTTGAGAACATGAGATCACTGGTTATAATCCAGCACGCAGAGATAAGTGACCAGGGTAGTCAGTCCAGTTCATTGAGATCAGTCAGTCAGTCTGGTATAAAGATCTTGGATATGGCAAACATTTCATTATATAGGGATCAATGAAATAACAGCCAATTCAGTACTCATATCTATAATGCCTGGTCAACTAATTTAATATTCAGAAGTTTGAGGTCTGGGGCAACAAATTTAAAATACATAAACGAATGATTAGGTTAACCAATTTTGGGTATGGGTATCAGTGATTTGAGCGGATAATTCAGTGCTCTGAAAGCAATGGTAGGTACAGTTAATTCAGTACAGAGAGAGCACTTATTGGGACAGAAAAATCAGTACATTGAAAGCAAAATGAAAAAGACAACAAATCAATACATAGAGAACAATGATTGGGACAGAAAATTCAGTATTTAATAACAGTGAGATAAAAAATTCAGTACAGAGCAATAATTGGGATAGACAAGTTCAATACATACAGAACAATGATTGAGACATACAAGTTCAATACATAGAGAACAATGATTGGGACAGACAAGTTCAGTAAGTAAACAACAATGATTGGGAGAGACAGTTCAGTACATAGATAGTAATGATTGGGACAGACAGTTCAGTACATAGCAATGATTTGGACAGTTCAGTACATAGAGAGCAATGATTGGGACAGACAGTTCAATACATAGAAAGCAATAATTGAGACAGGCAAGTTCAATATATAGAGAACAACAATTGGGATAGACAATATAGACAAATGATTGGTAAATTAATTCACCTTGACAGAGATGAGTTTCAGTACCTAGAGATATAGAGTCTTTGCATGAGGTCGTTATAGTAGACCTCACCTAGAAATTTAAAACTGCAGCACATGTCACTCAACCACACCTGGAAGATTATATCTGCAGCAAAGCTAAATTCTCAAATGTTAAAGTTTGACTTTACTTGTGTGTACAGTCTCTCCCCCCACCCATCCCCCCCCCACACACACACGCACACATGCACAGAGACCATACAACAATCCTTATCCCCGCACCACCACTAAAATTGCTTAAACTGTCGTATCGAGTTGTAAACAACAGACAAACGAGAAGCTGCACTCACAATTCATACTTCGTTGTTGACGTTAGAGATTGGGGGTGGTGCAATGATAAAACGTTAATCGGCGCTCCTATACCCGTCCGATTTCTTAAATTTGCAGCTGATCTGTACCAGTGGGGAGCAAAATTACAGACCCACAGTGTCTCTTGCAAATCACTAGGAGGAGTGTGGGGGGATGGAGGGAGGGGTAATCACCTCACTGCTTTACCAGGGAAGGACGAGAAGTTGAATAGGGTCACATACCGAACATTCTACGGACAGTATGCACAGAAGTGAGCCTTGTAGTTATGTTTTTCGGGGTACCCTAGAATCTAACCCTCCCACCTCCTTTTTTCCTCGTGTGTCACCCGATACGAACTGGGTGTACGCTTATCAGGACGTGTCTGTGAATGGAGCCGACCGAGGAGGGAGGGTGACCTCCAGTTTGACTCTTCACATATACCTCTCTCGGCTCTTCTGCGCGAGAGGCATATTTTGTTCAGATATTCCAGGATTTTCTTCTTGTACCCGAGATGACTAAAATAGTATTGATAAGGTTGTTGATTAGAAAGATACAGTTGGGTGTTGTAGACTGGCTGATTGGTTAATTTTTTAGTCATGTCTTGCTTTCAGCATGAGTTGATTTCGCAAACGAATGCAAGAGAAAGATGAAGAATTTACAGGGATGAGAGTTAAAGTTTAAGGGGTTGGGGTTGACAAAGAGGGATGAAGAAAAATTATGGTCTGTGGTTGCTGCCTGATTATTAAATTTATTTATTTTTATTTTTCTTTTTAAGATAACTGTTGTAACTGGTATGTTTCGTGTCTCTTTTTCGTAAATATGGAACTGTTTTGTTATGACAACATCATGTGGAATTGTCTTGTAACAGTATCATATTGCATTATTTGGGATAACGTTGTTCCATTTTCAACTTTGCCCATTTAAATATTAAATATACATGAGTTTCAAGAAGACAGTTTTGGGTACCGTAATTGGTTTGTGGTTTTTTTTTAAAAGGTTAAAAAATATTGTGGAAGATGTGTTGTTTTCGTTTATTTGTGTGTATGCGTGGTAGAGAAGGCTTTGATACTGCCTTGAAGTACTCCGTTGAGTTCTGGTGCAAGTATATACAAATCAGTTCTCACCTTTAATAGCTTTGTTCGCTTCCACTTCCATCTTGTGTGAAGTTATAGACGTACGTTAAATACTAAGCAATCGACCAAATAACTAATTCACATTCATAGATAGACGACACTCCACGGCAGTCAGAGGTTATCTACCTTGCCCAACCCATTGCTGACTATCTACTCTGCCCTTTCATACCTACATTTCACTGACAGCCACCCACCTAACCTCCCACTTCTCCTGAGAAGCCGTGTCTGTGCCGAGTTCGCGATTAAAGACGCGTCTCGTTCAAACGCTGTGTATACTTCAAGAGCATTAATGGCGTAGTGTCCTTGAGAAGACCGCATTCGAACACAATATATCAAGTCATTTCGGACAACCTAAAAGTCCTTGGACTTCGACATACTGACAGAGAAATCAAATAGGATGATTGGAGATGAGGGTAATTAACAGTTGAGAAATTTGTATAATCGTCATCCTCTTGCAAGGCATGAATGATCATGTTGTTGTTGTTGTTAGTTGTTATTTCTGATGTCACTTTCAGGATCGTCATCTAGTTCTGCATCAGTCGTTTATGATCCTTAAAATATATATCGGAACTTCATTCAGGTCTTAGAGCCTGCATGTGGACTTTCAGTGCATTGCGATGTTCGTAGCCTAAAACAGACAGAACCATACTATATGAATACGCGCTTAACTTAGAATTGCATACTTATTCTTACTGCAATTGTTATCTAAGAGAAATACAGTATACTGCATTTGCTATGGGCGTTGACTAAAACGGGTACTTGCTGCGCACACTACTTTCTCTATCACTTTAAAACCGCTTACTTCAAGCGCCTTCAGCAAAACTGAAATGTCTACCTGTATAGAACTGAAATATCTGTCTGTACATCATTAGTGCTGTAGTTTTCACTGTGAACGTAGACTAAAACAAGTATGAACATTTGCTGCAACATTAATCGAAAACTGATGCCTACCGTGAGCTTGACTAAAAACAGGTCCAACTTGTAACTGACACGATGCTCGATTTTACACAACGTGAGGCCTACCTACTACCATGTCGCGATTCGGTGCTTCATAAACATTACTTGTCAAGCTACAGATTCCAAAGATGAAAGTGCCAGTACAAAACTCAACAAGACCCCTCGTAATCTTTGACTTACTTATCCGTGTTTACTCTTTGTGGTAGGATAGTATATAGTGAGAGGTTATTCAAAATCTGGTTCATAACACAGCAGTAGACACTAAGTTTTCTTCTTAGTGTATGACCTAAGTGTCCTCTTAATGTATGACCTTAGTGTCCTCTTAGTGAATGACTTTGAGAGTACACACATCATGGTGTAGTGGGACGTCCTAAAATACACTCACACGCTCACACTGTTCACAGCGCCATCGTTTAATAACACCAATAATGACAATAATATTAATTATTACATAGTACACGTGTACTCTTTAAGAAAATGTTGCTTTCATGCTGTCACTAATGTAGGTAACATTAAAATTTAGCGAAGGGCAATATAGATTCAGTGAGCTGGAACTCATATTAAAATTGCAAATCTATTTTTCTCGAAACTGCGCACGCGCGCGCGCGCACACACACACACACACACACACACACACACACACACACGTTACTACAGCTTCAAAGGGGAATTACAGCGACTATCTGTAGCCAAGTTATTTTTATACTGCACTCTCGACTTGCGTGATGAATGTGGGTGCTGTCGGCTACCTGCGCATTGTTAGCTCGAAATGTACCCGACTAGATAGCGGCTAGCAGTAGTCTAGTACTACTAGTCTTCTTTCAGGAGGGTACATAAAACTAATTGCGATTTAAACAGGGACGGGTCCAGTGTAATAGTATGTTCGTGATTAAAAGAGTGTCCATAAGGGAGGGGACTCTGTATTACTGTAATAGATCGACCCGTAAGAAAGTATATTATTTTGCACGGGTTTATGGTGTGTGTGTGGGAGAGAGAGAGTGTGTGTGGGTGTTGGCGGAGAAGTCACCAAAGGTTTTTTGCTAGTACGTAGAGTGGACATTCGAGCGTAAAATACCCTTGGATCACACAAGCCTATGTCCCTCTATATCCCTGGATCACACCAGTCTAAACCCTTGGATCACACAAGCCTATGTCCCTCTATATCACTGGATCACACAAGCCTATGTCCCTTTGTATCCCGGGATCACACAAGCTTATATCCATGGCTCATACAAACCTATAACCCTGGATCCACACAAGCCTAAACCCTTAGATCATATACGCCTATATATAGCCTCTCTATACCCACGAATCATAAAAGTCTATACCCCAGGATCCTACAAACCTGTCTATAACCCTGGATCATACAAGCCTGTCTATAACACTGGATCATACAAGCCTGTCTATAACACTGGATCATACAAGCCTGTCTATAATACTGGATCATACAAGCCTGTCTATAACACTGGATCATACAAGCCTAGTAGAAGAAATCTTAGGTTATTAGAATATCACTTTATGCGTACACGTTCACGCCATTGTATGGTCACCACCAGAAAGTACTGAAGTATTTAAAATGAAAATATGTGTTTGTATGTGAGAGTTTGATTGCGATTTGGGATTATGTCTAGTAAACGGATCACTCCACAAGTACAACTATATATCATTGCCAGGTCGGTCATTAGTAGTCGATATGCTGTGAATTGTGGGTAATATTTGTGTGTGTGTGTGTGTGCTCAAGCGTGGGGGTAAATGGGGAGAAGAGGGAGCATACCTGGAGGGAGGGAATGGTTTGTGTGTGAGGACATTTGAAGTGCGGTGTGTTTGATGTCTACTGTAGATCTAATGTTTCTGTCAAGCGTGTTTACCTGGCTTGGCAGTACGGAGAACTCGGGGAAGGTCCTACATTTTTTTTTTTAAATCCCACACGTCTGATACTTCAACACACCTGTGTTATATTTCCTCGAAATGACCTACTCACTGCTCACACAACTACATGAAAATAATCAGTCTGCATGTAGATTGCATTAACAGCACCTATCCTTAGATTTTTCTAATCTGGGGTGCTTTTGTGGATAGTTTTTCACAGAAGAAGGCGACCGGGTGGCAAGACAACATTCTCTAGTATGCGTCGAAACTGTTGGCCACCCGCAGCTAATTCACGAGGAGGGTGGGTGAGGAGAAGGGGAGGACAGATGACGAGGTTGTTGTGACAAGGAAAGTGAAGCTTCTTCTGTTCCTATCGCCTTTGCCTTCACCGTCTCATGTCTTGTCGTCTGCTCGGTCCTCTTAAGTTTATGGGGGCAGTCCGTAGTCCTTCTTGCTCTTCCACATTCCAGTGTAGGAGTACCGCATAAATCCAGAAAAGGGAAGTGGCGAGCAGGGAGCGAAAGGGATGACAGTAGGCAAATTACGATTCATCATGAAAAGATAGACGTCCCCCATCCTTTAAACGCTGCTTTAAAGTTAAATTAAAATGACATTCACGAAATGATTTAATTCTCGTTAGGGTCAGGTCGATAAGGAGAAGATAAATTATAACAGCTAACATTAAGGTAGGGGTAGTGCAATATTTTTTTTTCAAAATTAACCTGTTCAAAATTAAATAACGCTTAAGTTAATTCCACCCCCCACCCCCCATTTAATTTCTTTTACGGGGGCTGTATCATTTATTTCATTTTGCTCTTTAGATTGTAAAAACGTCATAGGTCTAGATGACCGTGTTGCGCAGCATGCAGTCCGAGACAAGATGGTTGTTTTAAATCATCGGAATATTTACATTTTCTTCCCCCAACTACTGTTAACAGTAATCCCTAAATAAAAGGGATTCTAGGTCCCACTCTATCAATGATTCAGATACACTCAGGACCCTCACTTATATGCGTGAGCGCGTTTGCGCATGCAGTACGTTAGCACTTTGAGCTGCCTTTCTGAAATTACGTAACCCCACACACACACACACACACACACGCAGGGGAAAAATACATAACCACACACAAAAACACACCGAGCAATAACACACACGGAAAAATTACATAACACAAACACACACACACACGCGCACATCAAAAAAATTACACACACGCAGGAAAAAAAATCACATAATCACACAAACGCACCGAGAAATTACACACACGCACGGAAAAATTACGTAACCACAGAAACACACCGAGAAATTACACACAAGCACGGGGGGGGGGGACGTAACCACACACACACCGAGAAATTACACACATGCAAGGAAAAAATACGTACCCCTCCCCCCTCCGAGAAAATGACCATGTGTACCAGTACTACAAATACAATACTAGTATTTCATTTGATGTAATTTATTTAGAGTCCTTTTTTTTTTTTTTTTTTAAACAAGATGTATGTATTTTCCGAGTTATTTTTTGTTTGTTTGTTTGTTTGTTTGTTGGTGTAAATTGTCACGATACATTCACCTACCCTTTACCAAACAATCTCACTCTGATTTATGAAAATCTCCATTTCCTCAACAGGACATTCTTTCTGACATTTTATTGTTCAGATGAGCTGCAACTTTTATTTTAATTTTTCTTCTACCCCCTTCCGTCCTCCCTATTTCTTCACATCAATGGTCCCACCCTTCTGTTATTAGTAGATTCAAAGTTGATCACTTATTCATTCCCATCGTTATTCCCTCCCCTTCACTATTAGTGCGTGTGTGTGAGATTAAAAAAAAAAAGGGCAAAATAATGTTTTATGATGTTCGTGCACTTACCTATGCAGTTCTAATTGTTAAAGTGTTCTGATCATTCATTAACATTTCTAACATTCATTGGTGTGTGTCTGAGTGTGTGTGTGTGCATGTGTGTGTGTGTGTGTGTGTGTGACACGTGCACTTAGCTAATGTAGGTCTAATGGTTAAAGTGTTCTGATTGTTCATTAATGATTCTAACATTCATTATGGGTGTGGGTGTGTGTGTACGCACACAGGTCTAATTGTTAAAGTGTTCTGACTGTTCGTTAATGATTCTAACATTCACGGTGTGTGTGTGTGTGTGTGTGTGTGTGTGTGTGTGTGTGTGTGCGTTTTACAACATTCTCTACCAAGAATCAGAGAATTCGGTTAAGACTATCTCAGACGTTGCGACCGACAGCAGGTGAGGAGAAAATTCGACAAGTATATGCATGCATATAGTCTATATAGTCTATATACGATTGCTAGGTCCGAAATGCGTACTATAGCTGGAACCGAAATGCATACTATATAGCTGGAACCGAAATGCAATGTAATAGATGCAAACAGCGTTCGAGGCCGCCAATTCTAAAATAAACCAGTGTTTGTTTTGTGACCATTTCATTTTTGATGTAATTACTTTGCGCAAGTTTCTACACACACAGGCGAGCTTTGTGTACGATATGAAGGATCCCTTTATATATCTAAGCATCAGACTTCATGACCACGTGACCACCGCACAGCTGTTTTGCATCTTCGCTCGATTTGTATCAGTGCAAATATACAAAAACGTAAAATGCCGCCTTGTTTGTTGGAAAGACTGCGTTGCGCCAGAATATAATTACGTACTTGAGTTCCAGATCGCGCACAGAGAGGTCGGCAATGATAAGGAGAAAAAATGCATAACATACTCTTTCTTACTGACACACACATACACACACGTATACGCATACACAAGTCCACTTATCTGTGCAGCTTTAGGCCGGATGAAGTACGTGACTCCATGCAGATTGTACAAAGAGTTGCTGCCCGTCTGATTTGATCGTCTCGTACGTTTTCAATAAATGTATATCTTTCAGTTTAGTGTTACGTATTTATTAATTGTAAAAGAGGATGAGTGGGTTTGATAATACTGGTTGATAATATCAATAGCTGACAGCCACATGCTGGGGACCGAAAATTGCGTATATTCATTGTTCATTGAATAATGTGCTCATCAAGCCTACGTGTAATCTCGAAGATTTAGTGTTCTCAGAAATCACTTTTCCGTCGAGAAGCCATTTGTCTTGTAGATATTAAACTGTTGAGGGACACTTGTGTAGATGTAAAACAGTGGAGGGACACATGTGTAGATGTAATACTGTTGAGGGACACTTGTGTAGATGTAATATTGTTGAGTGACAGTCATGCAGGTGTTATATTGTTGAGTGACAGTCGTGTAGGTGTAATATTGTTGAGTGACAGTCGTGTAGGTGTAATATTGTTGAGTGACAGTCGTGTAGGTGTAATATTGTTGAGTGACAGTCGTGTAGGTGTAATATTGTTGAGTGACAGTCGTGTAGGTGTTATATTGTTGAGTGACAGTCGCGTATAGTTCTTTTGATGGAAAAGAGTAAAATATAAGTTTGACGATTCTCTGTGGTCGATCTAAATATGTAAACCATAATCAGTATTTTATCTTTTCATTCTTACTGAATATTTACTTATTTCGTTTTAAACTTGTATTCTGATGCAAGGGAGATAAATTGCTTGCACTTGACAATTTCATATCGGAATCCTGTGACAAGTGTATGAATCTGCTTGGAAATCTGTTTATTTCTCAGTATTTACAAATGTTACTCCCTGCAACAGTATTAATACAAGAAAATATGGGGAAAAAAAAGAAATTATTCAATTAATTTCTTTTATGCCAGCACATTCCATTTCGAATTATTGCAGTTGTGGATCTTGTATACAACCATGTAGAAATATATTTAACTATTTAAGTTTTGAAAACACACACATACATAGAGGGTAATATTTTCTTTATGAACATTAGCACTATTTTGAATTTGAGAGAGGCTGATCTTTCTCACCTTTATTCGGAAGCAGTAGAGTGTTATAATATTTAGTCCATAGGCCTCTACATGAATTGAAAAGTGCTTCTCACAAAACAACTAATGAGCACTGGGTTTTAAGTAAATTGCTTGGTAATTTTAAAATTTCTGGGTTGAGACATTTTGTTTTCATGCACATTGTTTTATCTTCAGGTTGTGCTGAGCCGTTGTTAGTAAAGTTTGCAGACAGTGGTAACAAGAAAAAGAGCCAACAACAGAAGATGTTCACAGTAGGGCGGGATGAGGTAAGGAAATTGTGCTCACATCCAAGTCAACTTTGATATATGTGAATACCTACTGATCTAAGTGAACATTCTTAGTGAAAGTCTACAGATCTAGGTAGATATTTTGAGTAAATATCTGCTAATCTAATTGAACATTCTTAGTGACTATCTGCTGATTTAAGTGAACATTCTTAGTGACTATCTGCTGATTTAAGTGAGCATTCTTAGTGACTATCTGCTGATTTAAGTGAGCATTCTTAGTGACTATCTGCTGATTTAAGTGAGCATTCTTAGTGACTATCTGCTGATTTAAGTGAGCATTCTTAGTGACTATCTGCTGATTTAAGTGAGCATTCTTAGTGACTATCTGCTGATTTAAGTGAGCATTCTTAGTGACTATCTGCTGATTTAAGTGAGCATTCTTAGTGACTATCTGCTGATTTAAGTGAGCATTCTTAACTTAGAATGCATTTAAAGAACAGAGCTGGCACACTTAAACGTGTGTTTTAATTGTTATGTCTGGTTCCAGTAAACTGTGTAAAGGTTACATATTCATATATAAATTTTATTCCCATATTTTTTCTATCACTGGCTGGTTATTCATGATGCTGCAGTCTACACACACACACACACACACACACACACACAAAGAGATAAATAAATGCGACTTATGAGAATTTCATGAAAGTGTACCTTAATCTAAAGTGTATATTGCTGCAGAGACATTTTAGTTTATAAATAAATAAGATGGTAAAGTAGTTTTGATGTTAAAATGTTACATCCTCTTCAAATACACAAAATTACTAAATGCACATTTTAAGTATCAAGTGTTACAGCTGTTTATGAGTCATGTGTAAACTGTGATGTAGAGTGAACATACTCATTCAAACATTATATATACTATGATATGTTACAACTATATTTAAGTATTATAGAATTGTGGTATAATATTCATGCAGTCACATATGATACAGAGTGCACATATGTATATGCTATTCTGCTGGATTGTAATTTGATTTGATTGCTAAAATTTATGCATTTGCTTGGTTTGGTTTTTGTTTTCTTGCTGAATATTGATTTGCTGTAATTGCAATCATATTTAATGTCTCTTGTAAATACTATCTTGTGAAGAAAATTGGCAAACACAATTCTGATAATTTTTCTCTTAATTTTGCAGGCTTTGTTTCCATCTTATTCACAGGCTGTTCAGTTTCCATACGACCAGCAAGCATTAGCAGCAAATCTTAATTCGTAAGTTTCAACTCTGCTCTCACTTTTCTCCAAAGTGTTTCTTTTATTATTATTTTCATTGTAAAATTGACTTAGCATTTATTTACTGTTAATTATTATAAAATTCTCATAGTAAAATTATTAATTTTAATTCAAACACGCATGCATTTTATTTTAGTCTTAAACCTTTTAAAAAGTCTTTAAACGACCTTTAAAGAAAGACTCATTTCAGGATTTTACAATAATTAAGTCTATAACAAATTTGGCAAGGATTTCAGAATACACAGTTTTGACATTTATGATAAATGACTTTAATTTGGAGGGGAGGGGGAAATTGATTACAGCTTTTGAAACAAGATCATTGAATTTTAGTAGTTTTATTAAAAAGTGAAATTGCATTTAATACAAATTCATTAAAGTTTCTCATGTACTTTATAGTGTACTCTTGTGATTAAATGAAGTAACAAATCACCAATTTTTTACAGTTGTAAAATAAAGTATACACTCAAGCTATTATATAATTAATATGTTTTGTTACATATTCCCTTCATGAAATGCTAGAAACAGCAATGATGATAAACATACAGCTCTTTGTGAATCACTACTCTGCATGAAGCATTCAAAATGAGAAACACTTTTCAGTTTTGAGCATATTAATTGAAACATAGGCACTAAATTCAATGAGAACTATTAATCTCTAGAGATAATGTTATTAGAGCTTGTAAATGGACAAAACAATTTCAGAATGAATTACTATACAGCAAAAACATTATTTTATAAAAATAGAAAAACAATTTCTATATGAATTAAATACAATGGTTATTAGAGTATACTCATCTCTTTATGAATTGCAGCACAATAAGAAATATTTTTCTCATCTGTTACTGTTATTAGAGCATACTAATTGAGAAACAGTCCCTATATGAATTACAGTATGGCCACACCCACCCTGCTCCCAGCAGGCCTTCTCCCTCGCTATTCTTCTGTGGCTACAACACCAGTGACAACCTACCAGGTGTCTTCAAATCCTGCCTGGATGCCACAGTACATCATGCAGCCACAGATGCCTCATGTGAGTTGTCTGCTCTTAGGAGCATCTGAATGAGGTATTCTGTTTGTATGGTATTTGTATTTTTACAACATCAATGTGTGTGTGTTTGATATTAAGTTTTGGGGCTGGGTGAGTGAAGTTTAGTGACATGACCATAACAATGTGCATGCATATGAGGACCATTTTTTTGTGTATGTTTATATTTCTTCATTAATTAATGCATAGACAAGAAGATATTTGTCATTTCTTTAAATAGATACTTTACACTTGTTAATTACTATGGATTATTAAGTTTTAATATATTTTAATTCCTCACTAAGAATTCAAACAATTATTCAGAATACTATTTATTTTATATAAATAAAATGCTTCAACAATAACTTTTATTCATATATATATATATACATGTAAAATTATAATTTACCAGTAAATTCTTTGCCTTTAAAAAAAAATATCTTCAAAATTAATTAATCTGGTTTTGTTAGTAACTTTTCTTTACCTGCTAACTTACATGTAGTACTCTAAAAGTGCTTGTATCTTGTCTTGTAACAGAAAAGGAAAAAGGAAAGTTTGGCTTGGTGTTTGTTGTTCAGATAACTAACTGATTTGCTACTTGTTTTTTGTTTTTTTTTGTTCCTCAAAGAGATTTTAATAATTAATTTTTTCTTCAAAATTCAGAGCAGTCAAAGGAGGATAATGTAAAATTTGTAGATTGAGAGAGCTCCTCCATATTGTTTATGTTCTGTGATGGTATTCTTATCCCATTTAGATTTTACACATACAGTGTATACGAAAGTTTATTTAAACATTTTTTGCAGCATGCAAGCATGGCTTTATTTATTTGTTTTTACAAGAATTGACTTATTCATTTCAATCTCTTCATGTAATTTAAAATAATAGATTCTAATTTATTCTTTGTTGCTTTCATATAATAATTTAATAATATTTTATTTCCTAACTGTTATTCCATTAGAATTGAGTTAATTTTATATTACGTTTAAATTATACATATATTTAAATAGCTTCATACTTGAATTTTTTAATTTAGCAGCATACATATTGAAGTCAACAATGTTCCTTAAACCAAAGATAATAAATTACTAAAAAACTATTATTTTTCAAATTATATAGAAATGCTCTAAACATGCAGAAAATTAAACTGTTAATCAACATACCAATTTTTACAATAATAATACTTAATATTTATTGAAACTTTAAAATAAAATTTTCACTATCACTTAATAGTTATGTTCACAAGAAGTAAAAGCTATTGCAAACAAGAAACTAAATTAATCCATCTAAATTCCCAAAGTAGTAAAGAAGTAACACTTCAGTACACAATACAGGTCATCTAAATTCCCACAACAGTAACACTTCAGTACACATACAGGTCTTCTAAATTCCCAAAGTAGTAACACTTCAGGTGATCTAAATTCCCAAAGTAGTAACACATCAGTACAACTACAGGCCATCTAAATTCCCAAAGCAGTAACACTTCAGTACACATACGGGTCATCTAAATTCCCAAAGTAGTAACACTTTATACAACTACAGATGTTTGAACAAAGTCAGAAGTTTGGCAATAATTTTTTCCAATTTTATGAAAAGTCATCAACAATCATAAAACAGAAGAAATTTGTTGATTCCAAAAAGAAGATAAATTTAATTGATGTTCCTAAAGGTCAGCAAAATCTGATCCACTCATTTCTATTTCTTCAAAACTGCAATAATGTAATAATTCAGTAGCTCAACATACTATCTAAAGTGTCTGTCCTAAAAAACATAGAAACGGGACATGGTTTATGCCTCTGTGAACATTATTTGATGTAAAATTATTGGTATGAAAATGTAATATGTTGATTTTTTAAGATGAACTTTCATTCTGTCTGTTTAGACCCATTTAACAAACTGAAATTACAACCTGCATTTCTTTCTTTTTGTTGACATTTACAGAATAGGTTTGAGATAAATTAGGTTTTATAATTGCATTTGGTCTGGGAGATTTTTGCATTTGTTTTCTTCACCACCAACTATTTATAGAAGACAAATTACTATAATTTATTACATCACATCTATCATTTCTGGATTTCACTTTTACAGTTAAGAGAATTACAACAATTTTAGCTAATTTTGAACCAGAAATTTTGATTTTATTCATTAAAGTGCAGTTTTATCTCAAAAATGGTATTTCACAAGAAATTCACTATTTATAAATATTTGAATTTGTTACACCCTCCCAAAACCACACACACACACACACACACACACAAATGCATACATTGGAATAAGTTGAAAAACTACAGCATTGTAAATATGTGCAGTCTGAAAGCATGAAAATTATCAACTCATTCTTATTTTTTTGTTTTGAGAATCCCATTTAGGAACAGCAGCATGACATTTTGTTCTTATAGTTTCCTTTACATGTTACAAATAAAACATTCATTTATAAAAGAAAAGAAAAATAAAGTAAAATAAATAGAATTAAAAAAAAACAAAACAACACTGATGTGATCTACATCATTAATAGTTACTGTTTTGTTTGTTTTTCAAAGATAGAAATGTTTGGAACATTTGAAATTTGGCATGGAACAGAAAGAAGAGAAGCATTGTTAAATAATGGAAGGTTATTCACTAAAGATAGAATATAGATTTAAATTTTGTTTTTACTTTGAGTTGATATCAGCATGAAAACTGATAACCCTTGATGGTGTGTAGTGCTCTGGTTTTTGTGCGGTGTGTGTGTCATGTTGTTGTTCTAATTGACAGATCCTTCCCTCTGTGCACCCGGATGTGTCAGCTGTTTTGGACCAGTCACTGATGTAACACCAATTGACTGCTTGAACTACCCAGCCCTTTTGCCTGGCTCATTCTTCTTTGGGGTCTTACCCCTCCCTCAGGGGATTTAACCCTTTTTCCTAAGAGAGTGCTTCACTGGAGCTTTGCAAGAAGAATCCCTTGTGCATGCCTTTGAAATTAACTCACTTTTTTCTCACGTCTTCATTCTCCTTGTGTTTCAATGGAAGAAGACGGACACTAAGATTGGATGAGAAGAAAGAGCTTTTACAGAATCAAGATTTTATTAGTGTGTTGTTGATGTTGTTTACATTTTTATGCAAAAAAAAAAAGAAATTTTTTATCCTTTTTTTCTTTCAAAGTTTTACAGTCTCTGTTCATTCATGCATTAATGATGTTACATTTGTTTTTGACATACTATTTGTTGAAATTTTTTAATTATTATTATTTCTGCCTACTTTAAATGAAAGTCACTATTATGTTTTCTGATTTTTCTTTTATGATTGAATTTTAAGTTGTTTTGTTTGTTAATTTCTGCTCTGTTTGTTTGGTTTTATATTTTTGGTTGCACCCTTGGTTTGTTGAATTTTTAAAAATATATAATTTTTTTTTAAACATTAAAATATATCCTTGCATATCATCATGCCTGGTTTAGAGAATTTTATATTGCCTGTAATTGACAGATGATACCCAGCACACTTCACCATGGCAATGCAGCAACCCTTGACACTGTGTCAGGGGTCATGCCACAACTTACAAGCCAGATGGGTCAGCTGTCACTGTCCAGTGCCTCGGTAGGGGACGAGCATGCCATATTGTAGTGCTCGATCTCTTTTCACCCACCCATCCCTCATGTTTATCTTCTTTTTTTTTTTATCTTGACCTCGATTTTTTCCAGTGACATTCACTTAGACTCTTAGTTATTAGCTGGCTAATGATCTTTTTCTTTCCAGTTTTGCATTAAGTTAGTGGCATCCAGTTTTCTTTTCTTGGTTTTTTTTATTTTTGCAAATTTATTTTTGATTAACACTTTCACTTTAGATTTGTATTACACAGTGAATGTAAATAAATATACTGTTATTTTCAAATTCTATTTTTAATTTTTTAAAATCACTCATTTCTTGTTAAGCAAGAGATTATTGTTTTGATGTAGAAGAGTGCCTATGTTTAATTAATTGTACTAGGTATAGAGTAGACTATCATAATCAGCTACTTTCATCAAAAAAGAATAAAGAAATTCACTTATATATGAATGAAAGGAACATTTTGGTATCAGTTCAATAATTACATCATCTAGCAATAATACTACACCAGAACAAGTATGCTGAGTGTTTGCAAAAACAATTGTTTCTTTTATAACAAAATAATGTTATTGTTCTTACATCACAGATCCTGTAGCTCACTTCCAAAATAAATCCCAACAGTATTTCCCAGATTTATATTATTATTCAGAATGAGTTCAGAAAAAAATCAGTAGACTGATTAATTTAGAACAGATGTACAGTAAAGTCTACAGTAGTATCATGTTCAATTCTCTTGTACTATGTTTTTTCTGAGTAAAAGTGTCTTCCACGTTTGGTGCGAGGATTTACATGAAGAAAATAGAAATATCCTCCTTCTACAGCCCTTCACAATGGCGTCTGTTTTGTGTTCAATTAATGTTTTCTTATTCATTAGCAATAATATTTCAGCAAAGGAAAACACTTTTGTGGTCAACCACAATTTTACTTAGTGTACTTTTACATTTCATTTTGTAAATACTTCTTGGCAGCAATAAGAAAGGATTAGCAAACTGCATAAGAACTGGCAAACCATATGAAGATTGGCATACCATATGAAGACTGGAAAATCATATGATGTCAGACTAGTTTAACTTATACCTCGGCATAATTCATTCAACCAAATTTGCATAACAACTTTTTATAAATTTTCTCTAACTGATAAACTATGAATCTATGTACTATCTAATAAGTGGTTGTTTTGAATACCATGAATGGGAGATTAAAATTGACTTTGTTTTTACTTAAATGAATTACATCATATGCTATTTGCTTACAGGAAATGATTGGACATTGTTTGTTATTATTGAGAATAGTGGTGTGGAAATTAACTATCTTTGAGCATAAATTGCTCCAATGTGTAATTTTTTATCTTAGTATTAGTTTCATGTTGTCAGAATGGTGAGTGATGTTGAATTTCAATGGTGATGGAACCCTTACTGCTGTGGTGTTCGTTTAAATTGTTTGTCTTTATAAATATCAGCATGGCTTTTTAACTGTTATAATTGCACTTTAATAAAAGAAGTACATTTTTTTGTTTGTTTAAATAAACAAGAAGAGCTTCTTTCTATACATTTTTTAAAAAATGTTGCTGATTTTGATTGTTGGATTTTTTGTTTTTGTTTTATTCTTTTGAAGATTTGGCATGCATTCTGTTTTGCTTTTCACTTAAGTGTATATTTACTTTTCTGTTTCTTTTTGTGTAAACATGCAAAAAAGCAGGTCAACCTCATGTTAATGTCTGTATAAGTAAAAGAAGAACCCCAGGAATTGGACTGTTGGTAAAAAAAAAAGAGAGAGAGAGAGAGTAAGAAAAGAATACAACTTCATATTAATGTGTCAGTATAAAGTTTTTAAAGAAAAAAGCAGAGGACAAGCTCATGTTAATGTGTGTAATTTTAAGAGGTCATCCTTGTTTGATAAAAGTTAAATTAAAATTGAACAGGACAAGCTCATGTTAATATGTGTGCAATTTTAAGAGGTCATCCTTGTTTGATAAAAGTTAAATTAAAATTGAACAGGACAACTTCATGTTAATATGTATGTAAATTTAAGGGTTGCAGTCAACTTGAAATTAAAAATGAACAGGACAACTTAATGTTAATATGTGTGTAAATTTTAGAGGTATGATAAAAGTGAAATTAAAAATAAACAGGACAACTTCATGCTAATACATCAGCTATTAGTATAAACAGTCAACATAGCCACTTGTCAAAACTTGTTGATATTTACATTTACCAGAAACTAAAGTCAGCCACACACTAAGAATATTTTGGGAATAGAAGGCATAAAAAAAGTCTTTAGTGTTCTCTACTGCCAAGTTCCCAGTTAGGGAACTGAAACCCTATAAAAATTATTCATGTCAAACAGGAGTCCTATTTCGTCTCTGTCTGAATATCTTGCTCTTTGACATTTACTTTGAGAAAATTATTTACTGTAGAATTAAGAGAAAAAATTCAGTATATCAGTATAATGAAAAAGTTTAAATCAGTCTTATTATTTATAAGATTAATTCATTATATTTGTTTTGAATCAAATTGTGATATTTAATGGGATAGACATCAAAAGGTAAATTTTCTCTTTTTCTTTAAACCAAGAGGATTACCATGGGGATGGCTTGTAACAGTTTCCAGAGAAATGTTTCTAAAAGGCTGTATACCTTTGCTCTTTACTTTTAGAGCATCTGTTCTTATGAATTGGACATGCATGCTCCTTTATTTTGTGGGGTATACATGTTCATGATTATATAAATATTGTGTGTGCATGTTCATACAGTGAACACTTATTAATGAAATCAAGAAAGCTTCCCAGATTGTTTTCAGTAATTTTGTTGTTTGTTTTGTCTTTTTCCCTTTTTTGCATTGGAGGTTTATTTTCAATTTTCATAACAATGACATTGGAAGTTGTGTGGATTCGGGTGGCCTGATTCTCAAGTTTTATTCTTTTGGGTTTGTGTTTGTTGAAAGAAGTGTTATTGTGATTTCTGGGGTGGGGTTTTTTGTTTTTCTAATTGATTTTTGACTTCTTTTATATTTCACCTTTAAATTTTTGCTTTGACACTTTAATGAAAACATTTTTGCCTGCTTTTTGTTCTGTGTGGGGTGTATATAATTTGTTTCCCTTTGATTGAACTTAAATGGGTACATAGTTCTCTGCTTGTGCTATATATGCATTTCCTCACAGAAATTTTGGAAGAGATGATATTCATTTGTTTATTCTCATGTTTTATGTTTGTGTGCTTTACATATAATAATTTTCTTTTCGCCACATTTTAGATTCCCTACTATTTTTCACTGATAATCTTGTTGGTGTCTGTTTGAAAGCATCATTTTATCATCATCCTGGCTTCTGGCCATAAATACTGACCTCTTTCTAACCAAAGAAATACTAATTCTGCCATGCAAATCCACATCATTTCATTAATAAACATTCAATTGTATTTAGAAACAATGTTTTAGAGCCTTTATTAGTCTACCCCTTCTCATTACCCCCAAAAAGTTCTACATTTCAGCATAAGTAGGCATAATTTTTCTTTACAATAAAATAACCTACTCTTGTGGATGTTTGATGTCCAAAGTGTATGAAATTTTGGAATTGGTGAGCATTTGGCAAAGACTAAATATATATATATATGTATATGTATGTCTTTTAGTATGTTGTTTCTTTTACTAGAATTTTTGGGACTGACATATCAAGACAGAAATCATTTGATATATAAACTTCATATCTATAAACGCATATAGAATTACCATCAGTTGCATATAGAATTAGGTCACTTGCATACATGCCAGCTGTTTGTGTTTGTTTCAAGCAGTTGGAATGATAAGAATATAATTATTTATATTTCAACATTTCTGGTTTTGGAATTGTACAGTAATATTCCAAGTATTAAATGATTTTCACCGCAATTCAAATCATTAATATTCTTCCAGGTGCTGATCTGTGGTGAATATTTTTTTTAAATATGTACTCTTTTGAAGAACATAAATTTTTATTGAAAGCATCTATCTTTCATATTGAATAGTATTTTGTGTCTTTGTTTCAGACACTTATTTACAAAGATGGCACAATAGCTTTTTGCCATTATTAGCCTGTGACTTAAAAAGCCAAGATAAAATATTTATCCATGTATCTCTTTGTATACTATAATTGTAACAATTTCATGCAACAATATTGGTCTACTTACTAAATGCACATTAAACATATTTATACAGACAAATCAAAAGGTCCCACACTCGAGAAAGCAGCTGGTGTTTGCAATAAGGGCACAGTATTATACAGCTGTAGCCATCCTTCAAGGAAATCTTTCTAAAAGAGTATTTTTCTGTTTTATTAAAATAAAAAGAACATATAATATTTATTACATAAGAGCAAAATTACAATTGTTTGGTTATTCATACATACATGTCTTTCTTTGATCAAAAGCGTAGCATTGAAAAAATACAATCGGACTATAATTAAGTGTAATGGTGAAAGTATAGATGAAAATTAATGATAGTTATTGATTTGCGGAACTACAGCATGTGAGAATATAGTCTATTGAATTGAAGCTACATCACTTAAGAATATAATTATAGCTAAAGATGCCTATTAACTGCAGCTACAACCATATGAAATATAGTATTAGCCATTGATGGCAGAACTACAGTGCATATAAATATGAAAATGTATTCATGTACAGAACTGTAGTACTTGAAAATGTAATAACTTTTGATGATAGGGATAGAAAGAATTATATTTGTCAGAGAAAAAAATAAAGTTAGTTGAATTTGTGAAGCAAATGCAATATGAAATGTAAAGAGATTTAGTGCATTAAAAGTACAATTATGAAAATATTCAACGTTTTTATTATTATGTATTATAAACACATTAATAGACAGACAGTACATGTAGTATAAAGTTAAGAAGAAAACAAGCAATATTCATACAAGAAACCCAACATATGCAATGAAAGTTCTTGACTATAAAGTTATCTATCTTTGGTGAGAAAAAACAAACTGTGCTTGATTAGTTTTGGAATTTATAAATTTAACCACATTTGGTGTGGCTAGTTTTTAAGTCTGTCACAATGACATTCACTGACTAGAAACAAACTGTGCTTATCTAGTTTTTTAAGTTTGTAAACTTAACAATACTCAGTGACTAGATGCTTGACTAATTTTTAAGTTTGTATAAACTTAATGACATTCAGTGACCAAAAACAAGTTGTGTTTGGCCATGCTTCATAATCAGAGCACACCATTCTGATGTTTGGCTTATTTAAAAAAAAAAATCTAACTCACCACTGATTTTAAACATATAAATTAAATCTGAAATGTTTTTTAATGTTACCATGGTAACTGTGGACCTGTTGATGCGTCTTAATTTATTTTTTTTTAAATCAAGGTTCTAGTCAGTTACAAAGGGCAAAATATTATATTGTGTTCTTATAATAACAAAACCCAAACATATTTCTGCTTTATATAACATTTAGCTATGCTGGGCCAGGGCATCTGTGAATAAATCTTTCTGTTCTATTTATTACTATAGCAGCAGCACTATTTTGCTTTATAATTTTTTTTTTAAGGAAGGAACCAGTTATGCCAATACCTCTATTAAATGTTAAATTTTAAAATATTTTTCTTGTGATATATGTATACTGAGAAAGAATTGTTCCCATGAGCAACAAGAGAAACAACTCGCTCACACACATACACCTGTAATGTTTAGTTCAGTAAGTCTAAAATCTATGATTATACAAAAATGTAGTCTTTGTTACTAAATAATACTTTGTTAAAAATGTATTTAAAATGATCATAATATATATATATATATACATACATTTTAACTTAAATTTTAACTATGTTAATTTTTTATATATAATTTTTGTTTAGTTACATAATGCAATTTTTACAACTGTGTGACTTACAAGAATTAATTAAGTTTGGACTCAACAGAAATTCTGTTTGTTTCTTCTTTTTTTTATACACCTATTGATAAACTATTTTTGTAATTAGAAATTCTTAATCTAAACTTTTAATTTGTAAATAGCCAATTGATATAGTTATAAATGACCTTTGACATCTCTGTACAGATACAGGGCACAGAGGGCATTGCAAGAATATGCAGCATTTTAAAAGAAAATATTATGCAGTGCGAGTTTGTGTCAGTGATAATAGCATCACACATTCCAGATCCTGGAGTAGACACTTTCCAAGTCTGTTAATTTATCAAACGCAAGCCATTACTTTTATTGCTTGAGTGTGATAAAGAAGTACTTGAAAGATTGTTAGGAACAGCTCGTGCATCAACACTCTTTTTCAAATTTTGTTTTGTGCGTGTGTCTTGACAAAGATGTGTTGGACAATAGACAAAAGTCTTAACAGCAACACAAAGTAATCGTACCAGTTTTGACAGCATTAGTTTCAAGTTTGTGTGCCTTTCACATGAACTTTTGGGTTGGAGAATACCTCAAATGCGAAGACACCTAACCTATTTTTGTTTCTCTAAAACTTAATTACTGCCTCCCCCCTCACCACCACCACACACACACACTTTGAATCAGCTTATTAGCTTTCTGGGTCATTTCTGTTTTAATCTCATGATTCATGTTCCTGTTCATTCTTTGTTCTCTAATTTTTGATAATTTGACAGAAACAGCTTATTCAGCATGTGTAGATATATAAATATTAGAAAAATAAATTTGATCATCTTTAATTTTCACTCGACCTGAGGGCCTTGGGTTCTCTCTAAAAAGAAAGGTTTTTATATGTATACTTGCAGAAGTTATTGTAGAATTAAAAGCAGAACAAATTAATCTATTTTTACAAGTAAATTTATAGTTTAATTATTTTCTTTCATGAGAGAACTTTTATTATCCCACCTGTTACAGTTGCTGTCATCGATTTTCTTTTCATTTTTGTCAGACTTTGGGTGAAGGGTCCAATTTTTATCCGAGATTTTAAAAGAATTTTACTTTGTTTGGGATAATTGTATTACTGCTTTGTTAGTTTTCTACTACTTTTTCAAAATCTGCATATTGTTGTTTTTATATTTTATTAATTTCTTAATGTATTTGTTTCTTTTTATTTTATGGGTAGGTGGCTAAATTTTTTTTTGTGGGGGGAATATTTCTTTTTATTTATAGGGATGGGATTTGTTTTCTTATTTTTTATGATGGGAAGGATTAGGGCAGGGCAGAGCAGATTTTGCTTGTTTTTGCTTGAATTTTGTTTTTATCATTGCTTTGCACAATAATTTGCTTTTTATAGATAGCTGTGTTTGTAGTGAAATCATAGTTTGCAAATTTGTGTTCTCTTAAAACAATTGTTAAAACTCAGGATCTGCTTTGTTTTTTTCACTCCCTGTGAAAAGAAATGTTCTGGGCAGAAAATCATATAACTGTACAGCATAAGTATAACATTGTGTGGTTGTTTACGTTTTCAAGTTTCATAGCCTTGGTATGTTTGTCAGGCATGACATGAGCTACACCCACAACCCTGCCTCATTGAAAACAGACAAAAAATAAAGTAATAGTTTTTCCACACTGTCGTGCACTTTATCATTCACTGAATGAGAGCTTGAATGTGGGCATTTGTATATGATAGCTATCTATATATAGAACATTAAATTTTATCATGGCTAAATATATGTTGCAATTTTACCATCGGAAGAGCTAGATCTGAATGAGTAGAAGATTTAAACATTAATAATTGTTCATGATTTTACTGGGGTCCAATTTGCTTGCTCTTTTGAAAAAGAGATGTGGAATTTTTTCTCCCTGTCAAATGTTATAATACTCATGGGCTCTTGAAGTAATAATCCTCATATAATTGGCTCATGAATTTTTGCATAAATTTTAAACAAAAGACACCCATCAGACTAAAAAAAATCTACTGAAATCCCACCATTGAAAACTATTAAAACTGAAAATGGTAGAACAGTCTCAAATAGAGAGACACAAAATAGATTTTATATTCTATCACCAAAACAAAGCAATAAAAGGAGATACATTTGTATTTTAAAAAGTTAATGGAGTATAATACTGGGGAAAAGTTATTAATCTGAAAGAGAGATATAATAATAATGAGAAAATTAAACACAAGAAGCCGATTTTCTGAAAGAACATTAGAGAATGTCTGTTTGCAAGTTGTCATTTTCTTTTAACTGCTTGACATCAGTTCAAATTTTTCTCACAAAAACCATCTTTACATAAATAATGAATGTGCTTGAAGCCAATTTGGTACCAATTCCTTCAGAACTGTTGGACATATTTCTCAGTTTAAGAATTATTTATATAAGGGCTGTCATGATGCTCTCATTGCTAACTATCCAAACTGGATAGTCATAACTATCCTCAAGTCCTAACCCCAGAAAGACTTACACCATTTTTTTTTTTTTTGTTTCTCTTTTGTAAATTTGCCAAGACAAACTTTTTTCAAAAGCATAGCATTGAAATGAGCTCTGTTATTATAAATGAAATTTAGTAACCAATCAAACAGAAGTAGCTAAGGTAATTAATATTACTTATGAATGAACAGAATGAATGTGGTCTTGCTTGACTCATACTCCGGTCGCAGCGCTCACTTCCAAAGGCTAAGAAACAAAATGTGTACAAAAGATATTTTACTCATCTGATGTAAAATAACTCGGATTTTACTTCTTTTTTCCTTTTTTTAAAATTTAATTATGAATTGTTCACATTATCATTACTGCATTACTGTACCCATTGGTTTCAAATCATTAAATCACAAGTGGTTAAATGATTTGATTTTACATTGAATTTCATCCTTCTTTATCACCAAAACATATGTGCTTCCTGTGCTGTTTGCGTTTTAACTAAGGGGAGGGGCACCTGTTTTTGGTAGGAGCTCGTCTTTCTTTGTTTTATTTATATTTGAGTTAATTTTTTTAATTTTAATAGCGAGTTTGGCATTTGTCTGTTAGCACTTTGGTACCAGTTGATTTTGTGAAATGGCCTGCTCTTAGAAATGAATAAATGTTTTAGAATCACTTGTTTTCTCTGAGTTCTTGTCTGTACTATTGGCTGTTTTTACTTTGTACAATCCTTCATGGTTCTGCTACATGTTTTCAATATTGGAGATTTATATAAGAAAACAAAAGAAAAGAAAAAGAAAAAATGTAGTATAAACAAATCTGTATGTTAATTTTGACTAATGAATAAACAGGTGCGATTTAAAAAGTATATAATACAACAAAAATTACATGATGAAGTGATAAATTTTAAAAGTGACTGCATGTATTGTGAATATTTCTTAGAAGCATAGCATAAATGCAGTTTACTTCTTAGGAGCTTTTACTTTGATGTACTGTATATTATGTTGGAATGGATGATTGAAGCAGAATACAAAAGGCAATATTTATATATAAAATTGTTAATATATATATTTTACAAAAATTTTAAATCACTCTTAAATATCAAATAGTGTGTGTTTGTTTTGTCAAGAAACAACCCCAAGGCTCCACACAGTGATATATGAAATTCTGATTCATCAATTTTTATTTTTTTTTGCAGCGACACAAAGATAAGTCCTCAAAATAATATAGTCTTGTAATGAAGATTTTATCACCCATGCCTTAGAATACCAAGATCAACAGGCAGAACATTTGATGATTATTTATATTTAAAAAGTTAATGTTTTCAAGGATATATTTATTAAACCAGTAAACTTTACAATTTGTACTAATACAGAATTAAAACAATAATTGACAAATTTGTAATTGGGTAATTAAGCAGATAAGATATTCCAGTCATTGTGTTCATAATTTCTTTCATTAGGTCTTTAAACTGGATATACTGATTGCTAGTACTATATGCATTACCAGTTAAAACACATTTATTAGCATAGACTATTCAACATTAACCTACAAATAATTTAAGATATAATAGAGAACTATTGTCTTTGCATATGTGAATACTATGGAAAATACATATGCATAAAGGACAAAATAGAAATATAATTTAAAATAGCAGAAGATTCCTCACTTCAGAAGGGATGATGTGTCATTCTGTCACACGTTTACATTGGTGTAGAATTTACAGCTTTCAATGAAAAGAAACATTCAGCGAAAAACTGACATAAATCATTCACTAATACTGAAATAAGTCATTCAATGACACCCACAGTAAATAAGAGTCATTTATCACCAGCAAATATTCTGTTCATTTGCCATTTTGATGTTATTTTAGCAGAGACAATATGTTTAAAATTGCACACAGATTAAGTAAATCTTGTATCCTACAGGTAATTTTGATACAAGATTTAATTGTCTGCAGACACAAACAAACTCACATGCAACTTGGAAAGTATACATTAAAATAATCTTAAATAGCACCGTTTTTAAAAGTGTGTGTGCAGACATAGGTACCAAACCATTCTTAAAGTCCAAAGGTAATTACCAACACATAAGTTTTAGATAGTATGAAAACAGAGATAGGGAGTAATAGATTATATAAATAATAATTTAGAAGGAAAAAGTTTAATTATGCATATGTCATGTGCTAAAACAATTAATTGTGTGACACCTCTGGCCACCCTTTACTCAATATGGTTATTATTTATTAATTAAAAACACCTCACTAATTGCAAGTGATCAAGAATCTTAATTTATAGTTATTAATAAATCTCCCACAAAACCAACATGGTGGATTATAAGGGTGTCAAAACTCTTTACATAATAATAAGATAGATTTTTTACTGTCGCATAAAATTTCTGCAGGTGAAAACTTCTTACTAAAGGAGTAATGAAAATCCATCTTTTATTTAAATTTAACATGTCCCCATCCACCTCCAACATAAGGTGTTAATATATATGCAAGAAAGTTAATAAATTTATTAAATCAACAATCAAATATACAACATATGAATATAATCAAAAGTGCTGATATTTATATCACAACAATGTTTGATTAAACATTAGACTCATTCAGCTTACCCTAGCATAGACATCAGCAGTCAAATTATATATACATGTATAATCAAGTTCATAGATATAGTTTCATCATAGAAATGAGAGTGGAATTTTAGAGAGATAATTATAGTCAATGTACATAAACTTTTCAATGATGGCAGTAGTCACTAGCATGTGTTCACAATCATGCGGTTTGCAACAAGTCACTTTCTTATTAGATGATGGTCCAAAGTGCCCCTTCTAGGCACATTACACAATTATTCTAGATTCTAGAATCTTTGATGCACTCACAAAGCACACTGGAGAATTGTCCAAATCTTTGTATGTGCTATCAAAGCACATCACAAAGAATGTTTCAGAATCTTCATGTGCACTACTCAAGCACACCACGAGGAATGTTCAGAAATCTTTCTGAATATTCAAATACTCAAACCTCAAGTTCCGTCATATTGGCTCTCGAAAGAATTCGCAGGAATCAACTTACAACAACACATTTACTGATAAGTTTGATGACAACACTGGATACACACACTAACATGATCCAGTAGAGTACAGTAGTCACTGTAGTCTGAAGCAGAAACAAGGTTACAAAAGCATCAAAAGGTATGTTCCTTTCTGCAAAAGTCAAATTAAGGGCAGTGCTAAGTTTCATGTCTAAACTCCTTTCTCTCATACATACATTTCCCAACTTACAAATCCTGCAATATGTTCATTAGCCCAATATGCATGCAGCATAAGAAATACAGCATCAATCAAAATTCACAAGTATAATGTACAAGTAATCAAATTAATGAATATAGAAATAATGATTCAATTACATAACCATTCTCCAATTAGAATCATAGATCAATAGCAAACGTACAAAGTATTTCCGGGTCCATTCTTTCTTTATCAGTTACGATAAGCTAACAATTGCCTTTATGACCAGTCTTAAGTTACATCGAAATCAAATGATTAGAATATAGAACTTTCTTCAAAAAAGTAACTTTTGTTCTATCCCCTTTGGATGAAATTGTTATAAACAAGAATGAGACTATTAGTCAAAAAACTACTCATCCACTTGGAGCTGGTTTGAATCAGCAAGTTCCATAATATTCTTTACCAGAGTTGTTTATTTTGGCTCTGGTTCTTATGAAAATATCACCTTGCAGATTACCCGAAGGTCATGTCATAAATTATATAATAGTTAAGTTTAGAAATAGGAACAGGCAAATTTACTCTGCAACAAATTGGAAATTTGAAAATTTCACTTTGATCTATAAACTGAGTCTTTTTATGCATTTAATTATTTAATGAAATGTACACAAATTTACAAACCAACTTATTTTGATATTTTGAATTAAATCACAATTTTGTTTCTTCCACTAACTTTGTCTTACTTGTCATTTTTATTTCATACAAGTCTTGTTTTTGTGTGAAACAAGACTTGAACTTTTAAAATACAAGTTAAGCTAAGCATCCTTTCTAAATTCAAAATGCTGAAATTGAAATTTTTGTCAAGTGCACTTTTCCAAGGTCATCCAGGACATCTTCATCCCTAGCACATCCACTTTCCCATCCCCACAACTCTTTTGACTTTCCTACTTTCTTGATGCTGTTTTCATAATTACTTTTAAAAAAATTACATTCACTTGTAATTAAATAATGAAGTTTGTATATCTTACATAAAACCTTTATGAAAACAAGTAAAACACATCTCTTTTAAATTTAATTCTTTGTTTTTATACATTATATAAAAGCTAATAATCTAAGGAAACATATTTTAGATTTAATGCTGTTTGTATACATTAAATAAATTAATGAAAAAGCCAAGTAGAACACATCTTTTATTTAAAACATAGCATAATTTTGTTGCTGAATTTCACAAATAATGATCAATAGTCACTTTGTTTTTATATTTCTCTCTACCTGCACACAATCACATACACATGCACACACATTTTTTTAAATATTAGTTATTAACTAAAGGATACATCATTCTGCAATACATTTAGAATACAATACAATTGATATTGTTTTGCAATACATTAAAAAAAAAAAAGACTGAAAGGCCAATTAAAACACTAACAAATAAAGCATGCAATGACACATAAACATGGAAGGCCATTTTTAACTCTAAACAATTAATTATACTATGATACATTTAGTGAAGTTAAAAAATCAGTTCACACATACTACAATACATCTATTAAAGGCCACTAACTCTGTTTTACATCTTTATTGAAAGCCTGTTTATGCACTAAAGATTAAACCTATTATGATTTATGCATGTTGAAAACCAGAAGGCCTATAATTACATGTACATCCAAACATTGATGACTAGAAGGCCTATTTACACTCTAAAGGATTAAACATACTATGCACAAGCATAAACTGATATCCAGAACATCAATTACCCTCCTAAAGGATAAACCATAATATAATACATTAGACAGAAGGCAAATTTACACACTAGAGCATAAACATAACCATAGTATTATACCATACCATACTTCAATACTGAAGGCCAGTGTACACAGTAAAGAAGAAAGTATATTATGAAACAGATATAACTGTAGTCTTAAAGGCCAGTTTTCATACTGAAGGATAGAGCTTTACTATGTTTACTATGTTACTTCTATACTGTACTATGATAAATCTATACTGAAGGTCAGTTTACACACTTACAGGAAAAAAATATACTCTATTATAATTATCACTATACTGATTCAAAAAAGTTTGTCAATACACAAAATATGTAGCATACTGTAGCATATGTCCAAGACACCACCTTGCACATATAACACCAGACATTTTAACAGCCAAACTTATGTAATTCTCTCACAACACTCTAAAGATTATTTCATAGTTTCCATATTTTAAGCAACAAGTAGTGAATTTAGGTTTAAGATATTAAACATAAAATAATCATAATATTGGTAAGGTATATAGTCCAGATCAAATTAAACTATAAATCAATAGAAAATGGCAATAGCTTGAACATTAAAAGCCTGTAGATAAGGCATAACCTATTGCTATATTATGTGCAGTTAAAGGCATAACCTATTGCTCTATTATGTGCAGTTAAAGGCATCACCTATTGCTGTATTATGTGCAGTTAAAGGCATAACATATTGCTATATTATGTGCAGTTAAAGGCATAACATATTGCTGTATTATGTGCAGTTAAAGGCATAACATATTGCTATATTATGTGCAGTTAAAGGCATAACCTATTGCTGTATTATGTGCAGTTAAAGGCATAACCTATTGCTGTATTATGTGCAGTTAAAGGCAAAACATATTCCTGTATTATATGCAGTTAAAGGCATATTAATCATTCCAGAAATGAATTCTGGCAAATGTTAATTTTACTACTTTTTATCACAGATTCTTTCTAATAAAGTTCATTAGCTTCCTCCTTAATTCTTAATTGTACAAAAAAGGCCAGTGTTTCCTAAAGTGTGTGTGAGGCACTGCAGCTAATACATAGTGGTGCCACGTGATTATTTTTTTTTTACCTAACCTAACCACACTAACATAAAAGCAAATCTTTGGTTTTTCAGACTCTAGACACTGTTGAAAAAATCCTGATACACTAAAGGTGCCATGAAATAAGAAAGTTTGGGAACCATTGCATAGACATCAAAATTGTGCTTGATTTTGCTTTCTACAATGGGGCAATATTTTAAAGATTTGCTCCTTTTATAACTTCAAACAATGGCACTGTTAATATCAGTGCCAAATATTTTGAGTAAGATATTCCAAATTTCTAAAGAAAACAAAAAGAATAACATTTTAATGGGAGTTAACAAAATAACAGTCAGCCATGGGAGACATAACAGTGCAGAAATAATTTAATGGAATCTGAACTTGGCCTCATAGACTATGAGTCAACTTCCAGCAGTAATAAATAATTACATAACAAATAGATTGTCAGATGCAGCTTTGGACTTTGGATGTAGTAGTGGTTATGAAATATAAATGTCATATTAGTCAGGATGTGGCTGCATGTTCATGCTATAAGGGAAATAATCTCTCACCTATCATCTTTTGCCAACACCTACATCTCATCTCTCACCAACATCTCATCTCCCACAATGCACACATCCTATCTCTCACCAACACTATATCTTATCTGTCACCACATCTACATTTATCTCTTCACAACATTATATCTCATCTGTCACTCACCAGATCTACATCTCATCTCTCACCAACACTATATCTTATCTGTCACCACATCCACATTTATCTCTTCACAACATTATATCTCATCTGTCACTCACCAGATCTACATCTCATCTCTCACCAACACTATATCTTATCTGTCACCACATCTACATTTATCTCTTCACAACATTATATCTCATCTGTCACTCACCAGATCTACATCTCATCTCTCACCAACACCCACATCTTATCTTCTCCAGTCCACAATGATGTAAGAAATGGACTGAAAATTTTTGTTGACTTATATAGATGGATTCATAACTAAGAGTAACTTCAACCATAGACATTCTCCTAGGAATATGAAATCAATAAAAAAAAAAATAAAATTTACCACCTGTAAATTTACATCACCCACCCACACAACTTAAATCACTGAAAACAACTATCTGGTTTCTTTATTGTTTATTGTTTATTATTATTATTATTATTTAGGTCACAATTATTTGATTGTGTTGTACACTTTGTTACAGTACCTCTCAAGCCCATACACACAAATGGCATATCAGCCATCGCTCCAGAACCATTTGCTGCAGACAGTTGCCCTTGAGGTGTGTTTACAGTGAAAGTATGAAGAAAGTATGCTAATTTGGCATATCAGGTGGTTACTGGTCAGTGGATGTAACTTGTGTACATATGTATATTCATATCTCCTTTCAAGTTCTTAAATTTTCAATGAGGAGTTAAGTTAATATACTGACTGGTTCGTAGATTAAAAGAATTAGAACAGATTGATCCAGAAGGAAAAAAATAAACCCAAACAAACAAGGCACCTATTACATACTTTAACATTTATTTATGTACTAATTAAATACTAATTATTTTATATTTCAGATACTGAGTTTTTAATACATTTTGTTAAGTATTAAATGCATACATATACACAAACATACACACACATATACACACAAACCTACACACACATATCAGCATACACACATACTCATTTTCTACTTGTATGTTCAGATCTATTGTGATAACTAATCAAAATAAAATAAATGAATCAAACTGAAGAAATATCCAGAAACAAAAGCATGAGTCAGTATACTGCTAAGCATGCTGGTAAGTGCATACATGCATGCACATATACACTCACATGTTCACACGAGCATTTTGGTTCCTCATATACATGTACTATGATTCAACTAAAGGAGAAAAGTCCATTAGAAGTTCATATTGATGTTTGCTTTCATTTATTTTAATATTTCTTCTAGGATCACTCTTCATTGACATCAGATGACCTAGCACATCGCCATTACTCATCCAGCAAGTAACAAGTGCCAGCGATACAATTAGCTCACCACTTTCAATGCAGACAATTTCCACTGCCACCAGCTGTTATTCACCAGTGTGATGGCATACCTTTTCCTGCTAATTCACACTTTGGCATCAAAATATTTCACATCGTCATTGCTTTGGTGCTTTATCACTGATGGCACCACTGGTCATCATCTCAGTCATTATCCACATTGCCAACCATTACATTAGTGCCATGCACTGCAATGACACATGACAGCAGGAGACATTATTTGTGCTATTTGTTTGTTTGGCTGAATTATACAAGCCATTTGCATTGTAGAGATAAAGTATGTCACGGCAAGCAATGAGTTTCTAGATTCAGGGGATACAATCCATGCCAATTGTCATTTCATTAATGATGAAAATAATTAGGACACCATCGAATTGCAAATAGCTTGCCAGTACCCATGCCAAATATTGTTATTTGAAAGGTAATATGATTGCAAAGCCAGTAGTCATCAGCTTGCAATTATTGTGCATACCATCATTGCCAACCATCTGGATATGATTACTGAGGACATTGCTAATCATCTTGCAAATGTTATGAACATCATCAATGCCATCCATCCAGTTATGATTACAAGGATCTATTATTCAATTTGCATTTATTGATGAACTCTATTCATGCCAACCATCTAGACAGTGATTACAAGAACATCACTAGTCATCATCTTGCAAATGTTGTGGATGTTATCCATGCCAACCACCCAGTAATTACAAAGACATCACTTGCCACCATCTTTTGCAGTTATTATTATTATTATGAATATTATATATGCCAACCATCCAGCTAGTGATTTCTATGGACATCATTAGTCATCATCTGTTATATTTTTTAACATTAATCATGTACCTATCTAGCTGGTGATTACTAAGGACATCATTGACAATCTTGTGCAAACACCATCAATGTTAGACAATATGATTTACAGGTAAATTCACTGGATAATGAGTTATCACAATGCAGACAAATGTTATCAGCAGTCATTTTATATTCTATGAATTAGAGTTATTCTGACAGTCATAACACTGATAATTATATTGAGGCCAACACCACAACCATGAAGTTACTATAGTCAACAACATCTCCCACCTACTCAGCATATTATGTTTTTTTGATAAATGATAACATTTCAGTTATGAAATAGTATTTACTCTGAGGATTCTCTATAATTAATATTTATCAATAATTTCTGATTGTAAGATGGAACTTCAGTGATATATTCCATAAACAGTATTAACTCACATGTAAGGCTAAAATAACAACATTCTAAAGATATGAAGAAGAAAGCCATGCTTATTATACAGAAACCATTTTGCTCACATAGTAAGTTAATCACTTGGTGGTGAATTGGGAAGAACAAGCTACAGAGAATCAGTAACAATGTTACTTCCCCTGCTCTCAAAATCTAATTATGGATCACACTTCAGTTCTCTTATTGTGTGTTTTCAGTTTAAAGTTGACATTAGTGATCATAACTGCATAAAGGCCTGGTAATGCTTGCAAAGGAGTTCAGTAATTTTTGTGTGCATGCATTGACACCTTATGAATTTTTGTTTGAATCAAAATCAACAGAATAAAGATGGAGATTCAATACTAACTGCTAAGACAGTCCTATGTATTTTATAGTTCATAATTAACTCAGGCTGTATATTACTTTGCTTAGGTAATTCAGGTTTTAAAGTTTAAAAAGTTTTTAAAGTTTTCTAGTTAACTCTGCAGATTGTATGTAATTTGGATTTCATTTTATAGTATTTAGTTAACTGACTGCAGTGTTAAGGGTACTCAGGCTGCATTTTAAAGTGTCTAGTTAACTCTATATGCATATTTGAGAACTTGGGCTGCATTTTAAAGTGTCTAGTTAACTCTATATGTATATTTGAGAACTCGGGCTGCATTTTAAAGTGTCTAGTTAACTCTATATGCATATTTGAGAACTTGGGCTGCATTTTAAAGTGTCTAGTTAACTCTATATGTATATTTGAGAACTCGGGCTGCATTTTAAAGTGTCTAGTTAACTCTATATGCATATTTGAGAACTTGGGCTGCATTTTAAAGTGTCTACTTAACTCTATATGCATATTTGAGAACTCAAGCTACATTTTACAGAGCTTAGGTATTCATGGTGCATGGTAATTCTTGCTGCATTGTACAGTGATTAGAAAATTAATGTTGCATTTTGCAGTGGTTAGAAAATTCATATTGCATTTTACTGTGCTTATGTATTCATGTTGCATTTAAAAGTGCCTGTATAACTCCTTGCTGCATTTTACAATGCCTATATGATTTATTCTGCTTATTACAATGCCTATATGACTTATTCTGCATTTTACAATGCTTAGATAACTCAGGTTGCATTCACAAGCATGTTTCTGAAAATTAGGAAACTTGCATATTTCAAGAATTAAGGCAAATGGACATTTAAAACATTCTGAGTAAGATTTTAGAACACACTAGATGGAGATAAGAATGTAGTATGGCTAGGGAGGGTGTTTACACATCAGGACATGTCTCTCCACAGCACACATTGTCAGAAAGTGCATTATGCTTAAAGTGCATGACTACTTAATACTGTATATACACACAACACTGTTTCAGCATCAAATGTACACATAAATTATCAAATACTATTTGGTTCATGGACTTTGCTGACAATACAGCATACCCTTTCTAACTGTCTTAATTTGGCCTGATTACAATTACTTATGAGTACTTCAAATTGCAGTTATTTAGTAAGAAAATCCTTTCCTAACTCTTGTTATCATTTTAAAAATCTATCATTAAAATTTAGTTATTAAGTGTATGGAACTTTTTATTTATAAAAGAAATAATTTCAATTTACATAATTATAGTAGCAAATGCATCTACGAGTTTTAAATTTGTATATCATGCATTTATTGGCTCCAACATGCATTTTCTGTCTGGTTTTTCATTTTTTAAATCTATCTCAAATGCTACATTTAAAAAGGCCAGCAACATATTTTTAAAAATTAAATTCATTTTATTATATGCTGTTGCTTGCAAACACATGCACTCACACACACACACACACACAAAGCAAGAAATACATATACAACTGCATACCACATGTATAGACACACATTCATACACACACACACACAGACACACATGCACACACACACTCATGCACACATACACACACACACACACACACACACACACACACACACACACACACACACCCCACACACACATATACACACACAAGCACATATTTTCATGGTATATTGGCAGTTATTTTCCATTATAGATATGTTTACCCCAATAAATTTAACTGGTGCCTAAAATGCAAACAATGCCTTGTGTGAAGTAAAAGCTTCTTTACATTTGCCTTCTTTTTGAATCTCAGGCAGTGACATTTGTATAATTGGTCTCTAGTCTAACAACTAGTATCACACATTGCATGATTTATAAATGATTGTAACAGTTCTTTACATTTGCATACTTTCTTTTTGAATGTGAGGCAGTGACATTTGTGTAACTGATCTGTAGTGTGACTACTAGCATCACACATTGTGTGAGTTATAAGTGACTGTAACAGCTTAAATGCAGTGACCAACAGTTCAATATTGTATTACAAATTTGTTCAGAGGCTGAAAAGATCTTGCTACACATCTATTCAGACATAATCTATTTATACCTGCTCAGAGTAAGCTCTCGATTCAGTTGTAACCTATTTATTTCTCTTCACAAGAAGTTATCTTGATATTTATTGCAGAACCATCTTAATTTCGCAAGAGTTGTTTTTCATTGTGAGAAAAATATGAATTGGCTAATGGAGAGATTAAAAGAAAAATTCCTGTAATTTTCATAGGTAGTCTAAGACATTTTTTGCCATTAACAAAATTATAGATTCATGCCTGGTGAAATGATGAGGTTGGTGGGGTTTTTTTGTTAGAAATATATTTCAATTATCTTTGGTCTAATTTTTAAATTTGAAATTCAGATACTAATTTACAGCTCC
Source organism: Sinotaia quadrata (assembly GCA_028829895.1). NCBI lineage: Eukaryota > Metazoa > Mollusca > Gastropoda > Architaenioglossa > Viviparidae > Sinotaia > Sinotaia quadrata. The sequence goes on from CM054180.1 coordinate 36,214,459, forward strand.
TTAGTGTGAAATGCAATTTGTTACAATATTTAATGCAGTACTATGTAATACAGTATTAAACAATACAGTACAAAATGCAATGTGTCCATAGCAAATAAGTATAAATGTTTACATTTTTAATGTGATTTTAAAAAATCTATCTTATTTACTACTAATTACAATGTTACATCAATGTTACTAATGAAACTTTCAACATATGCAAAGTAAGGAAAGAACTCTATAGCTGCAGTGATAAAATGTCATACACAGGTGGCATTGCCTCCACCAGGAAGGAACACGAAGGCAGAAAAGAGATGCCAGATTAGGATAGCACTGCAAGCTAGCCACAAATAGGTTTCATGTCATTAACAAGATGTTATACTAGGATGGCATTACTGGTAAGCCAGAGAAGAACTCTTTGGCAGTAGAGAAATTACACAGATGATAATGCAAGTTTATTGGGTTGGGCTCCAGGAAGTAGTGAGATTCACAGATGACAATGCATGCTTAGTCAAGGTTGGGCTTCAGGCAGTAGTGAGATTCACAGATGGTAATGCATGCTAATCAGGATTGGATTCCATGGCAGTAAAGAGATTTAGATTTAGATGACATTAAAGCCTAGTCAGGGATGGGCTCCATGGAGTTAGAGAGATGTCAGACACAGATGACAAATACTAACCAGTATTGAAGTAGAGAGATTTTAAACATAGATGACAAGTGCAAGCTAGTTTGGGATGGACACTGTTGTTTAGACAGATGACAACATAAGATGACATGCAAGTTAGCTAGAGATAGGCACTATTTCAATAATGAGATTATCAAAAACAGATAACAAATACAAAATAATCAGATATGGATGTCCCAGAAGTAATACAATCTAGGTCATAATCCATTGCATCATCTAGATAATTTTTACTGATTAATGAGATGCTTGATTTATGTACACTTACTAGCATATTACCAATAAAACCTAGCCAGACACTCTCAGAATGATCAAACTCCTCAGTTTTGAACACAAAAAGATGGAGAGCTCTGCAAAATATTTATACTTTTAAAGTTTTGTCATGAAGTACAGAAATAGTAACACCTCTGTCTTCCACTCAACCCCATCATGGAAAGCAAACAAGAAAATTATAACAAGCAAAACAAACAAAAGTAAAAGCAAACAAAAAGACTGGAACAAAATGAGTATTTTACTAAATGCTAAGCTAGTAAACAAAATTCTGAATATCTTGCTTTTTTAAATATTTTTCATTGTTAGAATGGTCATAGAGAGGCAGATGTTACTGCTAACAATGTCTTCATCAGCAATAAAAAAAAAAAGAATAGTAGCCATTATTTTATACATAGCTGGAATCTCAGCTCCAATGACTACACTACTAATGAAATAATTGTTCTTTGCTAGATTCAAAAAATGATTGCGGACACCATTATTCTTATTTTTAGGCTTGAAATGTCAAAGTTTTTTTGCTATAATCAGAGTATCATTGTATTATTTTTAGGATTGAAATGCCAAAGTTGTGTTGCTAGAATCAGAGTATCATTGTATTATTTTTAGGATTGAAATGTCAAAGTTTGTTGCTAGAATCAGAGTACCAATGTTCTTATTTTTAGGATTGAAATGTCAAAGTTTGTTGTTAGAATCAGAGTATCATTGTATTATTTTTAGGCTTGAAATGCCAAAGTTGTGTTGCTAGAATCAGAGTATCATTGTATTATTTTTAGGATTGAAATATCAAAGTTTGTTGCTAGAATCAGAGTATCATTGTATTATTTTTAGGATTGAAATGTCAAAGTTTGTTGCTAGAATCAGAGTACCAATGTTCTTATTTTTAGGATTGAAATGTCAAAGTTTGTTGTTAGAATCAGAGTATCATTGTATTATTTTTAGGATTGAAATGTCAAAGTTTGTTGCTAGAATCAGAGTACCAATGTTCTTATTTTTAGGATTGAAATGTCAAAGTTTGTTGCTAGAATCAGTGTATCATTGTATTATTTTTAGGATTGAAATGTCAAAGTTTGCTGCTAGAATCAGAGTACCAATGTTCTTATTTTTAAGATTGAAATGTCAAAGTTTGTTGCTAGAATCAGAGTATCATTTATTATTTTTAGGATTGAAATGTCAAAGTTTGTTGCTAGAATCAGAGTACCATTGTTTTCAAATCAAAACATCACTATTCTGCTGGTAGAATTAAAAATACCAGATCTACTAGAATCCAAAATGCTTTTATCTGCTAAGAGAGATAGTGTAAATGGATCTGCTCAACCAAATGACACATTAATGTCTACAATTCATTTGCATAGCATTTTATGATTGCTGACAGATTTATATGGTTGTCAATTTTTCACCAATCTTTGCCTCAGCTCCACCCCACCCCACCCCCAAATGATTATGTACAAATTGGTATTCAATTTGAAATTTTAAAATTTACTTTACTATACAATAAATTATTTGCTCACAAAGTGCATGAGCCTGAGGGCCATTATATAATATTGATTTGTTGATGTACCAAAAGGGTGAATATGAAGGGCTAGGGGAGAAACACCCAATAAGAACTGAAAAATCAAATATGTGCTAAGAAATAATTATTTTAATTTTATTTTCACAAATGCATATTTTGATGCTTTATGCTTTTTAAAAAAGAAAGGTCAGAATTTATTCTTTTACTTTTTTATGCTTGTTAAGATTTGAACTGCTTTAGATTTTGTAGTATTTGTGACAGTGTGTTGTTTGTATGATAGTTTGAACATGTTCAGTTCATTTTGTTTAAAGAGGTATTGATTGTCACTATCTGCCAATTTCTTTCCTTGATTTTGTCTAGCAGTAGCAGTGCAATTGATTTGAAAATGTGCCTTTTTCAAAAAACTATATCTAGTGTACAGTGTGTTTGTCAAAGTGATCTAAAGTTTCCTGTATGTTTTTTGTTGTGATGGCTTGCTGTAGAATTAAAGAGTCCAGGGCTATTTTGAAACTATTCCTTTTCTGATTGTAGATTTTTATCAATCAGATGTAACCTTTTTTTCTATGATTATTTTCAAGAATTATTTTATTTTGGTATTGTAATGATTGTTGTTAAGAGTTTAATTTTCTTTGAGATTTGCATACATGAATAATGATTTTAAAAAAAATATCTTGTTTTTACATTCATTAGAGTGAAGTTTGATGTTGTCTTTAGTTACATATATTTCTATTGAAAATGGTTAATTCTTGAAATGCTTGTTCATTGTGTTCATTCTTGAAATGCTTGTTCACTGTATTCATTTTTGAAGAAACAGATGGTGATAGGTTTACTATCTGTTTATTTTGCTGTAATTCAAGTTGAAATTTTGTCAGATGTGTTATGAATATTTTTTTGTTGTTCATCACAGCTTTTTGTTTATTTAAGTCACTTAATTATGATTTAAGTTTGCACATTCTCATAACTGCCACAACTTGACATACAGGCTCATATGATATGCCAGATGCTGAGGAGCAAGTTCTCATGACTTATAAAAACACCAAAAGGTAGATTATTAATTTAGAACTTGCTTCAAATTTATGGACATATTTCTCATGATTTCTCACAAGTTGACAGGCACATTATTAATAAACCATACAGTTTACAGATGCATTATTTTTAACTTCCAACAAATTGATAGACACATGGCTCATACCTTCCTCTTAATTAAATTCATAACCTACTCTTAATTAATGGTTATACATAATTTTCACAAGCTGACAAGACACATTATTCATAACTTCTCACAAAATGATGGACATGTTATTCATAACTTCCTATAAGTTAATGGTCAGGTTATTTATAAATTGCACAAGTTGAATGACTTACTACTTATAATTTCCCACAATCCATCAGATAATTTCCCAGCACAATCCATTGTTCTTATAATTTCCCAGCACAATCTATTGCTAATAGAATTTCCCCAAATCCACCACTGTTAGAATTTCCCCCAACAATCCATCGCTCTCATAATTTCCCATCACAATCCATCGCTCTCATAATTTCCCATCACAATCCATCACTCTCATAATTTCCCCCCCACAATCTATCACTCTCATAATTTCCCATCACAATTCATCGCTCTCATAATTCCGCCCCCCCCCCCCCCCTCACAGACACAGTCCATCACTCTTAGAATCTCCTATCACAATCCATCACTCTTAGAATTTCCCACCACACTCCATCACTCTCATAATTTCCCACAATCCATCACTTTCATAATTCCCACAATCCATCACTTTCATAATTTCCCACTATAGTCCATGCTCTTATAATTTGCTACAAGTTGACAGATATGTTTAATTTGCCACAGGTTTATAGACCATTATTAACAATTTTTTTGTCATTTGATGCATTACTGATGGACAAAGTAGGTTCCATAAACAAAATGAGTTTTGACTACCAGATAAACTTTATATATTGAGTTCCTCATCTATATTCAAAAACGATCAACTAATGGCAAAGGTAATAATGTTGTGTGCATATTATTTATATTTCACAATAAATAAAGCAATAAAATACTGTGTATGTTATATTTGTGATTAAATAATATATAAAATCAATAGAAATATTGGCAAAGAACTGGATTGAAATCTCGTGATTCATATCATCAGAGACTAGCACAGTTGTTAGTAAAACTGTATAAAATCAGTGAATGATCAACCAAAGAACATTGGATGTCAACTCATATTTCAAGGAACAAATGCCAGCTGAAATTTTAAAAAGCAATGAAAATAGAAATGTCCCAACTTTGATCAAATCAACTTCTGAAAACGGTTGCTTCTTAATTCTTTTCTTTTTCTTTTGATATGCTCATTCATTTAATAATTTATTTTTCTGTAAATTTTGTTTGTTTTGTTATTGTTTGTTTACAATAGCTGTGTATCTTGGTTTGATAAATATATATGAATGTAAGGACACTCATTAATTGTCTTTGGTCATGTTTGACCAATGTCATCTTGCTCAGATGTGAAATTGAAATACCTCATGATTATTTTATGTAATATTTAGAAAAGTCTTCCATTTATACTGGAAAGTCTGCTAGAGAGAATTGTTCATTTTATTATTTGTTTTGCAATGGACTCTCCCTAGTCTTTAACTGTAATGCTTCTTTATGACACAGGTAATGTGAGTGTTGCTTCAAAGAGAGGAGCAAAGAAAGAATTTTTTTCTGGTCTAGTTTGAAAATCAAGAAGCTATAAAATATATGTTAACCAGTCACTGTGTGGAAACAAGTTAAGGAGAGAAAGAGAGAGAGAGAGGAGAAAGATTTGATAAAATGATACAGTATAAGAAATTGCAGTCTAGGTGAACAAATTCATTATAGTCTCTTTTAATTGTTTGGAAAAAATCCAAAGCAACATTAAGTAGAAATGCCTACCTTTGTATTAGATGAATTTCTGTACAAAGTAAAATACTGCCAAAGTTTTATTTTTCAAACATATAGATATAAAAGTGTGCACAGGAACTCTTTATTATATACTAAACACTAAACATTACTTTTTCTCTGCCAAACACCCACTATCACTCACATACCCTCATCCCCAAGCACACATTAAAATATATTCTAAATTTTTATCTGAGGTGTTAAGATGAGTTTAAGAAAATTGAAATTATAGTTAATTGTATATTTGCTTTTAATTCATCGCAAAATTACTACATATGTGAGAATTTGAGTGTGTATGTGTGTGAGCTCTAAGACAATGTGACCGAATGATGATTGCTTTTCTGTTATTAGAAAAAAAAATGTTTGAAATTAAATCAGTTATTATTCAGATAGGGAAAAATCATGAGTGATGCTATTGCTTTTGTTTTCAGCAGTCGTCAGTACATGTTTTCCCTCTGTTCACTGTTGTGAGATGTGGTCGATTTTTGTTTAATTTTAAGATTTTATCAATAAATTCTTTAAATTCTATATGAATTTTTGTTTTTGAATGTTTAATATTTGTTTTACACACACACACACACACACACACACACACACACACATGTATGGAAGCTTATTGCGAACATAGATATGTCAGTCCATTATGTGTGGTGTTTGTTGTGTATGAAGTGATGACAGCTTATCGATAACATAGCAATGTCGGTCCATTAGGTGTGAAGGCTGATTTGGAATTACATAACATTACACTATAAACATACAGTGACATGAGACACAATTATACATTGACATAACACTATACTAAATGATGTAGTGACTCTGCATGACCTATAAACACTCACAGTGATATAAGTGCTTACAAGAAGTGACACTACACAACAAACACAGTGATGCAGTGCTATATCTATACTATAAATACAATGACACAACAACACTACTTACACATGGTGAGTTTTATAACATTACACCCACCACAAACATACAATGACACAACACTACAGTAAAAGCATATACAGTGGTACACTTCCTGCTTACAAACACTCATAGTGAATGATATGATAATACACTAAAAACACACAATGATGTGACAATACACTCACAAATACACAGTTATGCAGTGACTCAAAATAACACTTCAGTCACGCACACAGTCATATGACACTAAACAACAAACATTGTGAGTGATGCAACACTACAAGCAACACAATATAATACAACTATACTACACACCGAGTGACACAGTATTACACTACAAAAGCATAGTGATGTGACACTGCACTAGAAACATACATGGTGACACAACATTACAGAAACACATTCAATGTCATGACATTATGTTAAAAAGCCACAGTGGTGTAATAAATTATCAACACATTCAGTGTGTCATGACATGTTAAAAAGCTACAATGATACACTAAATTACAAACACAATGAGACATGACATTATGTTAAAAATACATTCAGTAAAAAAAACCACACAATGACAACACTAAATTACAAACACATTCAATGTCATGACATTATATTAAAAAACAGTGGCAACTAAATTACAAACATTCAGCATCAAGACATTATGTTAAAAGTGCAAAGTGACACACTAAATTACAAACATTCAGTGTCATGTCATATGTTAAAAACACATAGTGATACCCTAAATTACAAATATTCACTGTTGTGACATTATGTTAAAAACATAGTGACACACTAAATTACAAACATTCAGTGTCATGGCATTATGCTAAAAACATAGTGACACTAAATTACAAACACATTCAATGAAAAATACACAATGTCAACACCAAATTTCAAACACATTTAAGTCATGACATTATATTAAAAACACACAATGATACACCACTAGCAGCAAATATCTCAAGGGGGAGGGGGGCCTAGAGGAACCCATGGTGCCAGCTATCTGGGGGCATTGCAGTTATATAGTTGTACAGTACAATATAAGAGTTAATTTTTTTGTATGATAACTGAAGGATGTGATTTTGTCTTATTTAATCTAGCAAAGTGTCCAAGTATTTAGACAGAGCAGTAAAGCCCTCCAATCTTAATTCAGAAAGACACATTTGCAGCAATAGAATGTCCACTAGTTAGAACATTATTTTTCTTGCTTATCTATTGGCAGAAAGGAAAATTTCATTTTATTCTTGTTAGTTTATAAGGGGGGGGGGGTGTTTTAGTAGGTCTTTCCCCTCTACTCTCAACCCCATTTGGCAAATACTTAATACTACCACTGAAAAAATCATGCTAAAAACGTAAACAATAAATTATTAAAAAAAATCCTGGTGATTCAATGAAGTGGATTAGGAGCATTTTTTATTTATCAGTAATCAATCAATCAATCAATATTGACCTGACCTCATTAACCAATATTCTTTCATACCAAAACCAATATATACTACTAATATTATGTACATACATTCAATTTGTATAAACTCAAAAGTATGGACGGAATGCAGAGGAAAACAAAAGTTAAAAACAAACTACAAGCAAAGATCCCAATAAAAATTAAACTGTAAATACTGACATCGGAGAAACGAAAGGAGACTAATGGAATGTCTTGTAGAACATTCAAATATATTACATATAAGTTATATGATCAAGAAAAAAATACATTAGAAAAATAAACTGCAATTGAAAATTAATCACAATCAGTTAAGTAACCTTACAAATGTATATAAACCAAATATGAATTTATAAAACAGTTTCTAAATCTATCTAGTAATAAAAGCAAAGTGTATGAAAATTCCTACAAATTTATATTCATTACCAGAAGCTAATGAGACAGAAATAAATGGGTTTCTCATTAGGTCTGCTTCATACAATATCAATTGGTCTTTAGAAAAGAAAAATTTCACATGTCAAGCGCTGTGAATGCTGGATAGTTTTAATTAACTTGAAAAGGAACATCAATCGTTAAGGACCTTGGAAAAATCAGTACTAATAATGAATGAAAAATCTTGATGGCTGTACTCAAGGAAATTTAAATTGGTAAAATTTATTGTGATCATGTTTGTTTCTCTCATTTTGATTTTATTAAGCTAAAAAAAAGTGCAACTATTTTAGTTTAAACACTCTGCTCTAAAATAGTGCACTTGAAAAACTAAGAGAATCACTGAACTAAAAATGTAAATAGTGATTATTAGATCTGCAATAAATGTGAGAGCTTTGAAAAAAGCTGAAAGTGAGCTTACAATTGCAGAATTACAGCAAGTGGAAAGCATGTATATTTCCTCTTGGGTTGAATAAGTTAAGTTCTTATCGAAAGTTGATTTGTATTTCACAAATCTTAAACATTATTTCAAACAAATACAAGATTATAAACAAGATTTATAATAATAGTTTACCATGCAGTTTCAACATGATGCAAAACAAGAAATAACTAATTATTTTAATAATTCAAATAAATGAATTAACACCATATTTCAGTGTAATACTGTAAATCTCTAAATTACAACATTAAAATTAACATTTGTCACAATTCATTTTATTTTAAAGTATTTATAAAACTCTAAATAAGATTGTAAAAGATATTGTGATATATCTACTTTTTGACACTTAACGTTGCTGCTATTTTCCTTTTAAATCAAGTTAGTTTTTGTTTCTCACTTTACAACAAGAAAATTTTCTGAACTCATCCAGCTCAAAACATTTAACTAGACATTCAACGTTTATCCATTAATTTTTATGGCTTACAACTCATGGACATGTGGAACCATCATAACGAACTATCCGACCCTTTACGTCAATAACTCACTTCATACAACATTGGCTCCTGAGAATACCTCACTTTATTTTTAAACCAGCATAAGCAACATTGCAGTATAATCAGTTAGAGATCAGAATAATACATTACCTTTCACAGACACTTTGTGGACAGATTTGTTCTGAGATTAGAGGTTGCTATAACAACCAGTGGACGGACATTTCAAATGAGTAAGATATTAGCACTGTAATGTTACAAATTACAAAACTTTAGAAAAGAGTAAACTTCATGTAAATCCACTAACTAGGAGATCTGCAAAATAATATATTAAAAAACTTCAAAATAAAAATTACTAAAAATTTACATTGTATTGTACCTTAGATCACTGGAATTTATGAAGAGAAAGTATTACTAGTGAGTACAGCAAGAAATTATCATCTCTTTCACTGCCTATATGATATTTTATCACTTTTTCTCTTCACATGTTAGTATTCTACATTATCAGAGTAATCTCAAAAACTTGAACGAAATTATAAAAGTAACTAAACAAAGCAAGCTTGTAGAAGACATTGATTGTGACATGATTATGACATTTATCTAGTGATTCAACCACTACCTTTGTGGATGTACAGATGTAAATCCTTGATAGTAAAGGGAGTAAATAGCTGTAGATTGATAATATCTTGGATTAAGTGACAAAATGTGTCTTCAATATAATGAAAATAAACTTTGAATAATGATCATGTTTAGCACTGTTATAATAGGACACAGGTATAAAATGAAATAAAATTATAAATTAGCCAACACCTGATATACATTAATACTATTATCACATCAATGAACATACACTTTTCAATGGTAACAAATCTTTTAAGTTATTTCTCAAATAAGAACAAATGGAAAATGCTACAGACAAAAAAATCATTTATTGTCAAAACTGTTTAAATAAATGGACGGAATGATATCTCGGACATATTACCACTCCAATGTACTCAGAATGTAAAAAGAATGTTGGTTTAGAATTAAAACATATTGTTTTTGAAAGGTAAACAGTTTGTTATAGGAATGATAAACATGTGGAAATATGGATTTAAACATGTTTTAGGAATGTAAACATATTTTAGGAATGTAAACATATTTGTATAGGAATATAAGCATGCTGGCATATGAAGGTAAACAAAATGCTTTAAGAATTTAAACATGTTTGCTCAGTAATATATACATAAAGGGGGATGTTCAAATCACAGGAATGTAACGAGTAGCTTTAGAAATTTAGAAAGACAGTTATTTACTTGTTTGTTAGTTTGTTTGGTTTTGTTATATAATTTTGAAAAATAAACATGTAGCTTGAGGAAGAAAAAATGTGTTCTACAGGAATGCCAACTGGAGGAAATTAAAAAAACTGTTTATTCCTTCAGGAATATATTCCCAAGCAGTATATATATAGTATTGATAATCATAATTATATATCAATAAATCAAGAAAAATCAAATTCAGTACTACTGATATCAAACTGAAAGTGACAGAATGTTTGTTTCAGTTAGATTGGCTTGGAATATGTTAAGAAGTAATCCAGCTTATTCCTGGAATAACAAATACATAGCAACATATCTTGGAATATGTTAAAAAGTAATCCAGCTTATTCCTGGAATAACAAATACATAGCAACACATCTTGGAATATGTTAAAAAGTAATCCAGCTTATTCCTGGAATAACAAATACATAGCAACACATCTTGGAATATGTTAAAAAGTAATCCAGCTTATTCCTGGAATAACAAATACATAGCAACATATCTTGGAATATGTTAAAAAGTAATCCAGCTTATTCCTGGCATAACAAAGATCCTGCATCTTCAGTTGTACATTGACAATTTCTTTTCATCACATGAAAATCAAATAATTACATACATACTTTTTCTTGAAATAATTTAGATAAAATATTCAACCAAACAATATTTTCTTTATCACTTGTGAGTTTTCTCAGCATCCAGAGACCTATTACACATTAAGAGACGCAAAAATACGAACCAGTCCCTTTTGTTGTGACCACTGAACACAAAGCACAAATTAACAAAGGACGGATTCTGCACAGCTGAATAGCTCAACTGCAAGCTTTGAAAAAATTTTTGTTTTGTAATATAATTTTGTTTAATATTACTTCTGGGTGTATTGCACTTCACACTAACAGCAGGCACATCTTTCTACAACAATAAGAATTATGTAACAAAACACAAAGAAGATACAGGTTAGAACATTTCAAATTTGTACAATTGACTTCTACAATAACAGAACTAGAAGAGAAAATTATAATTAAATCAAAATCAAAATAATAACAGGATAACTACTAGCATTTGAATATAACTTAATGTGAAAGAGCAGAGATTTTACCTTGACCTAATTTTTTGAAGATGAACAAAGTCAATCTACCCTAACTCAATCAAATAATTGAATTTTATTTTATTTTGAAATATTCATTATTCAAACTGATTATTTAATACTGACAAAGATCACAAAAATTCCTCAAATAAAAAATAAAATCTGCACCTTTATAAACCAAACTAATTTGAAAATTTGAAAGACTTATGACACTTAATGAAATCCCTGTTTCCTTTATTATTAAACCTTTTATCAATAAATGATTTAATTTAATTTTAATACACTGTAAAAATGTTTCACTTGTGCTGCAAATACAACATATAAAACCAGGAATCCTTCATCTCTCTGCTAGTTTTGATCTAATAACTATTGCTTTATTAAGATTATGATTTTTATCAGTTTTGGGAATGATAAACCACTCACTCTGTCAGAAATGAATTATAAAGTTACAATTCAAATAAACTGTTTTCAGCTTTCTCATGTTGAACATAATGTTAATTTTTTTTTTTTTTTATCGGCTATCTTCTCGTATTGCATATTTTTCACACTTTTTTGTAGCAGATGCTTTTTCAAATCCCATAATTCATACATACACCTATATACAATAACTTGATTAACCCAATCCCTAACATTCAGTAGCCTACCGTACTATGAATACTGGAACAAAATATATCACAAATTGATGGTACTTGGAAAATATTATAAATGTATCTATTGCGCTTACTTATCACAAAATCAGGGAACTTGGCAAAATATTAAAATATATCTAATGCGCTCTAAAATGTATGTAATATGTTATATATATATATAGTAACCACAAACATCAATAAATAATTTTCAAATGCAGTAAACAACAAAGTGACTTTTTTTTTAAACAATACATTTTAGGGATCACATATGTTTTTGTTATTTGTTAGGATGCAAATGAGACAATAATCACGCACGCACGCACGCACACATGCATGCACTAACACACAACACACTCACATAGAAAAATGAGGTGAACTTATACATCCAAACATTTCAACTCATTTGTTACAGAAATGTGATTGTCAGATATACAGGAGATATGTTTAGAATGATTAAACACACTAAGGAAAAATGAGACAACAGAAATATTTGATAGCTGTAGGCCACTGATGACAATGGCTGGAAGAAACAGCAGATCATAACACTTGCTACAATCCATCTTGATTATCCAGAGACAGATTATGTCAGATGCAGATTAACTGTGCACAATAGTGGAAACGTTTGTTGTGCAATAAGATAGGAGAGTGCTGATGCAGACGATAGTGTAGAACTCATACAGTGGTTTGCAAGGCATGATACTTGAGTCTATAATGTAATCAAAATACTTTTGTATAATTAGTTCAAAATAGAAAACATTTTCATAATGCTTGAAAATCATTTGTTACATGTTCTGATTAAGAACTAATATATTGGCTACAAAGTGCAAATAAAAGCAAAAGATTTAAGAAAGGAAAGATTATAAAAACACATTTTACAAATAAAGTTAATTTCTGACTAGTGAATGAGATGATCAGGGAATGCTGTTGGCAAACCTGTTTCTATTGACACATCAGGCTGGAAAATGACTTGATGGAAGTGATGTAGCATGCTGCAATTCCTGAAGCATAAACTTTTTCATTCTGAGTTGTAAGTGAAGTTGCTGAACTATCCACAATTTATATTAACATTTAATTTATAAGACTTCTATGATTTATTTTTTACATAATAAATAACTTAGTAAATATAAATTATAGATTGCCATATGTTTCTGCATTGCTTTGACTTATCTATATTTTTGAATTAAGCATGCTTTATCCATTCCCCAAATTACTATTGAAAGTCAAAATTGACTGTATTGCATATTAGCTGAACATTTTCAAATCTGAAGTATGCTCCCCTCAGGTAGGTCTCTGAATATATCTTCAGTGTGTGATGAAAGACTGCACTGCATTGCAAACAAATGACAACTGGAGACAGGATTAAATGCACACAAACATGTTATACAAGTACATAAGTACACTTCATATAATACTTCAACACACAACAGTTGACTTATAAATAAATAAGGAATTCTTTGTACACAAAGTGCAGTCATGTTCTAATTGTACATAATTCATTCGACCATCACATTAATAAATATCTTTAATAAGTACAGTCTGTAGTAATTCATTCGACCATCAGTGTTAATATCTTTAATAAGTACAGTCTGTATTAGTGGAAATAGCAGAGTGGTCTTTTGTCAGTTTTGACAAAGTATTTAGCATATCACTTAACAAAAAGCAATAAGACCTGACTGTTTAACTGTTCTGCCACACATGAACATATACAATAAATTGTATGTAAGGTCAAGTTTATACATGATGTATAATACTTTTTTACATTCATTTCCCCTTTTTTGAGGGTTCGTTAATTTTCACTTTTACACTTCTCACTTTCTCTTTCATTCTTTCTAATAAATACTGAATATAGTCTGAAGTCTCTTAATTTCTATCACTTTCATGGAGTCAATGGTCATGTTGATATGATATTCCGACGCATATTTTTTTCATTTGGACTTGTAAGGACATCATAATAGCCACACTCCAGCAGGCACTCCTCAATGACTGACTGCATGTATTCATAAGTAATGCCCACATCCTTGTAGTCTGGATCATATTCGCCTGTTACTAATGAAATAAAAACAATACATTGAAAGCTAATATAACGCTCTCTTTGTGGTCAAAGAGTTCTGGAAGTAAGTGTCTGGCATAATGTCTTATTCAAAAATGATTCCTCATGCTCATTCACCAACCCACTCATCTGCCATCCTCAAACTCAATAACCCACAAACTCAAAGAGCAACAGTCACTAACATTATAGATAGATAGACAGACAGACAGACAGGCAGGCAGATTAAAACATACAAACATACTGGCACATTCACTCACCCCACTTGTATGCTCATTCACTCATTCTTTACACTCTCAACACGTAATTGGTGACTATCTTACTCACTCTTATGTGCACTTATTGATGCATGTACATTCACATACACACCCACACACATAGATTAACACACCATCTCACCCATTCATAGGTAATTCATTTATTCGTGTACACACTCAATCCACCACACACATATTATACTCTCCTTAGTAACTATCTCACTCACTGATATGCTCACTTATTTGAATATTCTCATACAAAACACATACACATATAAACTCTCATACCTATATGCTATCTTATTAGTTTAATGAATTAATTAACAAATGGATTTTAATCAATTAATTTAATTAGTACATTGGATTAACTTATGTATGCAAGCTTTACCTGGATTGTCTGCATTAAAAGAACATGCATCCTGGTCACAAGTTGCCAAACTGCGGCGGGATACATCAGGAAGAGCCAAATCCAGGTCTATGATTTCACGAGATCCAACAACAAGCTGGAGACAAAAAACCCCACACTCAATAATAAAAGACAAGTTGTCAAATTCTAGATTAGTTACATCTAACAGCTTAAAATTACAAATGGAAATTAATTTAACATATTCAGTATATAATCTTTGAAAACTAAATTAAAAGTATTAAAAGATAAATTACTAAAGAGAACATTTACAAAGTAATCCTTGGGCTTAAAAAAATATTCAGCAATATGAAAAACCAACTAACAAGAAAAATAATTCAAATAACAAACTTGGTGTTATCTGCAACACTTCTGATACGTTGGTATATATATCTAAATCAAGTATTTTCAACCTTTTCTTATAAAGCAAAAACCAAACATCCATTGCAAACATTTTATTTTTTAAATGAAAGACAAAGATATGTCTTGCGAGAGTTGTAATTAGGTAACACTACAACTATCTAATGCTGGCTAGCATCAACAACATTTGTTGATCCATAAATGCAAATGCTTAAGGAGTGTTTTCTATCATCATGTTTTCTAACATACTATCAGAGGTTATCATTTCTGCATATGAACACAGCTAATTTACAGGAGTCATCTATTTGTGGAATACATCAATAACTGAACAGCTCTGCTTCTGGAACATCATAAATAATTACAGACAGCTCCACTGTTGGCCTCATGGACTAACCTTTCTGAGCTCACTCTTCAGGTTCAAGGCTGTACTGCCTGGACAGAAGAGAGCACGCTTGTACTGTTCAACCATATAGCGACTAGGGTTTGACTCTAGTGTTGGAGGAAGCTGTAAAACGTTAAGAAATAGGTTTTAGTCAAATTGCAGTTATATACAACTTAGCAGGGTAAACCATAGTTAGTCGATGAATAAAATAATATATATATATATTATATAATATAATAATATAAAAGAAATGGTAAAAAAAATTATCTTGTAAGTGAAATTAAGTGACTGAAGTGTAAAACTGAAGTGAAAGGAGATAGTTTACACTTGCACAATAACCTACCTGTGTTATATACACAATCTTGTGTAACTGTTGCATCATTTGCAAGATTGGGTCACTGATCTCACGTAGTCTATTGGGTGCAATGGTCAGCAAAGCAGCACTCTCTGAAATACCAATCAAAATAAATTATGTACTACACTTTAATATAAAATTAATACCATTTCAGTGACATACACAAAGGAACTATTTCTTAATATAAATCCACACTAAAAGAATAACAATTGGTTTAAACAAGTAATGATAAATTATAAATGTTCACAAATGAACTTACTAGAATGGGATTCGACACGCTTAGAAATTCTGCTAGACAATAAGGCAGCATCGGAACTCTGTGATCTGTTTAAGGGACGCATCCCTGCTCCTTCCTGTTGGGTTGACAGAATCTGGTCAAACATTAAATTGGTTGTTGGTGATTGTCCAGTACTTGAAGAATGACTGGTGTTGGGGGATGGGTCGTCAGAACTTAGACCAGAGTCTCTACTGCTTTTGGCTGAAAACAACAAAACAAAATGTCTCATCAAAATCTTCATGTCTTTTTTTTAAATACTTTTAAAGCAAAATAACATTCTGAGTAAATGGTATCCCTTTATAATACACCTTTATCAAAATAACACACTTTAATACAGAGCAAATATAAGTCCAATAAAAACAGCCAAAAGGAGTAAAAACTTTTTTTTTTAAAACTACCTTCAAAAACTAAAAATGTCACTGCTTTAAATTACCTATTTGTGGAATATCCACCATGAGAGAGGATAAAACACTACGCTTGCCAACCCTTCGGCGCACATCTCTCAAGAGACTGGGAGTGTTAGTTGGTGGATGTTGAGGAGCCACTGGACTATGGTTTAGAGTTTTCAGGGAGCGCACACTGCCAGCACTACTCTCCCGACTCTCGCTGCCACTGCTGGGATAACTGTCATCATCAGTTATGCAGTCTGTAGGAAACAGATTGGTCAATTTTGTTATAAAGTTGGTAGCAGATTGGTCAAGTTTGAGCTTCAGTAAATAAATTCAATGCTAAAAATATGGAGAAAGAGAAAGGAAGACTGTTATTCAAATTCACAAGATTTAATAAATGATAGGGAATAATGTAAATCCTCATTGGGAGAAAAATACTCAATATGATTATATGACTACCAATAAAAAAGTTATATAATTTACAAATAATGTGATTATATGTCTACCAATAAAAAAGTTATAAAATTTACAAATAATGTGATTATATGGCTACCAATAAAAAAGTTATAAAATTTACAAATAATGTGATTATATGGCTACCAATAAAAAGTTATAAAATTTACAAATAATGTGCATGTGTTTTCACCCCCAACCCCTTTAACTCTCATCTCTTTAATCTCTCAGTGAAGTTGTGCATTATATTCTTGTTTTATTTGTAGTTACTGATATTCTTCCTACCCAAGCAAACCACCTCTACCAACACATCCTACAAACCACCAAAGCCTAACACAACAACAAAACTTCCTAACAAATAAACCCCTCAAATTAACAAAAACAATGCTTATACACAAACCAAACATCAAATTTTTATAATGAAACATTCACAATCACCATATTAATATTAGCAATGATCACTTTTGTAAAACCATCAAAGACTACAAACCAAACATCAAATTTTAATTTTGAAACATTCACAATCCCCATATTAATATACTAACAACGATCACTGTTGTTGCGCTCCTCCCCCAGTGTGATAGAAGTGAGCGACAAGGCCACTGTCTGGGCTGTTGAACTGTCCGAAGACAATTCTGGTCTAACTGGGGAGTCTGGAAATACTGAATCTTGCTCCTCTGTGTCCTGCAATGGTAGGAATAAAATTGCATATTTAAGGAAACACTTTTTATATAAAGGTACTTGTGTAGGTGTAGGTGGATTTTTGTTATATAACAGCAAATACTATTTATATTCTCTGCCTGATATTCTTTATAATATCATTGTTTATTACTTTTTTCATTATTCATGTTTGTTAGGTGGTATATTTAAAATCTGCAACGTTTCAATAATCCCTGTATAACTTCACACAGAAATCTTAGTATGGTAGAAAAGAAAGCCTACATAACATTTGAATGCTACCACTATAGTTTTACAGAGGACATTTGCTGGTTTCAAGTAAGTTTCATTATGGTGTAAATAATTTCATTAGTTTTTTTGTCTTGAGGCAAGAGGAAGCAATAATATATCATACACAGAGAAGTACAACATAAAAATATCTCACTGGAGGGAAAGATTTTGATGACAATGATCAATGGCATCATACAATGCAAAGGAGAGAATTAAGAGTTACATACCCTTAGTGCTCTATCAAGAATGAGCAGGAAGTTCTATTATACTCCACCTATATACATGATGATAGTAAACAATGATTTCACTCACAGGTTAAGTTGAACTAACAGTTAATTACTAGTAACAGTTACATACCCTGATTCTCTGTGCTCCATCACTGCCAGATAGAGTTAGCAGATAGTCATACTGCTGTTGGGAAGCTAAGAAGAGCTGGTGGTAATTCTTCATGCTAACATTGGCCTCACAGAAATGCCTGTAATGAATTGAATGAAATGAATGTAATGAACAATTCTCAATGTAAGTTTTATTGGTAATAAACAAAGTAAAAATACTTCACAAAATATTAATGCCATTTGAATGAGTCATACAATTCATGGCACACAGTTGGTTCTTCAGACTGACTAAATAAAGACAAAGGATTTTGTTGAGAGACAACAGAGAGATAAAGAGAGAAATAGAAAGAATATGAGAATATATCTGCTTTTAAAAGGTGTCGATGATATTATATGTGACTATACTATTTACAGTAATCCTAACAGAAACAGACAATAGGACACAAAGACTGATTTACTGAAAATACTTTAGACAGTAACATCATGTCATACACAAGAAATTTTCATGCAATTAAATAAACAAACAGTTCATAAATAATCTCAAACTGAAAGCCTTTAAATAATTTGAAATATAAATCATCCTTGAAATGAAAACAAACACACATATAAACATTTATAACAGGACAGAAAGATGGATTTACAGAAAAAACGTTAACAGTGATCCTATGTGGTACACACAAAGTAACTTTCACACAACAAAATAAATAAACAGTTTACAAATAATCTCAAACCAAAATGATAAATAATCCTTGAAATGAAAGCAAACATATATATAAATATTTCTTAATTATTTTAGACTTTAACAATGCAAGGGTGTTGTTTTACTAATTTATATTGTGATGTGAATTTTTAAAAAAATCATCCAAATTGTAGGTCAGGTTAAATGATGCAAATAGTATATCCACTCACTTTTGGGTACGTTTGCGTTCTCGATCCAGTTTTCTTTGAAGACCTGTTTGTGTGACTCGGAGATTGTCAATATAAACAAGTAGCATATCGGTCAATTCAGAACAAAGATCCAACACATCTGGTCGTTCTTCTTGAGCCACAGTCAAGCATCTTTTACAAGACAACATTTTAAGATAATTTAAACAAAAACTAATTCCATATCATTTAAACATATCATTTTATTTAAACAATCAAATCTATAATTTAGATAAACAAAAGTATGCAGAAAACTTTTATGAATTTTTGTTTCCTAATTTGAAATAAATCATTACAACCATCACCACCCCAAAGCACGCACGCAAGCACGCACACCCGCACGCACACACGCACAAATTCTATCTCACCTTGTGATAGTGTGTATTAATCGTTTGGAGTAGGCATCTGTGACAGGCTTATACTCTGCAGCCACAATCTGCAGATGACAACACTACTATTTATACTTTCTGAATTTAAGGGAGATAATAATAATAGTAAAGAGAATTTGTAGCTAAGTGAGATACAAATAGTGAAAATGCTATCATTTGGGGAGAACATTTTAAAAAGATTTCTGGAAGAATGAATCATTTGAAAAATAACATTTATTATTAAAGTTTATCATCAAGTGGTCAACATAAATAATCAAATTGTGCCCAAAAATATTAAATAATGCTTTAAAAAAAATTAAAGACAAACAAAATATGGCTGATGCAAATTTGTCAGGTTATTATTTAAACATATTCTGTGCTCTTATCGAAGGGAATAGACTGCAATATTTGTATAAGCAGGATATTTTGTGTTAATTAACATTACTGGTTTCCTGAACTATATTAGTTTAGATACCTCTAGTCAGCAACAAAATGTTTTTAACCCCTCTAGAAAAGGTATAAAAAAAAAGCACTCTGAAAAATAACAACTAAGTAAAACAGTTAAAAAGCAAATTATTTTCAAAAACTTTTCCAAGCTCCTCATTGAGGGGATATACTTTAAGAAACCAAATGCACACAAAAAAATATTTAAAATCTTTTCACATATAAACAATAGACTACATATTTTCATTTATTTTCGTTCGTTTTGTAAATTTATACACAATTTTGACTTTTTTTGTTGCACTGGAATTTGACTGAATGCTAAGCAGTATTCTTGTTTGCAGATGATAAGAAATGAGTCAAGCATGTAGTAGTGTTTGTACCTTTTTGACAAGGGAAAGCATATTATTAGAAAAAAATGGAGGTTCAAGTGTTGCCATCTGGTATAAGATACATCCCAATGCCCAGATATCTGCCTTCTCCCCATATGGCTGGTTCTGGACAATCTCTGGGCTATAAATATGAAAACAAATAAATAACTTCTTCACCTAAACACGTATTACATTTTCATTATATATTTACAAAGTGAAAAAACTGAAATTATGAGGTGTTTCTGGATAGCTAACTTTGTGCTTGCAAAGGAAAATTCTGACAGTACGGAATATATCAAGATGATGGACTTTGTGTTTGCAAAAGAAAAATACTGATGGTACAGAATACATTAGGATGATGGACTTTGTGCTTGCAAAGGAAAAACCTGAAGATGTGTGCTATGTTGAGAAGATAAAGAGATGAAACAAGACAATTTCCAGTTTTCTAGAAGCAAATCAGTTTCTTTTCTCCTGATGGCAATGAGTACAATGCCAGGATGACAAGTGGCCTGGACAATGAATGGCTTGATCAATAAATGACCTGGATAATGAATGGCTTGATCATTAAATGGCCAGGACAATGAATGGCTTGATCAATAAATGGCTTGATCAATGAATGGTATGGACAATGAAAAGCTTGATCAATAAATGGCCTGGACAATGAATGGCTTGATCAATGAATGGCCTGGACAATGAATGGCTTGATCAATGAATAGCCTGGACAATGAAAGACTCGATCTTACATTCAATTCAGATGCAAACTAATAAGTGCAAGTATTTCTTATGAAAATGATGACAAATAGCTTACAGTTAAATTACATTTCATCTAGATGATTATCCTCATTTTCTCATCAAAGGCAGATCACTAGCTTTGACCAAAAGAAACTGCATCATGGCACATGAATAGCAGTCAATCTGCAAACAGTTCTTACCATGAATAGATGATTGTGCCTACAACAGACATCATTTTGCTACTGTCACTGCGCTTCTGCTTAGCAAGACCAAAATCAGCTGGAAATAAAATTGATAAAAATGAAACATGACAGAAAGTAACACAGGCAAAAGAACAAAACTGATACAGTTAAAAAATGACAGCAAGTCCACACAGGCAAAAGAACAAAATTGATAGTTAAAAACATGACAGCAAGCCATACAGGCAAAAGAACAAAACTGATAACAGTTAAAGACCAGACAGCTAGTAACACTAACAATCACAAGAGCAAAACTGAAACAGTTAAAAACATGAAAAGAAAAAATAAAATAAAATATATGCAGATATGGAAGAAAATGACGTTAGAAATAAATGTGAAACATAGCAAGAATAAAGAAAAAATAACATAAAAAATGTGCCAAATCAGAAGAAACTTGCGCATCAGAAATAAAAGTGAAACAGCACTTATAGAGAATGAAGAAGAAAATACAAAGAAACATTTCAAGGTGATCAACAGAATGTCACTAACTTTTACATGCGGACCAAATGCAACAACAAAGGAAAACCATAGACATTTTAGCTATTCAAATTAAAGAAACTTAATCTTACCCAACAACAATACCAAAAGAGGATTGTGGTATTCAAAACAACCTGGCATTTAAAAATAATTATAAAACTACCCTCACAGCAGTTTGTCATAAGGAAGCAATAAGGAAAGCGGACTTCAAGTGAGAGTGTATGAGTGTGCAATAGGATCTCTTGATTAAAAAGCTCACTATCTTTACTTGTCGCCCTTGGTTTAGCTCATTAAGGTAAGGCTGCTTGTTTATATGTTCATGTAGATAAGGGGGGGGGGGTAAATCCCCTCAGCAACAACTTGCTTTTTACGACAGAAAAATGTTTATGAACAGATGTACTGAAGAGTTTATAAATACATAGGAACCTTCCTGATAGTGAATCTAGACCAACTATCAGAAGGAGAGAGCAGAAGAGAGGCATCAAAGAGGATTGTTAAGAGAGTATGAGAAATGATGCAGGGTAATGAGGATGAAAGTGGGAATGTTTAAAATAATTCTAAGGAAATTTATTCTTATACATACTAATGGTGACTTTGTCGTTTTCACCCAGCATGATGTTGTTTGGAGTCAGATCTCGATGCACAATTCCTTTCTCCTTGTGCAAGTATCGCAAAGCAAGTACCAACTGTAACAATAAGCATAATATGACTGAGAGGAATGTGAACACTCTTATGTCTTACAGAAATCTTAAATTATGTTTCATCTCCATTCTTCAAGTTTAATGTATTCTTTGATTCCCAGTTTGAAAGGGGATGGGACAGGGGCTGTTAATTTCAAAAGTAATTTAAGTGATAACATGAATAGAAGGTTACCATATAAATAACAAAGAAGCACATGCTTATAAATATAAAAATAATTCATTTTAATTACCAAATTACTATCTAGACAGGGGAGGAGACTGGTAAATTTGAGTTTGGCCATTAGCTAAGCATTAGCTAACCATTTTATTTATACAGTCCTGACTTGCAACACATCATAAGCATACTGAAGTGAGAAAGGTACTAAAGGAGAGATTATAAAGGAGCATAGATCCCAGTGAGCAACTTCAGTCTTTTACCAAGAGTTGACATAGTGTTCTTTGGCTTGGCTTGCATGTGAGTAAGTGAATATTATACACCCATGGAAATCACATTTGTAAAACAGGAAATGACAGTTTAGATTTGTCTCTAAGACAAAAACTTTGATAAAGTGGACTTAAAACCAAAGATATTAATACCTTGATAATAATACATATTCTAAAAGCAACATTCAAAAGACTCTCTCTTGTTTCATGGGGCAGATTAGTTATCATTAGCAAAGCCATATGACTCTTTCATCAATACTTTGTTTGTTTGAACCATGAAGATAAACACAAGGCAATAATAACTTTAAAAAATGTAATTATCTGAAATACACAATCTTATCTCTCTAAGTAAAATATACTAAGGAATGGCAGGATTCTACAAAACAATCCATCAGCCCAAGTCACAATGCACAAGCAAAAAAGGTTCGTGCTTGATCACGGAAACTCAAAACTCTGACCCTCTGCTGTGAACTGAGAAGATTTCCTGGGCTTATGTGGGAATCTTGGAAATTTTTTGAAAGGTGTATTACTGAGAGAAGCAGGACATCTATTGTCAGTTGATGAATGTGAGTTGTAGTCTCCCTTTCTTTTGCTGTGGCCCATAATACACTAATAGGAATTACATTACAGTGATTTGTTGACTTAAACCACAATCAGTTCCAACAGAATAGTAGGAAGTGATTTGGTCGTATATTGGACTACCCTTTATTTTGCATTTACTAAGAGTACTACGTGCACTAGTCTAACACAATAAAGTCCATGTCCGCTGTTCGTGTGTACAGTGTTGATATTTCTTACCACAATGTCTAGAAAAGGGGAATATTTCAACGGGAAAGCCTGGTAAAAACGTTTATTAATGCTTTCTTCCATGAAGTTCAAGGCAAACTGATGTGACTAAGGGTGGCGGTATATCAAAGAGTCTCTCATTCGCTCCTCTTTATCAACTTGCTTAATGATTAATGAGTGAGCCTCTGTTCCTCCAATTGCCCTTCTCACTGACCCTTATATCTTACAAATGCATTGCCAGATATACAGTGCATATTCGCAGTCAGGTCGCAGTCGTAAAGTCGATCAATCGAAAGTCAAAGATTAGCTGTACAGGAGTTAATGTAGGGGAGTTAATCCAAAGAGAATTACAACTTTAGACTGAAAAATCTGAATTTGAAGAATTGTGGCAATTTGAATTAAAGGTCTTGAAAGATAGTTTTCAATGAAATTTATTTGATATGAGAATTCAACTAAAAGTTAAAATCATTCTGGAAATGTACTTTTAAAATTAAAATAACATACCTGAATAAAAATGTTCCAAATTCTTGGCTCATCAAAACGCCCTTTCTTCTCTTTCAGTGAATTGAAGTGGTCTGCCAGAGTGGCACCTTCTATGAGTTCCATCACAATGTACAGTTTGTCATCTGAAGAACAAATATTTTATATCTTCATTTTGAAAATTAAAAACGCAGACACATATTCATGTAAAATTTACAACTTTGGGAATTCGATTCTGATTTGCTCCCCAACAGAATGCATTTCAAAAGAATGGATGAGCAAGAAAATTTAAACAGTATCAAAAGCATTTCTATTTTGACTGCAGTTTCTTCAATGCAAATAACTGTACTTAAACTGTAGCTATAACTACAGTACTTTGGGAACTAAAGAGATTTCAGAATAGCTGCATTCTCAAATGAACATGCACACACACATACCACACTAACATTGCAATTCACTAAGCACTGCCACTCTACAACCATATAATGGAAAAAAAGAACATGTGGGTTCTTACTCTCTTCAAAGGTGGTATGGTAGCGGACTACATTGGGATGTTTCAAGCATTCCTTCATGATCTTGAGTTCATTCACTATTTCACCCACACTTTGGGCCTTTTCTCTAGCATTCTTACCAAAGGCAGAGTTCTGCAAATTCAGCTGTTAAATAAATACACAAATAAGTCATCCAAACTAAAGGCAGAGTTTTATATATTTAGCTGTTAAGACAGAATTCTTTACATTTAGCTATTAAGACAGAAGTCTGTACATTTAGCTATTAAGACAGAATTGTTTACATTTAGCTGTTAAGACAGAATTGTTTACATTTAGCTGTTAAGACAGAATTCTTCACATTTAGCTGTTAAGACAGAATTCTTTACATTTAGCTGTTAAGACAGATGTCTGTACATTTAGCTGTTAAGACAGATGTCTGTACATTTAGCTGTTAAGGCAGAGAGTCCTGAACATTTAACCATTAAGACATCTGTATATTTAGCTGTTAAGGTAGAGTTCTGTATATTTAGCTATTAAGACAGAAGTCTGTATATTTAGCTATTAAGACAGAAGTCTGTATATTTAGCTATTAAGACAGAAGTCTGCATATTTAGCTATTAAGACAGAAGTCTGCATATTTAGCTATTAAGACAGAAGTCTGTATATTTAGCTATTAAGACAAAAGTCTGTATATTTAGCTGTTAAATAAGTCATCCAAAACAATGCCAGAGTTCTATAAATTCATCAGAATTTCAAGCTTGGATGGATGATTAAGTATTTTTGTATACAAATATTTGTATGCACATTTGTCTGTCTGAGTGCGTGCGTGTGTGTACATGTGTATGCACGGAAGTAAATGACTAATGAGACATTAAAAAATATCTTTAATTTAAAACTGAATGATGGAATAGTGCTTCAACATATTTATTTTGATCCATGGTAAAATTGTACCTTGAATTAGACAACAAGACTGAGTAATTTAATTTCAATTCCAGTTACAATTACCATACCTCTTTCATTGCTAGAAAAGACTGACGAGCTGTTCGCCGCCGAACTTTATATACAGATCCAAATGCTCCAGTACCAAGAAGTTCAAAAACAGCATATTCTCCAATATAATGGTTTGGTGTTCGACTTTGGTTCATTTTATGTATCTTTTCAATTATGTCTTCAATATTCTGAAAAAAAAAAACATAGCTATATTAACATCCTAAATTATTAAAAATTAAAATGAATGTTATAAATACATTCTGCATTTAATTATTCTTTTAGTCTATTCATATTGTTGCTAACAAACACGTTAGCATATGATCCTGAAAATGATGTATGGCACTTTATTGAAATGTAATATGTCTCGAGAACAATATTTATTGTTACCATGTCATCTGAACAATTCTTATCGATACCATATCTGAACAATATCACATGAATAATGCTTATTGATACCATGTCATCTGAACAGTAGTTATTGATATCCTGTCATCTGAACAATGCATTACAGACACCACATCAAGTGAACAATGCTTATTAATATCGTATCATCTGCTCACTGATATCATATGACACATACTTATGATTTAGTGAGCAATCATGGCCTAGACAATTCATAACGACAGATTAGTGAATGTAACACAAGATCTAAACAACACTTACTGGCAGTTTACATGGAGTAATATATGAGCAATATTTGCTGGAAAATTAATGAATTTAAGACATGATTCAGACAATTGACAATTTACTAAGTGTAATATATGATGTGAACAATGCTTACTGGCAGTTTATTGAGTGTATCCACAAGTGGTTTGTAGGCTTTGAGATCCTTGTTGTAATGTCCTACATCGATAAATTTCTCAAATAGATCAGGTGGAAATAGCTCCTTGAAAACATGCCTGTTACGCTCCATACTAAACAAGAATCGTAAGGTGCGGAAAGCACTCATCTGCAAAAGTACTTTGATTATTACAGTTTGCATCATCAAAGTTTCTTTAAAGAAAATTTTAGAACTTGTCAGCATCATGTCAGCACTAAAATTTAACATACAAAATGAGTACATGCAATACCAACAAGAAAAAAAATCACAATCTGATTACCTGTAGATTCTTTAAATCTTTTATTGCTCAAAATAGAAAATTCCATAAATCAGTATTTTGTCTATTACAAATAAAATAGTAGGATTGCATTTAATTTCAATAGAAGGAAAAGAAGTCTTAGAGGAGTTGTTTGAAATAATAAATGTAGCAATGAAGGTAATTAACTCTTTCTACCCCAGGTACAAATATATCCATAACTAATCACCAATCATTTTTGCTGGGCTCGGATCACATGGGTTGTCAAAAACTCGTGTTCTTATTCATTTTGTTTTCACATTTGGTGAAAGTTCCTATCTTCACTTCCTTCCAACAACCCACACTTCTGAAGAAGTTTTCAGCAATTTGCAGCATTTCTTTGAGCAATTGTTAAGTTTTTGTGCATCCATGGTGAGTCAGAAAACATAATTTTCAGCTGTCGAAGTTGCTGAATTTGTCACAAACTATGACAGTGTGATATGTTTTGAACGATTCTGAGGGTTTTGTTCAAGACACATTTATAACTCTATAAGATAGTGATGTCAAACTGGTTTTGTTCAAGACACCATTTATAACTCTATAAGTGATAGTGATGTCAAACTGGTTTTGTTCAAGACACCATTTATAACTCTATAAGTGATAGTGATGTCAAACCAGTTTTGTTCAAGACACCATTTATAACTCTATAAGTGATAGTGATGTCAAACCGGTTTTGTTCAAGACACCATTTATAACTCTATAAGTGATAGTGATGACAAACCGGTTTTGTTCAAGACACCATTTATAATTCTATAAGTGATAGTGATGTCAAACCGGTTTTGTTCAAGACACCATTTAAAACTCTATAAGTGATAGTGATGTCAAACCAGTTTTGATCAAGACACCATTTAAAACTCTATAAGTGATAGCGATGTCAAACCGGTTTTGTTCAAGACACCATTTAAAACTCTATAAGTGATAGCGATGTCAAACCGGTTTTGTTCAAGACACCATTTAAAACTCTATAAGTGATAGTAATGTCAAACCGGTTTTGTTCAAGACACCATTTATAACTCTATAAGTGATAGTGATGTCAAACCGGTTTTGTTCAAGACACCATTTATAACTCTATAAGTGATAGTGATGTCAAACCGGTTGCTTTGACTTCTAGTTGGGAGTAATGGAAAAAAAAGGCCAACTTCAACAATGAGTTCACAATAACTGCTAATTTTGGGAATGTTAATAATGAATAGATTTAGACATATTTAACACTTATTCATAAAGTAGTTCGCTAATTTTATTTGAAAATACATGCATCAGAAAATAAACTGGGAAATTAAGTAGAGTAGCTACTAACAGATGCAGTGTTGGCCTGCATAGCTAGGCAGACAGCAGCAGTGGGCTGCAGGAGGAGATAAGCAGTTGTACAACTGGGGTAGAATGTGTTAAGGAAGGAGAAGTAAATATATTCTTCAGATAATTCCAATTTGTGCATTGATAAATTTTACAAAGGGAAAACACTCTTCCTCAGCTGACCTGAAGCTTTTTTGCCAGTTTGCGTTCTCGTTCAGCTACTGTGACTGGTGGCGGTAATACAAGCATGCTGAGGACATACACACCGTTGGCCTGCACTATCTGTTGCGCATTAGTGTCATTCAAAACCAACTCATTTAGTGCTGCGCAGCAAGCTGAAAAACAAACAACATAAACACACATATCAAAGCAAAAAAAACTTACACCCATCTTGGGGAATACTGAAATTCTGAATCAGAAACGTGAAAGATAATAAAAATTCTGTTGTAATATGATTTAATTCTGTTTAACATCTTAGAGTTTCTCACTAAAGAATGCTTAAAGTCCAATCCATAGTAAGTTATTCTCTTTCTTATCCAAATAAGATGCCATTTTCTGATATGAAGAATGCTAAGAGGACATTTAAAACAAAATCTTGTATATCAGTTAAAATAATTAAATAAATTAAATAATTAAAATATTTTTTCCTACTGATTTATTCCATAGCACATACAGGTTGAAACCCCGCAATAATGCGAATTCAGATATAACGTGGTTGTGGCATGGCTTCCGAAATATATATCTTAATAATGCATTCTACTGCACAACCCCATGTTAATGCGACCCTGCTATTAATGCGATCTGATTTTATGGACCCCAATTATTGCATTATAGCAAGGTTTCAATGTACTGACAGGAAGCTAGAAATAGAAAACAACTCCTGGATCAGTTCAAGCCAGGGTTTAAATGTGAAGTGTGAACAGGTAAAGGTGTTAATGCTTGTCTGCAGAATTGTAAACATTCAACAAATTGTGTGAGGAAAATACTTTCTTTTATGAATTATGATATATATATATATATATATATATATATATATATATATGTAATGTTACCTGATTTTAACTGATATTGTTTTTCAGTGAGATCCTCCTAGGATAAAAAGAATCAGTGAATAATTTTATTAAAAAAGCAATGATCAAACAACAAAATTCAAGATGATAATTTCTACTAAACAAAACACAAAGAAAAAAGAACAAGACATTAAAAGTGAAAATGAACAAACATTTGAAAACTGATCAGTCAATTACAGTTATTTTATAATCTCTTCTTATTTTTAAAGTAGATAAAAACAAGGAAACTAAAGAGAACAATTGAACACAATAAGTGTATTCATGAACCTAATCTCTGTCTTCACATCCTTATTTTTTTCAGCTTTCCCAGTTTCAGTAAATTAATTAATCAAATTAATTATCCAAAGATAATCAATATGACTCTTTAAACAGTTTAAAGTGTTGAATATTTAAAACAACAAGTAAACAATTCTAAAAACAGCCGATTTTTAGTATTTCTATACCAATGCTTGAAATGTGGCAAATTCTGAGGTCATTTGCTCAGTTTGACATTCATTAAAAGAAATCAACTGATTTATATCAATTTAATCAATACTGGCAATGAAGGAATTAATGACATTTTGATTTTAACAAGAAAAACTAAGCATTAATGAAATTTTAAATTTCCAGGTACATGTAATTAAATAAGTTGTACACAAACAGGTACAGAATTTTATCGAAAGACTGAAGGATGTTGTTGGTTTTTGAAGTTTTTTATTGCCGGATAAATAAATAAGTGGAATGTATAAAAGTAGACAATTTTACTAAAAATAACAGTTTTGGGTGATGTTCGTAAGTTTGAAATTGGCCTGAAATAAAACAGATTCAGTTATAGACTGATTTAGTGATTACAATATTTTGCATCATTATCAAAATTTTACATTAAAATTACTTTAATTTATTATTCAGTTGAAAACTGGCTGTACTATTACCATATTAAACAGTGCATCGTTATCACATTCAACAAATGAATGTGTACTCTATACTATATAATATTAAAAATACTCAAAAATCATTTCCAAGTTAACATGCTATCATTCAAATCACTTTATATGATTACTATATAAATATTAAATACTTGGAATCATTACTAGATGAAATAATTTAGTATTATTATCATATTTAACATTTTGTAATATTACTATGAAATCATACAATGGTACAATTTCTGAGTACTTTATATTTGATCTTCCAATATTGTATTATTTCCATTATCAAACTAAAATATTCTGTATCAAGGCTGAATTAAAATATTTTGTATCATAACACAAATAAAATATTTCATATCATTACAAAATTAAACAAATTCTACAATTATTGAATTTTATTTCTACTATATTTAATAGTGCATAATTTCTGCAACTTTTTGTATCATTCAAACTTTAATATTATTTATCATTAACAAACTAAATACTTTATGCCATTACAAAATGAAATACTTTATTCCATTACCAAATTAAAATTATGTCATTTTATTACCATATGTAATGCTCAGTATCATTACCAAATTAAACAGTTTGAATCATCAACATCAAATCTAACAATTTGTATCATTAAAACCAAATTAAACAGTTTATATTATTTAACTTTAGGTATCAGTACAACATTAAACAGTTTGTATCATTAACACCAAATTAAACAGTCTGTATCATCAACATCAAATTTAACACATTTTTTATTGGTACAAAATTTAAACAGCTTGTATCACTAACACCAAATTAGACAGTTTGTATCATTAACACCAAATTAAACAGTGTATATCAATAACACAAAATTTAAAACTAGATATCAGTAGCAAATGAATCAGAAATACTCACATCCTCAGTTGATGGAATTTGCCCCTTTGTCCCATTGCTGGCAACTGTTCCACGACTTGCATCAGTCCGTTCAGATACAAATTTCTGCTCTCTGAAACCGAATGTACCAACTGTTAGAATGCACTTCTTCCTTGCTAGATTGTATATAAGCAAACAAGTTTAAAGAATGTACATCAATTCTTTGATTCAAAATGCTTATGATGGATGGAAGCAAAATCACTCAAGCATACTATGGACATCAAGTACTTACTGAAGCAGAGCAAGCAGAAGTGGGATTGCACCCATTTTCTGCATGAGATTACTGCTGTCTGGGTCATCTTCACACAGCTGTACCAGACACCAGACTATGTGGTAAAGTAACTGAGCATTATCACTGTGTAGTTGGCTGTAATATACACACAACAATTGAGGATGATAAGGAAGCTGAGTATAATACACAGACAAGTGAGACTGACAAGTCAGCTGACTTTAAGATACACACAGCAAGTGAGACTAAAGTCAGCTGGCTATAATATACATAAAACAATTGATGCAGAATAATTCAAAAGTTCATTTCAAACTTAGAACAATCAGTTCTCAACCCTTCACCAATTAACATCACTTGCAATATCAGTGCACTCTGAATTCTCAATGAAATAATTACAAATTCTCAGTAAACTCAGAACAGTCTGTTCTCAACCTTCATCAATAATCACTTCTTGCAATTTCACTCAGCTCTGAATTCTTATTGAAATAAGTGGCAAATTCTCAGCAAACTTAGAATAATGTAAAATCTAAAACCTACATTCACAATCTTTGTCTATGATTTTTTTTCAGATTTAAAAGCAAACCTATTAAAATGAATAAGACTTAATTTTCCTTAAAATTTAACTTAATTTAACTTAACTTGATTTAACTTAAAATTTTTTGATTTAACTTAACTTGATTTAACTTAAAATTTTCTTATGATCTCTTGCAAAATTTGAGCAACAGTAGTAGCCATGAGAAATTAAAAGATGGCCAACGCAGTGCAATTGGAATGCTGATTTACACAAAGGCTGGCCAGCACAGTACAACCAGAATGCTTATTCACACAAAAGATGGCCAACACATAGAATCATCAAAGATGAATTAAATATAAATTGGCCCATAAAAGACATAAGGGAGATACATATCAATAATGTAAAGATTGTTCATTTTCATCATATCACCAGACAGCCATGATTACATGTTCTTCACTTTGTTAGAAAAACAAATATAAAATTGTGTTGAAAATCAAAAGTAAAATAAAACTGCATTTTTAATTAAAGAAATGAAACAAAATAACAAATATTTGGCACTAAACAGAATAAAGCAAGAAAATGCAGCAGAATTTGTGTTAAAGTTATCTTACCAAGAGAAAAGTCTAATAGCAAAACAAAATGTATGCCCAGTATGTGAAGCTTAACACAAATGTGTGTTTCTTCGGCTTACAGTGTATGGAGCTTAACACAAACGTGTGTTGCTTAGGCTTACAGTGTATGGAGCTTAACATAAATGTGTGTTGCTTAGGCTTACAGTGTATGGAGCTTAACACAAATGTGTGTTGCTTAGGCTTACAGTGTATGGAGCTTAACATAAATGTGTGTTGCTTAGGCTTACAGTGTATGGAGCTTAACACAAATGTGTGTTGCTTAGGCTTACAGTTTATGGAGGTTAACATAAATGTGTGTTGTTTAAACTTACAGTGTCTAATAAAGCAGTGCCTTTACTGTGAGTCATTTGTTGATGCAGTGAAGGAAAAGAAATACTATATACACACACAATGCTACTATAATTGATGGTGAGATAAAATCTGAAATAATAACTATATGAGTATTTGCTGAACCAACCTGAGAAGTACTGGGATACCATCGTATAATTTTATCCTCTCACAACTTTGTGGATCACCACAAAGCAATCTTAGAAGGTTTGCAGCAAGTCTGTAAAAAATAAACAAGGATTAGGGCAAGGCCTATGTGTGTTCAAGTATGTGTGTGCACGTGTTTGTATGTGTGTATTATAATCATCATTGTTTGAAGTCATGTTTCATGTGACATCTTCCCTCAAATAGAACTAAGAGTTAAAGTGATGAGAACATTTCTGTAGCATAGTTTACTCTATTTAACAAGGACAGCAATCAATGGTGACATGAAGTTCTATAATTGCATGATTGATATCCAAAAAACATCTGACATATGGAGAAATGAAATATTTATAGAGACTCACTTTTTAGATATTGTGTCATACTCTTGAATTATTCTGAGCAGCACATGGATAGAATTCAATTCCCCTATCAGCTGTCGAGGTCTTGGACTGTTAAGTAAGCAAATAAGTAAACATAAAAAATAAATAAGTCTTACAGACAGACTTGAATGAAGATGCTGCTGATATATGTATTTGAAACATAATAATTTACTATAGTAAAGTATGACTCCACTGACCAATGACTGAAGATACAGCTCTAATTATACAAAATACATCATGATCCAAGCTGACAATAATACAAAATACATAATGATGCAATCTGACAACAGTAAAAAAATACATCAGGATCCAATCTGTCAATAGTACAGAATACATTAGGATCCAATCTGACAACAGTACAAAATACATCAGGATCCAATCTGTCAACAGTACAGATTACATTAGGATCCATCTGACAACAGTACAAAATACATCAGGATCCAATCTTACAATTACCTCTGTGCAAGACCAATGAGAGCATGCAGACAACAGTGCAGTACACAGATATCTGTTGCTGATAATAACAACACCAATGACTGAAAAAAAAAGAAATGAAATAAATTACTATATTTTATTCCTGTTTATAAATGATTTTGTGATTTTTTTTTTAATAAAAGAATTTGAGATGTTTATCAAAAATATCCAGGTTGTCAAAACATTAAGTAAACATTTAAAATATCAATTTAATTACCCTTGTCCT
The DNA here is from genome assembly GCA_028829895.1 of Sinotaia quadrata. Classification (NCBI taxonomy): domain Eukaryota; kingdom Metazoa; phylum Mollusca; class Gastropoda; order Architaenioglossa; family Viviparidae; genus Sinotaia; species Sinotaia quadrata. Next base: position 36,248,390 of record CM054180.1, read on the forward strand.
CTTTTCTCCAACAAATTACCTCTATGTTCACAACAAATTACCTCTCTTTACCCCAACAAATACCCCTCTTCTCTTTTTCCCAGCAAACTATCCATCATTTTTCTCAAAAAATTACCCATCTTCTCTTTCCTCCAACAAAATTACCCATCTCTTCTTTTTCTCAACAAATTATCCCTCTCCTCTTTCCTCTAGCAAACCACCCCTCTTTCTCAAGAGGGGTGATCAAAAGATCACCCCGCTTTCTCCTAACAAAATTACCCCCGTTTCTTCCAACAAATTACCCCTCTCCTCCCCTACCCACCAAAAAATTACCCCTTCCCTTTTTTTCCCAAAAATAACCCCTCTCCCAGCAACCAGAAGAACAGCAACATAAGATTGTGATGGAAATAAAATAAAAAGATGTTAAATAAGCATATTGCACATTTTTTTAATAAAGATTGAACATAATAAAAATAATGATAATTAGGTACCATTTCATATAATTTAAAACAGTACAAGAACATTTAATTATTTTTAGAATATGATTCTAAAGCAAAACTACTAAAATGGCAAGAAGATTTAATAAAAGATTATGATTTAAGAGAGTGACCATTCTTATAATTTAAAACAGTACAAGAACATTTAATTATTTTAAAATATGATTCTAAAGCATAACTTCTATTAAGAAGATTTAATAAAAGATGATGATTTAATAGAGTGACCATTCTTATAATTTAAAACAGAAAAACATTTAATTATTTTAAAATATGATTCTAAAGCATAACTACTAAAATGCTTAAGAAGATTTAATAAAAGATGATGATTTGATAGAGTGACAATTCTTACAATTTAAAACAAAACAAAAATAGCATTTTAATTATATTGCACAAATATATGATTCTCTGGACTGTTCAAAGAAATCAAAATACCAAGTTTTTATTTTTATTTGCTGGGCTACAGACACAAACCAGTAAAGATTATCCAAAGTATCTGTTAATACCAAGTTTTATTTTTTGTTTGGTTGGTTGGTTACAGACTCAAAACAGTAATATTATGGAAAGTCAGTCTAGATACCAACAATTATTTTTATTTGCTGGGTTACAGATCAAAGCAATATTGATTGTCCAAAGTCAATCTAAATTAGATCCCAAAAGTGTCTATACTTACTATACTAATTTTTTGATGATCTAAATTAAATCTATATCTCAAGATATTTTAATTAATTTTTAGTTCAGTTCATCAATTCATCACTTACCTTATGAGCATCACAAGCAACCAACCATTCTCGTTGCTCTTCAACAGCCGATAATTTCTGGAATAAATCTACAAGAAAATGTTCACAATGTTAAATGAATAATTAGTGGGGATGAGGTGGGGGGTGGGTATGAACAAAATATAAAAATTCCTCAAAACATCACAAATTTTCTTTAAAATAAAAGTAAATTAACATGTGCTTGAAAGTAATATTTATATACATATATATTCAGCTGCATATGTTACTAATTTTCTGTGCAATTTGCCAAACTGTTAAAGTGTTATTGATTCTGAAGTATTTTCCTTCCTGTACAAAATGCCTATTCCAAGAGAGCCAGAAATAATTTGACTTCTAAAACAAAATGCTGATGGGGTAAAAAAGAAAATTCAAAGTAAGGAAGTTTTAAAAACTATCAGTTAATATTAACAATAATGAAACGATATCTACTTGTTGTTTCTTTCAGGATATCTCTGCTGTATGGATGTCCACTAGAAGTGTTCAGATAACTGTCTGTTATGCTTCGGAAATGCTGCACAAAGAAACAAATAAAGCAGTAAATAACTGCTCTGACAAAACCCAACCACCAATAAATAAGATTTTTCAACATACATAAGAAGAGATCAAATGTGCATAATAACACAACAATAGGAACCAAGAGCACAGGGCCATATAAGAGCCCAGATTACACGATTACAGTACACCAGTGTTCCATGGAGAGGTAGCTAGCCTCAACATGGATCATAATGAGAGAAATTGGTGCTTTCTCTGAGGATTCTACAAATATTAGTTCCTTTAGTGACAGGTCTTAGTAATATACCCTATATTCCTGGCAAATAATGGACTCCCTACAGTCATTATCTCCCCTCTGAAAGTAATGCAGGGAAAAGATAATCCCTGGCTCCTCAATTTTTTTCAAATGTGAACCTAGCCCTAGGGTACTTAAGGTAGATTACTCCCATCAAAAAAACACACACCACCTGATGAACTTATGCAGGCCCTTTGGACAATTCCTGTATGTCAATGTGAATATATAGCCTCCTTCAGCATGCACATTGGAGAAGTACTCAAGGATACCTCAGTTTACTTAGAAACATTTTTTGTGTGTGTGTGTGATTACATCAATGGAAAAATATTTGCAAAAACAAGAAATACTAACAGTTATTCATGTCTTGAGAAAGTACTAAATATTTTGTAATAAATACTGATAAAATGCATACTTAAATGGTCATAAAAAATGACTCAAGTATAAATCAAAAGCATGACAGGATGGTGGAAAATCACAATCAAATTAATTTACAAATATGTTTCAGGTAAAATATTCTCCTATCAACATCTTTATATAATAAAACTACTTCAAGTAGTTATCACATCCCCAAATTTTGATGATAGTCTGTGTGATAATTTGATTTCATAATGAAATAATCACACTGTAAACACCTGATAACAGTGCCCCCCACTTGGAATAATTGTTATGTTAATGAATCCTGCAGTGAAGTCAATATCAAGACAAATTATTTTTCTGTAGAAATGCTTTTTTTATAAATTCAGATAGCTGTCCATTCTTAAGCCATCTGATATGGACATAATTATCAATTTAAACATGGCTAAATAACTAAAGTTAAGCATTTTAAAGCTCAACTAATCATTTCTCTGTAAAATGTCTCTGCCTGAAGAATTGAGTTTAGGAAGATTTAAAAATACCTCTGAAAGAAACTTGACTCCATGAAGTTGGAAAAAAAGTTTTTGAATATTCCCATCACGCATCAAAATACGAAGGCATACCAGCACACGTAAAATATTTTCTGGTGGAGCCTGAAGCAGCCAGTCTCTTTAGGAAAAAAAAGACAACAAAAAAAAATAGGCAAGTTCTGGGTTATAAACAAGTAGCATATTTTCAGGAGTTCACAACTTGATTAGATAGTTATCAGAATTTGTATGTAAATAGTGAGTAAGATTCCCAATAGTGAACAAAATGACTTAAACTAGTACCTGATTCCTTTCCTTTCCTTCAGTGATGCCAAGAAGTGTAAGGCAGAGTACATCTATGGTTATTTGTCAAAACTAGTTTGTCACAGTTTGTAAGTAATGGAGCAGATGTCATTAAGTCAGAATTTAGGCTGTATAGACTTGTTTGTATCAGCAGACTGACACAACTAGATAATGCCACAACATAGAACTTGTCTGTGTGTGTATAAATTGTCATTAATTGTTTCTATCCAAATGAAAGACACTTGAATCTCTATTCAATCATTTTTTTTATTATTCACTTAATGAAGTTTAGTTACTGTCCTGAAAATCTATACAATATTAAAATATTGTGAAATGATATATATTAAAAAAAAATCAGGCATAACAATTAAAAGCAGTCAAAATGCAAAACGCCTTTGATTTTAAGAGGGATAGATAAATTAAAACAAATAAAATAACATTTAGAAAATCTAAGTGAAAAGAGGAAAAATTACTACCAGATTTTTTAAAATGTAATTAATGTCAAAGACTAATGTCTAAAAAAATGTACTTTCTCAAGTTAAGGTATTAACCAGAGCTAAATTCTAATTCAACACAATAAGTATACAAAACATCCATTTCCAGAAAATGTTTGTTCTGATTAATTAATAAGAGAGTACAGAAAGTACTGTATACATTTTTATTACCAGCATAACTAAGAGTGACAGCTTTGAAAACAAAGCACTGTAGACATTTTTATTACCAGCATAACTAAGAGTGACAGTTTTGAAAACAAAGCACTGTAGACATTTTTATTACCAGCATAACTAAGAGTGACAGTTTTGAAAACAAAGCCTATTCTCCCCCAAAATCACATGTACACACACAACAACAACATAGATAAACAAAAAAAATTATATTAAGAATCATTTCAAAACAGTCTATTATGACTCCTATAAATAATTCCTTCTAGCAAATACTTAAAAATGTTCATCATTCTTCTCAGGATGTCACTTCTGCTAATTAGTAACAAATGGAAAATTACCAAAATTTAGTCAAATACAGTCAAAATTGTAATTAAAATGTAAAAGAATTTATAAAAAAAGAAATTCTCCATAACTGTTAAAAAAAAAATCTTCTTGAACCACTAAATGAATGCAAAGAACTCACTGCGAACAGAGGCGTTTTTTGGTAAGACTGGAAAAAATCTCGCAGAATAACTTGTGATGAGAATGAGTAGAAAATTTCCTCTCCTTCTGATAACGCAGACTGAAAATAATGAAAAGTCATCAATAAAAGTCTCTGATTTTAATGTCCCTCCAAAGCAGATATTATTATTTACATGAAGATCTGATAAAATAACACTACAAACTAAAATATTAATAGCAATATACAAATTTACAATGGAGGATATTTTGTGTGCAATCAAAAAGTTTTCTTCACTCTAATTTAATAAAATCATACTAGTGAGCATGTGCATGTGTATGCTTAGAAAGGCAAATCCTATACACTTTCAAACCTTTGCTGGACAAGGGCTAAGTTTTAATCAATGCCACATCACAACCCTCTCACATGCTTAAAATTATCTTTAAGCTTTCACCATTTTTATTACAACAAACATTTATTTATAGACTTTAGTATGACTCTTTCTATTTCAATAAGGGTAAGGCAGGACCAAACATTACAATTTATAATCTACTGGTCCTGCCTGCATGATAATTGAGTTTAGGCTTCATGGCAAAGCCCCTGAGAAACCTTTTGACACTGCCCTTCAATACCCAAAAAAAGCTGCAGCCAAACTATCAGAGGTTTTAGTTTGTTTACTCAAAATCTTATTAATTTGCTCTGATTTAAAAAGAAATAACACTTAGAAACTTAGAGTTACAATTATGGAACAATATATTAGCATAGGATAAGCTTAGAATACAGCACAACACTCAAAGAAAACATCCATTGATTGCATCCAGGAAATTACAAGTAGGGCAAGCAGACAATGAACACAAGAATCTGTGTCCAAGGATATTGTTCTGTTCAAGAAAGGTAATCTGTTCTAAGAACACAAAAGAGTATCTGAGACATCTTTTTTTCAACCCATCAAGTGCAGATTTATTTGTAATAATGCAGTTTTTGTTGTTATTTTGAAATATCTAACTTAAATTACATAATTCATAAAAAATAAAATCAATCCTTTTCAACTCTCAACAATACATCATTTAATGAAGGAGAGGGGACACTTCCAAGATGCCTTATTTTCCATTTTGTTTAGTCACCAATGACACTAAAGCAAACTAGATCAAAGATCTATCTACCTGAATTGTTCTAGCTGTACAGCTTCAGTAGACTGGTGTTGGTTAGCACCAGAGCGGGGCTTAACCACACTCTGGTCACTTGGACGTAATGTTCGGGGTGTTGAAATTCCTGTCCCATGGTGCAAAGATGGCAGCTGTCGTATACAGAAAAAATTGCCTTTAAACAATGAACAAAACTTTTGTTGCTAATAATAAGATAAGAACTTTTAATACACAAAGTTACAAAGTGCTAACATGAACAAGAGAACATAATCTTAAAAAATATAATAGTTCTCTTAGCCAAGTTTGAGCTAGAGTAACACTGGTTATACTTATAGTATAATTTGGTTATAGTATATATAAAATACACAATACAATGTTAAATGCACACTTGTATTTATGTATTTCATATATACTTACCAGTATCTTGCACTTACAATTAAAGAATTTCTGTTCAATACACTTCTGCTCTTAATTCGGGCTATAATGGTTAAATGCCATAAATTATATAACTAAAAATACTATGTTAATTAAATTAATGTTACAGCTGTACCTGTTGTTTGCTGGCTGGGGTGTTGAGAAGACTTAGCAGCTTCTGTAAATCTTTGGCCTCTCTGAAAGGTAACAAGACAATGATGAAACAATAACACACTAATAAAAGAAAATGCTAACAAATTCCTTAAAATTGTTACATTAAAAGAAAATTATCATAAAAACCTATCCTACTGTGCACCTTATTAATATTACAAGAAATCAATTTGCTCTAGATCTGAAACACATACACCAAATTAATTCTTTAACCTCAAAAATATCATAAAAGTATAAACATAATCAAAACTCTATGAAGCAAGCCTCCATTCAGAAATAATTAGAATTATATTATGCCTTCCATAAAGAACATAAACTCTGTTAAGGAAGGCATTTGTTGATTTGTCTTTCACATCATACAACAAACTTATCACTGGACACCTTACAGCTAGTTGACCTCATCTATCAAAAATAAATGACAGGATCTACTTCGAAACTTTAATTCTGCATTATTAATTAAATAATAATAAATAAGCAGATTACCTTTCTTCTATCAGCCACATATACAAGCAATCTCAAATAGAAATAAATGCAAAGTGACTAATACTATCACAATATGGGTGATACATTAATGTAAGTTCAACAAAAATAATGCATTTACTGTATAAAGTACAATTGTTATTGTGTAACTGCGGACATGTCACATGACACGTTATCTTAAACACTACTATATTTTTAAGAAGGAATTTCTGACAACATACTGCTCAGAATCTGAAGGCTTGAACTGCTTATCCTGGCCAGGCATTATGGGATGGACGGAGACAGACAAGGGTGGAAAATAAATTCTGTCACTATCTACATGCTGGTTGCTTACTTTTGTCCATGGTAGTTTACATTGTGTAGGTATACAAACATTACCTGAAATAAATTTTTAAACATATAAAAATGTTACACACATACATGCATGTCAATAAAAAAAATGGAAAAGATTATTACCATCTTTACAAATAAGGTTAGAATGTGAGTTTTTCTGTAAATTTTGCCTCATTTGTACTACAAATATAACACTTTGAAAGGTGTAAATATTCTCTATGTGCATGCATGCACGCATGAGTGAGTGAGTGAATGATTGTACATATTTAACTTAGAGAGAGAGAGAGAGAGAGAGAGAGAGAGAGAGAGAGAGAAAGAGAGAGAGTAGCACAAAATAAACACAAAAATAAAACAATATAAAAATGTACATGTATTGGACATAGTGCATATTTAGTGAAATATGGAACACACTCAGAGGTGGAAAAGATATGAAATAAATAAAAATAAATCGAGACGATTGTAAAAGATTGAGATTAAGAGCACTATTTTCTGCATAGAATGTGATGTAATATGCTTGACTTCTAAACGAAGTTTGTTCCAAGTGACATGACATGAGAAAAAATGTTAACCCCATATCAATCAATATTTAACTTTCCATTACAATGGTAAGAAAAATATTTGTCAGAACCAGTTTTGATTATCTAGATGCATAATCTATTATATATTTATCTATAAATCTTTATTTATATAAATTTGTTGTCATAACTTTTTTTTTTAAATTATTTTTAAAAATTAACACAAATACAAGTTTATTATTATTATTATTGTGTAATGTGTGGTTAATTAAATGCAGAGTTCAGAGTATAATTATGCATTGCTGATTGTGAAAGCTATCTGGTGAGTAGCAGAATAAAACTGTTACTTAATCTGTTGATGTCAAAGTTCAAAACTGTTATTTAGTCTGTTACTTGTTAGCTGTGTCAATATCATAAGGCACATCCTTGGCTTTCAAAGTACCACTATCTGATAGTACAAACACTGAACATGTCAAACAGGTATCTCCACACAATGCTCAGAATAACATGATTTTGCAATTAAATAAATTGGAAAAGAGAAAAGACAAATCACTTTCAACCCACATTCTTCAATAATTGCAAATAAAATATATTTTATTGTAAACATAAAAGTTTAATTATCTAAAACATATATAGCAAACATGGTAAACAAGTGGATGAAATTGCTGCACTATTTTTGATATCTTCAGTGAAAAGATATTCCATTCTAGTTTTGGTATGCTGATTTAAAGTCTCAACCTACAATCAGATAATTAACTAAGTCAGATTATTAACTTTGGCAAAGCAATTATTCCCACATAAGAAACTAAAATGAGTACAAGTTGTTAAGTAAATGTATGCATTCAACAGCTATCCATGAATATATTCTATTTCAATGAACACTGACACAAAAACCATAAATTAAAATAAACCTGGGTAATGTAAGAGATTTTTCATTTCAAAAGAAAGGGGAAATTTCAAAAACAAAATTATATATTCATCAGAATGACACATTAACAGAGAACTGTATACACAAGCACAGTCTGACATAGTAATACAAGGTACACTTTAAGAGTAACAATAATATACAATAAATACAAAAGATTAAACTATCATATTCTGTAAATATAATGATCAATTTCATTTATGTGTATTTAATGTGTTTTAAAAATTTCTGGTTTATACTGATTAAATAACCTTTCTGAGATTCAATATGTCCAATTGTTGACAATTTTGATTAGCTCTGTATCAGTGTATGGTAACTAGTAGATTATTTATAATCAAAGTTAAAAAATTAAAAGTTTCAGTATAAAATTACTGATGAACTTTATAAAGCTCCATAATGTAACAACCTCAAAAAACTACATTTACACAGCACCTAACCACCCACACATGTACTAAACAAGCTTCTAAGTTCTATATATCAATTATCATAAAATATCTATAAATTCTAGAGAAATTTCTTAGAAATACTGAATTACTTAATAAGCTCTTCAATACTCAATTGCATGGATTTAGTTTTGTGCAAGTCTGTCATTAGCCATTAGGTGGATTGTATGAATAATGTATTGAACAAGTATAGTGTTTAGAATTAAAAATAAATAGTAAGTACCAATACTATAGTTACTGAAACTGCCTTTAGCTACAGACATGCAGTCCCTCTAGCCCAAAGTACTTAAATTAAATAATTAACCTAAAGTAAAAGAGATTATTTGCACTTATTTAAAATTAAGTAGGTTACTAATTAGTAATTGCACTTCATTTTGCACTTAGTTATAAACTGTCTCTACAATCAAAATTTAATAAAGCTGAAAAAGTGATAGATGGTAGAGTTATATCATGCATATATATCACAAAGACAAATGGTTTGATTTTTAAAAAAAATATATACAATGTGCATTTGTGGTGATAAAATTAAAACTGAATGCCTAACCTGTCATTGCTCACCAGGTCACTTTGCACAGAAAAGCAAACTTCTCTAAATGAAGAGTGAGGTCGCATATCTACAAATATCATAACCGCTCATCTTACAGCTTGAAGATAATAAGGTTATCATTTTAGTAGTAGTGCTGATTATGTGAATGACTAGCGGAAACAGTAATTTAGCTGAAACTGTGTAAAGTGTAGATAGTAGCACTGAGAGTGAGAGCCATTGATTTAGTAAGAGCGATGACTGACCTCTACCATTCGTAGGTGATTTCAGAATCAGAGTAATATTAGTATTTCACTTATCGAACAGAAGATCGTTAGTGCACACTACCTATGTACACATAAACATGCATGTACAGTTTATAATTATTAATAAACATCATGAAGTGTGTGTGTGTGTGTGTGTGTGTGTGTGTGTGTGTGTGTGTGTGTGTGTGTGTGTGTGTGTGTGTGTGTGTACAACAATGCTGTTTCGATTTTATAATGTTAGTATTGATTTTCTTTCTTCTTTATTTAAATAATCGACTTTCAAATAAATTATGTTTCTAACTAAAGAGTTTTATTGAATACAATTTCGGTTAAACATGCGTCACGGTGTGCAATATATGAAGTACATGTATATATGGCTGACAGAGCAAACTTGCCAGTCGCTAAAGACGCCTCTACAGATTCGTTCGAAGGGTTCATTATTGGTTTTGTACTCTTAAAGACATTGCTCCTTTACAAATTATCCGTTGTATTTTATTTTCAAAATTAACTTAATGTGAATCTTTTTCAAAATATGGAACAGTTTCTTACCTGTATTTCAGTTTATCAGTGCTACATTATTATTTTTTTTTTCCCCAATGCCAGCCCCTCACCTGTGTTTTGCATATTTTCTGCAAAGCTCAATGCCATACCCAATCATAGATCGCCTTTGATGTTCTCCTGACCAATAGACGCAGCTCTCTCATACTCTCACAGTGACATTTTTCCACAGAGTTATCTATCTTTCACTTGCAATATTGTGACGCGAGGTCTATATTGGTCAGAGGAGCATGCATGGACAAGCCTGAAACCGTTGTTTTATGCCGCGTATACCTTCAGCTTGTTTATATAATTATCAGAGCTGTAAAGACATAATCTTGTATAATGACTGGTCGACTACACATAATATTATTAGCAATCCTGAGTTCTTGAGGAAGCCTGGAAGTAACTGACTTAGGGTATGGTGGGTGGGAGCCGTTCTCAACAGTGGTGCAAATGCAAAGGGGGAAGGGGGGTAGAGCAGATTGATTTCCTTTACAGATCTAGGACTAAGTACGCAGCACTGAATATGTACTGCAATAATTTAAACCGCTGTGTGGCAATTGAAGTGTGTGGAGTACTAGGTATGCTGAAAGAGTGGCATTCCCTTAGTTGTACGGATTCACGGATTTGCATTTCGTTGTGAGACTACTCACCAGCTTGCTTTCTTTTGCTGACAGACGGCCGACAAGTCAATTGATCTTTTGACACTCGTGCAGCTGTATTAAGGCGATTCAAAGTGGCGACCACACTGACTAATATTGCCACTTGTTTTCGCACGAACTTAAATACTATTATTTATTTACTTATGAAGCCAGTAGTCGACGCACCGGATCAATTACTATTCCGCTTATAACTTTGATTATGGGACTTTTAATGTCAGAACCAAATGATATACTAATATCATTGTGAGGAATGGATTTGTCAAAGATGCTAGTTAAAAGTGAGGGGCTGAACTTAATGCTTGTGCACAAAATGGGGCTGGGGCTGGGGCAAAGTGTGACATATTACTTGTCAGTGATAAAGGAGGGAGGGAGCCTAGAACAGTTCTTTCTACATATATAATTGTACTGTACACCGCATTTCACCATGTCCACCAGCAACATCAAAATAGGAAGCAGACGACATACATATGCCACCTTCAACACTGTCAAAGCAATGTAGTGTCACTGTTACAAAGAGGTAGTTTGTAGTCTGTAACATGTCACGACATTAATATGTAGAGTCTTAGTAATCATTAGTAGACAACATGTTTCCTTTTCTTTTCTTTTTCTTCTTTTTTTTAAAGAAGAACCATTATTACTTTCTGTTTTTGTTAGCTATAAGCTTGATGTATCGCCTGCTTCAAACCAACAAGCGTTATAAACTAATTGTTGAATCACACAATAAATTAGCATAAGCTGACATCTCCTGCTTCGTAACGGATGATAGTAGTATATAATATTTTAATGTGTTTGCTTGATTCATTACATAACAACAATTCTACCAACACCACTCATGTTCTGTATCAATAATTAAAATCCTATACAAATGCAATTTCAACATAAGGTTTATATGTTTGCTATTTTAATTCTTTGTATTTTTATGCTTGAAGAGTGAATGCATGTTTGCAAGTATGTAACATTCTTTTTTTTTTTGAGGGGGGGGGGATATATCCACTACCTAAATCTAGATAACAAGTTAAAGATGTAGCTGTCATAATTATTTTACAGCCTCTCTAAGTTGTTCGAGTTTTATAGGTTAACAATAAAAAGACTCTAACTTAATTATACATGTTGATGGGAGATTTATTAGAGAGACTGCAGGATATTTTAATTTTATTTTATCAAAATAACATTGAAAGCTTAGCGAATGATACTTAGCGACAATTGTCCACATTGATTCTGCCACTCCACACTTCACAAGAGAACAGTAAATTACCTTGGTAACACTGCGAAATTTGTTTTGTCTGTCAGACTTCTATACCATCATGGAATATATTATTATATGTGTGTTATTATTTCGGTTTCAGGGGTTTCTTCTTCGTTTTATTAATAATAAAATAATGTAGAAATCGTCAGCATTTCTTAATAGTAATAACTGTCTCAGTTTTTCTACTATTTCTGTTTTGGTACTATTTTGTTACAACAATCCGAAATACCTAAAATATTATGTGCAAGAACAGGCCGAAGAATGAGTTGATTTACTGAGTGTATTAATAGATCGGGAGAATGACTTGACTCAGTGAGTGCACCAACAGGTCTGGGGAATGACTTGACTCAGTGAGTGCACCAACAGGTCTGGGGAATGACTTGACTCAGTGAGTGCAACAACAGGTCTGGGGGATAACTTGATTTACTGAGTGCAACAACAGGTCTGGGGATAACTTGGTTTACTGAGTGCAACAACAGGTCTGGGGGATAACTTGGTTTACTGAGTGCAACAACAGGTCTGGGGAGTGACTTGGCTTACTGAGTGCACTTATAAGTCTGGGAATGACTTATTCAGTGCAAGAACATGTCTAGAAAAGTTTAATTATTCAGTGTACTAACAAGATCTCGGAATAAATCCAGTCAAAAGGACAGAGTGGAGATATCTGAAACGACATTGTTTGATTTTATTTCAAATTCGATTATACATTAGTGTACACTAAATGTGGTCGTTATATATATATATATAACTCCTATAACGAACAGCTCTCTGACCTTTCTATCCTTCACTCCTTACCATCCCGCCAACCCAATTTCGCTTATAAAAAGCCTTATATGGAAACGAATTACACTTTTGCTGTGAGTAGCATAGAATTAGTTCAATTAATCGCAAGATTCTCCACCACCCACTCTTCCCGAGCTATGTTGAAGTGTGTGTGTGTTGTGTGTGTGTGTGTGTGGTGTGGTGTGTGTGTGTGTGTGTGTGTGTGTGTGTGTGTGTGTGTGTGTGTGTGTGTGTGTGTGTGTGTGTGTGTGTGTGTAATAAATAAATAAATACTTTTAATCTATTGCATAGTAATGACATGAAACGGTGACCGGCATAGCGTATTTCAGACAACCCCTACTACTTCTTCCATTAGGCAAGTGGGTCAAAATCATAAGCCCGGGGAGATAAATTACTTTTCATGCTCCTCTTCTGGCAAATGTATTTCATAAACACTTCCTTCCTCTGTAAAGTCAGAAAATCGCACACAACACGTTTGCTTGACCGCAGCATACGTGTCTATTTATAGATACACTGATGTATCAATGACGCTTCAATAACTGACGTTTAGGATTAGATGTCGGTTTTAGTGTGTTTTTAACGTTGTATTTGACTTGCAAAGAAGTGATATACATTTCTTTCAATGTATCATGCCGAAAGTCTTATATGATAAATCATTACACGGCAGGGCAAGGAGAAAATGTGTATAGGGGTCCAGACTAACGCTTACCGCTGTCATCGAGAATAAGTGCGTACAGGGACCCCGAACTAACCCTTACCGCTGTCATTGATTTGGGTCTTGCTCTGTGGGAATATAATTGCCTTCGCGAGGTTCTGAAATCTGATTTTTTAACCTGATCTTTGTTTTTGTTTTGCTGTGCTTTTAGTTTTTATTTTTAAAGTACGATTGTACTTGCACATGAAACTGTTCAGTCCGCATTATTTTAACTATACGAGATTAATGTATGTTGAAGAAGCACAGAACGAAAATGAGAATTAACTTTTGTGATAAGCCTTGGTCATGGACAGCATCGTTAGAGACTTTAATTTCACTGCAACTTGGATATTAAAATGCAGTCGTTTTAGTTTAGTGAATGCCTGTAAAGTGTCATTGTATCATTCATATGACAAACACACTACAGTAAGTAGTCTGCAAATTAAGAAAAAATGAATGCATTACAACTACAGCAATTTCAGTATAATGAATGCTTATAATATCTTCGTCTTTTAGACGCTGAATCCGATTTCAGTATAATGAATGCTTATAATATCTTCGTCTTGTATTTTAAACGCTGAATCCGATTTCAATGTAATATAAAGTCTAACACATCTTGTATATTCACACTACAGCCATTTCTGTTTAGTAAGGGGTTTGCAAATATTCAGGTTCACTGTGCAGATTAACATTTTGGTGTAATGTCTAATAATCACACACACTCACACACACACACACACACACACACACACACACACACACACACACACACACACACACACACACACACACACACACATATATATATATATATATAGAGAGAGAGAGAGAGAGAGAGCGGGAGACAGACAGCTGAACTGTAATCTTTTAGTATAGTGAATTATTTCTAATCTATTAATTAGTACATTCATTTCAATGTATGAAGTGACTATGAGCCACTTCAGTGTAGTGTATATGTTTGCTTGTAGTCATCATCCTATTTATTGAATGGTTGGTAGTCATTCATCAGGCCAATGAGGACAAAGACAACTGTCATTTCAGGCCAGTGATTAGGACAATGACAACTGTTACTTCCGGCCAATGATTCTATGAGGACAGTGATTACTGTCACTTCATTCCAATGATTCTGTGGCGGAGTAAATTTCCCTATCCCTATTTCTAGACTTAATTGTTATATAAATTGTTAAATTGTCGAACTGACTCGACCTTGGGCACTCAGTAACGTTACATTTCCAGCGCCGCAAATATTTAGAAAATGCACATTTGTAAGTTATGAAGGACTATTTTTAACAGAAAAATAAATCGTCTCTTAAACCTAATGGAAAGGTACCTTCCACAACAAATACATTTACTTTATTAGTAAGTTCTAAAAAGGTATCTTCGTACTAGTAACAAGCAAACATTGTATGAAAAACACTTATAAAAAATGTCATACATTATGTCATGAATCACGTCCTTTTCTGCTTTTCACTTGACAGTGAATACTGTGAATGTGAAACCGTAACAAACCCCTCTGAAATATTAATTAGTAATTCAGTGGGAAAATTCTGATTGAGAGCGAATTTGTGGCGGTAACAGCTTCCTTTAGCAGAGTTCTACCACTTCCAATCATCAAAATATCTTCTACAATCTAAAGACGGTCATTTTCGTTTGCACAGTTGCCTCAGCATGCGTTACTCTCTTTTATTTTCGCACAGAGATTACGGCGTGTATGACGTCAAACAAAAAAAAACAAGTTAGGTAAGGCAAACTGTTATGGATATGATTCCAGACACCGAACAAGCGAAGGGGCGACATGCCGAGAGATTAGTACGTTTGTTTATCTTTTTTTTACGCCCACTCAGCCGTAGAAAGTCATCGCATGGCAAGATGAAAACAGTACTCGGCTTTCAAGCACTTGACCCGAGTCCTTTCAGACTTGATTTGGATCAATGTGTGACGCTCGGGCTTTGCTGGTACGCAGAAATATGCACGAGGGTGGGGTGGGGGCAGTGTCAAACCAATCAGCACTTTTGACTGATTCGTTTCACTTGAAGGTAAGAGTTGTTGACTGCGTGTAATGCTAATGCGCCGTTTTGACAAATGGTAACGGGCAGTGCTTTTACTAGACAGGTGCACACACGTGACCACGATCGGACAGTCAGAGGACTGTTCTATTTTTGTCTGAATGAATTAGTGCTGTGCTATTTCAGTTAGTTAAATATAGACACAGCTATAGAGTGTGTATGTGCAAATATAGTGTTCTATAGTGGATCGAAGAAAAGGAAACGCGCGCGCGCGCACACACACACACACACACACACACACTCTCAATGGAAAATTTAATCCGCGAAGGAAAAAATTCAAGTTTAATAACAATGTAGGCCTACTCTTCTTTCACGAGAAGTGTTCACATTAACTGCCGCCAGTTTAACTGCAGTCTTAAATGTTTATGTCTTGGCAAGAAATAATGTTATACTTAAGTAATGTACAACAATGTATAAATAAATTTTAAATAAATACACACACGTGCACTCATGTACAAACACACACATCAACAAAACTCCGCACAGCAAACTCAACGGCATTTCTGTTCTGAAGTTGTTTACCACCGCAAAAGTACATGTATTTCGCAATGAACTCGAACTGCACAACAGGCAAGCAATCTTGGCAGGTTGCGCCACGGCTCTGTAATATAGGTTCTAACCCGTTTTCCTTTATTTAAAAAATAAACCATTTAAAGACCGACAAGTAGTAACGGATCCCCCGGCCTCTCTCCCCTCTCTTTTCCCGCTATCAATCGAAATAGTCAGTACGTGACTAATTTAACAGAGACCTCACGTGACTGATCTAAAATAAAGACTCTGCTTAAAAAAAATAAAGAGCGGGTCTGCGTGACGGAATGCAGAGACCAGGTAGACGCAATATGCTGACGTCATTTTCAGGCCAAGACTATACTTTAGTATACTACATCGTGTCGCGCGGACGAGAGATCTGCAGGGAATGACCTAGCCAGTCTTTTGGCAGGTTGCATCGGTATTGACTAGCGTGGCATGAGAATCCCTTTGTGACAGCTTTCTGATCGACGACCAATCACCATTTTATGCCTTTTTAAAGACTCAGAGGTTCAAAGTTCTGCCCTCTGGTTCTGCGAACGCTTTGGAGTCTTGCTAAGAGGCAACATCAAATTCTGAGGTGCTGTTCAGGTGGGCTGTCGCACAAGTATGTGTGTGTGTGTGTGTGTGTGTGTGTGTGTGTGTGTGTGTGTGTGTGTGTGTGTGTGTGTGTGTGTGTATGTGTGTGTGTGTGTGTGTGTGTGTGTGTGTGTGTGTGTGTGTGTGTGTCTTGATCAGATTCCACATATATATGTTTTATAATAAATTCTCTCTTCTAAGCAACATATCCATCACCACCATTAACATCGACAATAATATTGTCTAGGGCTTACATGTGACCCTATTATAGTATTAATTATTAAAGCCATTGGTTAAGATATTTAATATTAATACTACTAACAGCCCCATGGTCTAACGTACTCCTTCAATCGCTATATTAATACCTGTTGCAATAACTTAATGGGACAATTATTCAACTTAATCTAATGACAAAAAAACTAGTTAACGTTGCCTCTAGGATATACGACTAGTATCCTCTCCTCTTAAACAATTCACACTCACTTCACCCAATTCTTTTTACTCTTTTGAAATGCGTACATACCTATTAGGTGTATCTGTTTTGAAGTCATGATCGCTGGCAGCAGTGACCACAAACCGGTGACCGACCATAGACTGGTATAAGACAATTAGTACTGGACTTAGATAGCCTTGGAAAGCCAAGTTGCTTTTCAACAGCATGTGTAATGCGCAACTCGTCCTTGAACTTACAATCAATTTTAGTTCTGCTTTTTGTTTTTTGTTATAAACATTTTAACTCCAATACACACGTCCGTCATTGGACAAAAATTTAAAAGAGAAAGTATTCGGTCCCAAACCAAAATGCTATAAAAACCAGAAGTACACAGATGAACAATTATGGCACTTATATGACCTCAAACACCAACAGTTATTGGCTTTTTAAATTTCTTTGGTGGATATACACTGTTCTCAGTGTGTAAAAGTCTTCGTGCAAGCAAAAAGGTGTCACAGTTATCAGTTTGGGGCGTGATATTGACAATAAATGCACTGCTCATGGTTTCAGTCGTCGCTCAGCGTGAAACTTTGTAGTCAAAGTGAAGGCCGCAACAGTCGAGTCCTTTAACACTGATAACGAAGATTTCTTCTACCACAAGTATCTCACCGTTAGTCAGCAATTCAGAGCGCTCTCATACTGTTATCACATTCTAACGGGATTTCAGTGTTGGATTACAGATAACACAAAATTGACGCACTTATATACACGCAATTTAAAATACAGTATGCGTAAATGAGTTTACTTTTTTTTTTTTAATTTGCACACGAGCCAGCCGTTCAGACTGTCATTTTGATTAGAAATGACGTAAACCCCGATTTACTGTGAAATTAATGATTGATGATTGAAGTGGTTAATCCCAAAATTGTATCCATACATATGAGAATTACAGCAGAAAACAAACTAGCAACAATTATGCCCTTATTTAGATCTAAGATTAGTCCTAAGCAACGTTCCCTCTAATATTTTTCCTGTGTGCGCGGAACTTTTTTCTGTATGCGCAGAACTTTTTTCTGCGTGCGCAGAACTGGCGGTTGCTTGCGATTGCTTAGAGGGAACATTGGTCCTAAGATCTTAGAAACATCTTCCAAGAGCATCCATACTGCAAATAAACTTTTACAAATTATTGCTTACTTTAAATATAATTATACAATATACCCTAGGCTTAACACATTTTTTCTTAAAATTAAACAACAATCAGCATACGTATAAGACAGCCTTTTAAAATATTTCTAAGCGGTGACGTGAAACGATTGAAACATATTGATTGTAATTAATCTTGAATAGATTCTAGTTCATTTCCTGAAGCATTCGTGCTATTTAAAGTACATAACAAGTATTGAGTCAGTGCAAACCCCGAGATTTGTTGTGGTGTAAGAGCAATGGCTATAAACAAAGCTAGATTTGATGTGGTGTAAGAGCAATGGCTATAAACAAAGCTAGATTTGATGTGGTGTAAGAGCAATCACTATAAACAAAGCTAGATTTGATGTGGTGTAAGAGCAATCACTATAAACAAAGCTAGATTTGATGTGGTGTAAGAGCAATGGCTATAAACAAAGCTAGATTTGATGTGGTGTAAGAGCAATCACTATAAACAAAGCTAGATTTGATATGGTGTAAGAGCAATGGCTATAAACAAAGCTAGATTTGATGTGGTGTAAGAGCAATCACTATAAACAAAGCTAGATTTGATGTGGTGTAAGAGCAATGGCTATAAACAAAGCTAGATTTGATGTGGTGTAAGAGCAATGGCTATAAACAACGCTAGATTTGATGTGGTGTAAGAGCAATGGCTATAAACAAGACTAGATTTGATGTGGTCTAAACTCTAAAGAGCAATGAGTATAAGCAAAGCTAGATTTGATGTGGTCTAAAGAGCAATAACTATAAACAAGACTAGATTTGATGTGGTCTACAGAACAATAACTATAAACAAGACTAGATTTAATTGCTATACATTGCCACTTAATGTGCTGTCATTAACGTTACATTTATTCAAAGGCTAATTTGAAGTTTGTTTTTTCACAGAGGATATGCTGTTGATACATCTGTTTACGTATATCTACTGCACATATGTTTGATATATAACTACTGCAAATCTGCATTACCTATGGCTAATGCACATCAATATTACTTATGGCTAATGCTCATCTATATTACTTATGGCTAATGCACATCTATATTACTTATGGCTAATGCACATCTATATTACTTATGGCTAATGCACATCTATATTACTTATGGCTAATGCACATCTATATTACTTATGGTTAATGCACATCTATATTACTTATGGCTAATGCACCATCAATATTACTTATGGCTAATGCACATCTATATTACTTATGGCTAATGCACATCTATATTACTTATGGCTAATGCACATCTATATTACCTATGGTTAATGCACATCTATACACATCTATATTACGTATGGATGATGATTATTATTATTTAATATCTAACCCCTCCTTGTATCCCATGTATAAATTCCTTCACTGTCTACTATTGCAGTGCAAGCTGTATTAACAGTATTTTCTCTAATTAATCAGTTGCTCGTAGCAGCAGATAATAAATCAACGGCTATTATCCTGACCACTTATAAGTATCAATTAAACATTTAGGACGGTACACACACTTTCACATGTCAACAGTAATTTGATCTGATCGATACATCCTGAACAAATCACTAGCTCGATCTTAATCTCAACTTTTCTTTCTCGCAAAGAATTACCATCAGATGTACAAAACTTAAAATTTAATAAACTAAAGAAACAACGCTTCCATTTCTAGGCAATGATCTCTTCCATTTCACCTCAGTTGAATATTTTGAGAATGAATTATTTATCAGATTGTGTGTTTCACTTCCTGCAAATAATTACTCCATCTGGCACCGTGTGGTAGAGCTGTCAATATCAATACATCTCATCGAGCTGAAGCACGGCCAATTCTCGCGGTGTGTTTCATTAATGATAGCTGCTGACGTCACGTCAGGTAAGTGATACGCACTGCTCTGACATCGAATCTGTAGTTTTACTTTATACTTCTCAATCCAATAGCATTGCTTTATATTCCTCAATCCTCTCTATAGTTTTACTTTATACTTCTCAATCCAATAGCATTGCTTTATATTCCTCAATCCTCTCTATAGTTTTATTTTATACTTCTCAGTCCAATAGCATTGCTTTATATTCCTCAATCCTCTCTATAGTTTTACTTTATACTCCTCAATCCAATAGCATTGCTTTATGTTCCTTAATCCACTCTATAGCTTTACTTTATACTTCTCAATCCACTCTATAACATTCCTTTATATTCCTCAATTCACTCTATAGTTTTGCTTTATACTTCTCAATCCATTCTATAACAATCTATAACATTCCTTTATATTCCTCAATCCACTCTACATTATTGCTTTATACGCCTCAGTATATTTTATATCAATGTTTTATACTCCTCAATCCACTTCTAGCCTTGTTTTGTACTCCTCAATCCACTTATAGCCTTGCTTTATACTCCCTAATGCACACTATCGCATTGTTTAATTCTGTGCAATCCACTTTATAACATTGCTTTATTCTGCTCAATCTACTCTACAACAATGCTATATACCCTTCAATCCACTCTTTAAAACTGCTTTATATTCCTCAGTTCACATCATGGTATTGTCTTATACCCCTCAGTGTGTATTAGTCTTTTTGAAGACCTTCCCTGACATGAATTTCACCTATAACAACCAATCGCTAAAGGTGTGACAGACTGACTTACTCAAAATGTTGCTTGAGATTTCAGAGACCAGTTTTGAAAATAGAGACTGTGACTGTACAAGGGTTGACCGCTAAACTTTCATTCAACTTTTAGATTGGCAGGGCTTCAATTTACTGTTAGACTCGTGAGTGCGGGCTTTGGGTTTAGATCTTGCGTTTTGCGTCAGACCATTAGTTCCTCTCTTATGGGAGGGTCCTGGCAATTTTTGGCCGATCTAGTAGGTCAAGTTGTAATAATTCGCCAGATATTTAGCCCGACTGACCTCTTGACCAGCACGGTCTATGTTCAAGCCAAAATAGGCCCCCAGTCATTCCTGTCGTTGTTAGAGACATCGTCCAGATATTCACTGGTAAAAAAGTTTTCTTTTGCCAAGAAAGGTCAGTCAGATTGAACTTATAATTAAACTAGCTGCAGTAGTTATGATTGTGCTTGTTATGTTAGTATGTATTATCCATGTTCATATAAGTATACATTTGTTATTTTAATTCATCATTTTCTATTTTCTTCTTTAATTAATTCTCTATCATCTGTTCCCTCCTATTTTCTAATTTATAAATGATGTGCTTCTGGTACGCCAGTCATTAATTTAGTGTCCACCAGAAATTTAGAAAATTTTAGAATCGGCATCCTGTCTACTCTATCGGAATGCCAGTACCCGCCATTTCTTTGTACCCTGATGAGTGATTTTCAGACAGGCCACGGCCCACTGAACGTTCTTCAGATACCAAGCCGCACTTTGCCAATCTGCCGACCAGACCGATACGAGAACCAGTCATCAAGGCCATCCCAGCAAGTTTAAAGAAATATATGAAAACTCTTACCCTATTTAATACTGGAACACTATTCGAAATCTCGACTTGTCAGCACGCACTTGAGTCATTATGATTTTTTCATTCTTTGTGCCACCATTACTCATTTCTATAAAATTTTCATCCATCTCCAAGTTTATAAGTATTTGCATTTTACCATTACTCATTTCTATAAAGTCTTCATCCATCTCCAAGTTTATAAGTATTTGCATTTTACCATTACTCATTTCTATAAAGTCTTCATCCATCTCCAAGTTTGTAAGTTTTTGCATTTTCTTTTAACTGTTGTCATCGTCTTTATGTCAGGTCAAGATATCCTTTAATTGTCAAATGTTTGTAACACCCGACACTATTGAAGTGAGAGTGGACACGTGGTCGACCACGTTAGGGTTTAAAGTCTTTATAAACATCTCCCTTAACCTCACCCTCATCCCTCCAATGTCACGGACACAATGGTCTGAGAAGTCGAGTTGCCTACTAATTAATTTGTACGATTAATT
Organism: Sinotaia quadrata; assembly: GCA_028829895.1. Classification (NCBI taxonomy): domain Eukaryota; kingdom Metazoa; phylum Mollusca; class Gastropoda; order Architaenioglossa; family Viviparidae; genus Sinotaia; species Sinotaia quadrata. The sequence goes on from CM054180.1 coordinate 36,270,603, forward strand.
GTCACTGTATGGCAGTGGCTGATGGAAAAGCTTTTCACAAATTCCACTAATAGTTTGTACTATTATCTGTCTCGTATGTCATAATATATCCGGGACTTCTCATTTACATATTAGACAAAGAAAGAATATACAAGTTTGCAATTCGCTGCATCAGATACTATAAGATAGCAATTATCACAAAGTATTTACTTTCAGTCTGATGGCGATCATGAACAAATTATGCGCCACTCAACAAAAATAAATTGCACACATTAAGTACATTACATGTATCGTCAGTAGAATTAACAATTAATGGCTAAGCATTTTACGTTCAAGTAGAATAATTGAACTGGAACATTTCAAATCAAGATACAATACAATTTAAAAAATACTATCAGTCAAATCAAGTTATAGTTATGAATATGAATAAGTCGAGTTTCCAAAATCTTTCCTATCAAGCGCAAAGGATTCGTCTCTCAATCAGGATAAAGGAATTAGGTACACATACCCTTCTCCTCACACCCCCACTTCTCCCTGCGTGAAATCGGTGCAAACTGGAAGTGCTCCCCAAAACTAAGGAAGGATCACACCTATAGAGAAGTTTCACTAAGTACTCTCCCCACAAGTAGGCCGTTACCTTAAGTGTGACTGTAATTTGATTGGTTCTAACGCAGGTATTTTCTTTCTTTTACTTAGCATTGACAACTGGTTTCTCAATTGTCACAATAACCGTTTCCCGCCAAATTACTCTTACTACTGTACCTGATCACCCGACCTACATTTCAACAAACTCATATACTCCACACAGATGAATGCCATTATATTAATACTTAATAACTTTTAATACTTAATAATATTTTAATAATACTTAATAAAATACGTATTCGAGAAAAATATATATAAATGAGAAATTAAGTTAACATTTAAACACAATGAGGTTGTTTGTGATTTCACTGTTACAGTATGCCTGGACTAAATGTATATGTACTTGAAGGTTTTTAAGGTTTCTATGTTTTCCAATTCTGTGTGAAACGCTAATGCGTCCTTGACCTTCAAGCACGTGGGAGTTTTATTTATAGTGATGCTTAAACATCCTTGACCGTCGAGTACATGGGAGTCTTGGAGCGAGCCAGTGTTTTCACATGGCAAGCTTGAAATTGTCGCGTTTACGAAACAGAGACAATATGGAAAAAAAAAACCGACCGTCAAGGTCATTTCCTAAATGATGCTCGAATTTTCAGTTTCAAGGTGACTTATAATCACTTATAAACAAATTCATTTATATTCCTAGCAATGCATTCGTTTTAATTTTCCACCCGTCATAAGACGGGCAAATACTTCTAGTATTTCAATATTTCATTAAGATTAGGAAAGTGTGTGTGTCTGTGTTTGTACCTGCGTGTGTGCTTTAAGGTTAATGACTGTTCGTGTTTACCCAAACATGTCTGAACTGATTCCGAGTTAAGTACAGATCCAATGAACCTCGTGAAGTGGCGACTCTCAGAAGTAATATTAACGATCTGAAAAAAAATTCTCAAAACTAGGCCACACTTTTTTTTCATGATCTTTAATGTATTTGGACTAGCACAGGTTTTTCCCACATGTGGATATCTTTAGAATAAAATCACCACCAAAGAACGAATGTAAGATTTGAAATTTTCAGTTTTGTTTTTCTCGAGTGCGCTCCCTTCATTGTATAATATTCCCAACCAGCATTTCGTGCCTGTGAATATTTTATGTAGCATTTTTGGGAGTTCATTTTAATAATGACTTGTGTCTAGAATGAGTGCTTTAAAATTTGTAATTACATTCAGAATTAGTATTTTGAACTGTTTTATTAATTTAGTTGAACAAGCAGTTGTTACTATGTAGGTTTGGGTATTCTGAATTAGTTACATTGTGTGCAATTTATAATTATTTTCTGATCACGTTTGCAGTTCCAACATGCTATTAACTATAATTTGAATTTGTGTTTTCATATTCATAGAATTATAATTGGAACAAGTTCTTACCATTTCATATTCATAGAATTATAATTATAAGTTCTTACCATTTCATATTCATAGAATTATAATTATAAGTTCTTACCATTCTCGTATGGACTATATAATAATGTTATAAATTGTTTCCCGCACAGAGTTTTTAGTCTAAAATGCTCTCTACTTCTTGCTCGAAATGCTTCCTACTGCTTGCCTTAAATGATTCCACCTTCTTGCCTGAAATGCTCTCATCTACTTCTTGCATACAACATATAATTAATTATTTTTAGACTACTTCTTGCCTGAAATACACACAACTACTTTTTGCATACATCATATAATTAATTATTTTTAGACTACTTCTTGCCTGAGATGCTCTCAACTACTTCTTGCATACAACATATAATTACTTGCATGGGGCCTATAATCATATTCTGCAAGTTTCTTATGTGGAGCGTAGAATAATTTTCTGAATAGAGTTTTACAGTGGAATCTGCAATTATATTAAAAACAGGTGTTTTGTGGATTCTAGAATTATATTTTTTTGTGGATTCTAGAATTATATTTTTTTTGTGGATTCTACAACTATATATATTTTTTTTACCCTAGAGTTATATTTTTTGTGGACCCTAGAGTTATATTCTGAATTGAATGGAGTCACTAAAAGAAGTCTGAATTGATTAGCACGAGCCCTGTCCCTATTTATAGTTCAGCTTTTCTTTCTCTTCCTGTCAGTGCATTCACATTTTCTCTGAATATAATATCGTCTTTTTTTTCTGTCTTCTCACACATATTCACTCGAACATATACACGAACACATAACAAAACACAATAGCAAGCATACTTGTGCGTATGCATGCTAACAACTACAGTTGCTTGTACGTCACAAATACCAGTATTGACCTTACACACACTGACACGCGCACTCACAACTACAGTTGATTGTTTGTCACAAATACCTGTATTAGTCGAATACCCTCTGACACAAGTACTCACAACTACAGTTGCTTGTATATCAGAAACACCCGTATTGGAACCTACACACTGACACAAGCACTCACAACTACAGTTGCTTATACATAACATACACATACAAACATGATTATTAATAATGACCTGACACACAGACAAACGCACCTACAACTCCAGTTTCTTTTACATCACATAGAAACATGGCACATTAGTGCTTGCCGTACGCACACACACATACACACAACACTCCATTAATCTCCACACATACACATATTCATCCATCTATCACACACACACACACACACACACACACACACACACACACCACACACACACACACTCAAATACAATTTCTTTGAACAATAACATAGAAACAAGTCTCTTTAGTATTGGTCGCGCGCGCAAACACACACACACACACACACAACTACTGTTCCTTTAACATCGCAAACTCATACAAACATGACATATCAGTACTGGCCATACACACATCGACACACTCAGGGATAAACTAACTCCATTAGCCTCAGACTTGATGAGCTGATTTCCAGATCTCGCAATTGCGCCGCGCTTCATCCGTCAAGCGTGGTCAATGGCGATGTGTGACTCCAAATGAGACACGTCACACTCGGTAACGAAACACGTCACACTCTGTAACTGACTAATACCGCAGTCATTGTGTGGCTCAGAAAGAAAGCGACATGCAATAGATCACTTATTCCCGATGTGGCATTGGATAACGAAATAATACGCATGGGTGATTTTAGTTTTACGTCCACTTCTAACAGTCGTTGATTTCGCGGACAGGGGAAATTGACGTGTCAGTAGTCCAGTCTTTCTTATCAAGCTCCTGGAAGTTCGTATACACTTTGGAAGTGGTTGTTTATGGAAGCGTCAGAACGATAAAGAGTTGTAGGATAGTTACCTAAACTCCTAAAGCACCGCCTAACCAAGCCCTCGTATGGTACAGACTGGGGGGGGGGGGGGGGTCGAGCACACTTTGGACTCAAGGAGAAGATCTAAAGCTAAATAACGTCATTTGATTTTCAAGTGTCGTCTCGCACGTCATTGTGCAATCTACTGGTGGCTGTACACGTAGCAGCGTGCGTCTGTTATGCTTGTCAATGGAAAGACAAGTCGGCCACGTAGGTCTGCTCTGACCTCGCATGACGTCATTCTCTTTGTTCACTGGGTTTGTGTACGTATAAATTTGGTATAACACTCTTCTGTCTCTGCCTATAATTTTCTGCCTTCTAACAAGTGGAATGGCGGTGGACCTTGTTAAAGAGATCCAACAATTAGCCGTCAACAAGTATCAGTATAAAATGTTTTAATAGGTTGATTAATTTCCTTTTTCTACCCCTCCCCCAATTGTGTGTTCTATGAAACCTGCACAATAACACACTAAAAATAACCACATAGAATTAAATAAAACATTCATTAGTTAATCTAAACGTATGTTTAAGTGATATACAGGTAGAAAAGCAATCACCACAATAAGTATAAAAGTGGTTAAAACATCACACACATACACAAATATATAATACTATTCTTTCTTAAGCTAAAGGCTTTCTTCGTACAAGATACTGATCTCTACATCTATCATCTTGTGCGGCCATTGATTATGTTGATTATTAAAGTTGAGTGTAATGCCTCTCTGGGGACTGGTGTAGAATATTATTTTATGCAATCAATTTGCTTTGCCTTATCGTTAACCAGAGATTATTCGAGTTTGGGTGAATACAGAAAGCTTGTATGAGTTAGCAACTTTAAACAATGGATTTGGGTTTTGTGATGGAAGAAGCCACACAGAATATTGTTAGGCCTAATTACTAACATTTAATAACCGAGTTTGATGTACTTAATAAACCACATAAAATACTGTTATTCACTAAATATCATGGTAAAATAGTGTTGATTACTGAGTATGATGAACATAATAAGTCACATAAAATACTGTTATTCACTAAATATCATGGTAAAATATTGTTGATTACTGAGTATGATGAACATAAAAAGCCACATAAAATATTACTAGATGCTGAGACGAATAGAATAAAATAATTAACTTATAAAATAGTGTAAATTACCCAGTGGAATTCTGAAACCAGCAACAACGGCTAACTAGCATGGAACCGTCAGGTCCACAGGCAAGGAAGTATATTAAATGCTAATTCTTGTTATTAAGCATTATAGAACAAGCAAACATACTAGTCGACCTCGGCAATACCTGTCATTTTGATTGATTATGTTGTTTTGCTATCCATACCTTTCTCATACATGTTAAGCACTTTGTAGAAGGACTTTGTTGTTCATTTTATGTGTAAATATCGCCAAAAAAAATGACAGCCTTTGCAAGAAGTGTTCAGTTCAGTTATTATGTTTACTACTTCTACTACTACTACTACTACTACTACTACTACTACTACTATTATTATTAATATCAGGTGTGTGTGTTTCGATAGCAGTTTTACGTCATCACTAGAGCTTGCATTGATCATTTCGTCAACGTTATCTGATCTGGAGTGCCCTAATGGGTCCAACACCTCACACTCATGTTCAAGGGGTGGGTGAGAGGGCTGGGAGAAAGGGGTGAAGAAGGTCGCATCAGCTTGACGCACACCCCCCATCCCAACTGCCCTCCGTCGGTGTAGAAACAAATACAGGTTTGTTTGTTGTTGATATTTTTTCGCTGATATTTACCCACAGGTGCCGCATTAGACTTTTTATCCTGGAATGTTCTCGGTCTTGGTTGGTTCCTATGGGGACTTCCTCTCCTCATTTTTTTCTTGAGAGGGGTGGTGGTTGGTGTTGCGATTGTGGTGGTGGTAATTGGTCATTCGCGGTGTTCTTGGAGAACTGCCTTATGGTAATTTGTTTGGGTAAACTTGCCTCTTTGTTTCAGGGAGGATATAGTGTGTTTTGTTTCCAGTTGTGTGTATGGGTGGGTTTTGGGTTTAGGGTGGGTGTAGTGTGTTGTTCCAGTAGGAGGTGTGTATTTGCAGTTTAGTTTTGTTTTAAGGTGGATGTAATGTGTTTGTGTCTAGTTGAAGGGTATAGGGGCTGGTTGGATTTTTTTGGGGGGAAGGGTGGTGGGTGGCGTGTCCTTTGTTCTTGAGTAGATACAATGTGCTTTTGTTACAAGTTTGACTTGTGTGGGGCTGGAATTTGGGCTAAGGTGGGTGTAGTGTGTTTGTTTGCCTTTAGTAGAAAGAGTGTACATGTATGCAAACATCAATGTAGATGGTTAGATTTTCTATTTCCTCGGTTTCTTTATGATGAGATGAAACTTATGATAAATAGGTCATTTTCACTGTCAATTTGTCTTGGTAGTAGGGTTCACACTTGGACGAATGTAGGCCTGAGTGAGGATGTCAAGGTCTATGAGTTCTTATCAGTCACTAGTAATAAATACGTCGACATTTATCTGACACGCCCACTTTGCTCCGTTAGGAATGGTGTGAGTAAGGTATGTGTGAAAGTGTGTGTTTTTTTTTTAATTTCGCTTAACGGGAGGGACTAAAATTTTGTCTCGTTCATCCTGTAGATCTCAAAGATTTCGATTTCCTCTTGAAGTTCCAAGTTACGCGCTCTAAACTCGTAGGCCTTTGAATCATAATCTCCGTGAGAGATCCAAGCTTGTTTGTCTTAAAGGAGGTATAACTGTTATTACACGTGCTCTAGTTAAACTCGTAGGCCTTTGAATCATAATCTCCGTGAGAGATCCAAGCTTGTTTGTCTTAAAGGAGGTATAACTGTTATTACACGTGCTCTAGTTAAACTCGTAGGCCTTTGAATCATAATCTCCGTGAGAGATCCAAGCTTGTTTGTCTTAAAGGAGGTATAACTGTTATTACACGTGCTCTAGTTAAACTCGTAGGCCTTTGAATCATAATCTCCGTGAGAGATCCAAGCTTGTTTGTCTTAAAGGAGGTATAACTGTTATTACACGTGCTCTAGTTAAACTCGTAGGCCTTTGAATCATAATCTCCGTGAGAGATCCAAGCTTGTTTGTCTTAAAGGAGGTATAACTGTTATTACACGTGCTCTAGTTAAACTCGTAGGCCTTTGAATCATAATCTCCGTGAGAGATCCAATTCTATGGAATGTTTGTCTTAAATCTTAATGAAAGGGGGTATAGTTGTTATTAAACGGACGATGTTTTGAGAATAGCTGTGATTTCAGGTGCGAGTTCTTCCTCCTAACGCATGTTTAAATATAATGATAACTATCATTATTAAAATAATTTTATGTAATATCCCTGGAGATCAACTCGCCACTCGTGCTACTGTGTGAGCAAGTGCAGAGTTGTGTGCGAACCGGTAAGCCAACCTTTTTCAGGCTGTAGGCCACTTAAAAATTTGTCTTGAGGCCCAGGGGCCGCAATGTTGCCAGGTAAACGAACGAAGATGCCGAAGGCACCCGGGCGAGAAGCTCCTTACGACTAGGGGTCTGGGCGGAACCCTAGCCGTCGACGCTTTTGGGAGTACTTGGAATAAAATGTAGTCTGTTTTTTTTTTAGCTCTGTTGGATACAGTTGCTAAATAAATTAATAATAAAAGACCTGAAATTACTACTTTTCCCTCTCTTTTTTAGCCTTCTAAGCAGAATTTCATAACATTGTAAATGTTGTAAAACTATACCTTCATCTCCTCCCAGTATCTGTATATTTGCAGCCATGACACAGATTGTCAACAAAAAGCACAAGAGTCGAAGGACGAAAGTTTTGAAAGCGAGCAGAGAAATCTGATTTCAATTTTTCTAATGATGCATCAAACCATTCAAGATATTCGTGTGCAACTTTAGAAAGTGCTGGAAAGTGTAAAATTATATTTTTGTAATTGACTGATAAATAAATCCAACTTTGCCTGCTGGTGAATTATGCAGTGGTTTGCATGGAAATCTGGATAATCGTTATCTTCCTGCAACAAGCCAATCAATCCAATCCTGTTTCCTACCATTGCTAGGACACCATCCATGGTAACTGAAAGTAGCTTCTTAATGTCAATGTCATTTTTTAACAAGCATTCTTTGAGTGTTCTATAAAGGTCTTCCTCTCGGGTTGAATCTTTGAGCGGTATCAGTGCCAACAGTAATTCTTTAAATGTATTACCTGCATCGAATCTAACCCAAATTATTAGTTGTTCTGTATCAGTAACATCATATGATTCATCTAACCCAAATTATTAGTTGTTCTGTATCAGTAACATCATATGATTCATCCAAGGCTAAACTAAAACTAGAGGCATTCTTCAAATCACATTGCACTTAATCAAATATATTACTGGATAGCGTTGAAACTCGTCTTGCCAAGGTCTGATGAGATAACTGAAGATCTGAAATTTGCTTTTTGATTTCATCTTTTGTTCTTAAAATCAGCAAACAAAAAATCGGCACATTCTTTCAAACATTTTTTTAAAGTTTCGCCATCTGAATATGGTTTCTGTTTTTTTTTTTTTGTGCTAAAACCCAGCTAATTTTCAAGGATGCCTCAGTTACACTCATTTGTTGTCGAAAGATTTCGTTTTAGAAAATTTACTTCCCTCACTTTAGAACCAATTGGATAATTTTTCTCAAAATTGTTATGCATGGAAGTGTCTCTGCAGATTGGCTTTTTTCAAAACAGCTACGGAATTCTGGCAGATCATGCACACAGCATTGTTAACAAAAATTCAAGTTCCCATGATGGATTAAACATGAGGAAATTAAGGACTGATTTATAATGGACCATAATTAATTATATTCTTTCTTACTGTTTTATATAATCTGCCTTATTATTCCAGTAAAACTGAAGCTATTATTTTTGGCAGTGTTTAGAGGCTCTCTTTAAGTTCTTATAAGCTCCTAGTGCACTCACGTTCACTGAAGTCATAATTTCTTAGTATTTTAAGTCGACAATAACAGCATAGGTCATAGGGGGTTCTTAAAATAATCTCTTGTACAATGATTGACTCTTCACAAATTTTTAAAAATTGCCTGGCTATATGGAGCCCTTAGGTAATATATTTGCTTATGAATTAACAATGAAAGTCACATAAAATTGCCACATATCCCCGAATTTTAAATGTTTAATAATCTAGATTCTAGGCTGACATATTATAAATACCCATGACAGCCCACGTTAATTAAGGAATTTTGTTTGCATGACACAATTACTAATCTAAAATCTTTCATGTGTAGATGTAAATTTCTTCTCTGTAATAATAAGATGGAGGAGAGAATGGATAGAATTTCAATAACAAATCTATTCAAACAAAATATTTTAATAATTAAATGTGTTTCAACCAAAACTCACAGTACTCTTTATTTGCAATAAATTTACAAGTGCTCTAGTGAGTTAAAGGTCTTTATTTCAATTCCCTGTGATATTTTAAATATAATTTTTTTTTCAGGAATCTCAAGAGGTTTTGTAATGTCTGCTGCATGCATATCTCTTTTCTTGAGAGGAATAACGCCTCATTTCACTTGTCATTTCATTTAAATTATGGGCCTTGTTTTTGGTACACTTAGATTACCTTAGTCATAATATGTTTCTTCTTTGATATAGTGTGATTGGATGAAGATCACAATTCTTAATTATAAATTGCAATAAAGTGTAATTAATAAAATGTATTTATTAACTTTAGACTATAGGAGAAAATTGGATTACAAGAATCTTTCAAATTTGCATAAAGTATTAGCTTAGTATGTTTAGAAACGGTTTACAGTTAGAATTGAAAATAAGTTTGTGTTAATGCATTTGAATGATTATTAGATACTAGAGTCACCATATTACAGATGTAATAGTATTTTATTTTGATAAAGCGTTTGATTATCATGTGGTACGGTACATAAAACAATTATTAGATACTAGAGTCACCATATTACAAATGTAATAGTATTTTATTTTGATAAAGCGTTTGATTATCATGTGGTACGGTACATAAAACGATTTTTGAATAAAACAAACAATTCTTGACAAGCAATTTTTGCATGGATTACTACAATCTCATTTCATTTAAATTATGGGCCTTGTTTTTGGTACACTTAGATTACCTTAGTCATAATATGTTTCTTCTTTGATATAGTGTGATTGGATGAAGATCACAATTCTTAATTATAAATTGCAATAAAGTGTAATTAATAAAATGTATTTATTAACTTTTCACATTTTAAAACGCGTATATCAATCTGATTTTTCACTATTACTTTTGAGTTTTCCTATCTACTTTGCTTGACTAATAAATCATTAAGTAATGATAGCACTTATACCACTCATTAGTTAATGGAAGTACCAACTAGGTCACGATATAGTGCAGATTAAAAAAAAATATATCACGAATATGGCCTACTAAACCTATTTCAACCTCAAACCCTACCCACTTGTGATCTGCATGTACTCTTCAACAACTGGATTTATGAAAAGAAATTATAACCTTTAATAAATGCATTAACTCTCACACATTTGATTGCGAAAACAGGTTATAATCTTTAAATGCATTAACTCTCACACATTTGATTGCGAACACAGGTTATAATATTAAATGCATTCACTCTCACATATTTCATGAGGATAAACGGAATACCAACATATTCTAGTCTCTATGCCTTGGACGGATGGGAGAGAATCACTCTGCATGCAAAGAAAACAAAATCTCAAGCTACAGAAAGTAGCGTCAACTGTCAGAAAGTTATTCTTTCTTTTTCTTCTTTTTCTCGTCCTTCTCTTCTTGAGCGTGAGATTGCTGGACATCGATGTGAAATAGGCGATCTAGCCACACTGCCAGCAAGCAACCAATGAAAGGACCCACCCAGTAGACTGCGAAATGCTCCCAGTACCGAGTATGTCCACATCCCAAGGTGTGTCCCGAAGCCATGGCTGGATTAAAGTACATTCCGGTTGTGTGGATACCTGCAGACGTTTAGATAGCAAAGTTAGTTAAATTAACTTGCATCCGGACAGCTTGAATGCCTGGCGATATTTTGGAAATGAAATCACTTGTGTCTCGCGGTCTCATGCAAATTAAAACGTACTGTCACTTCTCAAACGATTGGCATTGATAAATGATTACGGTTGGACTGTCCTTTCACAGTTTTATTGTATTCATGGAAATATAACTAATGTCTCTTTTAGATGAGATATTATTTTGATAATAATTATTTTAATAGAGAAATTTTTGGATTTCGGCGTTATTCTGTAGTCGTGATGTGAAGGACAATTCCACATTTCTACTGTCTTGCGATACGTAAGACTACCGTTCGATCGTGGTTAACAGTTTAAAAAAAAATACATCTGCGTTATCTGCCCTAATCTCTTGAGCTTCCGACGGGTCAGACAGATGAAGACAATCACCCCGTCACTTCCTGGAGCGCCAAGTTCGCGTTTTATACATCCTGTCATTATATCCGTCTCTCTTAACCACTTCACCTTTTATCTCTCGCCACAAGGTTGACTAGGTCAGCGGTAAGGTTTGAGCCTCGGACATCAGTCATGAAATCAAGCAATTTATGATATAATGACCATTACTCAGTCGTAGTCATCATATTGAAAAGTCGGGACTAAATCAATTTTGTTATTGATTGAAATATATATTTACATCCTTATGCCGAGGTAAGTTTGAAACTGTCAAAGGTAACTCGCTTTGATTTCATTTATCGGGAAAGTTTCACTACCGCGTCACGGAGCTTGTCTTATCACTTTAAAGCTCTGAAATAGATTTAAACGTGTGCAAGTCACCCCCCCCCAACACCCCACCTCTAGGTGAGTCACGATATTGCTATTGTGGAGGGAACAGTTGGACACATCCTGTTAACGGTCTGAAGTGACCTTCGAGTAGTGGAAAAAACTGATAACTTTCCATAGCACACCAATCCGATCGTAACATAGTAAGGGTCGTAGTATTTCAGTGTCACATGATTGCACTAAAATACAATATCATTGGTCTCGTAAGAAATGGATCCGGGATTAAAGTAGTAAGTGCTACGTGTTAATAAATAAAAGGTTGCAGAGAAATCTCTCAATATGTATAACCTTTAATTTAATTTATTTAGTTATATTTATATTTGAGAGGATTACATTTCGAACATGCACACAAAGTTCTACAACTCCAGCATATCTTAGCTTGCAGTTTGTCCATAAGAGTTACCTTAACTTCGGGCGACTTTGAAGTGAACAAACTTTATCTCTTGACGTCTATTATATCACTGAAGAGGGTTTTGGAAAGTCTCAGGTACATTCAGTGACATTGTTAAAAAAAAAAAAGGTGGGGGGGGGGAGGGCAGGAGAGCGAGGAAAAGATTAAAACGAAAAAAGAGAGAGATGCGAAATTAAATAATGCGTCCGTCTGTTCGCCTTCCGTCTCTCCATCCTGCACTACAAACATGCATTCTTATAACAAGGCAAGTTACACTCAAACTCTATCATGTAATTAATTAATTTCTTAAATTAATTAACTAAACTACCTCTAATCTCCATCCTGCACTACAAACATGCATTCTTATGACGAGGCAAGTTACACAATTAATTTATTCAATTAATTAACTAAACTACCTTATTAAACAAAAAATAACGATATGAAAATTATGCAAACTTCCATAACGATATATTTTACTAACACCTATTGCCTTACTTGATAATAAAATCTTATTGAAATATTTTATCGGTATCTTCTTACACGAAACGATCCCTGCTAGTCAAAATATATGCAATGGTGTGACTTGCAATTTACTAGACAGACGCTAACCTAAAGCTATCTATGTTTCACGTAACTGGAAGTAAGCAATAACACACATTAGACATTACTAGATAGACACTAGACTAAAACTATATGTGTTTCACATTGTTAGTGGTATGCAATAACGCACGTTAGACATTCGCCAGAGAGACTAAACTAAAGCTATATATGTTTCACACAGTTATTAGTAAGCAGTAAGACACTCTAGACATTACTAGATAGACACTAGACTAAAGCTATATATGTTTTCGCAATTAGTAGCATGCAATAACGCACATTAGATATTACTAGACAGACACTAAACTAAAGCTATATATGTTTCAAACAGTAGTTTGCAATAAGACACATTAGAATTACTAGATAGACACTAACCTAAAGTTATATATGTTTCACACAATTAGTAGTATGCAATAAGACACACTAGACATTCACCAGAAAACACTGGCTTACCAAACACAATCATCATAGCAGCATTAAAGTACTTGATGAACTCGTCCAGAAGACTCATGGAGGACACGGTCTGCAGTCCGAGCCAGGTGTCCGACAGGGAGGCGCCCAACTCCAGAGCGAGACCCGTCAGGAGAGCCACCTTCAAGTCACTTTCACAGTCCACCTCATAATAGCGTTCATGGTGGTCTTCGATAAGGTCCAATGACCAGATGAGCCTCGCCAAGCGGTAGGACGCCAGGCCTGCCAGCGACTGAATAAAAATCTTGATACACGCCTGGGTTAACGGGATGTGTCCTGCAATTTCCAGCAAATTCATATTTTTTCTTAAACTTTTGGCAGTTTCCAGCAAAATAAATACTTTATTCGTTTTCATTTTCTTTTAATCACATCTGATAAGAAGAGCGTTTGAATTAGGTTTACTATAAGCACCAGCTAGATTTCACCTGCCAATTTCCGCCCCCCCCCCCCCCGCGACTATTGGTTCATACAATCATACTAATCTCTGATATTTGCTTTTAGTGAGGTACTGTTATTCCCCGAATTACTGTTGTCATAATAATGTTGGGTATTTATTTGCGCTCATTCTTCAAAGAGCTCTAAAATCTTACAATCATGGTTGTCACGATCAGCACTCTTAAGCAGAAGAGTGTGTCAGTATGATCTATCTATAAAAGAAAAAAAATGGATAATCTGGGCTGGATTCGAATCCACACCTTGCGTCTTGTCCCACAGCCATCGAATTGAGAAGTAATACGATTTCCATGATTTTCGTTATGTCGGGTAAAAAAAAGTTTTAGGATTCCCTTTTTCGTGAGCTAGTGTTATTCCCTGGAATTTTGTTGGATGACAAGGATATTACCCTGTCATGACGTGTGACATAACCTTATTTCCCAGATTTGTGGTTGATGACGTAACGTCACTCCATGATTTTTGATACATGATATAATTTTATTTCCCTTCATATAATTTGTGGACGTAATGTTGTTTTTCTGATTTCTGAGTGAAGATGAAATGCTGTCCACGTACTTTATATTAACTCATAGTGATATTCCCTTATTTTTGTTTTCGTGAGATCATGGACTTCGCATGATTTATGATTGGTGAAGTAATGCTCTTCCAACATTTTCGTTTTAGTACTGTAGTACTGTTCCTTTATCATTAGACAAGTGACAAAATGCTATTAATTTTATTGATGTTTTGGTGAAATGATACGGTTCGGCGGTGTTTGTTTGGCAACAAATATGCTATTGAATGGAGTTTGGTGACATGTTATCTTGTGCCTGGCTTATTACTTTGGGTGATGACGGAGTACACTGTATCTGATATTTGTTGGGTGACTAGTTATCTTGTGTCTGGCTTATTACTTTGGGTGATGACGGAGTACACTGTATCTGATATTTGTTGGGTGACTAATTATCTTGTGTCTGGCTTATTACTTTGGGTGATGACAGAGTACACTGTATCTGATATTTGTTTGGTGAAATGTTATCTTGTGTCTGGCTTATTACATTGGATGGTGACTAAGTACAGTACGTCCTGATATTTGTTTGGTGACACAACAATTTATCTAATCTTTATTCATCGACATAATGCTACTATGTCTTGCATCTCTTCGTTTCGTTTGATATGTTCACTTCTTCTGCCTAATTATTTTTATTCGTCTGATACAGTACGACCCCCCGCCCCCCCCCCCCCGGAAATCTTTTTCTCTCTTCAATTATACTTGACTCCCACCTGAAATGAAGATGTAATGCTGTTACTTAGATTTATATTTGGCGATTGTCCCTCATCACAACTAGCATTGAAGGTAGGCAGATAATGTTAATAGAAAGATAACTCTGACAAACTAACTTTGTTCAATTACTTTTCCTGTATAATTTTAGTCTAGTTTGAACTGATTGTTTCATTGGTGCATATATGCATGCAAATGAAATCAAAACAAGGAATTTATCTGGATATAAAATTAAATATATGTATGTAAAAATAATTTAAAAAAAGCCTCGGCAGTGAAAGAGTTAACCTTATGTTACTCTATGATTCAAGTGGACCGGACTGCATCTAGCCTACTACGCCTCAGTGGAACGGTCACGCACAGGCAGACCTGGACAACTCACCAAGCAGCCAGCCGTGGAAGGCCTTCACTGGGTTGTCAAGGTTATCCCCGAAAGTCCTGGTGCAGACGTAGAGCTGGGCGATGATGGCGACGGCCAACCAGAAGCCGCCGTAGTGCTTGAGGACGAAGTTGTTCTCGAAGAAGTACGCGCACCCCTCCATGGTGCATAAGAAGTCCAGCACGTGACCACGCACGCTAGCCGGCAGCAGGAGGCGAGTGAAGGCCCGCAGGATGATTCCGACCATCATGTTGATGAAGAAGAAGACGAGGGATGCAACGTACGGCGGGACATAGGGCATGCCAGGCTCTGTGCCGGACGCCAACACCCACAACGCCCTCCAGTCCATAACTGTGAGAATTATCATTTCTGTCATCTTGAACTTCGTGTCAAACTACGTTTATCAGCGTGTATTTGTACAAATCGTCACCGTCACCGTCACCACCACCACCATTATCATCATCAACACAACCAGCAGTACCACTACCACTACCACCATCATCATCATCACCATCGTCATTGTCATTGATCATCTTTGTCACCATAACCATGGTCAATTTATCATCGTCATCATCAGCATCGTTCGTCACCAGTTAGTATTATTCCATTTATCAATTCGTCTTCATAATAAAAAAAATATGATCACCAAAGTCATCATCATCACAAACATCGTCGTCATCATCGACATACTTGTAATCACACCATCGTCGTATTCGTCACAGTCATCACAATTATCATCTGCAATCACTCAAGTTTGATTATCACCTTCATAATCTTCATTAAGGAAACAATCATCACGAATGAGCCACCACCACCACCCGGCTTGTGCATACACAAATATACACACATGCAAGCAAACAAATGTAATTATTATTATTCATATGCAAGGATAATGTCTTTAGCAATGACAGTTATTAGCATTTACATTTTATTTTTAGTTCACTCTATCGTCAACAATTCTTGCGGATCTTGAGGGGAAAAAAAGTACTAATAAAAACAATACTGCCATTTAATGTCTCAATGGTCGAATTCGGCCCCATGAGAGTGATTGCGTGCCTACGCATTTGATTTTCTTGCGCCGCATGCATCTTCTTCATCGAACCTCACAGTTATATTTACAAAAGAATAGCTCAGTATCGGCGTGTTCACCTTACTATCTTCGCTTATCTTCCTCTCCTTAACAAAGTCACTGACACTCTCTGCCAGATGGTTAAGCACTAGAATGAAATCCAGTGACTCTTCGTTAAAAGACAAACAAACAAGAAAAGCCAACAACAAACAACAAAAATGGCAGATTCAGATATGAGACACAATAATAAAGAAAACTGGCAACGGTATACATATACGATACGTTTGCTTGCAAACATTTCATAAAGCATCCAACAGTTAAGCACATTTACTAAATGGCTGACACTTTTGCTTTTACATTGTAGAACGACTCGCACTATTCTTTTGTTTTAAAGAAAGAAAAGCATCGTTTGTTTAAATAATATAATAAATAACCGTCATATGTTATTAGGCTTAGATTGTTCCAAGGGAAGACAAACGTTGAGTAATACAACATATTAGGCTCGTTAGGATTAAGTCCCTTTGAAAGTTCAATTTCAGGTGCACGCATTAGACATTTTGTCCACTCACACAAATAAAAGATTATGTTTGCATTGAATTTGAATCATAAAGTCAATCAGAGTCACACCTTCTCATGCTTTTATTAAATTCATAACTGATAAATATTTCTGAGCCCATAAAATATTTTAAATATAATAATAATAATAATCTAAATAATAATACAATTCAAACCTATTACTTTAAATCATTATAAAAGTAGCGATTTCAACTTCTAGCATTCTGACTTCTGACATTTTAATTAAACTCAGCTTCAAGTTTTCCAACTCCCCCAGTCAGTCACCTCGTCTACACCTTACTTCGCTAGCGTAAGGACGCCAAACCACGCCCCTTTCACGTGGACCAAATGACACGCCAACGTCCATTTTGGACGTTCTCGTTTAAGTCTCTCGAGTGAAAAATACGTCATCAAAGAAAGACATTATAAAAGACATTACTATTACTTGTGCACTAAAATCCTTCTCCAATTTGGATGACAATAAATTTTATATTATTATACTCCAAAATCTGGACATTATATCTTGTTTTATTTCTGTTTGCATTTAAATCTGTTGTTGTCTTTATTAAATTCATTTATTAAATTTATTAAAAAGTTATAAATATTGACTCTGCTCCTCGTCCCAACACTTCCAAATTAGTCATAGTGACGTAATTCACAAAGAGAATTGAGGTTTAAAGCTAGAGTGATTATTATATATGTTAGCGTAAGGCTAGACGTTTGTGAAGTGTCATTTCGCTTGCGTCACTTGTACTTGTTTGCTGAAAGTGGCTGAGTGTGATTGGAGGACTGGATTAATTTTCCAGCAAGCAAAGGGTGGAATTAATTAAAATAAATTTTTATTCTTTTCTCGTCTTTCTCTCCTCATGCATTTCATACGTGCACGCCACACTGAGGTCAGTCCATCTGTGCAGTTCTTCAATGAACTATGTTGAGTTTTGTTTGAAATAAAGAGGAATTTCATATTGGTACGAGTATTAAGTCCTTAAGTTTGATGACTGCCGAGTTCATATGTAGAAGGTGAATATTGTGATCTGACGACGACAATCCTAGAATGGTCAGCCCAAAATCTCAAGAGCTGGAATCAGGTGTGAGGCGAGTCAACCCAGTGTTCAGGCTTAGACAACAGCTCCACTGATAAGTAGAAGCAACATTTTTGCTACCATTAACTAGCTCTCTATATGTCTGCTCCTTGTAACTTAGACTAACTACTGTGAGTCCTAGACTGTCAAATAGACAAAGTGAGAGGACACATGCATGTCCTTGAACTTTTGCTGAATACTCCTGCCAGGGGCTTTAACAGACCGAAAGCTGTTGTATTTTTTTTTAAAAAATATAATTTTTCTTCTTATTTTAATACTATGTGGATGAATTCAAGAAACAATTTGAGTGGATGAGCTGTCTGCAGTTTACCGTTATAAGAAAACCGTTAATGTTGTGTGTAGTAGAATATGCTTGTTATTTCTTATATTCAAATCTGCGTGTAATAAAATGTTATTTATCTTTCTTCCTTTTGCAATAATGAGGCGCGAATCATTGACGTTTTGAGGTGGGGGTGGGAGCTAGAATTAATAGGGCTGCAATACTAATAGAAGGATATCCCCAGAAGTTAATCAGTATAATTGTAATACCAGGGCATGGTGATATATATATATATATATTTCAATATCATATAAATTACACACGGAATGGTCTAGCCTGGATTAGTTTCACTAAATACGTACATTTGGGTCTAGACCCTGGAGTGGGTTACAATTAATATTTGAGGTGGAAGAATATCTTTGTATGATATTCATAATATGCTATTGATTTTTAAGAAAAGTGTTCGTTACACGTCTTTCTATGTTTTATCATGCTAATCGCTTGTCGTAACGCTGTGAGTGGGGGCTGATATAAAAGGTGAATCAGGTCTATGACAATAATAGAAAGATGACCCCTAACGCGGCCATGGGGTATTAACAAATTAATATCACTAATTGTATTAGGCCTTGAAGTGGATAACTTAAATGAGCTTATCTGTAAAGTAACTGGGTATATAACCCGGGAGTGGATTAGAAGCAGTAACAAATTATCTGCCCGTAGGCTTCGTGTTTTCAGACTCGGGGCAAAAGCAATTAGTTCTTGTCGCTGGCGATCAGTGCTGATTTATCAACGTCCAATTAAATGATGTCTTTCAAAACATTGCTGAATCGTCCCTGCGTGTCCGAGTTTATTGATTTTCACTTCTGAACCATCAGTCTGTCGATCGTTCAGTGGTGTGGGTAGCTGAAATACATCATCGTTTGTCGCCGTTAAAATTTAATTTGTGATCTCTCAACAACACTGATTATATATGTGTGTTAAGTGCACAGACGCCGCTTTGACTGGAGTTTATAAAGGGAGTGAACTCTTTGCTACTGCTGCTGAATTTCCAACCACCATTGTTTTACGCAGTTTTCGTTTGTTTATTAGATATTCTATTCTATTAATTATTTTTAAATTAATGTTGCAGTCTTTATTTTGTCGCAACATCGAGACAGTAATCTGTTTTAGGTCTTATTTTTAATATTTGAAATAATATAATTGAGTAGCATTGGGACTGAACATCGTCACTTTTATTATGACTGACCTAAGCATAGGTTTATTAATTTTTACATAGCTCAGTCCAGTTGGATGAGCACCGGAGTGTTCAACGTGGCGTAATTAGATAATTGTAAGGGGAACTAATCCTCTCCAGAGCCTTCCAGGAACGAGAACTCCTAAGACGCAAACCCTGGGGAAGAAGGTAGCCTACGCAACCACCACTACTACCACCAGACAAGGCTCCCTGAAATGATTGAGACAACACAGGTTACATTGAACAGTGCTACAGAATGTAACACCTCACCTCCCGCAAATGAACGTGCTTTCTCATTAGTAACTGCATCGCGTTAACAGAACACGACTGCATTATTTCTCTTTCAAGATAAGAACACTGTGCTGAAAAGTCTCCATTCAAGAACACCAGTGTATTCTCAGACGTGTGCATTTAGTATGTTCCAGAAACAAAATAAAAAATAGTAATCACACAATACACTTCTATAATCCAGAAATAAAATTAAAAGTACACACAATAGCCCGTATTCATCATTATTACATAATGCAATTAGTGTGATCCAGAGACAATAAAAAATAGTAGTCACATAATCCAACTGTAAGTGTAATACGGAATTTAAAAAATACTGGCATAGTCCGTATTCATCATTACCACAGAATACAATTAGAATGATCCAGAAACAATTAAAAAAAGTATTTGTGGAGAGAGAAAATATCTTATTTGCCCACCCACAACCCCTTTTTGGAGGGCTTCGATTTTAATCTGTCCACCTGGAGTGATCGGGGCCCTAGAATGGAGTGACCTTCAGAGCTATCCAAGGCCGAGAATGTGACAGGTCCCACGCAAGCTCCGGGTAGGAAGGATGCTAACGGACCCCCCACTCACACACCCACACAAATACACACACCACCACCAGTTAGCATTGCCCGCCACCAGTTATAATTGCCCACTACCAGTTAGCATTGCCCACTACCAGTTAGCATTGCCCACTACCAGTTATAATTGCCCACTACCAGTTAGCATTGCCCACTACCAGTTAGCATTGCCCACCACCAGTTATAATTGCCCACTACCAGTTAGCATTACCCACCACCAGTTATAATTGCCCACTACCAGTTAGCATTGCCCACCACCAGTTATAATTGCCCACTACCTTTTATCTACACTTTACCCAATGCTTGTTGTGTTTTTAATAAGTATCTCTGTCGTCTAAAATCTACAGCACTAAAATAATTTCATCGACAAGTAAACATATTGTTGCTGTAGAGATTTATAATGATTTAATTATAGGTTCTGACAAATACACTAATTTGTAGTAATAGGTGTTTAAATTTTTTTTATATGCTTTTCTGTATTTTTACATAATCACAAATAGATCAGTTCAGCAGACATCTTTATAATTATGAACTAATGTGGCCTTGTAGCTTAATGTAATACCTAGCAAACTCAGTAACCATGACAACTCGCATGAAAACAAAGAGCACGTTGTGTTCAGTGTATATGTACAAACCATTCTCTTTGTGTGTGCATCCAGTGTATGTGTACTATACATCTTTTTTGTGTATATTCAGTGTATGGGTACAGAACATCCTCTTTGAGTGTGTATTCAGTGTATGGGTACAGAACATCCTCTTTGTGTGTGTATTCAGTGTATGGGTACAGAACATCCTCTTTGTGTGTGTATTCAGTGTATGCGTACAGAACATCCTCTTTGTGTGTGTAATCAGTGTGTACAGAACATCCTCTTTGTGTGTGTATTCAGTGTATGGGTACAGAACATCCTCTTTGTGTGTGTATTCAGTGTGTACAGAACATCCTCTTTGTGTGTGTATTCAGTGTATGGGTACAGAACATCCTCTTTGTGTGTGTATTCAGTGTGTACAGAACATCCTCTTTGTGTGTGTATTCAGTGTATGGGTACAGAACATCCTCTTTGTGTGTGTATTCAGTGTATGGGTACAGAACATCCTCTTTGTGTCTGTATTCAGTGTATGCGTACAGAACATCCTCTTTGTGTGTGTATTCAGTGTGTACAGAACATTCTTTATCCGTGTATTCAGTACAAAACATGTTTCTAATACGTATACTCAGTGTGTGTGTGTGTGTACAAAACACTCTTGATTCGTACTGTTAAAATACGGGTATACAGTGTGTACAAAATATTCTTGATTCGTAATGTTAAAATACGGGTATACAGTGTGTACAAAATATTCTTGATTCGTAATGTTAAAATACGGGTATACAGTGTGTACAAAACACTCTTGATTCGTAATGTTAAAATACGGGTATACAGTGTGTACAAAATATTCTTGATTCGTAATGTTAAAGTACGGGTATACAGTGTGTACAAAATATTCTTGATTCGTAATGTTAAAATACGGGTATACAGTGTGTACAAAATATTCTTGATTCGTAATGTTAAAATACGGGTATACAGTGTGTACAAAATATTCTTGATTCGTAATGTTAAAATACGGGTATACAAAGTGTACTTGCAACTCGAGGAGTGGTTGGCGCTCGAGAGCAACACTCGAAGCGCGCCCTTCCGGAGTTAACAGACAAGCAATAAATAAGGAAAACAAATTATTTCCCTTCCGACGGACAAATAATAATAATAAATAAAAAATGTAAGCTTCCCTTCCTGCACAGGGAAAAATTCCACAACCGAACAACTCCTAGCATAGCGCGTTCCTTTCCTGCAAGGTTGCCGAATCCAGATCATGATTTGAAGACATTTTCTTACTCAAAGCACTGGACTTCACACCATTGCGTGCCAGACTTTCTCCTGTCTTTGAGGATATCCTGACTTGATTTTAATGGTTAGTGCTGATTTGGTTTGAACATTTCCAGTATCTCTTTTATTGATTTTTTTTTGGTTTGAACATTTCCAGTATCTCTTTTATTATTTTTATTTGATTTGAACATTTCCAGTATCTCTTTTATTTTTTTATTTTTTTTAAAATTTTTTTTATTTGGTTTGAACATTTCCAGTATTTTTATTTTTATTTTTTAAAATTTGGTTTGAACATTTCCAGTATTTCTTTTATTTTTTTATATTTAAAAAAAATTTTTTTTATTTGGTTTGAACATTTCCAGTATTTTTATTTTTATTTTTTAAAATTTGGTTTGAACATTTCCAGTATCTCTTTTATTTTATTTTATTTTTTGAGTCGGCATTCTACTTCCTGGATGGATTTCGCGCAATGAAAATCTTTTCAGTTCTTTTTCGTTCATGAAAGAAATGATCTGAGAAATAAAAATAAAAAGAAACTAACTGAAAAGCAAGCATACTTCCTCTGTCCAACCCTGGTCGGTCCATAACGGACACTTTGTTGTATATCCCATTACTAATCAGAGCTTAACTCATCAGTGGAACTTCATCGACAAACTTAGTGACTTCATTTATTAAAAAATGTGTATCTCACTAAATTTACACACACACACACACACACACACACACACACACACACACACACACACACACACACACACACACACACACACACACACACACACACACACATATACACACTATATTACTTGTTTCATAATTATTTTACCTATATTAAATAAAGACAATTGTTATTTACAAACAATAAGAAATCCATCAATCGAATACATAGCAAAGATAATCTGAGATTTTTCATGTCATTACATTTATAATATTTATTTACTTATTTTTGCCAAAAGATAGTGTCTTGTTTTGATAAAACTAATTTTCGTCATTAAGCTGGCGCCATCGTGCATGCTATTTCTCAGAGGTAATTTCACCCCTGTATTCATTTGACCTTTTGAGTTTTTAACTTTATGCGTGAGCTCTCAGACTGTCTGGCATTACTATCGCTTACATCTTTTTATGCCGGTACTCTTTGATGTCAGAGTTCCATGAAAGAACTATCACATTATCAGAGAGAGAGCGAACTTCATGAAAGAACTTATCGCGACAACAGCATAAACTTCATTTTGTTTTCTTAATCAAAAAGAATTCAAACGGAAAAGCAGCATGCGATTTATTTTGAAAACAATTAATCATCTAATAAACATGCTACTGGAAGAGTACACCAACAAATGAACAAATAATAATACCGACAGGTTATGTACGGGGAATGGAATAGACAATAATTGTCTTAAACGTATATTCTTTTCAGATTAACTGCTTATTTTTTAGTTACAGCAGCCTCTTTATTTTGTTAACTTTCAAGTGCCATGGAGAGATCTTAACAAAATTCACTAGGTTTTGTTCATTCCACTAAGTCTAAACATGTTATTAATTTTCACGTGTTTAACAAACTTTACTAACTTGTTTCTGTTTTTAAGTTTTAAAACGGTTTAATAGATTTTAAGTGCCATACTACAGTCTCTCTGTCCATTACACAGAAAATGTTACGTGCTGCAAAGATCTAATAGTCTCTCTCTCTCTCTCTCTCTCTTAAGTGTCATACTACAATATATATATATATATATATAGAGAGAGAGAGAGAGAGCCATTGACACAAAATGTGTCATACCCAGTGCCGCCACTTCCTATACAGGCAGTCCTCACTTAACGACCTACTTGTTTAAATACGTGTTGTCTCAATGGTCAACCTCATTCAGCTAACAATTTACAGGTGTTTCTGGTACATTCGCAATTGTGGCTGAGCTGCACTGTCATTGGTTAGTTTAGTGAGTTATCTGGAACATTCAGGTATGTTCCCAGCATGGGGATAAGGGGTAGCCTTTCTAGAAGGTAGGTGTACGTGTATTCTACTTTTAGAGGAGGGGTGTGTAGGATACATAAACCATTATGTGACACGTACAAATATGTTTACTCTATGATTCTAAGGCACGGTCCCGAAAATTCTTTAAAATATTTCACAAACGATATGTGTGCACGATATTATTAATTAGAAAAGAAACAGATATATGTAGAAACTACTTTTCAAAATTTGTTTGTACTATTATTGTGTATCTTCAATTCTATGAATAGAAGACTAAATGACCTGGCTATAAGGTTCTGTGTCTAACCTTTTAAAAGTTTAGTGTAAACAGTCCTAAGTGATTAAATGTTTGAAGTAGACTAAATGGAACATTCAAAGATCTTGTGAGGAAGATTTCTTGTAACGCGTTTGATGTCGGAATATCGTCGGCATTATTGCCTAACTCGTTTTAAAATTAAATCAATCAAACAAACAAGCCACTTAGATAATAATTGCGGTGTACATATTTTAAAAGCTTGCATAAGTCCGCTAATATTTTATTTTCATACAAGGCTTCTCGGGAGATAACAAAAAATGAACAGTACACTTTCATACCTAATTTACAGTTTTTCTATATTTAAATCTTTTATGAAAATATAGGCTTTTTCTCTTTCAGAACCACTCTTAAGGTGGTGAAATAGGTCCATATTTCTAAACATATTGCTGCGAACTCTGTTAATCGTAGGAAACAATCTTTTCAGCTTTGTTGAAGTATACCTGTGAATATTTTTCAAAAAATGGGTGGACGGATTTGGGTGAAAGGTCAAGTACATATTACAAACATTCTCTTAACTAAAATATATTTTATCTTAATTTATAGAAGTTTAAAGATACGGACTTTAACTTTCCCACTCAAACCCAACCTTATCCAGAAATCCATTTACTAACAAAGGATGACTACCTTATTTTGTTCTATACTAACTATGTAACTGCCGCTGTATACAGGTCACAACTGCTCATATACCGGTCGTAACTGCTTCTTTTCTAGTCGTAGCTGCATATGAATGTGTCCGTAAGTGTCTTTATGTTAGTCGCAAGTGAATTATTACCAGTTATTGTTTATTGTTATTGTTTGTAATCTGGTTAGTCGTAACTTCACATATGCTATTCGCACCTGCACCATGACTAGTCATAACAGCTTGTCTATTAACCGTAAGTTACCCAAGTGCTAGTATGAAACATATTATCACAGAACACTATATGTATATAGAACCATATATAGTTTTCCCTCACTCATGGTGAAGAGATAGCCCGTTTTATAAACTCGTAGATGATCTACAGTGATAACGACGCTGGGATTGACTGATGATATTCTTCTTATCTAATTTGTTTCACCTATAGCAAAGCATTTGATCTAATTGCCAATTCATTTTACAGACATCAGGCACCACTGACCGATATAGGGCACAACGTCTGAGAATTACGGAAAATGAAATTGAAAGCGTTTACAATAGGGTCTCTACCATCGCTACATCGCTCCATCACTCCAAGCCTGACTAGACCACAATCGATCAAACTCTATAACACGAAATGTAATAGAGGTTTTACTTCCTCATTGCAATGTTACTACTAAACAAGGTATGAAACAGTAGGTTTATAATTTCAGAGAAATTATACCAGACAAACGACAACTTAAAAAAACCTCAAAGAAATAATTTTTAAAATATATATATTAGAAGAAAGGAAAGAAAGAAAGAAAGAAAGAATCAAACAACACATTAAACAAATAAAACAATTTAAATGAATAAAAATAAACAGCCAAAGAAAATAAAATAAAGAAACAACGACACAAAAATCAGTTAAATGAAAAATCAAATAAAAATGAATCAAATAAACAAACTCAAAGAATTAACTATCTATCAAAAAACAAGCAGAACAACCCACAAAATACCCTAATTTAGCCAACCAACAAACCATCTAATTAAAGAAATTATCTATCAAAAACAAGCAGAACAACCCACCAAATACAATACAGCAAAAACTGAGGCATGAGATGTTCTTGAGAATTCACGAAGATTATGATTATTCACGAAGATTAGTAGAACATTCCTCGTGGTGTGCTGAGTAGCATATGCAAAGATTTCAGAACATTCCCCCAGATGTGCTTGATAGTGCATGGGAAATTCTGGACGATTCTCCACGTTGTCGGTGGTGCTTGGAGAGCGCATCAAAGATACTGGAACAGTTGTGTAACGTTCCTAAACGCCTAAAAGGGATATGTGAGGCCGTCATTTAAATAAGAACAGTGACTTGTTGCAAACCTCGTGATTGTGAACATGTACTAGTGATAGCAGTCATCTTTGAAATGGTTATGTAAATTATTCCTCTAAAACTCCATTCTCATGTCTATGATAAATTATGCGTATGAATTTGATTATATATGTATACGATCATTAGACTCCCGATGTTTATGCTATGAAAAATTATACGATTGTCTAGCTTTAATCGAACATTGTCAACAGTCTTTTGATTGTATTTGATATATGTATATTTGATTGATGATTTAATAAATTTATTGTTAAATTTATTGACCTTCTTATAAATATTGATAACCATATTTTGGAGAGATAGTGGGAGTATGGGGGTTCGCTAAATATAGATTTAAAGACGGATTTATCTTCTCCGTTGGTAAGAAGTTTCCACCTACTGAAATATTGTGTGACAGTGAATGTTTGTCTTTAATGCTGTGGAAGAGAATGAGAACATTTACAGCACCCGCATACTCGCCAAGTGAGAGAGACGAGTGGTGTCTTCAGGAGAATTATTAATAACATAAATTAAGATTATCATCACTTGTAATTAGTTATGGGTGATTAATAGTAATAATGATCATAACCATTAACTAGGGTGGCGTTGTGTCACCGAATTTATTTATGATATATTTTGACTTCTTGTGTATGACTGTTGTCTCCCTGAAACTTTCCCCTAAAACATACACACGATCGAGCAGTCAGCAATCGAATAGGTCTAATTTTCTTGGAAGAGGAATAGTTTTTATGACGCCAACATATCACGTGACATAAAATGACGGAACTCGATCTGTATGTCGCCACACCCAGAGCAGGAAAGTGTAACAACGCGAACGAAACATGTACACAGAGAAAGCTTTCTTCATTTATAAGGGGGAGGGGGGAATTGACACGAATGTTTTTGACAGTTTATTCCTTTCGTAAAACAACAAAGAATGCCATTAAAATGCGATACCAATTTGCGCCCTAGTTCAGCTTAGTTCAGAATTTATAAATACATACAAAAATTAAAAATATATCTTGAAGGGGCTATAACATTTCCTAACGAGTGTATAAATTAGAGCCACACTCCGTTAATGCACCAATGAATTTTGAGGATTTTATTGCGTGTTCTGTTCACTCTTTTGCCTAAGGAAGACTAAGTTCTCGAGAAAGATGGCGGCGCTTATCTCACTCGTCGGAAGCGATTTCATGCAGAGCTGTTCGCCAGAATATCCGGAAAGATGAGAAATAATTGGGTTACTTCCCTTAATTCAACCACCAATTTTATTGTCACTGTAGGAAAAACACAACGCCTTTCAATGCATGGATACTTAAAATCTTTCCGTTTCTCTCTCTCTCTCTTTTTTTGTTTTACTTTCTTTCTTCTATGTATTCACTTAAAAGTTGTATGCCTTATAAAATTGTTTTAAAATATTTTAATGTGTATTTATATATGCATAATGTTTGTGTGTGTGCGTGCGTGTATGAGTGACATAGTTTTTCAATATCGGTATCTCTGAAAGTAGATAACATCTGCATCATGAACCAACTTCTACGTCATGTTCTCAAGAAAAGCAGAGCGCGTTGAAGTGCAATTGTCAGTAAACATGATAAAGTTGGAACGTGGTAGTAAATTTTAACTACAGCTTAGCAATGCATTGCCGTTGTTTTGTATAAGAATAAAACACTCTCTGTCCGGCTCTGAACCGAAATCCTTAAAGGGACTGCACTATTTAACCAGCTCAAAATAAAGGGATAAAGTGAAGGCGTATACCCAATCTGTGTATATATTCAATTATTTTCACTTAAGAGCCAGATGAACATATAGGCAGGTCGTGTTAAAAAAACACAACAATTGTGTAATAATGAGAGCCATCTAGCCAGCCCTAAATGTACTGCGGAAAATTCGACAGCTAAGTATATTTTGGATGGCAAAATTCTCCCTCCCATCACCCCCAACCTCAAAAAATCTCTTTCACGGAGAGAACATGGTTGAAATCTGAAGTGACCAGCGGTCAATAGTTGTCCTGAAAAGATTGCTTATAAGTCAAACCAGTTCCAGCTGAGCTTCATATAAGTCAAATCAGTCCACATTTTGCTTCAAATAAGTCAAACCAGTCCACGTTGTGCTTCATGTAAGTCAAACCACTCCACCTTGTGCTTCTGAAGTTCAGTGCACAATTCACATAAGGCTATCACCTCACACACACATACACACGCACGCACGCACGCACACCACGCACACAGTAGAGTAACACGCCAAAACAAGTACCAAGTTCTTGGCGCTGACTTTTTGCCAATGCAGGGCAAAAAAGCGCAGCTGACTGAGATGCAAGCCAAAAAAAAAACAAGAGACAAACTGCCTTCGCATCTCTTACTGACGCCAAGTTTAAACATTGCACCCACGCCATTCATGACCGTGGTAAACGCTGACTCTAGTGCTCGTTTAGGCAATGTGTCTTTGCGCAATTTCATTTGCATAGTTTTCTAATCTGTCGAGCTCGGGCATCTCTACTCAACCGGCAGTTTAATCTAGAAACGTTATAAATGACCTATGCAGCAGAACGTGCCTACATATCTGAATCTTAGCTTATCAGCGCGACAAACACATGAAAAAGTTCTGACCATCTTGAAGCAGTTGAGCCCAATGGTAGTGGTCCGTGACTAGTAGTCATTGGCAATGTTATAACTAGAAATAAACGGACACACGCAAGTGTGACTTCGAGAGTTCTTACTAGTAGGTACATGTGCAGAACACTTTAAACAAAACGCACAGTTAGAAATTGAGCAAGAGGAAAAAGGAAATCAAAATCAGGCGCACGCACGCACGCACGCACACACACAAACACTGCACAGGAGATAAACTGATTAGAAGGAAAGGGAATAAAGATGAAACCCTTTCTCTCTCTTTCTTTCTCACACACACATGCGCACATGCATATATATATATACACATACATTCATAAAAAATATATAGATGTGTAAATAGAGATAAACAGAGATAGAGATACGCACTTTCACACAGACACACACATGCATAGTCTATTTTGTTGAACGAGTCCGTTACAGAACTACTTAAATTAAAACATACTTTTACATCCTTAACTGACTTTTTCGTTAGTTGAGCCCATACTAAACAACTAACCGACAGTGTGGGTTTTATTTGTTGTTGTTCTCTCCCTTAAAAAAAGAAAAAAGATCAATCCTACATTGACTTCAGTATACGCAATGCAGTCTCACTGATTTCAGGTTTGAAAACGGGTATTTTCTGTTTGACATGGCAAAATGTGAGTGTAATTTCTCTGGCATTGTTGGAGAGCGACAGATTGAAGCAAATGGTCAGGGCCACATCGATGCTAATTATTAATACGTACAATTCAAATACAACATACCACATGTGAAATTTTACTACAAGGCTTGTTACTAATTTGTGCTATTTTCTATGTGGAAATTACCATAAAGAGGTTTGGGGCAGAATATTGTTGTGATGTTTATTATTGTGGCAAATCCAGCGTACTTGGATTTAGACGAACACTGACCTATGACAAAATAGCTTTACGTACATATTAAGTACAAATAAAGATTTCTTAGTGAAACTAAACCCTTGTTAATATCAAGTTCACGATTTACCATTATTACACTAAGCAAT
Source organism: Sinotaia quadrata (assembly GCA_028829895.1). Taxonomy (NCBI): domain Eukaryota; kingdom Metazoa; phylum Mollusca; class Gastropoda; order Architaenioglossa; family Viviparidae; genus Sinotaia; species Sinotaia quadrata. The sequence goes on from CM054180.1 coordinate 36,300,625, forward strand.
GGAACATATTTTTTTTATTATTGTCACGGCAAAGTATTCGCTAGCCGTACTCGGTTACTGAAATCCAAACTGTCGTTAACTCTGTTCATAAAGTCAGCTTCTACAATTGCTTATCTCCCATTTTAAAAAATAATTTGCCGATTGCTCTAAGCCTTAGAGTCTAAGATCTTATAACATACCTACTGCGCATTTTCCTTTGAATACTGGCGACATATCAATTACCATATATATATATTAGCACATTATATATACACACATACAAACACACGCACATATCAGATTAGTAATTTATATACATACACTTACAAAATACATGTACATATTAGATTAGTACTTTATATATACACATACATATCAGATTAGTAGTGTATATATACACACATACAATCATGTACATATCAGATTGGTCTCACACTATTTTAAAAAATGATTGCATATGCAATAATCTACATGTAGGCAGAACGCTTTGTTACTGAAAACTACATATATACACATACACGTGCACGCACAACACACACACCATAGACACACACGATCAAGACCTAACGTCTTTCACTACACACACACACACACACACACACACACACACACACACACACACACACACACACAGTGGTCCAGGGGCAAGCATAGATATACATGCATACACATATAGAACATGCAGAATGCCATCTCTGGTACGACATACCTGGTGGATGACGTAAGGCCTTACACTGTAAACACAATTAAAGGTGTTTTAAAGTCTGCACTCTTTACTTTATAAACACAAACGACAACGTTGTTGATCCGTTTTCAAGTGCAAATCCGTCCTGAAAGTCTTAAGACTGGAGACACGTTCTGGGGGTATGCACCGGCTCTCTCAAACTTGCAAGGTCGTTGCACAGGTACTGCCAAGGACTACACGTATACGCTTCTCGGCTAAGTGAATACAGCAGAGGCGGCGGGGGAGGGGATTCGGGGAAGGATAGCAATGTGTTTGAGTACATCTCTCGTGTTCTACACACATATTCACACATTTTACATACAGGTGAGGTAAGGAACCCCTGGCCTAACATTAATGAGTTAAATATTTTCAGTGCCAGAGTAAGATAGCATGCAAGGCGCCGGGCCTTAATGAGTCTCGCTGGCAAAACCTGAAGAAAACAGAAAACATTAGATAATTAGAGCAATCTTCGCGCACTCTTAAAATCGACATTTACCTTTCTTAGGTACGTTTGTGACAATATCGACATTTACCTTTCTTTTGTAATTTTGTGATAATATCGAAATTTACCTTTCTTTGGTAAGTTTATCCTTCTATGGTATAAATTCTGGACTTTAAGCATAAAAATTTATTTTTAAAAGGTTCATTGTATTTTATTATTCTAAATATTAGAAATGGCTTTTAAGATCTAATAAATATGTAACTTGGTACCGGAAAGAACTATATTACAAACATTGTACATTGAACAGATCTAGAATTTAAGAAAGAGTATTTGCTGTCTCCGTTCCTCGCAACTGTGAGAGCACAATTTCGCGCATTGCGCACATGTGTACTTTTGCATTGACAGGTGCAAATCATATTGTCTGCAAGAATTATATTATAGTAATGGTTAATGCAGGGAGTAGATACGTGAAAATCGTATTGTCTACAAGAAGTATAGTAATGGTTACTGCGAGCAGATGAGAGTTATGTAAGAACATACAGGAGGGTAGGATATTACTTGTCTGTGTGAGGAGTATAGCTAGTCAAGTTCTTTCGGAAAGTATATTACGGTAATGGTTAATGCGAGTAGATGAGAGTTATGTAAGAACATACAGGCGGGTAGGATATTACTTGTCTGTGTGAGGAGTATAGTTAGTCAAGTTCTTTCGGAAACTATATTACGGTAATGGTTAATGCGAGTAGATGAGAGTTATGTGAGAACGTGTAGAGAAAGGGATGTTACCTCTCGGTGCGGGGAGTGTAGCTAGTCAAGTTCTTGCGGAATCTTAGAGTCTGATCTGCTGACTAGCTTGCCAGTGACGTACAATTCGACCCGCCAGCAGCTTGAAATAGACACGGCTCAGGTGACTCCTGGCCCTTTGCAGTACGGAACAAAGGTATTACTCTGTTTTTGGATTATCCACCCCCCCACCCCCGTTTTGCAGAAGAGAAGGCATGACGTCAGTAATACACGCTGAACAATTTCTGCCGTTGCTTATTGTAACACGTGGAAAGGAGGACCGAAATTAATTAGTCATGTGTAAGCTTTGACTTGGATTCCATAAAATGGCGTGTTTACAACTGATACTAGGGCAAGTTCGCACGATCTGACATCTGAGCGCGACTCCATAGTTAGGAGAAATTGTTTATTGAGTGCCAAATATTGGTTTGCATGCCTGTTACCATCACCAGGTGGACACTCACGTAGATTAAATGCATTCCCACAGTTACAGGTACCATACGCTTGCTTGAATGCACTTCATTTAACAATGACGTGTTTTGACGCATGTTTACAATATGTGAAAGCTTTACAAAATTAAATAAGACAGTTCAAAACATATTCATTATTACTATGCTGCTGACAATGATTACGTGTTTTTGTTTAATTTTTTAATTAGTTGCTGCAATCGACCTGCGTGACCTCCATAGCTAGCCAACGCGAAGCAATATAAATAGAAATGAACTCAACATTCCAAAACATGTCACCATATGGCTTAGGTGTCACATTTCTTGTTAGCTGACACAAACTGTAATTACTAATCATTGCGGATACACTCTCGTTTTAGTTCAAAGGTCAGACATCGCCTGGTTGATGTTGTTGCTAGGTACAAAACAGTGAAATCGGAGATGCCCTTTACTAGATGTAGTAGAGATAGCGAACTGACTTGGTGGCGTCATTCCAAGATAATGCTGTTTGCGGTATGATCATCTGTCTCCCATCAGTTTATAGTCGCGATGAAATACAGATAACAAAGAATGATTACCAAGAGTATAAGCTTACTCAATTAGAAAATAAATCATTAATTAATTCCATAGAACAGAGGTCGCATATCTCTCGAACAATTACTGTAGGAACTTAATCAAGTAGAAATTACGTCATCAAATAAGATCAGTCACTGCACTAATTATATTTATCAGAAAAAAAATAAGAATATCAGAAATTTACAATAATCAAAGAAAATGATACAGACACATTGAACGAACATATGTACGATTCAACTGGTTAGTTTCTGCATGCAAATATATGCACAGTTCAATATCGCTTTACACCAGTCTTTGTTAGAGTTACTCTGTCCTCTACACATTGACAAGTACACTCCCTGAACACTTGAGAATCTTCGTCACTGGTGCCTCCATTAGAACATAACAATTTGTCTCAAATTTAGTGTATAGATGTCAACGGCACTCATGTCCTGTATAATGTTATTTTATGTGCTCATTTATTTCGTTTTAGGAAGTAATTTCAAGTCATTCTTCTCACAACCAGTATAATACTTTATATTGTATACGACCGACACTAGCACATTATTATTTTCATTTGTTGGAGATGTGCATGCGTGCGTGTATGTGGGTGTCTGCAATTTTTATTACATACTTTTAGAACGGGTCACCTATGGCACTGATGGGACATGATAACAGAGAAGAGAATAAGAATGCCACCAAAAAATTGACACTGTAAGTGGCTCCCCATAGGGAAAAATTAACACTCTGTGAGTGGCTCCCCTTAGGGAAAAATTAACACTGTGAGTGGCTCCACATAGGGAAAAATTAACACTGTGAGTGGCTCCCCATAGGGAAAAATTAACACTTTGTGAGTGGCTCCCCATAGGGAAAAATTAACACTCTGTGAGTGGCTCCCCATAGGGAGAAATTAACACTATGAGTAGCTCCTCATAGGGAAAAATGAACACTCTGTGAGTGGCTCCTCATAGGGAGAAATTAACACTATGAGTGGCTCCTCAAAGGGAGAAACCTGGCAATAGAAAATGAATGCTGGCTAACAAGGAATCATAGGGAGAAACCTGGCAATAGAAAATGAATGCTGGCTAACAAGGAATCATAGGGAGAAACCTGGCAATAGAAAATGAATGCTGGCTAACAAGGAATCATAGGGAGAAACCTGGCAATAGAAAATGAACGCTGGCTAACAAGGAATCATAGGGAGAAACCTGGCAATAGAAAATGAATGCTGGCTAACAAGGAATCATAGGGAGAAATCTGGCAATAGAAAATGAATGCTGGCTAACAAGGAATCATAGGGAGAAACCTGGCAATAGAAAATGAACGCTGGCTAACAAGGAATCATAGGGAGAAACCTGGCAATAGAAAATGAATGCTGGCTAACAAGGAATCATAGGGAGAAATCTGGCAATAGAAAATGAACGCTGGCTAACAAGGAATCATAGCTCGTACTTTAGGCTTGCTTGGCCATTTTTGTAATAATTGCTGTTCAGTTAGCTTACAACTAAATCAAGTACTTTCAAAATTGTCTTAAATTTATGCCCGGACCAAATGTCAATTTATATATGTAAAAGTCAACAACAACAGTCGTCTTCGAAGATTGCATGCAAATGATGTGTTTTCCCCCGCCGGCCAACGAACCAAACCCGTCTTGATGGTTGTCCCGTTCATTCCTGATACCGTTATTGCGCAAGAGTGCTTTGATAATGCAGCTTGGCCCCGCTGCTCTTTATACAAGAGAACGAATATGCTTTCCACATGACTGTCTGGGGTACGCTTAAAATGTTTCTGTAAAGTGAAAAAAATCTGGACCCCCCTGTAAGTAAAGACACAAAACAACAGAAAAATGAAAAGAGGAACCCACACAGCCATGCGTCTTTCGTGAAATCGGTCCAGGCAGGAAGCGCTCCTTACTAAGAAATCAAAATCATGCGACTTTCAATTTCATGAAGAGAAACCGAGAGAGAGAGAGAGAGAGAGAGAGAGAGAGAGAGAGAGAGAGAGAGAGAGTGTATGGGAGGTGGGGGATTGTAATCGTGCTTACGCTTATCGAGGTTTGTTCAAACTCATAAACTTGCTCTAACCGTGCACTCGTATGGCGTGGTCAGTAACTCTGCAGTTTGTAGACACATTCACACGTCTACACGCACGCACACAAACACGGACACGCACACACACTTTCGTACAAAATACACGCACGTACACACACGAACACGTACATACTCGTACACACATACACATGATGTTTGTTTGTTTTTTAAATCATAAGAAAGGCAAAGGCAAAAGTTTTTTCCTGAACATCACTTCGACTTGGTATCGTTCTGGCACGGTTCTTTCTAACTTTGAATTCCCATTTGCAAAATAAATGGACATAATCACTGACGTAATATGATCACTAACAACGTGCAGCCTGACAATGTATTCACTCCTATGTACAGTCTGAATTCCGCTTAAGCATGCGTGAGTGCCTTGATATGGGAAAGTGCACCAGGACATAAGAAGATATGTATAATAACAAGGAATGCATCATTTCATCTCAACATCCCATGCATACACGTTTGAATAACTTCATCGTACAACGTGAATAAAAATAGGAATGAGTATGACGTCATTTACCAAGTAATATTCAGTGAAAATGCGATACAATAAATTTTCAATCTCAGCATTTGGCAACTCTTGTTCTGTACGTTTTCCAGGTTATTTTGGGGTTCATTTTTTTTAATGGGCGCTTTACAAATGCTTGCTTGATCTCTTTTATTTCCTGACAATTTTAATTCAAATTTATAATAAATATCTCTCCTTTATAAAAATAGAAAATTGATATGTATAACAAACAGGTAGATATTATTTGAATTAAAACATAATGTTTGTGGAATATAGAGAACGTTAATATGTACAGTTCTTGAGTCGAAAGCTGATACGACAGTGCATCAGCGAAATAATATTCGATTAATTGTGTTCAAGTCAGCTGGAATAATATACAAATATTGATCCGCAGCAAATGCTTCTTAGAATGTGGTAATACTTAGTACGGTACTAATTATATCTATATCTCTCTTAGAATGTGGTAATACTTAGTACGGTACTAATTATATCTATATCTCTCTTAGAACTGTTTCAAAGCCTAGACGCTAAATGAAAGAAGTTTCAGTCTTTGTTAGCTGTATATGCTGTTTACACCACAGTACTGATATTAGTTAGGAGTGTGTTCAATACGTCATTAAGCTTAGGTGTTTTACGTGTTATGTGTATGTGTGCTTGTAAGAGTTTCTATTTGTGTGTATGCTTGTGTGCGCGTGCACAAACACACACACACACACACACACACACACACACACACACACACACACACACATACACACACACAGACACGCACACACACACATGATATTTGGAGCATGAGTGAAAGTTCCACATCAACTTAAAGTAAATTAATGTAAACATAGCTATAAATACTTAATTTTGCGATATCGGAAAACATTTACTTTTTTCACAAGTGAAAGTTATAAATGATGAATTAAGCAAGCAACTAATGAACAAGACAATGAAAGATAATGAACTGTACAATTTAATTGTCACTTCATCACTTATAAGCATTCAAATAAAAACTTAGAAAAAAATCATATACAATAGTACACGATGAAAAGTAATTCACCAGCAGTGTAATCAATGACGTCATTTGTCAGTAGAAATTGGAAATGGCTAATGCTTCTTTCAGTCACACACACACACATACACACACACACACACACACACACACACACACACACACACACACACACACACACACACACACACACACACACACAAATAAACACAAATACATTGAAATGGTATGTAATCATGCTTTGTGCTTAAATGGCACAATTACTGCCGCACGAAGCATCGAGATTTTAGAAGGAAAAAAAAGAACTAACTGATTTAACAGTACTCTAAATTATCTTAGCTTACACCAGCACTCTCGTACATATTTATTTATAATTTATTGAAGTATCTTATTGTGGCAAAAGAGATAGCAGATGACATTATAGCATGGCTGACAGTAAAGTTTTCTGGACGTCAGCTCGATCTTTTCCATAAAGTCGGGGTCAAAATGTAACTTCCGATGTACATAACTTATGGAGAGTTTATATTTTTTCCTAATAGAACATAGACAGAGAAAGATACTGGTTTGGTTCTGACCATGAGTAGAAGAAATATTAGAATGTTTTTTTCTGTTTAACATAACTTGTAAACATATATGAATGAATTGCAGAATTGTCTCTCCTCCCATTCACGTTAGACAGTATATTCACTAATGATTTAGTTTTCATTTTATTCTTTCATTTGTGTGCAATACTTAATTAAGAATAGAATCAGTATACATGTATCTATCAGGTAAGTTCTTGTCACTATTTATTTTAAAAAATATAATTATACGTAAACGTCTGTTTTGCATCATTGACAGGATGTTTTTGCTGTAGCCTGACAGAGGTTTGAATGGGAGTATTCAAAGTCTACAGGCAGAATTGTAGACCATACCCTTGGAAAAGTATCAAAGATAGTCGGAAGTGCATTTAGTCAACTATAGCTGTGGGCAGTAGGAAAACCCAAGTACGCTCCCGTCTGTGAATGAAGGGGAGTTAATAACTCGTTAGCATGGGTGACTCAAGGGTCAAGATGTGATGTGACAGAGTTGAGAACGTAAATAAAAATATGAATTAAAACCTCTTCTCTTGGAACTTTCCTAGATGTCAGACTAGAAGCAGGAAGTCCAATCCATCAAAAATCGTAAAGGTTTGGTCTGAGTGAGTCATATGGACTCTAAAAAAAAACAGAATGAATGTTTTCTGAAATGGAGCTCAGGAACCATAAATACAATATTGTTTTTTCACCCTTGTTTTGGCAGAAACTAAAGGTATGATATTTTTTAAAGTATTGTATGTGAGAGAATAATAATTTTGAAATTAGTTGTTTGGTGCAAAGTATGAGTATTGTAAATTGTAATGATATTAAATAGAATACTATGTATATTTTAAAATATTATTTTTCCCAAATTTAGTGAACATGTGACTTGAAGAATTTGCCTCTGATACACATTCAGTTAATTATTTGCAGCAAAATATTTAAAATGCATCCATTGGTTGCAAGGTTTTCCTTTTTTCCAATTTAGTTTTCTGATTTGGTCCTCGTGCGAAATTCTAGATCTAATCTCCAGTCTATGTTACGTCTTCGTTGGAACTGTGTGAGAAAATTCTTTGTGAAATTGTGCTTGTTCACTTGTGTTATAAGAAAAACAGATGGTGCAGATAAAGGCTGTGTGTTAACCACATCACTTGAGCGGTATATAAGCGTTACCCTGAACATTAGTGTCAAGAAGAGTTTCATCTCTCTAGAACTTTTAAGGTCAAGAGAATTGTTACTTCAAGAGAACAAACTCTAGACAAATGACGAACTGTGGGGAAATAATTTTCAAATAGTAAACAGCATTTGGAGACTGGCTATTTCTCTCTAGGATACTTTCTAGGATGATTTAAATTGTAATTGCCAAATATTTAGATTGACTTATTATTTTTTTTTTTACATTCATTCTTTCATAATTTCTTATCATCTTCACTTTATGTAAATTCATCTTGTAATGTACGTCGGTTTTGTTATATATAGCAGAAGATAACTTCGCTCTGGGGATCGTCGAGTCAACAGGAGAGTGTGTCGCTGGAATATTGTGATGTCCTAGATTGTAACTAATTTACGGCCAACCGACATAGCATTTAGGTTTAATAATATTTACTTAGTATGTTGAATGGTTACAATGGTAGATTGTCAGGACATGATTGATACAATTCAATGTTTACTTTGTAATATATTATTATGCTGAATAATTACAATGGTAGAATGTCAGGATGTGGATGAGACACCCTGTCACAGGATAGCAAGAAGAAAAAAACATGCACACACAATGGCAGAAGCGAACTGATTCACGACACATCTCACGTTTGCGAAACATTCCGCCTCAAATGAAAAGAGCACTATTTCTTAGAAATAAAGATATTCGTCATTTGACACTGTGGCAGTATGGCAGTGTCAAACTCGGTTATGAATGTCAACTCGATCTATGTGACGTACTGTCTGTGTCAACAACAGTCAACTTTTCATAAACAATAGGAGAATTAAGTTTGATGAGATAGCCTTTCTCTATATCATCAGCAGGTTAACATTGACCTTGACAACTACCATGATGGCACACTGAAGTGCTCTTTTAACTCCAGTACAGCAATGTCTCCTTAAGAGCGTCGAGGTGACTGCAAACAGCAACATAACTAACAACATCGCCATCAGCACAACGATCTTCTCATCCTCTTAAAGAACTGAGAATTATATGAAGTGGTTTTTATTCTAATCAACTGCCTTACCTAAACAACCAATCTAAAGTTAAGAGCAAGCCTAATAAAACGTTACGTCATATGACGTCATCAATTTTGTGAAAGGTGTAGTCCAAATACTGCACAACCACACCATGCCAGCACTCACTCAAGTAGGCCCTTCCATTCGTCACAGGTATGTACTTTTCTATACCAGATTAAATTACATTTATACACCGAGTCATAAATCAATGTTGAGCAATTCAGATCAGGCCAACAGTGTTAAGCAAAAAAAAAAAGTGCTCCAGAGACGGATCGAAGTATATTTAGCAAGACATGGTAAGTACGGTCTAGTTAGACCTAATTCTGATATTGTAGATTTTTATGATCTCGTTCGCCAATTTCAGCAGTTTTTCAAAACGAGGAAACTCAACTTTCCTGGGTTTTCTGTTGTCCGTTTAGAAATTTAACTGAATTAACGGAATTTCCGTTAAATAGCGGGAAACTTTAACCCCGTACATGAATGTTTGTGTGTACGCGCGCGTGCGTGCGTGCGTGCGTGCGTGCGTGCGTGTGTGTGTGTGTGTGTGTGTAAAGGAAAAGAAAGAGAAACGAAGAGAGAGAGAGAGAGAGAAAGGAACGAGAAACTAGGAAGAGAAGAGGGGAAAGTGAAAGAGTGAGGTAAGACAGACTTACTGAAAGATAGGGTAACGGAGAGAAAAAGAGCGGGAGGGATAGGGAGACGAACATTTTCTGAAAATTTTCTAAATTAGATTTCTAGTCCATTCAACAATATTCTGGAAGATTTCATTAATCTGAGAAACCTTAAATCGAGGCGGACTCCACCTGAGACACTGTTGTGTCTTCGATCTGATACTGTTATTATACAAGTCAACTTCGAAATGGTATTGAAATTCCATTTTAAAAGTCATCTTTGAAATGTTACTTGTTCTACACGTTGCAAGTCACCTTTGAAATGGTATTTGTACTATCTCTTACAAGTACAAATTTCCTTAAATCCAAACAGCAATCTTAACTCAGAAACTGCATTTAGCATGAGGAAGTGTCAATTAAAGAGACGTACAGGCAGGCAGAATCTCTGCTCGGTTCGAAATTAATGGTAGTAAACTTACTCCACTGATTCGTTTCACTCTTGTAGGCAGCCACTTCCCGCCCGCCCAGGCTTTTGTGAGTAGTCACGAGTGATTGGGGATGATGATGTTTTGGGGAGCATTAGGTTATCGCCCGTGACGCTAGCAAAGAGGTTAAGGAAATAACAAGTCCACTCTAGAGTGGATTTCCTTTGGGTGGTGAGTAACCAGTAGATACATATTCAAACACGAGCGCGCCCGCAAGCACATGTGGTTGTGTGTGGATGGGTGCAATGATGAATTAATAGATAGAATTAATCGCTGGATTCACATATAGTTTCAAAAATAGATGTATATATGACAGACAGACAGTGTAACAGGACAAATGAAATATAAACTTGATAAATATATCAATTAACATAACTTGACTCACGTCAACATTTAGTTGAAACTAGTCTGGCCTGCAAGGCTTCTCTTTGATGAGTAAGACCCAGCCCAGACACCTTTATTATTATTGAAGGGCTACTCTCTCGTCACCTTAATGGCTTAATTAAACTGTCCCAGCAATTAGCACTAGTACGTGCTTGAAAACCCAAATTCTCACCCACCTTTAGTGCTAACAAGTGCCAGAATATCTACCCTAATCGTGCTTATAAATTCACAATACTTAAAAGCCCAACTGCTCAAACCACTATGAAAGTAACGAAAAGAAACTCGACATACTGAGTTATTTAGATAATGCAATCCTCATTACACAGACTCATTCCTCATTAGACAAGACTTACTATGCTGCTAACTCAGTCCTCATTAGAAAAGAATTACTATGTAGCTAACTCAGTCCTCATTACTGAGTTATTTACATAATTCAGTCCTCATTAGGCAGACACTGAGTTATTTAGATAATTCAGTGTTCACTAGTGTTATTTAGATAATTCAGTGTTCACTAGAGTGACCTCTCTTAACCCTTCTTCATATGTGAACTTAAATCGAATATGGAATTGCAAACGTAATTTCTATTATCTATGGACAACATCAGAATTTTCTTACACTCAAAACTTCACTTCAAATCAGTCATAAAAACAGCTTCTACCTGATTCTCACCAGAAGACCACACTGTACTTCAGTTATTGAGGTAAACAACTGTTATCGAATATAATCCAAAGAACCACATTTCATTCAATTGGGTTTTCTTTCAATATTATCCATCTGGGTTATGAATGATATAACTATCACTTAGTTGATACAATAAACTCGTCTTTCAGTTTAATCAGTTTATTCAATAGTTAAAATATCCCAAGTTAATCTTGATGCATTCTTCTGATTAGCCTTTATTTTACGTTAATCAAATCGCGTCTTTCAGTGTAAGCAATAAATTAATTTTCTCAGGTTAAGCGGGAACATATTCTATTGACTTGCACACGTGACTACCCTTCACTCATGTTAATGAAATAAACTCAAGTTTCACTTTAGTCCACATGTCACGTTGCATTTCTGAAACATTAGCAAGGAACAATGAGAATTTCTATGCATTACCAGTCTGCATATAACATACATTTCAAAATTCATCAAAATTCAATTTACACAACATTGACTACCATCTCACCTGTGGAAACAGAGCTAGTCACTGGAAATAAATTGTTTTCTATAAGATTTCACCAGTTTTTGGCAAGCAAGGCTTTTAACCTAAACTTGCTAGTTCGTCCCATATCTTCGTATTCTTCTAAACATGATGATAGCGAAAGTCCTTTCAGGTGGGTCGGACGTTAAATCTCATTTTACCTGCATTCATTCTAAGATCCTAATTCGTTCGTTCCTCAAGCACACGTAATCACTTATCCATTTAGCTCCTTTTGTTTATTTTCCTTTTTGTTCTCACTCTCCCTTCATCCTATTCTTCTAGCCTCACATCCCCGCTCCCCATCAATTTTCTAAATGTGTCTTATTCTTATAAGAAATATATATATATATAAACTTAGGTCATTTATTTAAACACATCACAAATCTTAAATATGAATAATAATATATTAAAATAAATTGTAACTTGATTTATCCTGTTATCGATAGATTAAAAGAAATAGATTGGAGAAAACTAGAGAGAGAGAGAGAGAGAGAGAGAGATTTGGATTGATTAGAAAATCGGCATTGCCCTTCACTCATCTAGTTGATTAGATTTATATATGCACACACACAATATACAACACACGCAGACCACACACACAATATATAACACACAGTGACCACACACACACGCACGATTGTGAAATTTCGTTATGATTTTATTTCTTTCAATACTTTAAAAATTTTTTTAAAAGTCTGTGAATAATAATAATGTGATATAACATAAAAAATAAAAAAAAATAAAGAATATTTTTTTTTTTTTTAAATAAAAGATTTAGTCACGTGTGTGCTCTAGAGCAGTGGTCCCCAACCCCCGGTCCGCGGACCGGTACCGGTCCGTGGACCATATGGTACCGGTCCGTGGACCAAATGGTACAGGGCCGCCCAATTTTATTTTTACTCTAGTGTATTTCTTTCGGGTTTGTGCGACTTTCCATGGACGAGATTGAGTCTGAGCATTCATTCTCCCAGTTGGTGCACGATCATCTGTCTTTGCTTTTAAAGAATTCGAGCTCTACTTCCCAACCACACCAACACACTTCGCTTCGGACCACCGACGAACGCACTCCATCCATTGGACCGCCGGGAGGAGAGTCATGTCAAAGCGCCACACCAGACAAACCAGCACTAAGACTCAGCCCTTTTCAGGGCTGGCAAAAATGCCACTACTGCCCACTCCACCAAGTGACATTTTACGCGATTCTGAGTCAGTCACAGAAGATGCGGACGGCCCTTTCTGTTTCACAAACGAGCGCATAGCCCAGCTGAGACAGATACGGCAAACGAGGCTTGAAGAGGTGCAAACATTAAGAAGTACAAAGAAGAAGACTGGACAAAATACTGCTGTGAAATCAGCAAACCAACCGAAAATGGGGGCATACGAAAAGTTACCCCCTTCACCTTCACACTAGAAACTAAAAACGTTGAACTACAAAATGCGTTCACTAATTTGCTGTTGACCCTCTTCCACACAAAAAGAGAAGATGAACTTACACTAGACAACAAGCCATCTTAACCGCAATTGGTCTCCATAAGATTTTAAACAAGCACCTGACAAGGCAACCCGAAAAAAAAACTACATCAACAGACTGTGAAACACAGACAGACATCTTCTGGAAAATAACGCCGACAACAAAAACACGCTCTTCACAAACGGAAAAGGAGGAAACAACGCGAAAACCCACACAGGAAGACGGCACAACTCAAACAGTCAAAGGAAAAAGCCACGTTTCCACCCAAACTCTACAAGCCACTACAAGAGAAAGTGGAATAAACACCAACATCATCTGGAAAATTCCACCTACGGCCAAAGTGAATTCAACTCAAACAGCAAAACAAGAAATCAGCCAGGCATTCTCGCAAACTCCAAAAACCCACAACAGATAATAAGGAAACTCAGACTACAAGCTCTATCAGCAAAGAAAAAGAAATTAAAACAACTACCACCGAAAATAAGAAGAAACGCCAAAAAATCTCCAGCACACAAACGGTACATATCAAGACGCAAGAAAGAAAAATACAAACAGAAAAAGAAGTGAAGACAACTGACGCAAAGACCGAAACAGAAGTCGACAACGCTCCAACTACACCATAAGAAACAACAACAACGACTAAACCAACTGCCCCCAATCCACAGCCAGAGTCACCACCAGGGACTGCAACAAAGACAACCACAACAGACACACGAGGAAACACTACAGAACGGAGCCCCAAATCAAAAAGATGGCGCCCGCCACAACACATCAGACGACAACAACACTATCATCTACTACAGCCACAACAACAGAATCCACAACAACAACGGCAGCGCTGCGACAACAACCACCGCCGACAACAACAACAACAACGGTGGCAGGACAGGGAGCAACATCACATGCAGTGGGGATATTATAACCACCCCATTGCTGATCTAATTCAACTAATGCTTGCCGTAAACACCCACCTACATACAGTCCAACGGCTACCGGGGATATCAACAACAACAGTGCCAACGACAACAACAACACCACTGGTGAACATTACAGGGTGGGGAGTGAACATCCTGGGCGCACATACACACTAAGTACAGACGATGTGGTATTATCCTGGGCTCTGTAAACCCCCTCACCTGCCCATACAACAACGGCCACCACAGCACTTAAATCCGTATTGCCATTTCCGAATCCTATTTGTGTGAAGCGGGGTTTTCTGCAGTGACAGCAACCAAAACAAAACAACAAATGGACATAAGCAACTCACTTCGGGTGTAATTGTCTCCTATTACCCCCAGATGGAACCGTCTCGTTGCAAAGAAACAAGCTCAGGGTTCTCTCTGATTTAGCGTTCTAGTGAGTTAAAATGTTAAATCACTTTATATTAATTTTTTGGTGTAACTGTATTTTAATTTGAAGGCACGTTTAAATACAATTAAATTAAAATTATTAAATCAAAACAATCTAAAATATAAACAATCAACGTCCCCCCACATCATCGGGCCGCGGTAAAATTATCAAGCGTTGACCGGTCCGCGGCAAAATTATCAAGCGTTGACCGGTCCGCGGCGATGAAAAGGTTGGGGACCACTGCTCTAGAGAAGCTTCCTCACACTCTCTTGTGAACGGTCAACTAATCTGATGCTAGATCAGCCTCAAGAAGCTATCTTTGTGCACTTACCTAAGTGGCTTGGCCATGACGCATTCTTGACATTCCTGGAAGCACTTGTAGGATGTAAAAATGGCCAGCTTACCATTCTCAGCTCATCCCACTGTTTCGTGTTAACTGATCATATTACATAATGAAATTATCAGAAAACTGGAGAATCATCTGGAGTTATTTCTTGAGACCTTATAAACAACCAGACGTGACTAAAACACTTTGTGACATTTCATAGAGGATATGACTGAATGCTGAAGATGTTAAGTGCCCTGAGCAATTAGTTTGACTACTTCACGATGTAGCTTGAAATACTTTTCTATTTTTCGACTGTTGTAATTTTATATTAGTTTCCAAGTGTAGGAGAGTTTTTTGTGTAAAATTTCATCTTTAACCATTTTGCTTTCGTTTTTTGTGTGTAAAATTTCATCTTTAACCATTTTGCTTTCTTACGCATTATTTTAATGTACATTCTTTCACAGAAGCTTGTTCATTATTTTCTTTATTGCTCTTGCTACTTAGATATTATTTGAGATGATCTTTTCTAATATTTCCTTGTATGTATTTGCCTACTCTTAGTAGAGAAATTCTATTATTAAATGTAAATTTAGTATAGCTATGTGCTTACACTTAGTAGAGAAATTCTATTTTTAAATGTAAATGCAGTATAGCTATGTGCTTACTCTTAGTAGAGAAATATGTGCTTATGTGATTGTATCTCTTGTTAGTAGAAATGATGTATTTAACTCTGTTTACTGATTAGTTCAATGTAAGTTATTTACTCTGAGAATGTCTACATACTAGCATTGCACTCTGTTGTCTTAGTTAACGCCTTAAAACTTGTACTAGATATTTGTAGTACGATCAGTCACTGTGCTACGTAGGAATATGACAATGTACCACTTTGCTACACTAGGCGATGTCATTGTCAAATAATGACATTTTGTAGCCACATTTCCAGCTTTCGCTAGAAATAGTTTACCAAAACTCTCTCATTATAAGATTCAATGACCGCTATCAGCTGTGTTTAAAATGCCGAAAGTGTGTAGATGTCCTAAATATTAAATCTTAGTTTTGATTTTTTTCTTTAGCCTAACCACATTCCTGTACTAATTAATCATTAACCCAGAAGGTTTATTAGAGATAATACTACGTTTGAAAGAGTATTCTATCAAACACAGGACGAGTGATTTTAGGTCCCTATGCTTTTGCCTGCAGATCTGCACCTTATAATCAATTTTGAAATTTAACCGACTCCTCAGCCGCAACGCCCACACCCGGCTTAACCAGACAGGACACCCTTCCATTGGATTCGCATCTCCCACCCGCTCTAACAACCCATACGAAATCTATCAGGCGAAAGTATTAAACTTAAATGGCTATACAACCAATACCTTCTTCAGCTCTTGAGCTTTCTCACCTGCCACCCGCTATAACAACCCAGACTAGAAACAACCAATAGCTTCTTCAGCTTTCTCAACTGCAAGAACTTTCAAAAATTCACAACAATCCTTCATATTGCCAACTATTACGTAACCTAAGTGCTATATAATTTTTAAAGTATATTTATTGAAACATAGGTCGCTCGGGTTGGCGTGACTCACTTTCATGTTAAGTGTTGCTTTAATTACACAACTCTAGCTATATCAGGAGGCTCGGAGCTTTATTTTTATCTCATTCTGCTATCTATCTTCTTTCTATCAAGCTTGTGTGACCAGCCAGGATTGTGTTTTGGGGGCTAGCCTACGATTACGGGGGAGCCTTATCTCATCTCCCAAGAAAACGTCATAGGCTCAGCAAGGACTACGTCATTCATGGTACTTTCCAGCGTGTACAGATTGTCTACACCTAGCTGACAAATGTACTTTCCAGCATGTACAGATTGTCTACACGTAGCTGATAAATGGACTTTTCAACGTGTGCAGATTGTCTACACGTAGCTGGCAAATGTACTTTCCAGCGTGTATAGATTGTCTACACGTAGCTGACAATTTTTTTTTTATATGTGTATGCAATATACAAGTATATGTCTATCTTTTTATGTATTAGGTGTATATATTTAATTGTTTTGTTGGATTAGTAAAACGTGAGTTATTTATAGCGAGATTGTCTTGACAAACACTGTAAACTCTTGCCAATAGCTAATGTTATAAGACATGAGACTGCCTTTACAAACACTGTAAACTCTTGCCCTTAGTTAATGTTATAAGACACGAGACTGCCTTTACAAACACTGTAAACTCTCGCTCTTAGCTAATGTTAAAAGACATGAGACTGGCTTTAAAAACACTATATACTACTGCCTTAACTAATGTAAGACGAGATTGTCTTTACAAACCCTGTAAACTGTTACTTTAGCTAATGTTATAAAACACCTGCATGTATCTTGTGCTACATCATTTTATTATTCGTAAGTAAAAATACCAGTACCATTGTAGCTGCAAGGTAGGTTGACGCTTTATAGAATTTACTATGTAGCAACAGTCCACACATTGAAACTGTTTTTGCTTGACGCTGTTTCAGTGTTGAAATTTCCTTCTATTGAAACGCTTCCAATTCAAGAGTGTACAGACAGTTTAACTCCTGATTGGCCAAGTTCTGGTTCAAGGTAGAAAGCTACATTCAAGACCTGTGCTAGTGTTCATTATTACCATTGTAACTCATCCTAGACCAAGCTGTCACTCCCCCATCCTCGGTAAGCAACCTTGCCTGGAAACACGTGTTAGAATCATTCTCAGTGAAGACTATACGCTTGAGTTATATCGAAAGCAAAGACTTATCGACTCGTGTCAACTAGTGCTCATTTAATAGAATGAAGTTTAATTACGCTGTCTCTTTGGTTACAGTATTATTATATGGCCTTTGCATGTCTGTTGTGATAGCAATAAACATTGTTCATTTTTATGTTTTGTTTTAGTCTTTGATCTATATTTTGTTTTAGATATTTTTTATTTTAATCTTTGTTTAAACATCTTTAACCAGCGATTGCTTTAATTTGCCCTTTTGTTAAATACCAAGTACCACCAGTTCATTAATCTAATTCTTCTCTTTATTTTATCTATTGTCTACACATGGCATGAATGAGTTTTGTTGGCATGATTGAGTGTGACTCAGCATGAATGTGACTAGACATGAATGAGTGTGACTCGGCATGAATGAGCGTGACTAGACATAAATGAGTGTGACTCACCATGAATGAGTGTGACTCAGCATGAATGTGACTAGACATGAATGAGTGTGACTCGGCATGAATGAGCGTGACTAGACATAAATGAGTGTGACTCACCATGAATGAGTGTGACTCAGCATGAATGTGATTAGACATGAATGAGTGTGAATCGACATGAATGAGTGTGACTAGACATAAATGAGTGTGACTAGACATAAATGAGTGTGACTCAGCATGAATGTGACTTGTCATGAATGAGTGTGAATCGACATGAATGAGTAGGAGAATGAGTGTGACTAGTCATAAATGAGTGTGACTAGACGTAAATGAGTGTGACTAGACATGAATGTGTGTTACTAGACATGAATGAGAGTGACTCAGCAAGAATGAGAGTGACTAGATATGAATGTGTGTTACTAAACATGAATGAGTGTGACTAGACGTGAATGAGTGTGACTAGGCATGAATTAGAGTTATTCAGTTTGAATGAGTTTGAATAGGGTGTGTGTCTTAGATGAGTATCAATCCGTCTGCTTTGTAATTGTAACCATGGAGAAATTGTTAGTGCGATAGGTGAGAGTGGAACTCGATACCAAAATCATTGTAGCACTCACCCACCTTTACTACATACCCAGCCCTATTGTCGCACTCACCCACCCTTACTACATACCCAGCTCTATTCACGCACTCAACCACCCTTACTACATACCCAGCCCTATTGTCGCACTCACCCACCCTTACTACATACCCAGCTCTATTCACGCACTCACCCACCCTTACTAAATACCCAGGCCTATTCATGCACTTCCACCACTAATTCACTAATACGTTCAGTCAGCTGAACCAAAAAAAAAAAAATAATAACTCGATCATGTAAACAAATGAAATTTATATTGATATAAACACAATGGAACCTAAGCACTGGTAAACATATATATATATAAAATATCTGGACTCTTACTCGAATTGTGCGGGGTCGAATTTGCACTTCTGTTAATAGGAAAATTATCAAAAACATTTTTATGCATATATAAATGTTGCTGCACTCCACTCCATAGGTAATTAAAATTATAATTATTCACTGGGTGAAAGTTGGTCTGCGCTTTAATTAACAAAATATAATGCAAAATTGTGTTCAAATTGAGTAGGTTCATGCACTGAAATCCAAGTACATATATATAATAATAATTATTTTAAACACTCATTTATTTAATGAAGACTTTGAGCTAAAGCGTAGTTAAAACAAACAAAACCATTTATGATCTGCTGCTCTTTTTGTCTAAGTAGCAAATAACTATTAGTTTTTAACAGATGCTATATGAATGTAAACATTCATTTTTTAGCTATTCATAAACCAGTGTAAGACAAAAACAACAATACATATTAGCAACATTAAAAAACTATTGAAAGATACCAGCGTCCTTGAGTACAACAGTTTTATATACATATTTCAAACTTCACGACTAAAGGTTCTAGCTATGGTGTACATGTTTATACATTCAATTAGTTTGACAGTCAATCTTTTCAATAAATTATTTATTGTAATATATTGATAAACTTCGATGACAGTACACTCACTCACTCACTCAAACTACATTGTAAATAAATATACAATTCTTTCTATATAAATAAGTACATCTATAACAAAAGGCACACGTATGTGGACGCTTTGGGAAAACTTTTAACTAGTCGAGAAAAAGACACAACTAATACTGAACAAACTCAAACTTATATATGTACTGAAGGTATATTATTTATGCAAATACGTAATTCCATTTTAAACGTAGATACTTGTGTTATCAAACACACAAAGTTTAGAGGTAGACATGTGTACATATTCTGCAATCTGCGCTTTGCCACATGGAGGATATACATCGTAGGTGCTGGTGCCGGAGTTTCACAACAGGTAGGAAGGCGGCATTACATATACACCCACTCGTCCACTCATATTCACATACACACACTTGCATGCATATGTGTACACGTAGAACACACACATATACATACACTCGTATACGTATGTATGTAAAACAAACACATTCAAATGTACACAAACACACACACACACACACACACACACACACACACACACATACACACATACACACATATATACATATACAGGCCACGATGTACAGCTTGCCATTTACAGCACGCTGCTTAGAAATTTATCATGAAAATGTCTTTAGTGCATGCACTGCACCTGGTCATAAAAGTAAACATTACTTCTGTTTGCTGAGAAAGGTAAGCACCTACTCCTTTGTTGCTTAACTTGTCTAGCTTTTAAAAAAATAGATAATGAACTATGTAGCCACCATGTATTTTATTTTATATTAACAAACAAAATAAAATATAACAAGAAAAACAGATCTTGAATATTTACATTTGAATGGTCGCTATTTGCAAGAGGTCCAGTAATACGCACGAGAGAAGCAACACAACCACTACTACGAGAGTCATTTCCGGTTCGAATTATACAGATAAACGTGATTTATGCATCACTGCATTTGTTTACCAGTCAGGGTGCAGCTGAACCCAATCCTAGCCACCTTGGTGCTTGAAAATACACAACTCGTGTGGGGGTGATAATGCATTTATTCTTTCAGCCTGGAAAAGAAGTCACTAGGTACCACGCAATTCTTTTGCAGTTATAGTCACGAGAAATGTTTTAAATATTCAACCCCAGAATGAAATATCAAACATACGAGTGTACTCTGGAACTCTGACACGTTGGACGTCTTGCTAGATACAGCAGTGTACCGCTCATACAGGTCTGATGTCTTGTTAGATACAGCAGAGTACCTCTATATAAATAGGATATCTTGCTAGAAACAGTAGAATACTGCTCATACAGGCATGATATCTTGCTAGATACAGTAGAATATCGCTCATACAGGCCTGATGTCTTGTTAGATACAGCAGAGTACCACTATACAGACAAGCCTGATGTCTTGCTAGGATTGAATAACACTTTTGCCAGACTTGATATTTTGATCGGATAAAATAACACTTTTGCTAGGTCTGTTATCTTGCTAGGATTGAGTAACACTTTTGCCAGATTTATTATGCTCAGATATGTCAGATATGTCAGACTTGATTCTTGCTAGGATAGAGTAACACTTTTGCTAGCCTGATATCTTGTTAGAATTGAGTACCACCCATGCTACGCTTGAAATCTCACTAGAATAGTATACCACTCTTGCTAGTTTGATGTCTTACTAGAACATAATACCACTCTTACCTGGCTTGACGTCTTACTAGAACAGAATACCACTCTTGCCTGGCTTGATGTCTTACTAGAATAGAATACCACTCTTGCCTGGCTTGATGTCTTACTAGAATAGAATACTACTCTTGCTAGTTTGATGTCTTGCTAGAACAGAATACCACTCTTACTAGTTTGATGTATTACTAGAATAGAATACCACTCTTGCCTGGCTTGATGTCTTGCTAGAACAGAATACCACTCTTACTAGTTTGATGTATTACTAGAATAGAATACCCCTCTTGCCTGGCTTGATGTCTTGCTAGAATATAGAGTTGTATACTTTCTGCGAAGCTAGTTGTCTTGATAACTTGCAGTGTTGTACCACTCTTACACCTCTAGTTGTCTGTCTAGTTTGCAGTGTTGAAGCACTTTTATACACCTATTATTTATGCAATAAATACTGAACTATTCTTCAAGAGTATTTGACTTGCTAGCTTAGAATACGATATATAATTTATTTTGCCAATTTGGTTCTCTTG
This sequence comes from Sinotaia quadrata, assembly GCA_028829895.1. Lineage (NCBI taxonomy): Eukaryota > Metazoa > Mollusca > Gastropoda > Architaenioglossa > Viviparidae > Sinotaia > Sinotaia quadrata. Next base: position 36,322,648 of record CM054180.1, read on the forward strand.
CCGCTTAGATTAATGCATCGTCTATTTCGCCTTCTTGTTGACTGCCTTAGCTCTGAGAATGTACCATTTATTTTCCAGTTTAGCTGACTTGTTAGCTAAGAAGGCGGTAACATTTTGCCACTTTAGTGACTTCTGCCTCGGAATAAACACCAAACACTTTCCAGTTTGTCTTGCAGTCCTTTTGTAGAGTATCGAACTTACAAGGAGGAATGTCTTCTTAGCTTTACATTAACAATGTAAAACACAACGATCTTTTGCAGTTTACCAGGAACGCCTGTGTCATCGTACAATGTGCTAGATGTGTAGTCTCGTGCCATTTAGCGTCACTTACTAAGTACAAGTCCATCAATGGCTAGTACAACGTGAAGACAGCTATCGTTGTCTTGTGTACATCAACGGTTGTCCGGCAACGTGAACATCATCGTATGGCATGTACACGACATCTTCTGGAAACTGAAAACAGAAACACACTTGAATGAACTCTGAGTTAGTTCCTGCTAGATATTGTTGCTAGTGGCAGTGGTAGTGAAATAAGTTAAACTGTGGAATAATGAGTATGAAAGTTATATATATGCAAAGGACATATATTCGGGGTTGATTTGTGGAAAAAATGTTGTTTCTATCATTTATTTATTTATTTATTTGAAAAAACTTTTATGTGTTCGCTAATTCAATCACTAATTCAATCCAAAAGACGCTCACAACTTTTTCACTGAACCAGTTTTTATGTATTTTTCTCTGTATTTGCATCTGCCGATTTATTTATATGGTTTTCAACATGCACACTTTTTATATTTATTTATATACATATTTATTGAGATGGCTCTTTGCGTACACATTCATATTATGTACGTATTCTTAGCGTATATATATTTAGTTAAATGATTTTTAGGATAAACATATAATTATTTTCATGGCTCTCAGCAGACCCATTTAGTTTTATGGTTGTCACAATACAGCCATATATGGTATTTAGTTAAGTGGTATTTAGCAAATGCAGTTTTTATGTAACATATTAAAATTATATTTTAATGTAGAAGAATGGAAATGACTTCCGCCTATAATCTTTTAGAAACAGTTAAGAAAAATAAATTAAACATTTTCATCCTTTTGTGAATTTACAGAGGAACTAAATCAACAATATATATAGCCGACGAATAATCGAAACGCAAAAATCCAAAATACTTCAAACATAACCATACCCACACATGTGCAACCAGTACTGTGTCAGTACCAACACATATATACAAGGTATTTGCAAAATATATATTATAACCCATCTCTTTAGTTAAGAGGCCAAACAACTGGATGCAACACTAACAGAACATCAGTACAAGAAAGCTAATACTTTCAGAACATCGATTTCATCAAACAAAATAGAAAGAGAACATCAACATGGTCACACTCACAGGTAACTTCTAAATACTAACAGAACACCAGTACCACCAAACTAAATTCTAATAGAACATCGATACATCAGGCAACACTACAGAACACAGATACATCAAACTAAATTCTAATGGAACACCGATACATCAAACAACTCTACAGAACACAGATACATCAAACTAAATTCTAATGGAACACCGATACATCAAACAACACCTCAAAACACCGATACACCAAACTAAATTCTAATAGAACATCGATACATCAGGCAACACTACAGAACACAGATACACCAAACTAAATTTTAAAACCGATACCATGAAATAAACACCAGCTAAAACCGAAAATATTAAAGTAAACATCAAAACCAACAAACTAAACACTAACAGAACAGTAGTGCCATTCAGCTAAATACTTTCATAAAGACACAAATACTATCAAACTAAACACTTTCAGAACACCAATGCCAGTAAACGAAACGTGTCTTTATAATAGCAGCAAACACCACTTTCAGAACACCAATGACAGTAAACGAAACGTGTCTTTATAATAGCAGCAAACACCACTTTCAGAACACCAATGCCAGTAAACGAAACGTGTCTTTATAATAGAAGCAAACAACACTTTCAGAACACCAATGAAACACTAAACTAATGCCAGCACATGAAACTAAACAGTAATACACAACCAATGCCATCAATTCAACTTCAGCAGAACAACAATGCCAAATAAAATACCAGATATAACACTTCTCTTTACTGGTACGTTCACGTTTTATCATGACAAAAGTGCTTTAAAATATTTTAAGATCATCTGAAGTAAAATTAATTTACACATTTTCTTTCAGCGCAAACTTAATATAACGAAACAAGCCGAACAATCACTTTGTTGATTCTGTTTTAGATCTGAAGATTAAAAGGTCTAGTTATTGCAATCATCCATTTTACGGGTGTTGAATCAACATGCCACATAGAAAGCTGTGGTGTCCATTTACTTTCGATTTCTTTCAAGAGCTCGCTGACGGCTTGGAAGGAAATTAATTCCCAATTTTATACGAGAGAGTGTGGATAGTGATACCAGCATAATAATAACCCCAAAATGCTGTTTTCATACTCGACCTTAAGTAAAACATCAGTCACTCATTGCTATCTGTTTCTTAGAATATAGAAGAAGACTTCTTAGAAGTCGTGAATGGTGAAATAATATTATATATTATATACACTTGTTTAATATATATTTCACCATTCAGGACTTCAGTCAACATGTAGCACTAGGATAATGAATATCGCTGCTATTTTAAATGCAATGTGTTTGGGTTCATCACAATACCTTTCAAACAACGTAGTTCTTTTCAAAAATATACTCTTTCAAAAAACTATTTCAATTTTTAAGTTCACTAAATTGATTGATTGAGCAAATAAATAATGTTCGATCGGGTAGTGAGTGAATGAGTGAGGATCTCATGCATGATTTAACTTTGATGAGCTGCAGACATACTGCATGCGACTGTTGATTATCTAGAGCTCTTTTTTCAGCTGATAACACCATTGACATTTTCATGTTTTCTCCGGGTAAGCAAATGAGGAGGCTAGATTTCGTGTTCTCTTAGTCTCACTAGATGCAATTTTCACCACTAACATCTAGATGTAAAATATCGACCATAACCTGACTCCATTAAATAAAAGGATGGCTAGCGTCCGTCCCTAAAGCACCATCGGCGGTCTAACCCATAACACGTCTTGAATGATATTTCATTTGGGTATAGCTTTAATAGACTTTAACATATCAAGACTGGTGCAATATATATATATTTAAAATTTTAAAAAACTTTTCTTTTGAAAGACATGCAATGAAACTATTGTAAAAGTCTGGTTTACCATGTCCTCATCGGAGACAGTGTCGCTGCAGTAATCGCCGATAGATTCTGACCAATCGGCTCCGTGCTCGTGTAATACGTCAACGAGATCAAGTCGGTGACGTCCCCTGGCCAACTGTAAGGCAGTCTGATGAGCAAAGTTTTCAGCGTTGATTTGGAGTTCCGGGTGAGAAAGAAGTAACGGGATCACACCGTGGTCACTTGGGTGGCAACTCTCGACAGCGAAATGCAAAGCAGTCCGTCCGCTCTTTCCATCCTGTTTAAACAAACACCAGGTGATATGTAGAACAGCAGTACAGGTAGTTTATAAAGGGAAACAAACCTAGTGGTGTAATGCAATATTTCTTGAAACAAACACCAGGTGGTATGTAGAACAGTAGTACAGGTAGTTTCTGAGGGGAAACAAATCTAGTGGTCTAATGTCATGTCATATCTGCTGAAAGTGCATGTAATATAGTTTAGTTCACCATTTAAGTTTTCATGACATGCTTGATCCTATATAAATTAATTTTATTTGAAAAGAGAAAGGGACACACAAAAATGCATACCCCTATCCCCCAACTCACACACACACACACACACACACACACACACACACACACATACACAAACACACATACACAAACACACACACAAACACACATTCACACACACATACATAATCCCTTTGATGAAAGGCATATGAACAGAAATAGTACTGAAAACGTTCATTTCAATCACATAGTTTTTTACTTAAAGGGCTCGTGGTAAAAACACGTTTATATTTCCATTTAATATTACAAATTAAAGTTTCGCAAAGATGTGCTGTAAGTTAAATTTGATTCCATTCTCCAACCCACCCACCTACCCTCAATTTTGATGTTTAGGCATCTGTCATTAAACTGCTTGCTTTTTCTGTTACCTTAGCATTGATGTTAGCACCGTGACGAAGAAGAAGACGAATTATATCCGGACGAAAATTTTCGACAGCAACATGCAAACACGTTAGTCCTTCGAAGTTTCTAGCCGAGAGTGCATCTTCCGCCTCTCTTCTTCGATCCACAACTTTTCTCTCCACCTCAAAGTCATCGTTGCCGTTCAGGTCAAGGTCGTGCGTCTCGTTCTGCGGTGGAACCGGCTCCAGCATGGCCTGCAATATCTCGATATCATTTCGTTCGCAAGCCGTCAGCAAGGGTGTGTTGCCATGGCAATCTTGGACAGACAAAGAGGCTCCGAGACTAAGCAGTGGCTGAATGGCCGCAGGATTGGAAGCAAGGACAGCCAGATGAAGAGGTGTCTGGAAGAGTCGGTTTCTGGAGTTGATCTGCCCTTGCAGACCCAGCAGCCGCACCAGATCCAAAAGGTTCGTTACTCTGTGCAGGACGGCCAAGTGAATTATCCTGCCATGATAAAGGTATATTATTTATGCTGAAACTACTTTTCAGAAAAAAGTGATTAATTTCGCCTGATAAAAGTACGACGTTTATGTTGATCATACTTCTCATGACAATCACAACAAACTGTAGTATCCTTCTATGATAAAAGTACACTATGAATGGTCGAACCTACTTCTCACGAAAACACCATAACAAATTGTTTAGAATTTATTTTCCTGCCATGATAGAAGTAGACTATTTATGCTGAAACTACTTCTCACAGAAGTGAATAATTTTGCTATGTTAAAAGTATATATTAATGGTTGAAACTCATGCTCAACAAAACACCATAACAAATTGTTTTAGAATTTATTATCCTGCCATTATAAAAATACACTGTTTATACTGAAACTGTTTTCTTCTCAAAGATATCATTAGCAAATTGAATTATAATTTATTTGTTCAAGCTTATACACGAAGATGCTTTGTTTATAAGCAAACGTCATTTACAGTTCCAAAGAAAACGAAAGCAGATTAATACACATGCATGTATGATTTTTGAAATATACTGCAAAAGGAATACACCTTCACTTCACTCGCGATACAATTACAACGCTTATACACCAAATGAAAATAAATACTCACTCACTCACAAACACGGGTATATTTAAAAAACAATTAAACATAGATACAGACATAAGTACACACCCACCCACATACACAAGCAAACACACGAACCACTTCTCTATCTATTAACACAAAATTCGGATTAATGATTATGCTATGCTAACTGCCTGTAGTATACAGAGTCTACATTTATTTTCTAAATCCTTGCTCTATTATAGGCAGTTTATATGTTTTATTAAGAACAGTATAATAAATATATATAATCATATATAAATTTATGTCTTATAGTATAATATCATATATAAATTTTCAACATGTAAGGTGTGTTTTAGGATCTCCAATGATGTACCTTGCTGGACTTTTTAAAAACACACTCTCGCACACACGCTTACACTCTCAGAAACACACTCTTAAACTTTCACAAGCACACACTCTTACACTCTCAGAAACACATTCTTAAATTTTCACATGCACACACTCTTACACTCTCAGAAACACACTCTTAAACTTTCACAAGCACATACTCTTACATTCTCACAAGCACACACTCTTACACTCTCAGAAACACTCTCTTACTCTTTCACAAGTACACACTCTTATACAAGCACACACTCTCATAAGTACACACTCTTGCACTCAGACAAACACACACTAATACACTCTTACAAGCACACTCTTGTACTCTCACAAACACACACTCATACACTCTCAAAAACACATTCTTACACTTCACAAGCAAAACACTCTCACAAACACATTCTTACAATTCACAAACAAATACTCTCACAAACACATCCCTACACTTCACAAGCAAATACTCTCACAAACACGCACTACACTCTCACAAACACAGTTTTACACTTTCACAAAGAACAATCTTACACTCACACACAGTCACACTTTCGTGGACACACAAGGCGAAACCCTCATGAGCTAAAAGTCGGAAAGTTTCATGCCAATGTCTCGGACTTCCGCTAGACAGTATTAAACACTTGTTGTCTTGTTCACGTCTTACAGTTGGATGCCACATTAGCACCACATGCATAGTCAGGCCTGAAGTAGCTCAGTGACTGTGCATGAATTGAACAAAAGAATAAATTATTTTGGAATGGGCACCCGAGGGTGTCTATACTCTAAATATAAACTCTCCAACATTCGTCTTTCCACTCACGATAGAGTGGAAATATACCATTATCTTTACCTTTATCAAAGACCATCTTTTATTGACTCCCCAGGTAGAATCAGTCTGACAAACTCAAAGGAGTATTTGTCGATTCAATTTTATATGGGGGCTGGGGGTAGCCAGTTCTTTGAATCACTCTGTGTATTTGAAAATATTGTAATTGTCGAGAAATCTTTATCGTACGTTTGCTGACGGCATCTACCATCCTCTCAGATTTGCTTATTTTTTGTTACTTTTAATTTAATTTTTTAAAAGTAATCTTGAACAATTGCAAAAGTCGTCATTACTGCCAGAATAACAAGAGTTCTGAAGCCTTCAAATGTACGACAGATCTTGACAATATAAAAATACGTTTTTATTTTACATTGCCCGACCTTACTACTATTTTAGTTTCCTTCAGGCTAAATTGAATGTAGAGCCAAAGCTTCTGAACTATCACATTAAATATAGCAAGCAGTGCACTTGTAAATAGCTCTACAAAATAATTTCTGTGTTTAACTCAGCACTGAAGCAGAACGCCGAATATCAAAAGTATTTCACATGACAAAGTAAAATAAGTGTTAAGAAGCAGTAGTGGGTCCAGTCCAAAACAATTTAAATACTTCTTTTCCACAAAGTAAATAAGTGTTATGAAAGAGTAATGGATCCAATCCAAAACATTACAAATACTTCCCCTCAACAAAGTAAAATGTGTGTACTGCTGATTGATGCATCCAAAACACATTATACCGGGTAGTTCAACCCCGCAAAGTAAAATGTGTGTACAGCTGATTGAAGGATCCAGTCCACATTATATCACGTAGTTCACCTCCACAGGTAAAATAAGAGTACGACTGAGTAGTGATTCCAATTCACATCATAAATATTTCACCACAACAGAGTAAAATTAGTTTATCACCGAGTAATGGATTCTGTTCACAGCATCACAAATATTTGATTAACAGGCCAACATCCACCTGACAAAAAATGATTGTCCAACTGAGTGCTGAAATCAAAGAGCCAAGCAGCACCATTTTTATTAATAAACCTACTTTTATTGACTGATCTGTTTCTGTTTAACGCATTCTTCTAAAGATGGTTGATTGCGCGGCCGGAACTGACATCATCCTGAACAGAAGTCAAGTGAGTGTAAAGCCAGAAAGTCGGAATTGACATCAAACTTAATACAAGCTAGAGAGGCCGGAAGTGACATCAACCTTAACACAAGTCAAGCGAAAGTAAAGCCAGAAAGCCGGAATTGACATCAACCTGAATACAAGTCAAGCAGTCAAGCGAGAATAAAGCCAGAAAGTAGGAGCTGACACCAACCTGAACACAAGTCAAGCTAGACTGCTAGAGTAAAGCCAGAAAGTAGGAGCTGACATCAATCTGAATACAAGTCAAGCGAGGGTAAAGCCAGAAAGTAGGAGCTGACATCAACCTGAACACAAGTCAAGCGAGAGTAAAGCCAGAAGGTAGGAGCTGACATCAACCTGAACCCAAGTCAAGGGAGACTGCTAGAGTAAAACCAGAAAATAGGAAATAGCAGACCAATCGGCCTGCTTCTCACTAACAGACCTGTTTGACTGATTTTATCGAATGATAATTCTGCTTAACGTCCACTGCCAATGTTCGTTGATTTCGTGGATGGTTTCCTAAGTTCAATTTCCAAGTGGGTAAAGTGATTGCTATGAGAAATATGTGCAATCCATGTACCACAATCACAAATCTTAGGCAATGCTGAAGATAGACACTAGCTTTTCGCTGACCGGGAAACGATTCCAGCTCGGGTGAAAGACTTACGGGTGTCTTTTAATCGCTCACTAGCACCATATGGTGTCTTGTCCATCTGATGGATGAAAAACTATGTTTTCTGTGAGCTACAAGTCACACACTCGCTCAAGATCCATTGGCAGTTAAATACTGTATAGAACACGCCATTAGCTGAACTTTTAAAGTTGCACCTACAAAATCCACCACACGTAAGCACACGAAATCTTTCCATTACAGATCATAAATCTTTCTATCGGCTCTTGCGACCGAAAATAAAATCACTTTAAGTTCAAAAGTAGCATGACATCCAGATGAAAGACACAAACTGACATACCAGCACGTAAAGTGGCTGATCAGAAGGCAAACCTGCGCAGACCAACAAGCAAACTGACAAGTCAACACGCAAACCTGCGCAGACCAACAAGCAAACTGACAAGTCAACACGCAAACCTGATCAGAATGTAACGAGCTAGGTATATGTTGCAGTGGTAGCAATACATGACAGCAATACGTTCAGTCTCCAGGTTCAAGAACATGGCTGTTGGGCTAAGGGTACATATAACGGTCTCGGAGTACAAACGAGACCAGGTGAATCATTCCGGTCAGCGTCTAGCCAAGCGTTCAAAACGGTATCTTCTAAACCAGGGACGGGCAACATACGGCCCGCGGGCCGGGTCCGGCCCGCTGACTGTTTCTGGCCGTACATGGTAATGTGGCCCGTGTCCACATCCCGCCGCAATCTCCCACTACTTTCTTACTGTGTTGCAGTTAATAGTGACTGTTAGTTATTCTTTGGTTGTTTTCGGTTAGATTTAGAATTTACAATAAAATTGTTATCATTTTTTTTTGCCAAGAAACATAAAGTTGACAGCAAGTGTAGCCATTTAACAAAGATTGGATGCCTAAGTACTTTTTCACAGAAGTGGGCAAGATAGCAGTATGTTTGCTGTGCAGTGAAAGTGTTGCCATGTTGAAAGAGTACAACATTAGCCGCCATGGTAATGTGGCCCTGTCCACATCCTGCCACATTCTGTAGCAATCTCCCACTACTTTCTTACTGTGTGCAGTAATAGTGACAGTTATTCTTTGGTTGTTTTCGGTTAGATTTAGAATTAAAATTAAAATTAAAATTAAAATTTTTATCATGGATTTTGCCAAGAAACGTAAAGTTGACAGTGAGTGTCGCGCATTTAACAAAGATTGGATGCCTAAGTACTTTTTCACAGAAGTCGGCAAGAAAGCAGTATGTTTGCTGTGCAGTGAAAGTGTTGCTGTGTTGAAAGAGTACATTAGCCGCCATTATGCGACGAAACATGCAGGCTATGGCAGCACTTTATCAGCAGCGGAACGGCAAACAAAAGCAACAGAACTGGACAGAAAACTTGTAAAGCAGCAGAATGTATTCGGAAAAGCCAAAGTAGCCCAGAAAGCTGCTACTCATGCCAGCTTTGTGGCCGCATACAACATTGCTAAGCACAGCAAATCGTTCTGTGATGGTGAATTTGTCAAAAAGTGCATGCTCGATGTAGCTGATCAACTCTGTCCAGAACACAGAAAGAATTTGAAGAAGTCAGTTTGTCAGAAGAACTGTGGCTCGCCACATTGAAGCAATTGGTGAAGACCTGACATCATAACTGAAAGGGCGTGTACCTTCATTTCAGCTGTTTTCCCTGGCATTGGATGAAAGCACTGACATCGATGACACTGCACAGTTGCTCATCTTTGTACGAGGCATTTCAGAAAACTTTTAAATCACAGAATTGCTGTCAATGGAATCAATGAAAGACACTACTACCAGGGAAGATATTTTCGAATGTGTGGAAAATGCCTTGCACACAATGCAATTACCCTGGCAGAAAATGGTAAGTGTTACTACGGATTGTTCTCCATCTTTGACAGGAAAGAAAGTTGGTCTACTGAAGAGACTGGGTGACCGTGTTGCAGAGGTCGATTGCACCAGGGAATTGATATTTTAACATTGCATAATACACCAGGAAGTGCTGTGTAAAAGTGTGCTTGACATGAAACATGTAGTGGATCCAGTTGTGAAAAATGTTAATTTCATCAGGGCGAGAGGTCTAAATCACAGACAGTTTATCACACTTCTGGAAGATTGCGGTTCTGATCACAGTGGTTTTTGTATCATACCGCTGTACGCTGGTTGAGTTTGGGGAAAGTTCTGAGACGTGTCTGGGACCTGAAAACAGAAATCTTACTGTTTTTGGAGATGAAAGGGAAAGATACAGAATATCCTCAACTCAGAAAATCAGAATGGCTGTCAGATCTGGCGTTTGCAGTTGATCTCTTTGAACATATGAATGAATTGAACACCCAGACTTCAAGGGAAGGGCACTTTTGCTCACGAAATGTACTCAAAAGTGAAGGCATTCAAGGTGAAGCTAAAACTGTTTTCTCGCCAGTTCAGTCAGAATATCACAACACACTTTCCAACACTCGAAACTATGGCACCCCAGATGATGTCAACTGAGAAGTACACCCATATGATATCTGCACTAGACAATGAATTTTCTCGTCGTTTTGCGGACTTCCAGAAACTTGCTGCTGAGTTTGATATCTTGTCATTACCGTTTACAACTGACTTTGAAAAGGCGCCGGATGCTCTACAGCTGGAACTGATTGATCTGCAGTGTGACTCTACCCTGAAAGAGAAATTCCAATCTGAAAGCATTGACACATTTTATGCGTCACTGAATGAGTCCAAGTTTGCCAACCTGAGAAAGATGGCCATGAAACTACTTGTTCTGTTCGGATCTACATACATTTGCGAACATTTTCGACCATGAACATTAACAAGACAAAGCTGCGTTCCAATCTAACTGATGTTCACGTGCAGTCTTTACTGAGAATTTCTACGTCCGACATGCAGCCAGAATTCAAACAATTTGTTGAAAACTTTGATCGACCACAGATGTCTCATTGACTTCAGCAGCTATTGAAGTACATTACGTTAAATTCATTAAATACTGTTTTTGGTCTCTATGCTTTAATGTTTACAAGTTTAAAGTTTACATTAAATACGATTTATTCCTTGCATAGGTGGATAAATACGCGATTAAGGTATTGATTTAGTAATCCGGCCCGCCAAGGACTTCATTTTCCCATACCCGGCCCGCCGACTGAAGAAGTTGCCCACCCTGTTCTAAACAGTCTCTAGCCATTCAATCAAGATTAGACCGAGATGTCATTGTTCATATGTACTTCTAAACTAGCATCTAGCCATTCAATAGGTAGTCCCACTCATTTTTTATTCTAGTTAATATTGTAGAAATCTTTTCTGCTCAAAATTTGTGAATTGATAAAAAATATAAAAAATTATGATTTTGCTGCCTATAGATATTAACAACACACAAACAACTTGCTGTTTATACATGTTAACAACACACAAACAACTTGCTGCCTATAGATATTAACAACACACAAACAACTTTCTGCCTATAGATATTAACAACTCACAAACAACTTGCTGCCTATAGATATTAACAACACACAAACAACTTGCTGCTTATAGCCTACATGTTAACAACACAAAAACAACTTGCTGCCTATAAATGTTAATAACACACAAACAACTGGCTGCCTGCAGATGTTAACAACACACAAACAACTTGCTTGTGTTACATGCTAGGAATATATACATTTCTAGGAAATGACTCAGCTTCCGTCAATACGTTTTTTTTTTAATTTCTTTCAGGAAATCACATATAAGGCACTTGCTTTTAATTCAGTCCCTGCATAAATTTTCTTTACCCATCTTGTCCCCTTTCGTCAACTTAAAGTTTCTATAATTATTGTCTTTGGTGACTTCATACTGGTATATTTATAGTTGACTTTTCATCTTTAACTTTGCATAATTATAGTAGATTTAAGTTGGCATAATTATTGTCGCGTTCAAGTTTGTATAAGTAAAGTGGTCTTTAAATTTGCATAATTAGAGTAGTCTTTATAGTTGTATAATCAGAGTAGGCTTTTAGTCTGCATAATTATCATCATTTTTATGTGTGTATAATTAGAGTCCTCTTTAAAAGTGAGTGTGTAAATGTAGTCATTTTTAAAAGAATATAATTAGAGACTTCTTTAAGAGTCAATGTGTAATTGTAGTAGTTTTTAAGGAAGTGTAATTGTAATTATTTTTACGGGAGTATAATTGTAGTAATTTTTAAAGGAGTATAATTGTAGTCATTTTAATTGAGTTTAATTGTAGTCATTTTAATTGAGTTTTATTGTAGCCATTTTAATGGAGTATAATTACTTTTCGTCGTAAAGTCTGCATAAAAGATATCAGCTTGTACTTGTATAATTATAGATGACTTTCATTATATAAATTATAGTTTGTTATTGTAATTTTTATCCTTCATTACACCTTTTAGTCTCTGACTCTCTCTTTAATAAACAGTAGCATCTGTATGTTGCACTCTAGTTATGTTTAATTAGTTTCGTTTTGTTTTCCCTTTTACTGCGTCGTTTTTGGCAACTTTCGGGATGCTGGAGTAACAATTATTGCTTAGTTAAAAATTCATGGTATGCATGAATGAAGGCGAGCTGTCATGTCACTTCGTGAAAGCTTAAATGTGAATATATATGATACTCACTAAGGTTGTACATTATCAAGCATTTCTTAATATGTTTTTAGAGATACATATTTGTTGCAGACAAATACGTGTTAGTTCATATACACACATGCACAAATATAAATATGTATGTACGCACACACACACACACACACACACACACACACACACACACACACACACACACACACACACACACACACACATACACACACACACACACACACACACACATATATATATATATAGAGAGAGAGAGAGAGGGGCGTACCTAAAGTACATGTATTTAGTACCCAGGATGAGTTCTTTCTCCATCCCCCCCCAAAAAAAAAAAATAAATATATATATATAAAATTTAAACATACAGAATTATGTTTTGCTGCTCAACCGAGGTGGACTCCCACCCCCACCCACCCCACACACTCTAGTATGCCTCTGCAAATTTTTTTCACCACAGGAAACCTCGATGCGTACTTTATACCGCTGACTACTCGCTGAAGTGCATACTTTAACCCCATGCCAGTATTTCGTAGCGAACAGGTTTCATTACGTTGTAAAAAGCATAAAATCTGTTAATCTTGTGCGCCATTTCTGTCTGGGGACGTTGAAGGCAATAATTAAATGTACAAGTTCGTACAAGTTCTCTGCTTATGACGCCCACAGTGTGTTTCCTTGACAACGTATGTTCGTGTACCGACTAAAGCGACTTGACCTTGGATTGAATTTGTCGAAGTGACCTTTATAACGAAACGGAGTTAAGTCGCGTATGAACTTTACAAGTCTATGAGGACTCGGTGTCTGAAAAATTCAGTCTGTGAGCACTTAGTGATGTCACAAAAGAAACACTGTTTGGCTTGTAAAGGGAAATATTGTATGAGTATTAGACTCGCTAACAGGTGATATTCATTTCTTTTTCTTAAAAATAATGATATATTTAATTTTATTTAATTTTTTCACTTACATATTATGGTACTAGACTGGTAGAATGATGTTCAGTACCAGTCTCGTATAAATACAGGAAGTACCAGTCTCGTATAAATAAATACAAGTAGTCCAACGAGCTTCGGTGTGAGATTTTAAGTTAAAAGGGCATCACACTAACGTCTATACTAAAGTGAACGTCTGCTTCTACTGAACGCTAAACATGTCAGTATATAAATGAGTAGAATATATATTAGCATTATGCCTATGGTCAGTATATGAATGAGTATGTATATATTAATGCTATGCTATGGTCTACATATGAGTGATATATAAGTATGTACATATGTGTGTTATGATAACACTTTGCCTATGGTCTGTCTGTCTGTCTGTCTGTCTGTCTGTCTGTCTGTCTGTCTCTCTCTCTCTCTCTCTCTCTCTCTCTTAACACTATGTCAAAGCCAAACACGTCAGTATATGAATGAATATATATTAGAACTATGCCTATGCTAATTACCTCAATATATGAATAAATAAATATATGAGCAATTTGCTTGTGCTAAACACGGCAATATATGAATGTATATACCAGGGATGCACAAATATTTTAGGCCAGAGGGCCAGATTTCCAATTAATAGTCCATGGAGGGCCGCCACATGGATGGCTCGGTAGGAAAAACAACATAAATAATGAAATATATGTGCTTTATATTCGTAATAATGGTAACATCCAAAAGTCCTCCGGGGTCTGCATAGATCCCTGTCTCGGGCCGCGGTTTGTGCACCCCCTGATATATACATTAACACTATGTCTATATTAAATATAATATAAATGAATATATATTATCACAATGCCTATGGTAAATACAACAATATGTATGAATGAGAGTATATATATGAAAACTATGCCTACGCTAAAGACGACAACAAATGAGCGAGTAAATATATCTATGCTAAAGACGACAATAAATGAGCGAGTAAATATATGTACGCTAAATACGACAACAAATGAGCGAGTAAATATATCTATGCTAAAGACGACAACAAATGAGCGAGTAAATATATCTATGCTAAAGACGACAATAAATGAGCGAGTAAATATATGTACGCTAAAGACGACAACAAATGAGCGAGTAAATATATCTATGCTAAAGACGACAACAAATGAGCGAGTAAATATATCTACGCTAAAGACGACATCAAATGAGCGAGTAAATATATGGACACTATATCTATGCTAAAGACGATAACAAATGAGCCAGTATATATATATGGACACTATATCTATGCTAAAGACGATAACAAATGAGCGAATATATATATGGACACTATATCTATGCTAAAGACGATAACAAATGAGCGAGTATATATATGGACACTTTATCTACGCTAAAGACGACAACAAATGAGCGAGTATATATATGAACACTATATCTACGCTAAAGACGACAATAAATGAGCGAGTAAATATATGGACACTATGGTGATGACCGTTCATGCTGGCGCCGTACACTTTTCCTCAAATAAGATTTTATTTCTAGTCATCTCGATGAAATCCAAGTTTCTTATAATTTGTACAAAACAATAAAAATAAAGAGTGCAAACATATATTTTGCATATGTTGTATACAAACCTTGATTCCGTTTTAAAAACAAATATATGCGATATAAAATCTTATCGCACCTACACACATATTTATATATACACACGCACACACACTCAAGAGAAGCAACATGATGCATACAGTATAATAAAACACAATAAAGATTTCCCACTCAAGTTACCTGGTGAAGGACAACATAAAGAGCAATGAGGGAGTACAGGGAAATGAAATAAATATCTTGTCAAAAAAGCAATACAGTTTGTGTTCTGTTCTCCACTGATAGAAAAGGTACTGAAGGGAGACAATTTTGCCAGATCATCAACAGCAGCAGTGAAAACATCAATTACGAAATAACAAATATGTTAATGATTCACACATGTGATTTCAATAGGCCATACACGTGTGATTATTAATATTACGTCTAATACTGCGCATGTGTGGGGAATTCCTCTCAAAGTACAAGTAATTCTGCTGACGTGTACAATATTCAGCTACTAAATATATCCATGTAGGTAGGCGATTCGCTTTCATTACTTCGCTTTCTTACTGACAATTCAGAGAAAAGGTCGTGGGAGAACTAAAGTAAACAAAGCAAGACAGTTCAAGCACAGCTCTTTCGGATTTATATATATAATTTTTTTTTAACCAGGATTAACAAAAGTCCAAATTATATTCCTGGTATTTCCGAAAACATAGCCAACTATGAAATTACTTCTATTACTTAATTAACTTATTTATATAATACGTTTTTATTCACCAAATATATTATCTCTTGTTTCATGATAAAAGTTTTATATTTTTCGTAAGTTTTTCTTCACACACACACACACATACACACACATGTAAATCTTTTAAACATTAAGGTTATTTTCACTTTCTTATTAATGCGAGTTTTTGTAGCAACATAGAGCACGGCTACCCTACTAACATTATAATTAGGAATCTAATCAAATCGAAAGGCACAAGAGAACAAAACGCGCACGTGTATATATGTGTGTGTGTGTGTGTGTGTGTGTGTGTGTGTGTGTGTGTGTGTGTGCGCGTGCGTGCGTGCGTGCGTGCGTGCGTGCGTTTGTGTGTGTGCGCGCGCAGGTGCATACGTGATATTAGTACAGTCTATGTGCATAATGCAGTATATTTCATCATCTGCTAATTGCATCGTGCTAAAGTATTGTTTGTTTTAAGTGCCTCCAGCCGGAGCACTTGTTGGATGGGGCTTTTCCACGGTCAAGGCGACTTTAAGGCCTTACAAAGCAAATGTCCTCACGTAACGTGAACGCTCACATAGTTTGCATTTATAAAACACGTATTACCGGATGTTACCGTCAATCTTTAATCAAGATTTTTTCATTACATTCCTTCTCCACGGAGGGGATTCGAGAGGTTATTAAAGTGGAAAACGAGACAAAATGTAATGTACTCTGACAGAAATTACTCTTTTACTTTTTCCCCAAAACAAGGTATCGCCCTTGTGAAGCTCATTAACGCAAGATGAGGCCCGGTCGACTGCAAGCTTTTAGGTCGTAGACAGCTAATCGCCTGTTAAACAATGTACATGTAGCCTTGTAGGCCTAATTGTTGTCTGAAAGATATGCATGTACATACATATTTTGTATCAACAAACGGCATACAAATCTTTTTGTGAGATGAATTAGGAATGGTGGACCTTTCAATCCACAAACGACACTCTATCGATAAGACAGTCCCATTTCTTTACACGCCATGCAAACATATTTATTATGGTTTACGCCATGCAAACATATTTATTATGGATTACGCCATGCAAACATATTTATTATGGTTTACGCCATGCAAACATATTTATTATGGTTTACGCCATGCAAACATATTTATTATGGTTTCTACAATAAGGATCTCAAATATATCGAATCGAGAGCATTCATCCACCACTTAGCAACCAAACTTATTTTTGTGTCTCCAGTGCAGATTTTACATGTACCCAGTCCAGAATATTGTAGAGCCGGCTTTAGATTTAAAATCATGCTCTATTGACCTCTCCTTTGTCTAATTATTAGATCAGTGTAAAATAAGTACTGGAGAAAAAAATAAATAGAATTTTGAAATTTGGTTGGTATGTCGTTTATCTGACCTAATAATTAGACAAGGATGATGACACTGTAGCATGTCTCTAAATCTAAATTCGACTTAACACTGACCTAATAATTAGATAAGGAGGGGGACACTGTAGCTCTCTTACTAAATCTAAAACCGACTTTACACTGACCTAATAATTAGACAAGGATAGGGACACTAGCTCTCTAATTAAATTTAAAACTGACTTTACACTGACCTAATAATTAGACAAAGGGGGGGGGGGGGCGCTGTAGCTGTCTAGGAGTACGTATTTCAGCAACCTGTTTAACCTATTGTTAATGTTACCAGAGTAACGTGCCTTTACATTTGTTGTTGCAATCACTGCATATTGCTTGTTTAGCAGCTTGCCTACAAACCTTAATATTTTTTATTTCAAGGTCATAATCTATCTTTTTAAAAATTATGCGCAATCATTTCGTTGTTGACTTTTTAAAAATATTATTTTTAAATATTACACACTATTTTCTTTCATATTGCATTTCATTTGAAAGTGGCAGTTCGGTTCGTAGTTGTAATCAAGGCTACAACAATTTAGTATACAGCGACATTTTAAGCAAGAATTCTGTGAGATTAAAATTACTTTTTAATTAAATTCTGCAAAGAGACGACGTCTTTGCAGTGCTTTGAATATCAAGTGCTTTAGTGTTATTACTATGACATTAATTTTAAAATGATTTCGTATGACTTTCTCGCTTGTTTGTGTCAACAATTTAATTAGTACTATAAGGTAGAAACATTACATTTATTGTTGCCTTGGGTATAAGTTAATAGCGGTGCTATTTTTCATGTGTCTGTGCGTACGTGCGCGTGTGTGTTCGTACATGATTTAGTGCGCATGTCAATACTATTTTTTAAAAAAATACGTTAAAGTATGCTAGTATTTAACTTACGTGTCGCCATCTTGGTCAGGGTATCGACTGCAGATTTCATCCCAAAAACCTCGGCCTCTCCTGCCTCTGCCTTTTTTCTTCGTTTGCTTCTCGTCTGCTCCTGAAATATCCATTGACAGTTTTTCACCATAGGAACTGCATTCTGTATCAGTACGAGAGATCATAAATGATCTGTGATCGGCAAATGACTTCAAGTCCAAATGCATTGTACCTATCCCACTAGAGCTGGCATTCGACAAACTCCCGAAATGCAAGCTGCTCAGAGACTCTGTGTTTTGCGATTCCTTGTTCTCTCTGTAAGTAGGTTCCAGGTGCAAAGTTTCAATCAACGTTGACAGAGAGTCGCCAGTAATCGACGGGGCACAACAATCCACTTCAGTGTCCCACCTGTCAAAATAAGTGTCGTCTGCTGCATTAGGACTGGACGGTTTTAGTAGAGTCATGATTGAGCAGTACTTATCAAACTTTAACGAACAGGGAAAGGCAGTTGGAAAATGAGCATGAAACGAACTAATACTTTTCAGGCTGCTCTACATCTGGCCTGTTACCTATTGAAAATGAGCAAAGCACCTGGTTAAATCACATATAAACTCTTCAGACAAATGGTAGCAAACCACTTTTTCGTTAGAAGAGAGATAAAGCAGACGAAGTTCTCTTTCTGCGCATGCGCTAACCTGGGGAATACCCACACAGATGGGAATTCCGTCGCCGCCTGATTATAACGCTTTGCTGCTTGGCCTAAATTCGGTTGACTCGAAAGCAGACGTGTGCTTAAAATAGCTGGCCTTAATCATTATCACGTCAGTCGAGACTTGAGGTTCAATATCCAAGTGGTAGTAAGTGACAGCAGACAGCAAAATAGCCGGTTACTCCAGTGAAACGAAACCGTGTGTAGCGGGAATGACTGCTACGTGTGTAACCAACTGACATGGCAGTGCTAGTTTCAGTATGCGACAAATCATGCTTGGCAGTTTTAGTTTTATTTCTGAAACCTTAACTATAACACCTCGTTGTTTTGCCTTTCTCAGAATGGAACGTAGCAATGTAAATTAAACGTATTGAAAACCAGAGGCTGAATACACCAGTAACTTTTCGATGTAGAGTCTGTAGAATGACATAGTTGGCTAATTTGTCAGCGCCTCAGAGACGCGATCAAGTGGAAATGACTGAAGCATTCGATGAACCACTTAGATCTGACGATGAAGGTGCGTTTGGAATTCCGAATTGGTCAGCATTCCAAGTAGAGAATATGCGTCTGTCTAGTCACTGTGTATAGTTGGCGATAAAAATAAGACTAGTAGGATAGACTAGACTGGGAAAGGCTGAATGGGCCCAGCTGAGCATGCCGTTGTCGTCTGATCTGTTCTTTAAATAGTTGCTGCATCATCAGTACTGGCCGTAAGCTGTTGAGAAATGATGTTAAAGAAAATTTGAAAAAATGTATTTTTTTTTAAAAGGGGTTGTTTGTGGGAACTTCATAATTAATTTCATTTATGTATATGTCTGACTACTATGCCGATATTTACCGGTTCTAACACAGCGGCAAATACAATGTTAATTAATTAATTAAAATTAACACTTTATTTAATTGTCATCACTAAGTGAACCAGTGTTTACATTCCAAATCTGTCAAGGAAATACAATCGCGTTAAGAAAGATGATAATCTGTTAAGGAAATACAATCGCGTTAAGAAAGATGATAATCTGTTAAGGACTAGATTTCTCTCGACAAACAATAATCTCGAAAATATTTTGTTAAATAATAAATATTGTCTACCCAACATTACAGTACAACTAAAAGAACCGCGTTTGTTGATGATGACTACTTAATGGAGGCAAAATCTCGATAACGTTTTATTATTATTATTATTTTAATCGTTCGTGGGGGAATATATATATATATATTTTTCTTAATTCATTTTAAAGGGGTTGAGTTAAACATAAAAAATAATAAAATTATATTTAAGGGCTTGTCAAGTACGGGTGTACGGGAAAAGACGCCTTACATTCTCAATATCCATGGGAAATGACACCATAAACTGACAGCAAAGAATTCAGGGAAAGATAGTTTTGCTGCAGGGAGCGGGGAGGGGGGGAGGAACAAAAGCCCCAAAGAGAAAATTATAAAAGAGATAGAAAGAAAGAGAGAGAGAGAGAAAGGGCGCGCTTAGATAAACACAAAAGGAGAGATTCTGAAAAGAAATAAATGTCCACTTAAAGACTTGCAATAATTACAAACGGATTTTTTTAAAGTAAAAGCTACATAGTTAGCAATGTAGAAAATCGGACATTTTTATTTTATAAAGTGATGCACAGAAAGAAAGAAAGAAAGAAAGAAAGAAAGAATATAATAAAAATATAAATTTAAAAATCTAACTCGCAGAACTTTGACTCCACTTTCTATACGTCACAGGTCTGGCAACGCGGAGAAACGTAATTAACAGAATCAATGACTGCAGAACCCACTCTGAGCGTATGGTGTTCTCATTTTCGTCCATCAACATAAATCTCTGGGAGTAGTGTCCTCTCCATTGGTAAATATTAATGGCGTCACATAGGAATCATATCCGACAGTTTGGTAAACTCTGCAATAAGGAAAGTCTCCCACACCCGCCCACACCCGAATATTTAAAGTACGAACTGTTTCTAGCAAAATAAAACGAAACCAAGACAGCTAAACTTTACGAAACAGACAGACTATAAAGACAGCTAAACTTTACGAAACAGACATAAGACTATAAAGACAGCTGCGCCACAAGGGAATTCCAACAAATAGAATGTTTGTAGCAGTAAAGAATGGTGCGAAAGAAAGAAAGAAAGAATGAATGAAAAAAGAAAGAAAGAAAGAAAGAATGAAAGAATGAATGAATGAAAAAAGAAAGAATGAAAGAAAAAGAATGAAATAAATAAAGAATGAATGAAAGAAAGAATGAAAAAATAAAGAATGAAAGAAAAAAGAATGAATTTAAGAAAGAATGAAAGAAAGAAAGAAAGAAAGAAAGAAAGAAAGAAAGAAAGAAAGAAAGAAAGAAAAAAAGAAAGAAAGAAAAAGTAAAGAAGCATTAATACATTTAACTAATATAGCAACTCAGTAGAAGAGAGAGAGAGAGAGAGAGAGAGAGAGAGAGAGAGAGAGAGATAACATTATTAAAACTTTATATAAAAAGGAATAAAGAAAGGCGTAATTCAAAAAGCACACCCTTTGTAAAGCAACACGCTAATTAAACTATGTGCGTCATTGTGTATAAATAAAACGCAGCTGAATGTTAAAATGGAGTAAACCTCACAAAGTCACCAAATCTGTTTGTTATTAAAGTAAATAAATAACGTACAGGACAGGCATAAGAATTAATGTGGCCTTGGGAAAAACGTTCACCTTGGCATCCTTACTATATCTATTTCAGAGAGAAAAATAAGGAGCCCTTGAGTTATTGTTGCTATAATATGCATTCTCTCTCTCTCTCTCTCTCTCTCTCTCTCTCTCTTACATAAGCAAGGTAGACAACAATAATATTAGTAAAATGATTATTATATTTTATTAGCAAATTATCTAGTGTTACAAAAGAAGTAACTCTATGTATTTGTTAATCACATGTTCAGCTTTATTCACATGCAATTTGTTTATCTCATCTTCACTTTTACTCATCTTTTTTCTCTTCAGATGCAGCAGGTCAGTCCGAATATTACTTGGTACAATTCTGAATAAGTCAGTGAACATTTCTTGTTTTCCGTTGTGAATATGAACAGGTCAATGAACATTTCTTCGTTCGGAACAATTCTGAATAGGTCAGTGAACATTTCCTGGATCACTACAATTCTGAATAGGTCAGTGAATATTTCTTGGATCACTATAATTCTGAATTGGTCCGTAAACATTTCTTGTGATCCGATCTAAATATGAACAGGTCAGTGAATATTTCTTCGTTTAGCACAATTCTGAATAGTTCAGTGAGCATTTCTTGGATCACTACAATTCTGAATAGGTCAGTGAACATTTCTTGGATCACTACAATTCTGAATAGGTCAAAAACATTCGGGTTATCCGGTACTGTTGTATGATGGGGAAATGTTCCCACATATATATTTTATATAAATTTTCATTTTGTTGAATGAGTGCGTATTGCGTCCTGTTTAGTGAGAAGGGAAGCCCTGAAACGAATGAGAGCGCATGGGGGGAGATTTATGGACCGGTGTTTGACGTCTGCCAGCGCGGCGGTCAGCATGTGGTCAGCGTGTACGGTCAGCGGGTGCATTAAAGTTGTTAGAGGGCCATAAATCATCTTAGAGCTAATGAATTGAACAGGTCAGAAGCTGGTCTAAGCAGGGTAATAAAAACCACAATGAAAATGTTATCTTCACCAGGCGCGAAAGCGGCGGAAGCCGGAAGCGCCCCCTACACTCAATCAAAAAATTATCTTCACTACTTCCTGAAAAATCGTCTGAGGGTGGCGACTGGAAAAGGGTAGTCCGCCCCAAAACAACACTGGGTCGTATATGAGAGAAGAAAACCCTGGCTATATAGGTAAAAACGTCTTTGTATTTGTGTGAATGGTTAAGTTTTATTAGGATGTTATATACTAATTACTATGATTTTATTTTGAACATGTTAATATTCTTCCTTTCAGAGGCCTATGCCAAACTTAGCATTTATTAATACAGCACTGGACTGGACACTTAGGCTTTGCAATTGTTTGTGTTGCAGGGTTTTTATTGTGTATTCTTGGCTGCTCGTTTATAGCTGCCTGATTTTGTTTGCGTGTGTGGCTGTGCCTGTGTGGCCGTTCTACTTGTCCCGGCTGAATTGGGACGTGCCGATCTAATGACTGGCAAAAATTCAAGTCTACAAGACTGACGTCATTTCTGTGCTTAAGCTAAGTTCCTATCCGGAAAGTGACTCTAGTGAAATGAACTGGTTTAGGATGAACTGAATTTTCTAAATCTTGTTAACTTTCTTTTTATTAAATTTCTTGTTATTATTTTAAACGCATGTTTGTTAGTCCTATCGTTATTTTCGTAGTTCAAAGTGATAACCTAATGATTTCGTTTTGTCCTCTGTTCGATAATTATAATCATTATATATATTATTCATAAACATTAAATCTCAGCTGAATCTGAGTTGGGGGCGGAGCCAAATTGGCGACGTACCAGTATATCAGCGTAGCAGTTGCAGATATACATATTTAACCAGTGACCCATACTCTGCACCGGCACTTGTAGATGTCTTGTATTATAGCTAATTATACATAGTTGGTAAAAGTCATTATTACAAAGTCACCCCAGAGTATAGCGGCGACAGGTACAACTCTGACTTGATCAGTCAACATTTCCTGATTGATGTAACTCTGCATAGACCAGTGACTATTTCTAGGTCCTGTGTAACTCTGCATAGACAAGTGACTATTTCTAGGTCCTGTGTAACACTCAGTAGTTACTGCTAGCATTCTGTTTTCATCGGGGTTACTTTCTAGAGTATTGCAATGGTACTTCTACAAACCTGTAAATTGTCTTGATTACAGTGTTATTTGAAATTACAATATTAAAAGAGTATTGCAATGGTACTTATACAAACCTGTACATTGCCATGATTACAGTGTTATTTGAAATTACAATATTAAAAGAGTATTGCAATGGTACTTTTACAAACCTGTACATTGTCATGATTACAGTGTTATTTAAAATTACAATATGTTAAATCTTTCAGATGAATGCTGGCAAAACATAGTAAGTCTAACCACTGTGTTAAATGTCTGGATATTCTTCCTTTGAAGCAGTATTATGTTCACATTAAGAAACACTGTTTTTTGGATTCAAGCGCTAATAATATAAGCACATTCAGAAATGAACAGATATGCATACTTTTCGGTATTTTCAAAACAATCTTTTGACATTAAAAATAAAATAAATACAAACTGACCATAGTTCGACCTACTGGAACACGAACAAAATCAGTTCACACTGACATATTAAGACCTACTTGGACACGAACAAAATCAGTTCATACTGACATATTAAGTCCTACTTGGACACGAACAAAATCAGTTCACACTGACATATTAAAGCCTATTTGGACAGAACAAAATCAGTTCACACTGACATATTCCAGCGTACTTTGGCACGAACGAAATAGGTTGACACTGACATATTCCAGCGTACTTTGGCACGAACGAAATAGGTTGACACTGACATATTCCAGCGTACTTTGGCACGAACGAAATAGGTTGACACTGACATATTCCAGCGTACTTTGGCACGAACGAAATAGGTTCACATTGACTTATTCCGGTCTATTTTGATACAAACTAAATAAATAGAAGCAAGAGTTAAAGCACTCGGTTAGTTGAAAGCGTCCACCCCTGCCATTTAAGCACACGAGACAGACATTAGTTTAAAATGTAATGTTGGCGTTGTACAGGCATTCAGACAAGGAAAAGAAAAAAGCCCTGCAATTTACTTCATTAGATTCATATAGTAAAGAATGAATTGTCTCATGCTAGAGAAATCGAATGACCTAATTTTGTTCTGTGTAGCCAATCTACGGACAATAATAGCCAAAACTAAAATCCTACAATTACTTTAAATTAATTAATCTTAAATTTAGTGGATTTCTATGTCTCCTCACGTTCACATACTCATACACACACATATATAAACATACGTGTATATATATATATACACATAAGCATACAAACATACTCATATACATATATATATACATAAACATACATACACATATATATAACACATACACATACATACATATATATATATATACACACACATAAACACACATACACATATACACATATATATATATATATACATACAGTAGCAGCACAACCGTAAAGCACATGTTTTCTTTAATTTGTTCACACACAAACAGATCAACTTCAAACGAATACACAAGCTTTCTCTCTCTCACACCGACACACACACGCTGACACACACACACCTACACACATATTGACACACCCCTACACACACACCTAGACACACCTAGACACACACCTACATATTCACACACACACACACACACACACGCACACAATTGCATTATATAGACATTTAGTATTATCTTTCAGTCTGGTGAAATAATGATTTTATAAACTTTTTTTCGTATGTGTATATGAGAGAGAGGGACAAATAGAGGGGAAAGAAAGAGAGGAAAAGATAAACTGAGAGAAGAAGATAGAAAGACAGAGACTGATTAGAGTATATGTACAGTTTTAATAGCAGACAACATAGGCAAGAACCTTTTTGGCAAAGAAGGCAACTTCATGTATTTTAATTGAAGGGAAGGTGATGCTGCGTCCGTAGCTTATGATGAAAAACAAAGATGTGGTGAGTGAAAAATTCAATTGGATTTAAATAAGTTCAGACTCAGGAGTTCGACAACAAAGCCACAGGAAAAGTCTCAAAAAATTAAAATTGCACAGCGAGAGAGTCTAGTGACCGACATTCATTTCGGGAAACCCTACAAACTCATCCTCCTGCCTGTCAGGAACAATACGAAATCCCACAAATCACGCAGTGTCCTATACATGTTTTTCTATTCAGGGGAGATAATGTCACCGCAGTAACAGTAATTCCTTGTTTATTATATAAGGTGTTCATTTAAGGAAAATATGATTAAAGTGTCTTTAACTTTCCCCTATTCACAACGAAAAATAAATATATTAAAATTAGGACTGTGTACTTACAGTGTTCTCTTGTATCTTTTCATGCGAAATAATAAATTTGCCCGACAATTTATTTATTTTAAAATTGTTTCAAACCGATCAATGAGAGGTGAGCACAAAAACATGACGCAGTTAATCACTTAGACGATTCATTATTCATAATAGGTCAGATGTGTTCTCAAAAATATTTACTTTGTGTTCTTGTGTCTGCAATGACTTTAATTAATCGTCTAGTTTTTTACATTTATCTTACAAATTATTTACTTTGTATTCTTGTCTTTGCAATGACTTTAATTAATCGTCTAGTTCTTTACATTTTTCTTACAAAACAACAGTCATTCTTGTTAGTATTTTAGTTTTTTTATTAAAAAAATTGATGACGTAGACAAGAAACTTTTTAAAGTATGTTAAAGATAAAATAAACAGCTAATTGTGACGTAAAGGGCATTTTAAAATAAAGAAAATACAAACACAAGATAAAATGAAAATTTACCCTCATCGCTTGCTTAGGGTAATGTTTCCAGAGTGAAGAAATTATAAAAAGGAGAGCAACATAAGAGATAAAGTTAAAAAGCATACGTTACACGAGGGCGGAGGGAAAGGTAAGGTGATGAAGAAGAAAAAGCAGAGAGAATTAAAATAATGATGACGAAACAAAAACAGGACAGTTTAGGTGTTGAAGTGTTAAATATGATGAAGAAATAAAGAGAAGAATGTAATGTTAAGATACTCAAAACTATTTTATACTTAGATATTTCTATAAGAACATCTCTCCATCCCGCCCCCCTTTCTCGTCCTTCTCTCTCTCTCTGACACCTCTCTCAATACGCATGACTCACGTCTCCATCATTTTCTTTTATTACTTTTCCCATGTTGTAGGTTATATATGAATGTAATGTGTGTGTATGCGTGTACACAGGTGCGTAATATTACAATGGGGAAATTTCCTATAGATCTATAAGGTGTGAGCGATTTCTAACATGCAACATTAGCATTTATTCCATATCTATATTTGTCCATCTTTCTCTTCCCCACTCCGTTCCCTCTCTCTCTCTCTCTCTCTCTCTCTCTCTCTCTCTCTCTCTCTCTCTCTCTCGATCCATCCATACATCAATCCGTCCGTCTGTCTGTCTCTCTCTCTATTTATCTATCTACCTACCTATATACATACCTTTCTATCTATCTATCTATCTATCTACCTACATACATACATACCTATCTATCTATCTATCTATCTGTCTATCTATGACTGTTACTCTGTACACCCTTCACCATCTCCCCTGGGCAAAAGGGCTGATAGATCTGCTGGTCTTTTTATGTTTATGATGCTTTTAAAAACAAAAATCAAACAACACGCTACATTACTGGACACAATGGAAGCCGAATATTATGCACGTCAAATATGAATTTCAATGTACCTTTAAAATAAAGAATTAGAATACAAACTCTTAAACTTTCCATGACACGTTTTTTGGCATGCTGTTTTTGTGACTCATATCTGGCACTATAAAATAATTTTACTTTAAACAACAAATCCTGAAGACTGGCACTCACACGAGGAGGTCGTGGGGAAATGTCTAGCGTATATACTTGTAACCAGGAAGCTCATGCGCACTTTTATAAAAAAAAACAAAAAAACTTTAATTAATTAGGCTTCTAAATAAGATTCAGGCAATACGAAAGATGCAATGGAATGTTATTTATAGCACACACGATTTTTTATTGTTAAGATTCAATATAACCACCATATTTCTTATCGCATCATTTGATTTATAATTATTTTGTGCCTGTCCACAATTAGATATAACTCAAATATAAATATTAATAAAATTTCACATATTATGTAGAGACGCTCTCTTGTGTCTCAATTACATTTAAAATACAGACACAGCTCTCTCGTGTCTCGTGTACATCAGTGTAGCATAGACACAACTCTCTGGTGTCTCATTTACA
Organism: Sinotaia quadrata; assembly: GCA_028829895.1. NCBI lineage: Eukaryota > Metazoa > Mollusca > Gastropoda > Architaenioglossa > Viviparidae > Sinotaia > Sinotaia quadrata. The sequence continues at coordinate 36,350,577 of CM054180.1, forward strand.
ACAGTGTAACCTACAGACACAGCTCTCTCGTGTCTCACTTGCATCAGTGTAACCTACAAACACAGCTCTCTCGTGTCTCACTTGCATCAGTGTAACCTACAGACACAGCTCTCTCGTGTTTCACTTGCATCAGTGTAACCTACAGACACAGCTCTCTCGTGTCTCACTTGCATCAGAGTTACCTACAGACACAGCTCTCTCGTGTCTCACTTGCATCAGTGTAACCTACAGACACAGCTCTCTCGTGTCTCACTTGCATCAGTGTAACCTACAGACACAGCTCTCTCGTGTCTCACTTGCATCAGAGTAACCTACAGACACAGCTCTCTCGTGTCTCACTTGCATCAGTGTAACCTACAGACACAGCTCTCTCGTGTCTCATTTACATCAGTGTAACCTACAGACACAGCTCTCTCGTGTCTCATTTACATCAGTATAAAATACACGCTCGACTCTCTCCTGTTTAATTTACATCACTTTGTCATCTACAGACACAACTCTCTGTCTCCTGTTTCATTCATCTCAACATTAATTATATTTTATCACTACGGACACAGCATTTCAGATAACTGTTGAAGTCCCAAGAGTGATGCTGAACACACCCCATACAAATCGACACAGAGCGCCGTATTGCTGCAGATCTAGTAGGATGAGTGCCACTTTGTTGTAGATTCCAGTTGGATGAATGTCACTTTACTGCGTAGTCTAGTAGATTAAATGTCCTTTACTTCAGAGTCCAGTAGGATAAATGTCCTTTACTTCAGAGTCCAGTAGGATAAGAGCACCTTTACTTCAGAGTCCAGTAGGATAAATGTCCTTTACTTCAGAGTCCAATAGGATAAATGTCCTTTACTTCAGAGTCCAGTAGGATACGTATCACTTTACTGAAGAGGCCAGATGATTAATTGCACCTTTACTGAAGATTCCAGTATCATAAGAGCACTTTCTTGCAGAGTCCACTAGGATGACTGTCACCTTACAGCGAAGTCCAGTGGGATGACTGTCACCTTACAGTGAAGTCCAGTGGGATGAGTGCCACTTTACGGCAAAGTCAGTGGAATAATCCCACTTTACAGCAAAGTCCAGTGGGATGAATACTCTTTACAGCAAAGTCCAGTGTGGTGAGTGCAACATTTTAGCACATTACACTGGGATGAATGCCACTTTACAGCAAAGTCCAGTGGGATAAGTATCCCTTTTCTACAAAATCCAATAGAGTGAGTGTCCTTTTACTGCGGAATCAAATGGGATATTCCACTTTACTGCAGATCCAGCAGAATTAGTTCCACTAATTCAGAGTCCATCTGGTTAAGTGCTGCTTTGCTGCAGATTCCAGTAGAATGAGTGTCACTTTTCTGCACATTACAGTTGGATGAGAGCCATTTAGTGCGCATCCAGCCCTAGTACCTGTATGACGTCAATGTATTGTAAATGCCATCTCGATGCTTGCGCTCTTTGATCGACGCTCGTATTCTTAGTAAACCATCCTATGTTCATTATGACATATCCTGTTTTAACGTCATATGTTCATTATGACACGTCATGATCTGAGAAAACCACCGTTTTGTTCATTAAAACACCTCATGTTCTGAGTATACCATTGCACTCTTCATTACAACACACCATTTTCTGAGTAAACAAATTTTTGCTCATTACGACACGAAAAGTAAACCAATACACTGTTCATTATGACTTAAAGTGTTATTTCTACATGGTGTCGTTGTGTGATACATCCTGTTCTGAGTAAACTCTCATACTGTCGATTATGGCACTCGAATGTACTCTAAAATCAAGTTCATGTTCACATCATTGTTCATTGGACACTTATTATGTTACATCTCTATATAATTTGTGCTCTTCTTTTATTCTTAAATCATCATCAACATTAGTTTATTTATTGTCCTTTTCATCTTTAGAAAACATTACTCGCTGATTTTTAATCTATAATGGGATGCCTAATGGAAATATTTTGATGAAATTAGCTATTATGACTATTATCGCTAATAAACATCTGTTGAGTAATTAATATTTTCTACCGAAAAAATCACGACACATCGCAGAATGATATTTTCATTTCGGATTTTACCAGAGAGCAAACAAAAGACATTCAGATATATGCCAATACTTGAATCATGTTTGCCCCGAGGATGAAAAGATACGCATGGTCATGAAGATACGACTAAATGACTATTATGTCAAATCAAAATTTCTGTCTGTGTCACTAAATGTCTATTATGTGAAATCAAAGTTCTGTTTGTGTCACTAAATGTATATTATTTGAAAGTTCTGTTTGTCACCAAATGGGAATGAGAAGAGTGAAATATTTTGGCTCGTGTGCAGCTACTTCTCTGAATTATTACTACAGACAGTGTGCACAGTCTACAGAAATAGTTTTGCCATCATCTCTACTCTTGTCTGCCACAAGTGCAAACACCAGTAAAAAAAAAATAAAACTTAAAGCTGCTAATCCCGGCCAGCCTGCAATCCACCGACCCACCAACACATATATATTTATTCACCATCATCACCAACACCTCTGACCACCAACACATATATATTTATTCACCACCATCACCAACACCTCTGACCCACCAACACATATATACTTATTCACCACCATCACCAACACCCCTGACCCTGTCAGAGTCATTTTGTACACAAAACACTGAGTGAAAGAAGAGCTGGGAAGGATCTATTTTTAGCTCGTCTGAAGCACGCAAGTGGCGGTTGATGAAATGTTATTTTATGTTAGGCCTTGTAAATAGAGGCTTTTAATAATGTTGTATTTTAAAGAAATAAATATCGCCGTGTGAGCTTATCGTCAACGTTTCCTCAGCCATGTCCACTGGTTCCGATTGGTTTTCATTTTTCGTACGCGCACTGACGGAACTGATGTGCCAGAACAGTCTTAACCCAATGAGTAGACACTCGTCTACGTGTGACGGTGTATGACAATGAATGCACTAGTTGATACGTGCGCTAGATTAAACGTGCGAAATTTCTATCGCACCTGTCAGTTGTGCACACTAACAGTCTACGTTTGGCTCGACGTCAACCAGCCCACCGGAAAAACCATGTGGCGCTCCACGGCGGAAATTGTTAGCTTAACTTCCGGTCTATTCAGTCTCAGTCACGCGCATTCACGTTATCCCACTATCGCAAAGCCGCAGGAATATCGCGTCACGTCAGTGTCAATAGATTTCTGCAGAACAATAGATTGCTCAGTTCCAAACGTCCGACAAGGCCAAGGCCATAAATACATCACGAACAGTTTGAAGAAATTTTAAATAATAATAAGAAATATAATTATATAATGCCAAATGCATATAAATAACATAATAAAAAAATGCACACTTTTTGGCTAAACCTCTCGTTCCTAATGAACCGCAGTAAGCCCAACGGCTGCTTTCCCTTCTTTCTGTTTTGTTTTTCTTGTGTGTATGTCTCCGAAATATGAGAGGTGACAAGGAGTGTGATGGCTAGATTAAGCTATTTATAAAATGAGACACACATATTGAAGATGTTAAAGGACACGGCAGCTTACAGCATAAGAGAAATATAAAAATACAAACTCGTTTTTCTGTCATGGATCTTCAGACGAATTCATGGGGAATGCACAAACTCGGCGAGCACTTGCTCGTAACAATGCACTCTCGCTGTACTGTAGTCATCTGGTCTTATGTGGAGTTCACACTGAAGAATGATTGCAACTGTGGTCGTCTGGTCTTATGTGGAGTTCACACTGAAGAGTGATTGCAACTGAGGTCGTTTGTTTTATGTGGAGTTCACATTGAAGAATGATTGCAAATGTAGTCATCTGGTCTTATGTGGTGTTCACACTGAAGAATGATTGCAACTGTGGTCGTCTCGTCTTATGTGGTGTTCACACTGAAGAATTTTTGCAGCTGTAGTCTTCTGGTTGCAACTGTAGACGTATGGTCTTATGTGGTATTCACACTGAAGAATGATTGGAGAGGTACAGTGATCGTTTGATCTTGAGTGGAATTATTGCAATGGTCCTTTGGTATTATGTAGAATTCACTGCAAAGAATGGATCGCACTGTGTGGGTGATCAAGAGCACTGTAAACAAAAAAAGATTGATTGTTTTACTACACTGCACTGGGTGTATTATACACCTCTGAAGATATTTCGGTAAGCGCACTAGACAATGTTCTTTCAGTCTAGGAATGATTAATACCATTCTTACTCAGAGAGTATAATAAATACAGTAATATATTACATTAAACAGTTTGTTAAGTAACAGAAATATCTTGCTTTAAACAGCATTCTAACAAGTGATATTTTACATTAATGCGTAGGAAAGAACATGCGAAACATAAACTTCAAATCTATATCACAAATCAATCTTTTAATGCTATAAATAAATAAGAAAAGTAAATAGACTATTACATTTTTTGTCTTTAAATATATGATTATTTTTAAAAATAAAATAAAACTTGTTTCCAAGAAATTTGCATGGTTGGGCCATTAATGTATTCCTCTGGGGCATATTGTACCTGTTTTTTCTCACATGAAAGAGTCGATGTTGAGAAAAACACAGCGCTATCACGTAGTATGACAGTAAACAAAAGGGAGGTAAATAATAAAAAATAACATTCATCTATTTGACCTACTATCACGTAGTATAAAAGTAAACAAAAAGGAGGTAAATCATAATAAATAACATTCATCTATTTGACCTACTATCACATATTTTACAAATGTTTAATTGTTGAGCAGTAGCTCAATCTGATTAATCGCTTTGAGCTGAATTTGAACAGTCTTCGAGCTGGCGCTGATAAAACAGTGACTTGATCTAATGGACTTCGCAACCATAAATTCCATATGAAACATTTAGATTGTCTGGATTTCACCATATAACAATTAAAATAGTCATTTGCATGACTGATTAGGACACTGAAGTTCAAAGAAGTTGACAGTAGTCAACATAAAAACCAGTTAGTATGAGTAACTGCTGCACATGTTTTACGGTTGATGCCACCAATTCCTCTCATTCCAGTGCACAAGTATATATTCTCTATTAACCTGTGTATGAGTGCGCGGCAAAGAGGACTAATTAATAATGAGTTGTTTGTAATTATTTCGTAACGTGGTAAGCCTGCATTAACTTGTGTATGAGTATGCGTTGTTGAGTAACTAACGGGTTGTATGTAATTACTTCGTGACGTGTTAAGTTTACATTAACGTGTGTATGAGTACGTGACGTTGATTAGTAACTAATGAGTTGTATGTTATTATTTCACGTGGTTGGTCTGCATTAACCTGTGTATGATTAAGCGGTTTGAGTAACTAATAGGTTGTATGTAATTACTTCTGGATGTGGTAAGTTTACATTAACTTGTATATGAGTACGTGACGTTGCTTAGTAACTAATGGGTTGTATGTTATTATTTCGTGACGTGGTAAGTCTACATGTACCTGTGTATGAGTAAAGGCGTTGGTTGATGAGTAACTAGTGGGTTGTGTGTAAATCCTTTGTGAAGTAGTAAGTCTACATTCACTTGTGTATGAATGAGTACGTGAAGTTAGAGTAACTAATGGAGTGTATGTACTTCCTTTGAGGATTGGTAAGTCTGCATTAACTTGTGTATAAGGGGTGTTGAGTAACTAAAGGGTTGTATGTAATTACTTCGTGACGTGCTAAGTCTATTCTAACTTGTGTGAGTAAGCAGTGTTGAGTAACTAACGGGTTGTATGTAATTACTTCGTGACGTGCTAAGTCTATTCTAACTTGTGTATGAGTAAGCAGTGTTGAGTAACTAACGGGTTGTACGTAATTACTTCGTGACGAGGTGAGGTAAGTCTACATTAACTTTGTGTAATAGTACGCGGCGTTGTTGAGTAACTCATGAGCTCTAATTCCTAAATGAGGGGGTCAGCATTTGAGTCCGCTTTTAATTTAATGCTTTCCACCAAGTTGCTATGATTATATTTCACGTGCACACATGATCTATTAATCGATTTTAGATTGTGTCTGTGCCTTTAGTAGTTCGCGACAAGAAGCTGTATTTCGGAAGAAATCTCGCATTTGCGATTAGGAAGGAAGAGACTTTATTATATTATATAACATAAACATTAGTGATAATAAATGCGTTTGCTACACTTTGCAAGCAGTACTTTTAGTATGTTGAAAAGACTGTGAACTCTCAGAATGGCATTTGAGGCACTTTTTCTTCAAAATGCATTGATGAGCCATGTCATAGGCAGCTTTACTCTTTAATGTATCAAAATGAACAGTCTTTATTCTTTAATGTATCACAATGAACGGTCTCTGCGCCGTCCTGAACGAAACGGTGTAGAACCAACACTTTCAGAATTGAAAAGGAAAGTTTGGAAATCGGCAAGCTCTGGCCACTCAACTTCTGTCTCTTGCAATGCAAAATGGCAAATAGTCATTTCTGCTATGGCAGTGTCACCCATCAAGTTGAAAATGTTCATTTAGATATATGCTCTTGAAAGCCGACTACGTGTGCAGTGTAAACTAAACACTCGTTTTATATCCAAGATCATTTGTCAGTAAGCCTGATCCTTCCTCAGTAAGCTCTGTAAAAGTTGATCTGGTTAACACAAGTGTATTGGTTTTCGATACGAACTATTATAAATGTATTGAAGTTTGTTTCTTGCTATGGACTGTAATAATTGTTGTGATGAAGGCTGTTTCTTCTTATGGACTGTTATAATTGTTGTGATGAAGGCTTTTTCTTCCTATGGACTTAAAAATGTTGTGATGAAGGCTTTTTCTAGAATGAACTATTATAAACAATTGTGGGAAAAGACTGCTTCTTGCTCTGAAAGTATAGTAAACGTCAGTAGCGATGCTTGCTCTTGCTGTTCACACATAATAAACGTCAGTAGCGATGCTTGCTCTTGCTGTTCACACATAATAAACGTCAGTAGCGATGCTTGCTCTTGCTGTTAAATAAACGTTAGTAGCGATGCTTGCTCTTGCTGTTAAATAAACGTTAGTAGCGATGCTTGCTCTTGCTGTTCACACATAATAAATGTTAGCAGCGATGCTTGTTCTTGCTGTTCACACATAATAAACGTTAGCAGCGATGCTTGCTCTTGCTGTTCACACATAATAAATGTCCGTAGCGATGCTTGCTCTTGCTGTTCACATATAATAAATGTCCGTAGTGATGCTTGTTCTTGCTGTTCACACATAATAAATGTCCGTAGCGATGCTTGTTCTTGCTGTTCACACATAATAAATGTCCGTAGCGATGCTTGTTCTTGCTGTTCACACATAATAACTGTCCATAGCGATGCTTGTTCTTGCTGTTCACACATAAATGTAAGTTGCGATGTTTGCTCTTGCTGTTCACACATAATAAAAGCTCGTAGCTATAGTTTGCTATTGTTCACACATAATAAATGTCCGTAGCGATGTTTGCTCTTCCTGTTCACACATAAAAGTTAGTGACACCTTATATTCCTTGTTTGGAACATACATAATAGTGGTGAAAAGATATTGGTGAAAGTTTGTATTTTTCCTTTGAACGTTTAATAAATGTTTATGATGATTTATGTTCTTAATATGAACATTTTAAATGTTGAATGTAGATTTTTGCTCGATAAAATAGTAAATTTTAATCATGAGCTTTCAGTTTATTATAAATAATAATAGTAATGCGTTTAGCAGTTAGAGAATGACTGTTTTCAGACTTGCAATGGTTTGCAATTAGGATTATATTTAATTTGATGGTCGTTGAGATTTTGAATTTAAAATATTATCCTAATTACAACTCGTTATTTTCCCTATTAACAGCTAAATACATTACTATTATTATTTAGCATAAATTGCAAGCTCATGATTAAAGTTAACTATTTTATCGTGCAAGTAGGCAATATTGGGTTTTATCGTTTAATTAGGTAATCATACACAAGGTGTTTTATCGTGCAATTAGGCAATATCGCATTAGGTATTTATCGTACAGCTAGGCATCTCATTTATCGTACATGAACTGTCGTATTGTGTATTAGATAACACTTTCGTTATTAGATAACTGCTTTATCGTGCATTAGATGATGAATAGTTCAGTGTACATTAGCTATGTATTTTATCCTGCACTTGATAAATGTTTTTAATTGTACGTTAACTGACTGATTGCTCATTAGCTAACCATTTTATTGTTCATTAGATAACTATATTACATTAAAAAATATATACCTATATTACATTTAAAAAATTGGTATAAATAAAATGTTTTACTTTTCATTTACTAACAGATTTATTCTGCAATATCCAATAGGAACTATTTAATTGTTTATTAGCTAACTGTTGTTTCGTGTAATAGAGACTATTTAATTGTTTATTAGCTAACTGTTGTTTCGTGTAATAGAGACTGTTTAATTGTTTATTAGCTAATTGTTGTTTCGTGTAATAGAGACTGTTTAATTGTTTATTAGCTAATTGTTGTTTCGTGTAATAGAGACTGTTTAATTGTTTATTAGCTAACTGCAATGGTGTGTAATTAGGATGATATTTAATTTTAGAGATTTTGAATTTAAAATCATGTCCTAATTATGTTCAACTCGTTATTCGTTATTTTTTCACAATCCATGTTTTAGAAAGGCAGAACTAAACGTCAGAGAGAGAGAGAGAGAGGGAGAGAGAGGGGTAGAGAGAGGAAGAGAGAGAGAGAGGGGTAGAGAGAGGAAGAGAGAGAGAGACTGATGTTGGGCGCGCGTGGTCCTTGGCGTCTGCTATTCTCTTTTGTCGTGTCTGATAGTGGGCGGGTGACAAGTATGGTGCCAGCATATATAGGTGACTCTTTTCCCCCTTACTTGTCTTCTTGACCTGTGTTCTTCCAACTCTGCGTCTTGTGTTGCCATGAGGATGAGTGTTTCAGGTAGGTGATATTTAAAATATAGTTTCCCTAGAATTAATCAAATTGGAATGAATAATCGTTAGCTTTCTTGCCGAATAAATTCTATAATGATTCGACCATTATAAGTTTTTGAAACAAAATTTATAACTTAAGTTTTAAATGCTAGTAGACCAATTATAACTTATGTTTTAAATGTTAGTAGACCAATTATAACTTAAGTTTTAAATGTTAGTAGACCAATTATAACTTAAGTTTTAAATGCTAGTAGACCAATTACGCAATTCATTCTTATGGACAGAATGGAGTATTCGTACTATGTATGTTTTATTGTTAAAATAAAGAAAGTTAGGGAATTATTCAAGGTAAATTTACGTTCTTAGCAAATATCGTTTAGTTTCCATTAACATAGATGCAGGTTGTTAATTTCACAATGAAAAGTACTAATGACAAGTAATTACTAATATTATATTACACAATATATCGAAACTGTGAGAAACAGTACCAAACTAATTGGTCACAATAATTTTCTTTTAAAACCTATTAAAATAGTACATGGATTGCGTTAAAGAAAATATATTTTAAAAGTCAAGAATTAATTATGACTGATTTGATAGTACTCGAATAACTGGAATCAGAATTTGATCAGTGAAGAAATAATTCAATAATTTTAATCATAAAAGGAATTAGATAGAAAGATAGATAGATAGATAGATATAGATATAGATAGATAGATAGATAGATAGATAGATAGATAGATAGATAAGGTGAGTGGACGGATGGATGGATACATAGATAAGAGAAAAATTGAATAAGGGAAGTAGATCTTGCCCTGAATTCGTTTCAAAGTGCATGTCGTTGCTTTGATAGATGTCGACTATATCTAAGAAACAAGTAAGTCATGTCACACCAAAAGCTAAAAATTGACTCTAAAATCAAATTTTCTATTTAGAAACTAATGTGGCATGTTCGAAATGGGTTACAGAAAATGTACCACTCCAAACACCTCAGTGTTAAACAACACAAAAACTAAATTTATCCTTTTTAGTAAGGAAACCCCACAGCACGCCGTAGCTATTTCAATGTATGAACTATCATGATTGTGAATGAGATTATCGAGTTGTCTGTCCCAGCAGTCATGGTATATTTGCTAACATTATAATTAATTATCTCCTCCTGGTAGTGATACTGAATGTGTTTAAACTTGACACCTATTTTTCTTTCGGCAACTTTGTATTGTGATTCTAGAGTCGTGCATAAAACTGTGGTGACATTTTGTGGACATTTTTGTTCCGGTAGCAAATTGCCTAAAGATACGATACTAATCGTGTAGATTCACTGGGATAATTTCTAGAGTGATCGGATTAATTTATTTTCTTTTAGAACATAGGACACTATTCGTTGTAAGTGTGTGAAATATTAGGCGTTCATGGTCTGTCGCTACCCTCTCTTTTCAGTCTTTCTTTTTTCATATTATCCTCCTCTCTGATTCACTCTTCTGTCTCCTTTCCGTTTCTTCATTTACCTGTTTTCTCTCTCTTTCTCTCCCCATTCCGTTATGATGTATTCATTTCTTACATTTTTTAATATTAACAGTTCATAGACCTGCTGTTTTTTTCCCCACCTTTTATCACCTCACCCTCATTCTTTTCCTTTTCTTCTTTTTCTTTTCACTACTAACCCTCCTTTCCTTTTTAATTCTTCCAGTTTTTCATTTTTCTTTCCTCAGAATGACTATCTTTTAGCCTTTTCCACTTTCATTTTTTCCTTCCTCGGTGTAACTATCCTTTTCCACTTTCATGTTTCCACCCTCAGTGTTCCCATCCATCACTCTTTTCCATATTCCTTCCTTTCTCTCCTTCCTTCCTCTCTCTTTTCTCTCCCTCACCCTTTTCTTGTTTTTTCCTTCCACCTATTTCTCCTCCCTGTCACTCATCCCTTTTTCCTTCCTTTCTCTTCCCCTCCTTTTCTCTCCCACCTCACTTCTTGTTTCTCTCCCATCCTTTTCTTCTTCCTTTGCATCTTCCCTGCTCTTTCTCCTGCTGCAAGAAGATTGAAAGTAATAAATGGCATTGCGATTACCAAGGTGTGACTTTTGAATAACTGTACGGCATTTACCTTTTTACGACCGTGAACCCAGTTCAGATTAGCCTCTTCGTCAAACTTCCTTGTAAGTCTGCATGGGAATCGGCAATTTCGGCCAGTAGGGCATTTGTTTCTTGTATCCAATTATTTTTGATACAGATTTCCCATGACAAGCGTTGCCCGCTTAAACATAACGTTCACTTCTTTGTCTGATTAGGATTAAGGAAGATTGCTTTGTATTAAGGTCCACCCTGCCTATCTTTACTTCCTGCCCAGCTTAATGAGTGAAATAATTACACTAGTCAGTACTTTGTAGTGTACTTAATGTGTATAATTATAATCCAACATTTTTATTATTCAGTTGTTGATTTCTCGGATTGAAAGTGTTTGCTCTTTCACTCTCTTCATTTTACTACCGTTCATTTTACAACAGTCCATTTACTGCAATCCATTTTACTACACTTTGTTTTACAACAGTCTATTAACAGACTATTTATTGCAATCCATTTGACTGTAGTCCATTTTATTACAGTTCATTTGACTACTGCTCATTTTACAACAGTCCATTTACTGCAATCCATTTGACTACATTTCACTTTACTTTTTTTTAAAGCCCGTTTTATTACAATTCATTTCATTACAGTCCATTTGATCACAACCTATTTACTACAGTCCACTATACTATTGTCCATTTTACAGGTTGTCCTGATTTCTTCATGGGATTTTACTAACCTTTCAAGGTAGATTATAAAGATGATGTCGGCAGCGCTCTTCCTTGTGCTAGAATTTTATACTAGCATCAGAAAAAGTTGTCAATGTTAACACTTTTATTAAAAGCTATGGAATAAAGAATGACCTTAATTTACACACACCATGAACTACAATTGATTTCCTTTGCAATTTGAAATCAAACTTAAACGTTGAAAACACTCAGCCTCCTCCCCCGGGCAAAATGAAAACACAAACAGAAACAAGAATAGTTTAATTCAAAAAAATGTTAACAAAACCCATCAATATTTCAGTAAATAATTATAATAAAACCTACTAAGATATAGAAGGCTTTCATACAACTTACTGATAAAGAGAGAACTTATAATTTATGTCCTTGTAAGCAATTTAAAATACTGCGTTTTTACAGGAGAATGAATGAATGAATGAATGAAAGAAAGAAATTAAAAATTAATGAAACATATATTATTTAATATAATGTGCAGCCGACTCTAATGATGGGACTGTTATTATGCTCTCTTTGATAATAATACCTGTCGTCGAGACTGTTACACTCACTGACTTCTGTTAACTCATAAACAATACGTTTCTTGGATTAAGTTCTTTCCCTTGTTCTAAGAGCTACGTGCAAATGTATCACTCGGATCTTGTACAGCTCAACATTTTAACTTCAATCGTAAGGCAGGCGCCAACAATAAGGTGCATTTAAAAAAAAAAAAAAATAAAGGGCAACTATACTGAATTATAAAAATGGGTCATCGTGATTTGAACTCATTTGTCGACGGGTATTTACCTCAAGAGCCGAATATAGTACTGCTGTCTGGAACGTTATTCCATAAATAATAAAAATAAATCGACTGATGAACTCTGTCTGAGCAGTTTAAAAATTTAAAATAAACTTCCTACAGACTCTAATCTTCATGTCTTCAAAATCAATTATTAAAATAATTTTTAAAAACTTTATTTTTAAAATCACCTTTCTTTCGAAATTTTGACAAGGGCAGAAGAAATCTATATTGAAACAAATTTTGGTTTTCGTGCTTTTATGCTTTGTAACAGTACATATGTGTATGTATGAATATAAATGCGGTTTTGTTTGTGAGTGTGTGTGTGTGTGTGTGTGTGTGAGAGAGAGAGAGAGAGAGAGAGAGAGAGAGAGAGAGAGAGAGAGAGAGAATACCTTTACTAACTGCCATTTAAAATGACTGAGATTCGCTTCCAGTCCGTGTTCTTGACAAATCATATGTTGTGCCTATATTTTAGGGGTGAAATATATCGTATTATTCTTCAGAAAAGCTTACCATGAAATTAGAAGAATTAAAATTATTCTATAATGCCTGCAAAACTCAAACGTTTTCAAATTAAAAAATAGAGAGAATGTGTTTTGTTTCTCCTTCACTGCGTATAACAAAAGTAGACTATGAAAACATAGAGTTAGTTAGTTATTCAAGAGAATTTCCGAGAATTGGCACAAAACTAGTAATTGTGCTTTAACAGTAAGAGTCAAAATTTCCCAGAATTCAGTTTCGGGAAATATGTTATTGTTTCAATTTACAAAGTGAAACAATTTCTGTAGTTAGTATTAGTGTCAGAAATATTCATATTTCATACTGAGCATTTTGGGTGGTAACAAAGCAAAGATACAATTCTCGCACAAACACATACAAATTTCACACATATACTCTTAAACATAAGTATTCATACCCCCTGAAGCAAATACACACACACGTACATATACAGAAATGCATATACCACAGCCCCCTTCCCCTCATTCATACACTATGCCTCATTCCTTTATACACACACACACACACACACACACACACACACACACACACACACACACACACACACACACACACACATACACACACACACACACACAGACTCACGTGAGTCAGGATAAAATAGAATTTGGCTGTTATGATTTGAAGAGCTATAGTAGTTTCGTTTATAACAGGTAAAGGCTGCAGTTGCTTGTAGGTTTTTCTTCAGTATACAAAACGAAACTAACTAAATTTCGATGAATGACTTCTATCACTAATCATTTTATTACTCAACTAGAGCTATTTTTAAAATCAAGGTAAGCATTTCTGTTGTAGCTAATTATCTCTTGTTTTTACAATACCCAACGCAAAAAGCTGTTATCAAGCAAAGACTGGCACCTCATAAAATGAATTCGACAAAGTTTTTTGTTTAACAAGTTTCCTATTTTCAAGATTAAGAATGTTGAGGAAAAGGATTTGTTCAAGAAACTTCCTGGAATTAATACTACACTATTATCATACTTTCAAGGCGCTTAAAACTGATCGTACATTATATTGCTAGAATTGCATGGATTAGTCAGCAGCAATCAGTCATAAATGCCATTTTCAGTCTTTTCAGTATGTCATTTGAGGGATTTATTAAAATCGAGATGATAACTTATCAGTATGCATGCATGACCTCAACATGTCATTTGATCTGATATACATTTGTGATTTATGAAAACGCTTGCGACACAGTGTCCTTGACACTTGACAGACATTGGGGAAACTGCTCAAAAATACTTTCGCTATTTATTCAATGCATTTTTCGTAAATATATTTTTTGCATTGTTAGCACTAATATGGAGCGAAAATATGACTTTCTGGTATATATAATGTAACATTCCTGTTACCATATCAGTATGAGCATTCTTGTTGGTCTTTCTAAACAGTACATGTGTACCTAGCAGCAAATCATGTTTTGGGTTTTTCATTTGGCAGGTTCCCACACTCACAAACAATAAAGTTATATATGTGTGTAAATGTGTATGCATTTTTATGTGTAGATATGTATTTTGAGTGTATTTGTGTGTATGTGTGGGTGTGTATGTGCGTGTGTGTATTTTGTTTGTGTGCATTTGTGGGTGTGTATGTGCGTGTGTGTATTTTGTTTGTGTGCATGTGTGGGTGTGTATGTGCGTGTGTGTATTTTGTTTGTGTGCATTTGTGGGTGTGTATTTGCATGGGAATATATATTTATGTAAGCTTTTTTTTTCTGAAGTACGCAAACAATATAATTTTTTTTAAAGAAAATCAGTAATGTTTCAGTTTAATCGATTTACCAAGCCCATTGACATTTTCATTAATAATCACGTTTTCTAATTAATAATACGTTTAGAGAAACGAGGAATTAATATCAGTAAGATCAATGGGAACTGAAGTTAAAATGTTCTATTGCTGTTTCCTCAGAAACTCCTCAGTCATTGTATGTTAATAAATGACAGGAAATTCTTCAGAAACGAAATAACTTCAGTCTGTTCGTTTGTCCTGAACGGCCTTTATATTTTATACACGGAAGCATTTTCATTTGCTTTCTTTGCAGGGCAATAACTTTCCTTATTCAATCTTTAATTTAAAATGTTCTATCTTGCATGAATTGCAGCAAGCAGACAAAGATAAAATGATAATTGATTATTAGAAGTACGCACGTTGATAGAAGTAAATGTTGCTGTTGTTTTAAACCTAACTTTTGTCTATCTCTCAAATTCTTCCGAAGTAGACTGTTAACATTAATCACTGAGACAAGTTGCCGTAATCTGTAAGGAGTGTCATAAAGATTTTCGTATTGCGCAAGATTGTCGTAAAGTGTGAGCGAGAATGGGTAGTGGTCATTCACAGTTTACTTTTAGTGGTCGTTGTCTCTTCTGTTGAAACTGTTGTCTAAGAAGAAAAAATCCCTGGGGGTAATAAATTAAACACGTGAATGTTTTGTTGTAAAATTTGTGAATAGTAGTTTAGTTTGAATGACAAAATTAAGCGATTTAAAAAGAAAATATTAGAGGGATTTGAATGTGAGTGTAAGGAATATAATATGAAGGGGTTTCCTGATCCGCGAAGTTTGTCCGGACGTGAGAGTTGTCCCTCCTAATGGATAAAGTTTCCCATGAGTAAAAGTAAAATCGGCGGCCCCTTTCCTCGTCTTGAATTGATCTTGCAGCTTACCCCGGGTTCTAAATCCGTTTTGAATACTTTCTAATGTCACTATCGACTTCATGTCTCGGTAAATGTCATTTACTTTCACTTTAAAACTTATGCAAATGCATTTTGGAATAGTTGTGTTACATATGTGTGTGAAGAGGTTCACTCGATTACGTTCCAGTAAATACAGAATTCAATTTCTACTATCAGTCGTATAGTCAGCTTAATTAATTTCCACTGATGTGTTTCAAATTAAGTTACTTAATTAATTATTTTAAATTAATTCTGATGAAAGGGGAATTAATTATAGCATTTTCAGTTGTTTTATATGTTAATAAAGGAGGTAACAGCACATTTACTTGTTTTACAGTGACAAATTGCTAGAGTATAATTCATTGAAAACTATCTTAAAGTTTTTATTTAAATTCTTATTGCTTAGTTATTTATCTTTTAACAGGTAATTGACTTTTTAAAATTAAATGAAAACATTATTCTTATTGATTTAAGATTTAATTTATATCAGATTTGGAATATTTTGAAATATATTCATCTGAAATGCAGCAACAATGTAAAAATAATTTCTTCATCAAACTCGGAAATTTCCGATGAAGTTTTCAAACTTTAACAAGAGTGATTTTTACTTTGAAATCCCTAGGGAGCGATGGTCCCTTTTAACAAAAGGACAGTTGTTTGTTCTTTTTCTCTTCTTCTTCTTTTAACAAAAGAACAGTTGTTTGTTCTTTTTCTCTTCTTCTTCTTTTCCTTTCTGTCTCATTTTTCTTTTTGATTGGTTCCTTAATTATTTTCATTTTGTTCATCTTTTTATTTTAAACTGTTTTAGTATTTATTTTAATCCCTCCTTTTCTAAATGTATGTATCGATGCTGTTGCTCTTTTACAGCTGTGTGAGTGTGTGTGTGTGTGTGTGTGTGTGTGTTTGTGTGTGTGTGTGTGAGTGTGCGTGCGTGTGTGTGTGCGTGTGTGTGTGTGTGTGTGTGTGTGTGTGTGTGTTTTGTTCTTATTTTCTTCTTTGGAACTTTGTATTCTTTTTGTTCTCCCTCTTTTTGCTTGTGTTTTTTTTTCTTTTTTTGTTCCTTTCAATGATACTACCGTTAGTGTCCCGACTCCTCTCTGCTGTTTTTTGCAATAGAAATCATTGTTGTATTTATTGCTTTTATATGATTTTTTCGCTTCTACTACTACTTCCCGTACTTCTTCTTTTCCTCCTTCTTTTCAGTAGAATATTTTCAAGTGTCCCAGGACAAGTTTCTTTTCAGCATGAGAAAATAACTTCGCAACTATATTTCTTCTTTAATCCTACTTCACTACTTTTACATTCCATAGTATGAGTAGTAGAATTATTTGTTAGTCTACTACTCTACACAAGAATCGAATATGACATCGAACGCCTTATCCAAAATGGAATGTATAGGTATTTATAACACAAATATTTCTCAAGAGTTTAAGACATGATGCTGTGAAGAATGAATCAGGCTCAGCAAAGGGAATCAATACACTGAAGTAGGCAGATACCATGAACCCATGCTATTTGCAGTAGCAAAGCCAACTCGAGTGCTCTCGGCCACAGCTGTACTAACAGAGACAACACATAAGATTAGTCTCGTCACGTGACAGTGCCTGGCGATGCGTTATGCTCTCGCTCGCATACCCTTGCTGAGAAGTTGGGGTTGCGAGTTGTTTCTTTGGACTGGGTCTAGATGTTCAAGGCTGGTCTTCCGATTTAATCTTTGTTCAACTCTGCTATCCGTTGTTCTGTTGGATGTGTTTAGGAAACTTTAACACATACGTAACCTCCTGCTTCCCTGTTACACTTTATACAAATGTCAAGGGCTCGATGTACACTGAAATTCGCTTTCTAGTAAGTCAGTCGACCATGTCACAAATGTTTTCCTTCAGTTTCAGAAAAGAATCAACTTATTACAAGATAAAACATTTTCTGTTTTAGTTCTCAATCAGAATAAAGATCAGATGCCCTGCAAGTAAAAGAAAGAAATAAACCATTCACGATTATAGATAGATAGATAGATAGATAGATAGATAGATAGATAGATAGATAGATAGATAGATAGATAGATAGATAGATAGATAGATAGATAGATAGATAGATAGATAGATAGATAGATAGATAGATAGATTAGATTAGATTAATAGATAGATAGATCTTTAGATGGAAGGATGGATGTGTGATGAGCAAGATTAATAGATGGATAATTCTCCTAATTAATCTCTTTAACGTCGCCCTTAAAGGAGTTTATAAAATGCTGACTCAACCTAAATTAGGAGTAACATTCCTCTGTAGATTAATATATACAGAATCAAATTCCTTATGTCAGTTCATGTGCCTTTAAGATACACTGTTGCCCATGTGAATTTGGCTTTCACACGCCTCATTAGCTAGGCTGGACACTTACTAAAGATATGCTAATGAATGACTTACGACTAAAAATAGATTTCTCCCCACCAGGCTATTGTGCATATTAAACTTCCCTTATTAACTGAAAAAGCGTAAATGTCAACAAAATATAAGGGATTCATTTCAGTAAAAATAACATGACAAATTGAAATTGAAAATACGAAATTGGTTTTCTAACTACACAAATTCAAATAGTACAAAGAGTTATAAAAGTAGTGACACAAGTAGTGACACAAGGCTAATTGTGAGTATACAAATCTATGATATTCATACACCAATTCTGTCAAGTTAAATATGAAATGTTAAGCAGTTTTAGTTCAACAGATTTTGGGCATCCTTGTCCATATTTTTTCAGGCGAAAATAATTGCTTTCACAGTTCATTTTGTTTTTCAAAACATACTAAAGTCCACAGTTCATATTGTTTTTCAAAACATACTAAAGTCCACAGTTCATATTGTTTTTCAAAACATACTAAAGTTTACAATTCAGTTTACTTTTCCAGTTTAAATGAAACTGACACACAGATACAAAGATATTTTTTCAGTTGAGTAGGAAATGGAAATTAGTCATAGAGGCGGTATAAGAGAGGTTAAAGTTGAAAATATTTTCACAAATAGCAATTATAAAGGTGACACGACTGTTGAATAGATAGATAATGTGACACCTGCGGGCACCGTGTTGGTGACCCCTGGTGTAGACTATTGTGAGCCTTGATATTGTGAAGACTAATAAATGTCGTGTTGTGTAGACTATTGTGTAGACTATTGTGAGCCTTGATATTGTGAAGACTAAAAAGATGCGTATTGGGTAGACTATTGAGTTGACTTGTGTAGTCATGATATTGTGGAGACTAATAAATGTTGTATTGTTTAGACTATTGTGTAGACTTGTGTAGTCATGATATTGTGTAGACTGTTAAGGGGCTCAGTGGATTAATGCAACCATCTTTTTAAAAGTGATTAGAATATAGAACTTTCTTTCAAACAAAATAACTTTCAGTTGATCCCGATTGGATGAAGTTGTTATGAACAAGAGTGATATTATTAGTTAGAAAAACTACTCATCAACTCGGTTTGGATTGCATCATCAAGTTCTAGCACATTCTTTACCTGAGTTGTTCACTTCAACTCTGACACTTAAAAAATATCATCATAAGCAATGCCTAATGTCGGGTCACGTTAACATTGGCAACAAATATATATAATTATCAAGCTTAGAAACAGGGATAGGCAAATTTACTCCAACTCAGTTAGCTAGCAAGACAGACTGATAGATAGATAGATAGATAGATAGATAGATAGATAGATAGATAGATAGATAGATAGATAGATAGATAGATAGATAGATAGATAGATAGATAGATAGATAGATAGATAGATAGATAGATAGATAGATAGATAGATAGATAGATAGATAGATAGATAGATAGATAGAGAGTTTTACATTTCTATGAATAATATAATACTAATACAAATATAAATTTACTCTTACTCTAAGCTTTCTTTTCAACGCTATTGTTCTTTCTCTGATCTATCTCTCATCCTGTTTTCTCTTTCCTCTCTCATATTCAAAGTTCTCTCTTTCTCTTTATTCACCTTTCTTTCTCTCTCACTCTTCTTTATTTTCTCTCTACTCTCTCATTAAAACTTTAATATTCATAAATGTCGTCCTTTTCTCCTCTCTCTCTCTTGCCCCTCATATTCATATCGCTTCTCTCTCCAACTCTCTCCTATCTTTACTCTCTCCCTTCTCTCTCTTTATATTCTCTTGGTGCTTTTTAAAAAAAATATTCTTTCCTGACTTTATCACTCTGTTCCCTCTTTTGTAGTCTCTCTTATGTTTTCTCTTTTTCTCTTAATGTCGATCTTCTCTATTTTGCTGTTTTGTTTTCACTTTTATAGTCTCTCTATCATTTTTATATCTTGATATGTAGCATATGTAGATAGATAGATAGATAGATAGATAGATAGATAGATAGATAGATAGATAGATAGATAGATAGATAGATAGATAGATAGATAGATAAGTAGATAGATAGATAGGTAGGTAGGTAGATAGATAGATAGATAGATAGACAGATAGGTAGATAGATAGATAGATAGATAGATAGATAGATAGATAGATAGATAGATAGATAGATAGATAGATAGATAGATAGATAGATAGATAGATAGATAGATAGATAGATAGATAGATAGATAGATAGATAGATAGATAGATAGATAGATAGATAGACAGATAGATAGATAGAGATGCTTACAACATTTCCAAAAGGAAGGAAAGTAAAAATATTTAAAAAATAAATAGTAAATAATGCACACACTTAAGCTGACAAAAAGGAATCATTTAGCTTCTGGCAAAGGTTTTAATGTAAACTAAATGTTGTGAATATACATAAGATGAGTGTTTGGATGGAATGGGATAGAGAGGAAATTGACTACATACGTATTTTCCAGGAAATCATTAACTGATTGCATCAGCTATCGTCATCAATTATCGTGCGCAGAAATAACTTTAAAAAAAATTCTAAAAAAAAAAATTGGAGAAAAACAACAAATTGAACAAACTGAAAGGAAAGTGGTGTTTGTGATAAGCAATCTTTTGGAGAAGGAAATTTTATTATGTCACTGATAAAATTCTTCGTTCAAGTTTCATGTCAGGCAGACATGCGCTGTGTATGCGAAGCACTTCGACGGACAGGTGCGATTATTAGCATATCTCGTTTGTAATAACGTTCGTTAGTTCGTGAAACTTATTTAACTCTGCAAATATAATATAGTTTGTTTTCTAATATAATTAAAAGATAAAGATTATTTCGAGATACGATCTCAGAAATGCACAGTGACATTCTAATGTTTAGAAATACTCTATGAAATATACAGTCACTATGTTAGTGTTAAAAATGCTCTATTACATGTATACAGACATGTTAGGTTCAGAAATACTCTATTACATGTACACAGACAATATTATTACCAGAAATGCTCTATTACATGTACACAGATAATATTTTTATGAGAAGTGCTCTGTTACATGTATAGAGTCAATATTATTTTTTTAGAACTACTCCGATATATAGAGTATAACAATATTATTGTCTGTGTGCAGTTCTGTGTATGGATGGAGAATAGAGTTCGAAGTTGTATCTATAGCGAGGCCAAGGCAGGTTTTAGCACTACTTTGATCATTCCTCATTCACTTTTAAAAAGATGGTTGCATTAGTCTATCCACTGAGCCCCTTAACAGTCTACACAATATCATGACTACACAAGTCAACTCAGTAGTCTACACAATACGTATCTTTTTAGTCTTCGCAATACCAAGGCTCACAATAGTCTACACAACACGACATTTATTAGTCTTCACAATATCAAGGCTCGCAATAGTCTACACCAGGGGTCACCAACACGGTGCCTAACACGGTGCCCGCAGGCACCAGGTCACCCGCAAAGACCAAATAAGTCGCCCGCATGCCTTTTCCAAGACTTCACATTATTAATAATGTATAATGTATAAAGTGTATCAAACTGGTAGCCCTTCGTATGTCTCAGTACCCATGAAGTAGCTCTCAGTATCGAAAAGGCTGGTGACCCCTGGTCTACACAATAGTCTACACAACACGACATTTATTAGTCTTCACATTTATTGTTCTTCACAATATCATGGCCCAGTCCATATGACACCTCACTCATTTCTCTCAAGATGCCTGCCTTAGTCTACACATTCTTTTTAATATCAGGGCCCAGTTCACAAAAGACACTTCATTCAGTTCTCACAAGACAATTGTCTCAGTCCACACGGAATATCTCAATCCACACTTCTCTGATCTCCCTCAATCAGTCTCACCCGCTGAACCCATTCCCTTATCTCCATTAACGCGAGTGACAACTCACTATCTCCCGCTCTACCCATTCCCTTTTCTCCATTTACGCGAATGACAGCTCACTATCTCCCGCTCTACCCAACTTAGTTTACTCTGCTTAACTGACAAAAGTCCGCCTTACGTATTTCATTCAATGCAACCTACCTAGTCAAGCTCACTTATCTCAGATCCTCTTACAAAATCCACTTCAGTCATTTCATCCAGTCCATCTCACCCAATCCAGTTCCCTTATCTCGCTAAATTCACTTTAGTCAGTTCCTGTCACTCAGTCCACCTCAAGCCCAGTCAATCTTAACATGCTCAACAAAAACATATTAAGGCATTCACTACTGCAAAAAAATGAACTTTCAAGATCTCCAAAGCTATCTTTGAAAAGGTTAGGCTTAGAAAACAGTTTTGACTGTAGCACATACCACACGCAGAGAGAATGTTGTTGAATTAGGCATCGGATTGGAACATCGGAAAACATGTAACCTTAGGCAGTCAGCATAGGAAGTTAAATAATACTTTAATCCTCTGGAGTTTTAGGATACAATTGTCTTGTTATACATCATAGTGTCTGTATAGGTTAGCCCTCTGGGTCAATTAAATAACTCTCCTTGTATATCAGCAATATAACTATCAACAAGAATTCCCTATAAAAGCCAGACGCCAATGTTGTCAATAATGACTCTCTGTCACAAACGGGAGGGCTCGTTACAAGCCGACCCCGAGCTGAAGTTAAAGATGCAAGGGGTGAAGTCTATTTTTGGCCTGCTCCGGTGCACCTCCAAGAAAAGCCCGTGTGACGTACGCCAGTACTACGTCGTGTCAGGTTGTTACATAGACACACATGACATACACCATTGATGTTTGGGTGGGGCCCAGTTTATTAGTGTCATGCCAAGGAACGTTTTATTGGCGGTGTGTGTTGTGAGTGTGTATCATAAATGTGAATAAATGGACGAACAGACGAACGGTGCAAAACAATAGTACAAATTCTTTCGTCCCTCTCAAAAACTATGAATAACAAGAGAGTTGAAAGATGTTTAAATCAGGTTATTTATTTCCCGATTTAAAAGGGGCACTACTCTTTCGCACAGTGATTAATCATTCATTCAACTTTCCAATGTCATACACGCTGTGGGAAATAAGGGGAGATGAAAATGATGAAATTCAAAATATAAAATAAAGATTAATTACACAATTCTTATGCGGCAAATGGGGCCGCTTTAACAATAGTTGACATGTAAAATAAGCATTACTTTTAACATTAAAGTTCTTATTTTGCATACGATATAATAGTGTTCATTTTCTTAGAGTCCTAGAGTTAAGTATGTGCGCGTTAGCCGTGCTAATTATTACTCACTATTAATGTCAGAGTTCCAAGGAGATGACGTAATCTCGCATGTCACTTATAAGGGGCACTTCAAAGTGAAGACCACGACGCAATTGAGGCGTCGCATTACAGGTGAAGATTCTGCAGAATCTAGGCACCACTTTCAGATTATCACTGGGGAGAAATCTGAAATTTAGCTGACTGTTGTCAGCCTCGATAATTGTTGCTGTTTCTGGTTGTCGTGGAAACGGACACCCCAACGACGTTTAGCATTATCGGGTGGAGTCGTCCAGTGGGATGTGTCGTCGCATTACATTGAGTGTAGAAATCCGGATATCTGTAAGAAAATCTCGGTGCTAGCCTTCTCAATTTGCAGGATAGATCTGTCAAATAACTCAGACAGGGGGGATGACAAAATTGGTCCCTCGTGTCGTTAACTGCATACAACCAGCGTCGCGTGCATGGGTTTTTCTTGACGGTGAACTTTCCACTTTGCCAAAAATTATACTGAGTAATTTTGCCTCGTTACTCAATATATGGCATCAGACGGATGGAAAACGGATGGAAAGAGATTTTTGCAGCTTTCCTTTATGAAATCTCTGTACATGAGATAATTCATACGTGAAGTTAGACTGGCTTCAGACGGATCGACGTTTTCAACATTGAGAGTAAAGTCTTCATTTTGCCTCTTATATAGCTTTCACTGAAGGTTTCCAAAACTTCCAGAAGCTATGTCCTGTGACATGATTTTTGCCTTGGATATATAGTGGTAATCGTGATGCACGCTTTTCTGTGGTCAATTCTAATGCGCACTGGCCATTTCTCTCGTCAACAACATGTGACTAGTAGTGCGCAGTTGTCCCATTGTTTAATATACATATCTTTCACAAACTAATATATATATTCAATATGATAATTGACACACACTGCGTCACGAACGTCTGTCTACTAAAGAGATCTTAGGTGACCGTTACTGGAAGTTACATGCTACATATGTAAAATAACAAAACTTGGGTTACTTCAACTAGTTTTGTTAGCGGTTTTTTAAAATGAAATAAAATATAATTTCTGTCCCTCATTTCCTGTGACACTCTCCATACAGACCAAACACCATAGATGTCAACAAGAACTGCCTATACAAAGCCAGGCATCAACATTGTCAATACGAACTCTTAGAAAATATGGCTAGAAACCATGTCTGTCAACATGAAGCTGTACAAAAGACCAGACACCCTAAATGTCAATATTAATTCCCCATACAAGGCCAGACACTATAGGTATCAGTAAGATCTTTCAGTACAAGTTCATACCATATTTGCCAAAAGGAATTCTCCATACAAAGACAGAAACCATAGTTGTCAGTAAGATCTTTCAGTACAAGTTCATACCATAGTTGTCAACAGGAACTCTCCATACAAGTCACAGAATAGTTATCAGTAAGATCTTTCAGTGCAAGGTCACACCATAGTTATCATTAAGATCTTTCAGTACAAGATCACACCATAGTTATCAGTAAGATCTTTCAGTACAAGGTCACACCATAGTTATCATTAAGATCTTTCAGTACTAGGTCACACCATAGTTATCATTAAGATCTTTCAGTACAAGGTCACACCATAGTTATCATTAAGATCTTTCAGTACAAGGTCACACCATATTTACCAACAGGAACTCTCCATACAAGGCAAAACATTATAGCTATCATTAAAAAGATAACCAGTTCACACACTTCAAATCGCAAAATTATTGGAACAAAGCTGCAGCCTAGAATCCCAAACAGGGCCCCACTTCTTACAGTGCTTTTCTCCTTATTACGTAAATGAGAAAAGGGGAGAGCAGCAAATGAAATCTTGACATAAACAACAGGCAAGCAGCGAGACTCAGCCACAGATTTGTATAACAGAAGCCAGGGACTTCAACTCATTAGTATATACTGGTATTTGTTGGGATTGTTTTGAGGCGGTCAAATGATGTTGACTTGGTGAGAGGTTTCCTTACGTCTTGGTAAAATTATTTTTGTTAGTGAAGCTACATTTGATGATTCTATTCAATGCCGTGGGTTGAATGTACAAGCCCCGCAGTACTTGATAAACTTGCATGCCGCCTACGATTCCCGAAATCCACAAGGGCGAATTTAGAATAGGTGGAATTTCCATTTTCATGAATGACGATTTGGGACTGCAGGGGCAAACTGTTCACAGCCCGAATTGCTGATGGTTTGGCATCACTCTGTTAAATCAAGGTATTTCCTCAGGTCTGGCAGTTATTCACGTCTTCTACTCCATCAAAACCTAACATCAATTTCCTCTCCGCATTCTCGGTATTTGGTGATCGGATTTTACAATTAAGAATAATGCTAAATCTGCAGCTGATGTGAACTAAAGAGGTAGTACAATTTATTTAACGGGAAAGTAAATGAAAGTAATGTTATTTATACTGATCATTAGAAGGTAATGTTGGGGTAGATGTTTTTAAGAGAGTAGATTATGTAATCCACCTTTACTTTTCAAAGAGAGAGAGAGAAAAGGAAGAAGGAACGTGGGTGTACATGTATAGTTCTTGTTACAACTATTACAGGAAGCTGTTGGTATTAGGTTTTTCGAAGGGAAGTATTTGTCGAGAAAGCTCACTTAACCAGAATTTGGGGATTTTTTTCCCTCCCTCCCTCCATCTATCTGTCCGTCCGTCTGTCTGTCCATCTATTCATCTATTTCTATATATATATCCATACATTTTTCATTCGTTTACCTCTAAACATGTGTGTTAATCTTTGAATGCTAATAGCTGCATGGGTATTGATATTTAACTAAAATAAAGAGTTTTCTCTACTAAATCACTGTATAACTGCTTATAGCACTGTTAAAAGCGTCTGGAACTAATATGTAAATATTTATTAAGGCTTAGTTTTGTATTTGATTAAAACAAAACGAACAAATACACAAACAGTAGCGAAATAACAATACTTTATGTGACTCTAACGAAACCTAGTTAATGGTTATGATTATTATTATTAATAATAATTAACCATACATAACTAAATACAAGTGATGATAATCTTAATTTATATTATTAATATTTCTCCAGAAGACACCACGCACCTCTCTCACTTGGTGGAAATGCGGGCGTGTAAACGTTCTCTCTTCCACAACATTAAAGACAAACATTTACCATCACACAATTTTTCCTTAGGTGGAAAACTTCTTACTAAAGGAAAAGAAATAATCCGACTTTAATCTATATGTAGCAAACCCCCATCCACCCACTGTCTTTCCAACATATGGTTATCAATATGTGTAAGAAGGTCAATAAATTTAACAATAAATCTATTAAATCAACAATCAAATATATATAACATATGAATATAAACAAAGAGCATTGACATTTACATCACACACAATGTTCAGTTAAGGCTGGATAATTACTCAGTTTATCCTAGGATAGACATTAGCAGTCAGTTAACATAAATACATAATCAAGTTCATGTTATCATCACGGAATTGAGAGTAGAGTTCAGAGAAATAATTAAAGTCAAAGTACATAACCTTTTCAAAGATGGTGGCTGACACCAGCACGGGTTTTACAGTCATGCAGTTTGCAACAAGCCACTGCAGTTCATATTTAGGTGAGGTCCCACATGTCCCTTCGAGAGGAACATTAAACAACTGTACCAGAATCTTCGACACACTCTCCAAGCATGCCATAGAGAATCGTCCAGAATTTCACATGCACTGTCAAGCACAAGGAATGTTCTTGAATTTCCGTGTGCATTTACTCAACACAGCACGAAGAACATTGAAAATAATCTATATAAAGTTTGGAAACAAAACTCAAGCCACAATTTCCGCCATATTGGCACTCAAACTGAATTCACAGGAATCAGCTTATACTGCTATAGCAACACATTTTAATGATGAGTTGACGACAACACTGGACATACACACCAATGTATTCAATGTTATAAGTGATTTCGTGAGTTTGGATTTGTGTGATTTCGTGAGTTTGGTTTTGTGTGATTTCGTGAGTTTGGTTTTGTGTGATTTCGTGAGTTTGGTTTTGTGTGATTTCGTGAGTTTGGATTTGTGTGATTTCGTGAGTTTGGTTTTGTGTGATTTCGTGTTTAGTGCTTGATCTTGAACAGCTGTTATTAGTGCTACTGTTTCTGCTTTCAAACCTGCCTCTTACAACCTTCTGTATGTTGATTGTTTTGTTGAAGTTTCATTAGCTTGATGCACATACTGACCATGGAGAGATTTTTGGCTCTATTTATTTGCTAATGTCTGTTTTGCTTTTTTTCTTCCATGTTTCTTTGTGGGGGTTGGTATAATCCACTCATATTTACTGCTTCTATCAATAGCTTACCTTTACTATTATTCCAGATGAAGTTCACAAGCTCTATAACTTCTTCAGTGACATCTTTGATTGTCTCGAGACCTCTGTCTTCCATTTTCCAGGATACATATAGTCTATCTACGTCATCATCATTATTATTATTATTATTATTATTATTGTTATTATTATTATTATTCAGCCTCTTTCCACGACTTCTGCTTGACTGTCGGTTGTGATCCAAGGTCTCGGAATCTTACCAAGATTCTGGGAGATCCAAGGTTTTACGGAGGATGTGGGCACTTCCGAGATACGCAGTTAAAGGTATACCTTTTCAATATGTATGAAAATGGATACCCTGAAATTAACATATTATAATTATAAAATGTAACGTAATATTACGCTGACCGACCGTCAAAATAATTTTGTCTCAAGCAAGTGTCCACTCAAAATTTACCTTCCTTATTGATACCAAAAATGACCTTTTTAAATTCTGTTTGGTTAGACTATCTATCTAGGTGAACGTTAAAAGTCTTCAGTAAATTAGTAAGTAATGATGACACTTAATTACACACTTCAGAGGAAGAGACAGATAATGCGAATCAGAGACCAAGAGAGAGGAAGAGAATAAAATTTTTAATCAAAAAGTAAATAAAGGAAACAAAAACAAAAATAAATGAAAACGAAACTAAGCAAAACAAAAATAAAATTAAACAAATCGAAACGAGAAATAAAGAAATGAATCAAAACGAAACGAAGATTACTCTGCTTTTGGTGAAATTTCTAGATATGTAATGCACAATTTATAAAATTTGTCATGTGTAAAGTTAAATTACAGAAATTTCAGGAATAGAATCAAACAGATTTAAAAAGAAAGAAAGAAAGAAAGAAAACGAGTGAATTTGTTCGGGGAGAGTTTTTTTTACATTTTTTAAAAAGTCCAATGTTAGGACTTAATCAGTCGAATAAAGCAAAGTTTTCATGATCCAGTCCACTGGCAACCGTACACATAACTGTCGTTTGAAATCCCTTGATGTCACCTGCTATGTAAAATGGACTGTTTAAAACAGAGACTGATCTTTTGTTCGACTGATCAGAAGACACCAAGTAAAAAAAAAAAAAACGAAATAATTATATTTCACATCATAACAATATCTCAGTGCTAAATAAATTAATTATTCTTTATAATAAAAGTTTGAAAACGAACATAAAGATCTGTCACGATTAGAGACAACTAAACACAAACTAAACACAGAGATCTGTCTTGATTAGAGATAATAGAACATAGAGATCTGTCATGATTAGAGATAATAAAACATTGAGATCTGTCATGATTAGAGATAATAGAACACTGAGATCTGTCATGAATAGAGACAGCTGAATACAGAGTCTGTCATGATTAGAGATAACTGAAATATAGAAATCTGTCGTGAATAGAGACAGCTGAATACAGAGTATGTCATGATTAGAGATAATTGAACACCTTGGAAACATAAAAAGTGCTTTCATTTCAGTTTCATCACCTCTGCTCTCACTTAACGTAAGCGAGGTAGAGTTATAACACTTCCTTAGAGATCGGAGACGCTAGGTAAACTAGCAACACCTTCAGATTTTATTTCAATTTCTTGGGTTTTTCTTCCAGGAGAAATTTCATCCTTCGCATCCTACCACGCAAGCGACGAGAGGGATATTTTTAGAAGTTCCCGAGATGAATACACCCGAATGGGATTGATGTTTACTCAAATAACGTCGGCCAGGAATTACAAATGCAGATTTCTCTCCCCTTTAGTGTTGTGTTAGTGATTCCGAAAGAGGAGAGCTCACGTGCGTTAGATTAGATCGGTACTTGTGTTAATTGAGAATTTGGCTCGATCACTAACCACGGTCGCGTTAAAGAATCACCAGTATACTCAAGTGCCTGGGAACTATTTCAAGTATAGGCCAAACGCTAACTCTTTAAACAGTGACCTTCATTCATTACCCCACACCCGTAATCTAAAATTAATTGAAATCAGATACCATATAAGTGATACTATCACAAACACTACATTAAAGAAGTAATGAAATCTTATCAGTAACGGCTCACTTACTGAAATAATCAGTCATATAAATAATGGAATACTTAAATATGGAAATTTTCCAAACTTTCTAAATAAAGAGAAAAAGTGTTCACCTAGCCGGACTAAAGAAATAGTCATAGAAATGATCTGTCTTTTTTCTCCCAATGATATAATAATACGTAACAGTCTTAGTTACTGAGTCATTGGCAATCTGGAGTTGTTTGTTCTTATTGTCCTGTTTCCATTTACATTATTCTCACTACGGTTTTAAGTTCCGTGATTTATCGAGTGAGAATTTTCGAAACAGTATCACTTCTCTTTCCATGACTGGAGAATATCGACTTGAAGTTTCAATGGGAATCTACGCCTCGCGATGTATCTCTGATTCATCTCTTCAAAGGTAGGAAGAAATAAAAGATGAGTCTAGAGATTCAGCAGACGAGTTGTCTGCCTCATTAGACTTGAAGGTAGCCCATGTGTCTTCCATTTCCTGTATATACTACCTAAGGCCACAACAAAGACATATGTGATGCCCACAACAAAGACATACGTGATGCCCATAACAAAAACATCTGTCATGCCCACAACAAAGACATACGTGATGCCCATAACAAAAACATCTGTCATGCCCACAACAAAGACATACGTGATGCCCATAACAAAAACATCTGTCATGCCCACAACAAAGACATACGTGATGCCCACAACAAAGACATACGTGATGCCCATAACAAAAACATCTGTCATGCCCACAACAAAGACATACGTGATGCCCATAACAAAAACATCTGTCATGCCCACAACAAAGACATATGTGATGCCCACAACAAAGAAGCCTGCGGTGCCCACAACAAAGACGTCCGTAAAATATAAGGCAGGGGTTCATATGCCCGCCATTGTACCCCCCACAACCCCCTCACCCAGCGCGAAAGCGGCGGAAGCCGAAAGCACCCCCTACATTAACAACAACACCCGCCAATGTAATTTTCTCTGGTATACGTAAACATTGATCCAATTCGTGCTGATTACAGCGAAATTTCATCTGATAGTAGTTCCCATACTATTTCTAATGATGATGGAGATACCGAGGAAACAGTGACTGATAACGACAGTGTCTGGTTATTTTCCTGATTATATAAAGTAACCATACTATATTCCATGCATTTGCAGACTTCGATAAGTTCATAATATTTCTAATATTATTAAAATGAGCTATGTATGATTTTTATATAAATGACGAAAGCTTTTTAAGTACAGTCAAGTACTTGTCATTAGATATAACATATATTACATTTAATATAAATATATATATTACTATTCGTGATAGTATTAAAAATATGTACAAACATTTAAAGAATAATAGTATACTTATGTTTTAAATAAATTATTATCATTCTGTATATGATTTAAAATTATTTTATTTTCTAACAATAGGAGTGTCGTTTTGTGTCGCCAATACCACCTAGTTAATGATTATTATTATTATTAATTAATTAATCGTCCATAACTAATTACAAGTTATGAGAATCTTAATTTATGCAATTAATAATTCTCCAACAGACACCAATCGTCTCTCTCACTTGGCGGATATGCAGGCTCTATAAAAGTTTTCTCCCTTCCACAACATTAAAGACAAACATTTACCGTCACAATATTTCTGTAGGTGGAAAACTTCTTACTGAAGGAGAAGATAAATCCGTCATTAATCTACATTTAGCGAGACCCCATCCACCTACTTTCTTCTCCAACATAAGGTTATGAGTATGGTCATTGTGACGATCTGTGACAAATTCTGTGTCATGACCTCGTGACCCAATTGCTCGTTTCAAAATTAAATTTTTGAACGGACCTTTGTTGAAATTCACCCGTGATACATCAGTATCTAGAAGCTTCTAGCAAGGTCGGATTGTTGCATAACTTTAGGCCAGTGTCCAGCACCTTCGAGATCAACAACATACCACGTGAACGGTCACGTGATGCGTTCAATGCAGTTTCATAAAAATGATCATAAGGCGCCAAAACACTCACTCACCCACAGACCGGCAGACACACCAGGCAGCTTTAACATTAGCTCCGTCCCGCCGCCATACCAGAGTCGTAAGAGAGTCGAAGATGAACCCGCGCTAGAGCAGTAAAATCTACTTTTAAGAGGTAACAATAACACGTCTACTTCTTACAGTATCTATTGCATTTATTGATTGTATTTTGTAATTGAATTGATGTATGTATTTTGTGCAGCTTAGCGCTATTTTAGCCAAAGCACGTGTTTCGATGTAAAGGGACAAATCTAAAAGTTATTGTATATAAATTATTGTAACTTTTTCTTATCTTTAATTTATATAAATCGTAAATTCCCTAGTGCCGCCAGTATGTCTGTGCACGTGGTGAATTCTTCTTTGTAATTCAAATTGTTCTTGCATATAATTTTTCGTGTAAAATTGTAAAGCATTCATGCTTCATTTTGAATTAATCCTTGTGTGAATTCCAATTTTTAATGCTGTAAATATTTGAGAATTCATACGTTCGTGTAACGTTATATGTAACACACACGTGAACCACAATGTATATTTAAATATAACCATATTTGAATTGTAAACGACACGATAGTCAAAGATTCTAAATTCAGAACCTTAAACAAAGAAACATGTGCTTGGGTTTTGCGAATATAGACGCAAATAGTTACAGAGCCCAAATCCTTTGTTTCAGCCGGGTTCTTCTTATGTTACTTCTCTCTACCTTCGTACTTCTTGAGTCGTACACCGACTCGGGTGTCTTCGTGACCCATACGTGAACTATGCAGAAGTACCTCGTGTTAACCACGTGTTAACGATTCGTCGCAAGTACATTAGCGATGCAGTAATTGAGTGGACGATTGACTGTCATGCTATGCAGTACTGACGATGAGCCAAAGGATGTGGACCAGTTCTAACCAGTTGAACCCCACATGCGACCAAGAGTGTAGTTAAGTATATCTACTAGGGTCCAGAATCAAGTGACTATTTGGCAATAAAAGAAAAGAGAATTCTCGTTAAGACTTTTAACAAAGACGGTAAAATGAGAGAACATTCTGAATAGAATTTAAGACATCGCGTTCGGAATTATCGTTGCTGTTAATTGTTAAACTTATTAAATCTATTTCATCTTGTTAAGAACCTCTTTTTGTAGTAAATTGTATGCATATAGACCAAATGGGATTGGATGGGGGCTGTCTGAGCAAAACGAATGACGTAATGAATGCATATGAATCTAAGAGAGTTTTTAACGATTTCCAATCTAGCTAAAGTACGCAAATTATCAGTTTCGTAAATCTGTGATCTAGACTACAAAGATGCATTTTTAATTTAGTCGAATGATGATTTGAGCAACCAGTCTGTTTAGGTTAAACGAAAGGGAATTAATTTAAATAGTAAATTAAAGTTCTATAATTTCCTAAGCAGGGTCTTTAAAAAAATACTGGAAACGTAACAAGTGGTGCCTCGTCATGGGATTGATATGTATTAAATTGTAACATTTTTATACATAGGGCGTATCATATCTTTAGGAAACGAACATCGGAGAATTGCCAATATTCTATTGATTCAGGATTGTTGAAATATTTATCTTGCTTTTGTTGTGACATGTGCATGTATTCTTTTGCAGAGTAGCGTGCATGTTAGTTAATATATGTTTAAGCGTAGTTAAGCATTATGTTAGCTATTGATGATTTATTTAGTATTGTGTTACTGGATACTTCATTGTAAGAGGTCGACGTGTTATACCGCCAGCTAGGAGAGTTATCGGTAGTAACAGACTTCGGACTATTATATTTAGGGTGCTAAGTATAATGTGTAATGTTGTATGGTTGGAGCCGTGACATTACGAAAGCCTTGGAGACAACAGATTTGTAGCCAAGCAGGTGAACGTGTAACCAACGCGTAATTTATTTCGGAAGGTGTTCTGAATAAATTCAATAATTTTTGTAAGGTCGTAGCCTAAAAGTTATTGTGGGATAAAAGCGGAGTTTTATCGCCTACGGTTAGATACACAATCACGAGAGATATTTATTGTAGCCAGACGCGCTAAATAAATAAGATGGATCTCGAACAGACTATTGCGAGTCTGAGAGAGATAGGTTCCTTGATCGGATTCCGAACGGAAGACGAGTTAATGAACTTCGTTAGAACTGAACTAGACTGGGAAGAGAGAGAGAGAAAGAGGAGAGAGGAACACGTGAAAGAGTTAGAACGAATAAAACTCGATGGCGCGTTAGCAATGGAACGGATAGAGATAGAAGATGATCACCTTACGACTTTAATAGATCTAAGGGTCGATGAACGGATGGGGAGCTTACAGCTCATGGAGATTCTAAAACGCGAACAGGAAATAGGCATATCACTAGAATATAAAGGTGAACCGCTACGTATTTTCATCTTGCTAGCACTCAATGAAAAGGAAATAGAACACAGGGAAGAAATTAGATCTTCAATAAGCTCACGAGCTAAACAGTTGTGTGATAAAGATTTCCGATTCAAAGGGGAAGGGGAGGCTGAAATGCGAGACCTAACGTTCGAAATTAGAAAGTTGAAGAAAGAGAGGCTAGTGCTTATGGAAAGGAAAGAAAGTCTAGAATTAGAATGGTTGTGGACAGAAATCAAAACAGAGTCTAAATTTGCTGGGGACGGTACAGTTGACAAATTACGACAGGAAGGTCAGGCCGTGAACTTTGACTTGCCGAGGTCAAACACCGCGAGCGTGGAGACTGACACACAGAAATTAGTCGCACTACCAAGCACAGCAGACGAATTAGACAGTTTGATTGAAAACAAAAACAAATGTTTTGACGAAACCATTACAGTTCAACATGCTAACCAGTTTACAGAAACAGTTAGCGCACCAAAGCTTGATCTTGAAACAGAGACAAGAAAAGACACTGTTGTTAAGGACTTAATAACACGTGTAGAATTTGGACGAACACATACACCGCCGTGTACGTGTGACACCTTGTTTGACGGACTGAATGCGCATGATAAGATAGAGACAGATTCTATCGGTTGTGTACCGTTAAGGTGTGATGAAACTTCTAGCAACACAGTGACTGATTTTTCTGACAGGACAAATATGCATGAGAAGATAGAAACGGATTCTATCAGTTGTGTATCGTTGAAAGGCAGTGACACATCGACTGAGTTTATTGACCTAACTGTTAGTTTAAGAGAGAGTCATGAGAATGTGCTCGCTACGAAGACTGACATCGGTAGATCTCGATCTCCGGTGATTGACGTGAGTCATGACGTAATTTTGGAACACAAGATTATTGCGTTATGCGAGGTTTCGAGTGCTAACACATTGATAGCCAGGGAAACAGAAGTATTTGATCCAGATGACAGCATAGGTAGCATTACAGACGGAGACAATGTGCCTATGATAAATTCATTTACTTCAGATGACATGACAGTTGTCAGAGCTGAGACAGAGTTCTTTTCCAAACGTGACATGGAAGAAGATATGGTCGAAAACTGTACAGGGACGGTCGACGATAACAATGCATGTGTACTGACGTGTATGCACGCAGTTGTCAGAGACATGGCAGAACTGTCTGCAGATAAATCACTTAACGGACTTAGTGACGTAGACAGAAGCCACGGTACATGGACTACCTTTATTGACTCACCTGTTGAGATAAAGGAATGTCATGAGTACGTACCAAAAACGGAGACAAGTGGAAGTAAGGAGGAGGGGGTTTCATTAACTGATATGTTCCTTGGTTCACTGACGATTAGTACGGAGTGTAATCCCAAATTGATCAAAGACACAGTACAAATGAGTGACAGAACTAGATTGATAGATAATGAAAACCGGAGTGACGGACTGATAACCAGATTAGGTGGGACATCAGGGCTGTTACTGACATCAGATGCAGAGAATTATGATAGAGGAAACAGTGGGAGTGTAGCCTACAACACACATAGAGTAGACATAGCGGTGTTATTCATTGTGACAGGTGACATTCACTGCCAGTTAGTGACTGAGACTGACAGAATTTCCATCATAGATTCTGACGATTTGATGAGAAGACATATTGAATTAACTGAGTCAGTGGAGACAGATTATGTTAGTTCAATAAACGGTATGGTCCAGGGGAGACAATCAGTAACTCTTGGGGAGTTTAAAACAGAACCCTTGTTCATACAACCACGGGAGTCTGACTTGCTAGCGAGTGAGTCTGACCCCACAGTGACTAGAAAATACTCGAGTGGAGAGTTAGACAATTCTAGAGTCACAAAAGAGACACAGACTTATGTTGTCAAGGAGAGAGACAAATTGACAGACATAACAGTCGAACACCTAGTTGTGAATGGGTTAAAACAGAAAACAACTAGTGGGATGAGGTATTTCACTTCAGTCTATGATAAAATCAGGAGAACAGAACCTCCAGATTTAGGGGAGAAGATAATGTTGCAATTCAGGTACTTCAGAGAGACTGGTAGCCGTGACAGAGCACATTTGCGAACCTATGACGTTAGACTAGATGCGAAATGGACCCATAGTAGATCTGACGCCATTCCGACGAAAGACGTTGAGTGCATGCGAACTAGAGACGTTCAATGTGTACACAATGACGTAACTACAGATGCACGAAACACCAAGAGAGCAAATTTCCATTTGCGTGAGTTCAGTGACAAGGCTAAGAGCGATAGATTTGAAATTCAGACTTCGCATAATCAATGCCACAGTGACACTGACATGATACGAAACGTGTCGAGAAGTTTGAAACTGTTAGACAGGGTAGAGACCAGTCATGCAGAAACTGACACTACCAGAAACATTTTAAACTTGACAAGTACTTTGGGGAGATTTGAAAGAGATAAAACACTTCAAGGACGTACTTACCGAACGAGAAATGAAAAGTCTAAACTTGACATGCAATATATTGCACCTCACAGTGACATTCTGACGAACAGAGTAAGAAAGAAAGAATGCAGTTGTCATGCCGTAGACATGTTGACACACATGGGCGACGACGTGTATTGGGATTGGGATAGAACTACGAAGATTGTGCCAGGCAGGATAGTGCAGCAGTAGGAATAATGATTTGGTATCTTCCTTTGAATTTCATTATTTTCTTGTTGTACAGTAGTTGGTAGTTGTTACTGTAAATATGTTGGACATTTCATAAAAACTTGGGACAAGCTATAACACTGATTGAATTGTGTTAGTGTTGTAACTCTGAATATGACAGGTAGACTGATAGATGGTTCATTGAGTTGGTAATTCATAGACTCTGATGTTTGGTTGATACAGGAAATCAATATCTGGAACTTTTCATAACCTGCATATTGATAGTGTTGTTCATTGGAAGTCAATTTTTTGATCACACTATTGTTGGATACGTATTCAGTGGAATTGGTTGATGTTGGATTTCTATTCTGAATAATCTGGTTAGATCGAACTAGGTTGTGTGTGAACTATTGATTATTGGGACAGATAGTGAGAATTTCAGAACATGTTATTCCATTGGATGGATGTCTATTAAATTAGACTGGACCTCTTCTTAAATCATTTTATTTGATTTTCTTAAATCATTTTTCTTTGATTTCTGAAGTGAGAAATATTGTATGAGAGTGCCGTTAATCTAGAGTTGATTTCCCTGCCGCGTTACATTATTTCTGGTTATGTTGAAATTTTTTAATTGTAAGTTTTTTCTTCATTTTGCACTTCTACATTTTATAACACATAATTTGTAGGAGGCATTTATCTTTTGGTAAGATAAACGCCTCAAAAGCAAGGGGGTGTGACGATCTGTGACAAATTCTGTGTCATGACCTCGTGACCCAATTGCTCGTTTCAAAATTAAATTTTTGAACGGACCTTTGTTGAAATTCACCCGTGATACATCAGTATCTAGAAGCTTCTAGCAAGGTCGGATTGTTGCATAACTTTAGGCCAGTGTCCAGCACCTTCGAGATCAACAACATACCACGTGAACGGTCACGTGATGCGTTCAATGCAGTTTCATAAAAATGATCATAAGGCGCCAAAACACTCACTCACCCACAGACCGGCAGACACACCAGGCAGCTTTAACATTAGCTCCGTCCCGCCGCCATACCAGAGTCGTAAGAGAGTCGAAGATGAACCCGCGCTAGAGCAGTAAAATCTACTTTTAAGAGGTAACAATAACACGTCTACTTCTTACAGTATCTATTGCATTTATTGATTGTATTTTGTAATTGAATTGATGTATGTATTTTGTGCAGCTTAGCGCTATTTTAGCCAAAGCACGTGTTTCGATGTAAAGGGACAAATCTAAAAGTTATTGTATATAAATTATTGTAACTTTTTCTTATCTTTAATTTATATAAATCGTAAATTCCCTAGTGCCGCCAGTATGTCTGTGCACGTGGTGAATTCTTCTTTGTAATTCAAATTGTTCTTGCATATAATTTTTCGTGTAAAATTGTAAAGCATTCATGCTTCATTTTGAATTAATCCTTGTGTGAATTCCAATTTTTAATGCTGTAAATATTTGAGAATTCATACGTTCGTGTAACGTTATATGTAACACACACGTGAACCACAATGTATATTTAAATATAACCATATTTGAATTGTAAACGACACGATAGTCAAAGATTCTAAATTCAGAACCTTAAACAAAGAAACATGTGCTTGGGTTTTGCGAATATAGACGCAAATAGTTACAGAGCCCAAATCCTTTGTTTCAGCCGGGTTCTTCTTATGTTACTTCTCTCTACCTTCGTACTTCTTGAGTCGTACACCGACTCGGGTGTCTTCGTGACCCATACGTGAACTATGCAGAAGTACCTCGTGTTAACCACGTGTTAACGATTCGTCGCAAGTACATTAGCGATGCAGTAATTGAGTGGACGATTGACTGTCATGCTATGCAGTACTGACGATGAGCCAAAGGATGTGGACCAGTTCTAACCAGTTGAACCCCACATGCGACCAAGAGTGTAGTTAAGTATATCTACTAGGGTCCAGAATCAAGTGACTATTTGGCAATAAAAGAAAAGAGAATTCTCGTTAAGACTTTTAACAAAGACGGTAAAATGAGAGAACATTCTGAATAGAATTTAAGACATCGCGTTCGGAATTATCGTTGCTGTTAATTGTTAAACTTATTAAATCTATTTCATCTTGTTAAGAACCTCTTTTTGTAGTAAATTGTATGCATATAGACCAAATGGGATTGGATGGGGGCTGTCTGAGCAAAACGAATGACGTAATGAATGCATATGAATCTAAGAGAGTTTTTAACGATTTCCAATCTAGCTAAAGTACGCAAATTATCAGTTTCGTAAATCTGTGATCTAGACTACAAAGATGCATTTTTAATTTAGTCGAATGATGATTTGAGCAACCAGTCTGTTTAGGTTAAACGAAAGGGAATTAATTTAAATAGTAAATTAAAGTTCTATAATTTCCTAAGCAGGGTCTTTAAAAAAATACTGGAAACGTAACAGTCATAAGGTCAATAAAATTAATAATAAATTTATTAAATCAACAATCAAATATAGGTGTAACAAATACAGTGGAAAAGATTACTTGACATTAATATTTCCAAGAAACCACATATGAATCATTTTTATTTTACACAGTCTTATAACCTAACATACAATTCAACAATTTAATGTCAATACAAATCACATGATAGTTCTTCAGAGAACAAAAGTGGAGTTATTAGAGATACATTCAAGTCTCAACATACAGTTTTTGCAACAGTATTTATTAGCCTGACACACACACACACACACACACACACACACACACACACACAGCGTAAGAATAACAAATTGACCAAACGCCAAAAATAGATGCAGATACCAACACAAACTACAATACAGGAATAAAACCAAACCAAATTGTGACTACTCAGATGTAAAAAAAAAAGAAAAGAAGAAACTGTCCACCAAAGTGGATTAGAGAACAACAAAAACAGAAATGTTAAACAGGTAAAGACAACAACAACACTACAACAGTTAAGGACAGCTGCCACCCATCGAATTTTTATGGTGGCTCTTCAAAACATATAATCAAGTTTGACATCTAGGACCTCGCCAGTACGGCTACCGATGGCGAAACTACAACAGCAAGACAAAACACTTCGTTGTCCTCACAATGCTTGTATTAGCAGTTATATTATTGCTTCAGATAAACAACATAAATAACACACAATAATTAAAAAATTTTGTTG
This sequence comes from Sinotaia quadrata, assembly GCA_028829895.1. NCBI lineage: Eukaryota > Metazoa > Mollusca > Gastropoda > Architaenioglossa > Viviparidae > Sinotaia > Sinotaia quadrata. The sequence continues at coordinate 36,390,404 of CM054180.1, forward strand.
ATGAAGCAAGTTTAATATTTTAAGAAGATTTTATATTTATTATTATTGACATTCTTAAATTGTCCTAAAAAATCTATCTGCTTTGCATTTCATAGTCTTCTTCTTGGAAGCGCTCGCTACACACTACCGTCTGTGCTGCCGGATGAAAGTTTTCTCTTTTCAGCTTTGTAATCCACAACTTTTTTTCGTAATGTATGATCTTTGGGAAATCTAAAAAAATAATATTTTTAGTTTATCCGCTATTTGTGCGCCCACATGCACTGCAATGTACAATGTTTTAATTTTTCAAACCACGCGTTTAATGAAAGACAATATGTCGGACAGTGCATGCGGATTGTAGATCCACGTCGTGACGTCAAATGTTATGTTGCTATGGTGAGAAGTCAGTCTCCCAAATAAATGAGCGCTCTGATTTCTTTCAGAAATATTGAATTTCAATACCAAAATAAATGCATTTATACAAATCTCTGAAAGTTTAAATTTTGCAGTCTTGATTCTAAGAATGGGAATTACTCATTTCATACGGATTTATTCTTATCTGTGGCTGATATAGATTTCATTTCACTTGATCTTCAATTATTTTTCTTCTCTCTTTTACTCATTTGTTCTTAATTCAGTCATTTCTGTATTCACTTGTTTTCAATTCTTTTTTTCTCCCTGTAATTCACTTGTTCTTAATTTTGTCTTATTTCTGTTATTCTTGTTCTAATTCTGTCTTCTCTCTGTTATACTCTTATTCTTAATTGTGTCTTTTGTCTGTTATTCACTTGTTCTTTATTTTACCTTCTCTCTGCATTCATTTGTTCTCAATCCTTTCTTTGTCTTTCTGTATTCTCTTGTTCTTAAGTGTGCGTTCTATTTATATTCACTGTCTTTCATTTATTCTTTTTGTCAGATTTCTATATTCGTTCTTAATTTCGTCACATATTGATTGTATTCCCAATGTAATACACTTTAATCTCTGTGCTGCAGACTGCGCTGCTGTCCTTAGTTATCAGAAAATACATCTATGCTTCTTGGCCTGTGTTACATGTTCACTTATGTTCAAGTATGTTCCGTGATGTCATGTGCTCTTATGTACTCCAGGAAACCTAACGTAATGGAAGGTATTGTGTAAGTAAGATTACTTTTAAATGTTTGTGCTACGTACTCAGGTGTGTAGTATTTTCGTCCCGTCTGCATTAGATAGTGAAGAGCACTTGTTTATACTCTCTTCATTCTTTAAAGTCTTCTCCGTGCACTTCTATGAAATGCGTGAGTGCGTGTTTGTGAGCACACAAAGAATGCTAAAAGGGGAAAAAGTTGTAGGAACTAAGACTGTAGATGAATTTCAATTATTTTAGGCACTTAAGGGTAGGGAAAAAACGAATTTAAACTGCCATTAGGTGGATAGACTCCACACGTCATCCAATCATCCAGAAGCTCTTAACGCTTGAAAGAAAACCAAACCAGCTTGAAAGAAAACCAAATCATGTATTATTCTTTCTCTAAACGAAATTGTCCGAAGTACTTTAAAACCACTTTGAAGTCCATTCTGATAAAACAAACAAACAAATATCATGTTGTTTACGAATGCATTTAGTATCATAGCAAACTGTTTTTTAATTTGCAGTTTAAAACTGTTAAAACCATACTAAGCGATATTGAAGAGACTTTAAAGCTGTTAAAACCATACTAAGCGATATTGAAGAGACTTTAAAGCTGTTAAAACCATACTAAGCGACATTGAAGAGACTTTAAAGCTGTTAAAACAATACTAAGCGATATTGAAGAGACTTTAAAGCTGTTAAAACCATACTAAGCGATATTGAAGAGACTTTAAAGCTGTTAAAACATACTAAGAGATACTTTAAAGCTGTTAAAACCATACTAAGCGATATTGAAGAGACTTTAAAGCTGTTAAAACATACTAAGAGATACTTTAAAGCTGTTAAAACCATACTAAGCGATACTGAAGAGACTTTAAAGCTGTTAAAACATACTAAGCGATATTGAAGAGACTTTAAAGTTGTTAAAACATACTAAGCAATATTCATTCTGTAGGTTTTTAAAACAAACATAATATATATATAATATATATGTGGTATATACAATTGCAACCGTGTTGACACTTTTTAAAAAAAATCATAAAATATTAACATATTGAAACTGTTAATTGTAAATATGTAATGACGTCATGATTAAAGGTTGCCTGATGATTAACCATGTTTACATCAGCTAACCATGTTTACGTCAGCTAAACATATTCTTCTTATCAGCAGCACTTATTTTCCTTGTAATCTAATTCTCCCTGTTTACTTTAGCTTTTTCTTCTCTACCCTTGCGAAATCGTGTATTCATAATTAGAGAATTTCCCATCTGGTCTTTTTATAAAGACAATCTCTTTTTTCCCCATTAGAATCCCGACTAAACAGCCATTACCAGAAGCTGATTATTACAGCCTAAAACCTGACATAAAATATTTTGAGAGAATTTAATGTGGTACTGTAAACAGATTACCCCCCCCCTTTCTAAACGTAGAACATTTTCTTAATTATACCTTATTATTTGATTGTTGTCTTGAATAGACGTCACAGTTTTGCCCTTGTCGTTACCGATACAAGGATGCTTTAGGTACCGACTCATTTATTTATAGCACACATACATGCGGTAGTTTGCGTAACTTTCAAAGACTTGAAAACGTGACCATTTTGCATTCTCTTAGCCAGTCAAAGCACATTTAAATTTTACCATTGGTTACGAGTAGAGTCATTTCGTTGTCTCCGATTTATGAAAAAAATCTTATTTGAATGAATTGAAACATGTATATAAAATAAATTTTCCGAACGATTAGCCAAACACTAAATATTAGTTCATCAAAAGACATAAAACGGTGTGTGTGTGTGTGAATTTAGTTCTTCAAAAACATAAAACTAGTGTGTGTATGTGCGAATTTAGTTCATCAAAAGACGTGTGTATGTGTGTGCAAGTGTGTGTGTGTGTGTGAATTTAGTTCATCAAAAGACATAAAACGCTGTGTGTGTGTGTGTGTGTGAGTATGTGTATGTGTGTGTGAATTTAATTCATCAAAAGGCGTGTATGTGCGAATTTAGTTCATCAAAAGACGTGTGTGTATGTATGTGCAAGTGTGTGTGTGTGTGTGTGTGTGTGTGTGTGTGTGTGTGTGTGTGTGTGTGTGTGTGTGTGTGTGTGTGTGTGTGTGTGTTTATACTTTGCTTTTTCACATTTCACACTTGTTCTTTCGTTGTACTGATTAATGCCACAGTACAACCTTAACATTTGCAGTTCTAAGAACTAACTTCGTTAAGAATAAGATGATGGATTGTATAGATGCAGTATTGATACCAATAGAATAGAGAGGGTCAGACACTGAAAGGGCAGAGTGAGAGAATGATGGGGCAGGCGGTGAGGAGGCAAATGATATTGACGGGATAAGGAAGCTGGTAGGACAATAGGGTAAATAGACTGAGAGTACAGACCAATGAGGAGGCTGGTAGGACAGACAGGGCAATGGGGAGCTGGTAGGATAGACAGGATAATGGGGAGTTGGTAGGACAGACAGGGTGAAAAGGTACATGGGATTAAAGTGATAAGAAGATAAAAAGGATAATGAGTCTGATAGGAGCGACAGGATAGGAAAGATCATAGAACAGATTGGCAACGTTGTGATGACCAACAAGGTGAAAAGGCTGGCATGATGGAGAGGGTATGTAGTCTGATAGAACTGACAGGGAAAGGGACTGATGGGACTGACAGATTAAGAAGACTGCTGGGGTAGACAGGATAATGTGTCTGAGCTAATAGGATAAACACGATGATGAAGTTAATAGGACAAACAGGGTGTAGAGACCACTCTGAACTGAATGGATAACTGGTTGATATGACGGAGAGTGTGATACAGCAGATGGGTTTGACAAAGAAAGAAATATAGGCAGGCAAAGAGGTACGTACAACAGGCCAGTAGGTAGGTATAACAGGTCAGGAGGTAGGTTTGACAGGCCAGGAGGTAAGTTTGACAGCCAAGGGATAGGTTTGACAGGCCAGGGGGTAGGTTTGACAGGCCAGGAGGTAGGTTTGACAGGCCAGGAGGTAAGTTTGACAGGCCAGGGGGTAGGTCTGACACACAATGAGAGGGGTTCGTAGGATATATATAGACAGAATAGGACGAGCAGGGTAAGTGTAATGGAGTCAAGGCCAAAAAATTATACTTGACCTCCTAAACCATAATTAGTCTTATTGTTGTGTTAAGCTTTTGTTGAAAACTGCGTCACATGCAAACAGCGTCAGAGCAGTGATGTAATCATTACACTCTGATGCCTACGCTGTACTCACAGTCTAACGGGAACTCCACAATAGGGGATGCTTGAGCGATTGATTCCGTGAATCACTCAAGAAAACCTGTTAGCGGGTTTTTGTGGCCCTTGAGTCAGAAGCATATTGGAGCTTCATGGAGATTCCGTGGAGACCCTGTGTGAGCGTTCAACTGCCTAGACTTACCCGATGCGCACGGAGGGGTTCCTTACATCTGTCAGGAAAGCAGAGCTATGTAACAGCCGTCAATCTGGCCAACAACACATTGTCAAGCAAGACGCTGTCATAACTGATGGACTTGTGGGAGTTAAGTAATAGATCAATAAACTCTGAACTCAAACCAGTGATTTTGTGATCCGTGTGGCACCAAGGACAATAGCTAGTCCTTACGACCTATGTATTGTGAACTGATGTATAGAATTACCTTCTTTTTGCTAATTGTTAATTAATAAATATTGTTATTGTTGTCTAATTACAGTAGTTGGTTAATTATTGCAAGGAAGACCAATAGGGACTGGGTTGGGGGTATAAAGTCAAGACGAATGATTGAATGCATAATTAGTTGTAATTGGATAACGCACCCAGTTCGTGCTTTGTTACACAAGTTTGCCGGTCACTAAATTTGGTATCCAAACAATGAGGTAATTTAGGGGCTGAAGGGTAGATCTTGGCAACCAATCTGTTGTCAGCAGTTAAAATTAAATAATCTAAAAATCCTCATGCTGAGACAGGGTCTTGAAACAAATGCTGGAATGTAGCAGTAAGCTATTGAATGGATCATTAGTAGATAGAAAAATAATGAGATAATTGGATCGATTTGATAAGGAGGTCGATATGTTGACACAACGAGGTGGTAAACATGACAGGCGCAATAAGAAAGCAGACGAGAGTAAGTTAGTAAATGTTGACGACAGGTTAAGGAAACTGAAAGTCAGGATGAGGAGTCAATTTGTATAGGTATAGAAAGGGGGTTAGAAGGTACCTTGGGTAAGGAGTTGAGTAAGAGTAAGATAAGAAGGAGGTAGGATTGACATGGTACAGAGGCAAATGATATTGACAGGGGAAGGAACAGATGGACCAGTCAAATGAAACTTATACTAGGATAGAGCGGGAGGAGAGGGCGTGATGAGCGAATAAAAGTGTATTATTTTATCTAAAGGAGGATTATTCGTGCACGCTATTGTAAAATGGAAGATAATAGACAAAATCAAAACATTTATTTGCTGACCTTCCACAGTTCATTCCCCTATACGGCCTAAAGGTATTGCCTAATCAATCAATTATGCCTGCTGTGTTCATGATATTTCGGGACTTTACAAAATTTACAATTCTGAGATTAATGAGACGCAAATTTGTGAGCGAAAAAACACTCAACCTTGTAACTTGCATATATATATATTGATATAACACAGTTTTGTTTACTAACTTTTAAATCTCAAGTGCTTTTTTTTAAATTTCTTCATGTGTGTGTCAAACCCAAAGTGCACCTAAGTAAATTTTATAAAATTATTTTTAGCTGCTTATTCATCTTTGTGAGTGTGAAGGTCCATTGCTCTGTCTACAGGTACTTGCATCACTTTAAAAAATAATTCTGTTTCTTAAGTTAAGTAGCTGATGTTATCATTCATAAATATAGAATTCTTTTCTCCACAACAAAGTATTTATAGCTGGAGATAAAAGCGTATTTAAAAAATACAAGGTTGTACTGACAAGAGATAAAAGCATCCGCTATCTGCATCCTGTATATGAACATGTAAATATTAATTAGTGGATCACCTCATTTATTACTTATTTTAGCAGGGTCTGCAAATATGTGTTTGTGTGTGTTTATGATTTTCTGTATTTATGATGACAATTGTTTTGACAGATCGATTTTAACAAACGTAATTTTCATTCGAAAACAAAACAGTACTATGTAATTTAAAATGGGACTGTGGAAATTATTTTTCAATAAACATTTGCTGTTTGTATTAGTAGTCAGTTAGGAGCTTTAATAATAGGAAATCTATCATTGAAAAACACTGTGGTGTATGTGTGTGTATGTGCGTGTGTGTGTGTGTGTGCGCGCACGAATGTATGTATGTGTGTGTGTGTGCGAGTGTGTGTGTATGTATGTGTGAGTGTGTGCGAGTGTGTGTGTATGTGTGTATATGTTGTGTGCGTGTGTGTGTATGTATGTGTGTGTGCGAGTGTGTGCGAGTGTGTGTGTATGTGTGTGTATGTGTGTTACGTTTCCAGTATTTATTTATAGACCCTGCCCTAGAATAATTAAGGACTTTAAATATGATTAATTCCTTCTCTCATATCCTATGCAGACTGGTTGCTCAATTTACCATTTGACTAATTAAAAGTGTGTCTTGTAGTACAGACGACGAATTTACAAACTGATAAACTGCGAACTTTAGCTAGATTGAAAACCGTTAAATTCCTCTAAATTAATATGCATTCGTTATTCTCATTCAGCTCATCCGCCCCCATTCAATCTAAGAAAATCTATAGGTCTATTATGCATAAAAATTAACTACTAAGAGGTTTTAACAAAGAAAATAAGATTTAATAAAGTTTTAACAAGTTAACAATAACCAAATACGAGCGCGAATAGTCTATTTCTCGATTCTTTGCATGTACGTGCTTATTGTCTTTAACCAACGAATAGCCAATTGATAGTCTTATGATATTTGAATGTACACTGAGGAATACTCAGCTGTAATTGTCTGTATCTGCCTGGTCTCTTTATTCAGTCAGCCAGTCTATTTCACAGTCTCACTATAGCGACGACGCACGTGGCGCACAGGAAAAGGGTGTCCCTTTTACGTAGCTAGTGAACTTGAATTTTCAGTGGCGTGGACTCTCGATGTAGAACTCACACTTAGAGCTCAACCAGTTCATACCAGACGGAACAAAGGCAAAGGCAAAGGTAAAGCCAAGCCCAAGACAAGCCCAAGACAAGACAAAGGAGGAAAACCGACCTGAGGAAGTAAACGTGTTCTAATATAGTTTCCGTTACACGTTCCCCACTCAAGCACGTCCCAGTTAAAAATGCTCTGAATTAGAGATTCGACCTCGCATCGTTTACAATTAGATTTAGAAAAAATGTAATCGTCTCACGCATGTTCCATTTAACAAGCATGACGTATGAATCATAAAAATAGTTACAATGTTAAATTAATGTTCATACAAAAGGGGTAATTCAAACCAGCAAAGAGCTTCACAATTTACAATTAAAATTACATGCAATAATTGAATTACATGAGAAATTCATATCGAGCGCAGGCATTCTGGCTCTTAGTGAATTAAAACAATATAAATTAAAGTTACAAATGGAAAAAGAGTTACAATAAATTTATATTCCATAACTTATAGGTTTTTCAGTCATTTCTCTGGACCATGCTCAAGCATATATGGGAATAATATAATACATAGCACAAATACATACTTAATCAAGATATACAAAATACTATCAGATAAAATGGTACCTTTATGAGAAGTCGAAGGTATGATTCTCATCTGCTCGTCGGCTGCCGCATGACCCGAGTTAGCCAGTGGATGTAGCTAATTGTGTTCTCGCAGTAAAGGAACGGAAGCGTGCACCCATATTTATAGAAAAGCATAAAGCATATCACGTGACTGATCGCGAAGTATGTAGTTGGTTCGAGAACCTGGACAATGGACCTAAAGTTACATAACATCTTGACCTGTTCTAGAAGCGTCTCGAAAGAGGAGAGCTTTGAACAAAGGAGCCAAGGGTTTCAAATCTCAATATTTGAAGTAAACAAACAAGTAGGTCACCAAGTCGGACATTTTTATCAGACTGTGACAATGTGTGTGTGTATGTATGTGAATGTGTGCGTGTGTGTGTGTGTATGTGTGTGTGTGTGTGTGCGCGCGCGCGCGAGTGTGTGTAAATCTGTTTTAAGATTGTCACGATATGTTTTGTGGTAGCGCAATAGGGACAATATATAGATGCACTATATATGTGATGACTCTCATCACTTTTGAATATAACTCAGAATTTGCTTTCTGGTTACACAGCAAATTATAGAATTCAAGTTTCCTACTGATTCTGCAGTGTGTCTTGAGATTTTACTATAGACGATTAGTCCTAATAGAGGACGAGTATAGTGTGTGTCCAAGGCAGTCTAACTACACTTTCTCTAATTCTCACTATTTAAACCTCCTAAAAATTATTATCTATTATCCACATTTCCCCCCAAACAGGTAGTAGATTATATCCGGCTCTAACCATCCATAGACCAGAGACCACAATCCAGTCTTATAGATAGTTAGGTATTTGGTCCCATTGTAGCGGCCAAAGGCAAAACAGTTAGACCAGAGATTGCATAACCGAGAGTTGGTAAAACCTAAGGATGGGTGAATTAAAGTGTTGAAAGTTGAAATGTTACAAGTTAGAAATTTATTATTTTTATAATGTTTTAAAGTAGAATAGTTCAAAATATTACCTTTACTCAAGTTATTATTAAGTATTATTCAGCCTCTTTCCACGACTCCTGTTTTACTGTCGGTTGTGATCCAAGGTCTCGGAATCTTACCAAGATTCTGGGAGATCCAAGATCTCGGAATCTTACCAAGATTACTTCCGAGGAGCGCTGCTCTGAGTAATGGAGCGAGTCTGTGGTTTCAAGGGAGTTTATTGAGATAACCTTCCAATTCAGATGTTATGTTTCCCCAGGCTCCTATCACTATAGGTATCACTTCTGCTTTTACATTCCACAGTCTCTGAATTTCTAATCTGAGGTCTTGGTATTTTTCTATTTTTTTCTCTTTCTTTTGTTTTTATGTTTCTATAACTTGGAACTGTTACATCAATGATTGTTACTGTTCTGTTGGACTTATTGAGAACTACAATGTCTGATATTCGTGCAGGAATCACCCGATCTGTTCTTATCTCGAAGTCCCACAGTATTTTGATTTCTTCCCTTTCGGTGACTGCTTCTGGTTGGTGCATCCATGCTCTTTCTGGGTTTTTTATGCCATAGTTCTCACACAGATTTCTAAGTATGTGTTTTGCCACTTCGTTGTGTTGTTTGGTGTAGTCTGTTCCAGCCAGAATCTGACATCCAGATAGTATGTGCTCTGTTGTCTCATCCATGGATTTGCAGAGTCTATTTACATTTGGAATCATTTGAGATTTTCTGGAATTGACTATTGTGAGTTTGGGGAAGTTTCATTGTCTTCTATTTAAGTATATCGGGTTGTGGTATTCATTTGTTGCTGTTCTATTTCCTGTATTTCTAGGGCTGTAAGAAGCTTATTTTGTAGTATCGCTCTCTTCTGATCCAGGAGTCACAGTTCACTGATAATATCATCTGGATGGTGTTTGAGCCAGCGTTCATACATTTTTTTCTATATCCTCTTGCTGTTGGTTGGCTTTGTTAGTAAGAGACCATGATTTGTATGTTTTCCTCTCTGGTCCATCTCCTCCTAGTTTTCGCTTGCGTTTCAGTAGACCATGATTTGTATGTTTTCCTCTCTGGTCCATCTCCTCCGAGTTTTCGCTTGCGTTTCAGTAGCCTATGGTTTGTATGTTTTCCTCTCTGGTCCATCTCCGAATTTTTGCTTGCGTTTCAAAAGCCCATTTTTCACTAGAACACCCCGAAACATTAGTGCCTAGCACAGACTTTGTTAACCCGGGCGAAGTCTGATCCGGTATGGAATCAAATGTTGTTTTCTCCGTCATGAATGGGATGGGTGTGGGTGTACTTTGGAGGGAGCCGCTTTTCCCTCCCTCGATCGTCCAGAGATCATTCATGCTTGTCGACACAGCTCAGGTAGCTTAACTTTCTGGGTGAGGATTTTTCTCCTCTAACCACTGGACTATCGAGACACCAACTTATTATTATTAGTAGTAGTAGTAGTAGTAGTAGTAGTAGTAGTATTTTATTAAAATCGTGAGAAGGTGGATGCAATATGTCACAAACATTAATAATTTATTCTGTCAAGTGCAACATAGTCTTGGTACTGTATTAACTCCAGCATAAACATTACCATGGTAAAATACACTAAATATAAAGCAACATTACATTTTAATTTTATTTCATTCATAGACATGGATGAATTACTCTAATGTGTAACATAATTGACTTATTTCATTTACGACCCTGGATTTTTAATTCAATGAAACTTAATAGTAATGAGTATTTACCCATGGACATTTTTATTAACTAATAATTATTGGGTATTTATGTATTGTCTGAACTCAAAGCAATTATTAATTATCATAGTCTTTAAGCTCACGACTCATAAATTAGAAAATATTTGACAAGTTATAGACTGACATAAGGACTTTCCAGACGAAATGAGTGTGATGACAATGTTTGACAAGTTGAAAAGAGACTAGTGCAATGAATTGCCATACAGAGTGATCGTCTTGAAAATATTTAACAATTTGTAAAAAGATTGATGCAAGGAATTGTCAAACACAACTGTTGTAATGAAAATGTTTGATAAGTTGTAAAATGATTGGTGCCAGGAATTGCCACACAGAGCGATTGCATTGAAAATGTTTAACAAGTTGTAAAACGACTGGTGCCAGGAATTGCCACACAGAGCGATTGCATTGAAAATGTTTGGCAAGACCGGCGCTCCTAACAGCACGTAGTACAGAGTTGCAGATAAAAGAAAAAAAATCCTCCGTAAATTAGCCAGTAAAAACAGCATGAAAACAGGATGTGTTCACGACTTTTCTATGTAAATTTCGAACTGGCACGAATGTTTTGCCCTGATATGAAATTAACCTTTCCACGTCGAAACCATTTTTCTTATAATTCAAACGAAAATAGTACAACGGTTCTGATAGACATCGGTATAAGATTAAATAAAAATACTGGAAATAAATGTCTACTTCTTCAAGTGGACGATCTCTACAAAGTGGTTTTTAATTGCCGTAGAATGAGACCCAGTGCAATGTAATCGCAAGGCTAAAGGCATGGTTATTTAAAAAAAAGAAGATCAACGTCCTGCTAATGCACTCACTTGCTGTGTTGCACTGCTTACTACACAGTGTAACTGTAACCAAGTAAATAATTATTATGAGCAATTGGGAGCATTTACGGCTCTCTGGGAACACCTAGCATAGGAGAGCTCTTGAGATTCAATTAAGTGCGTTATTTGTAGTTCGAAAGTTCGAGGAAAATCTATATGTGAATATTACAAATGTAATTATGTCACCAACAACAAAACAACAAGAGAAAGATCAACAACAGTACCAAGTGGTAGATCTCTAAAGCACAACCAACCACACTTAGCGAACACATAAATAAAAAATACTTCAACCATCACCACATATACACTGACGGATCCAAAAGCAAAATGAGAACAAGGGCATCAGCACATACACCCACATTCACACAAACATACAAATTAGATAAAAGACATTAAATACTAACAGCAGAACTAGAAGCAATCCAGAAAGCATTGACAAAAGCAAAAAACACCCTAACAACCAAAACACAAATACTCATACAAACAGACTCACTAACATCACTACAAAATTTAGCTAACCCCTTCCAAACCACAAGAGCAAAAAAAAATCACCAATGCAACATGCAAACAAATAAACACACTAGTAAAAAAAGAAATAAAAACAACACTGTTATGGACCCCCAGTCACATAAACATAACAGGAAATGAAACAGCGGACAAAGGAGCAAAATATGGAAGCAAACATGGAATACCTCTAAACACCCCAATACATATACCAGAACTGCAAGCACAAATAAAACAAATCTTTAAAAACAAGTTCCCCACACACCCCACCCATACTTAAAGAACATAACACACAACAGAGCAATATATAGATTAAGATACAACTCCAGAAGATTTACACATAACCTAAACAATGAACCAAAATCATGAACTCACTGTCGAACATACAACACAATAGAACACTTTCTACTACATTGTTACAAATACAGAGAAGAAAGAAAATGCTTGACTGACACATTGAGACTATTACATTTACCAGTTACCACACAAACACTACTCTTTCCAAATAAATATCACCAAAATCATATACACCAAGCCAACATCACATTTCTCATTCACACAAACACACTTCACCTTTTATAAAATTTATATTTGTCGTAGTATTATATTATTCATATAAATGTAAAACGATCTATCTATCTATCTATCTATCTATCTATCTATCTATCTATCTATCTATCTATCTATCTATCTATCTATCTATCTATCTATCTATCTATCTAAGGCGATTACAAATGTTTCATCAAAATCAAAACATATTAAGTTGGTTGTTGTGACCGTTGGTAAGGACTCAATTAAAGTAAATCTTGAAAATCCTTATTTCCTTAATACTTTACTTTCTGCTCTCGAATCTGCATTTTAAACTATTATTGTTATCATATTTTTTTTATCGCCCCACGAGCGGCTTTTGTCTTACTTGAGAGTTATCACACGTTACTGAGATCGCATGTCAATAGGCCTGTTGTTGACATCATTTAACTATGGCAAGAACAGAGCAGTGAGGTAAGTCAAATAGACAATCAATATTCCTTTCAAGATTTTAAAGAAAATAGTTTCATTGCTTTCCGGTCACTCTGAATTATTAAAAGATGTGAAAAAGGTTGTAATATTTTTTAAAATGTTAATGACATTTATTTTTTTTAATATTTAATTATTTAATTTTTAATTATGTCTCTAGGTCTGCTGGCAGTGCCCACTCTTTTGCTGCTTCCCTCCATCACAGTTGTTTCTCCTTTCCTCTTCACCAAGCACAGCACTGACAATGACTTAACTCCCTTCAGCCCGACTCAAGAGAACACGCTCGTGATGGCATCTCCAGAACCTAGAATAGGGGACACGTGTCGAGTAGATCCTGTTCAAATTGTCCTTCGACCGCCACTTAGGCACGCTCATAGATGCCAGCCGACTACAACTATAAGCTATGGGTGCCGAGGCGGGTGTATGTCGTACAGTCGGGTGGATGGACGTAACGCCACGAATATGTTGCGATCGTGTAGGTGAGTTTTTTCTCTTTCAAATAATTCAGTAAGGTACAGTAATCAGCTTAGTAGAGATATAATAGAATTTTATTTCAGCAATCTTTTGTCTGGCAAGGCGATTTTATACTTAACAAGGACGATATTAATACATAAATAAATGTTATTGTATTCTGTGACTTATGTCTTTCCAGTCACAAATAGCACACACAACAGACGGACATATATAAAGACAAAGGGAGGGACATAAATGAATGAAACGAAATGAAATCCTGTTCTCATGAAAATCGTAACCTTCCTACCTCTTCTGACAAACACTACATTCTTGATGTTCCTACTTTAATTACATTTGATGTTCCTACTTTAATTACGTTCTTGATGTTCCTACTTTAATTACATCTGATGTTTCATGGAGAGAATTTAAATTTGTTGCTGGTGTTAAATGCCATGCTGCATGATCTCTGCCATGCAGCTGGCATGAATCTCAAAGTCTTTCTGTTGTTTGTGCTGTCATGGTTTTTTCGACTCTCTCTTTCTAACCCATCAGTTCTCTCTTTTTATACATTCTTTGAGAACTCAAGATGTTTTGCATCTTGTGACTTTCTTTCATTGGTCACATGATGTATAATTGCACGTACTTCACTAACTAGGCAAACTCTAATGCACATCGGCTAACTTTCCTACTATTGCTTGTAAACAAATATACACACATGAACACGCATATGTGAATATAACTGCATTCACTCACTCTAAAATCATCCTTATATATATATATATATGCATAACATGATACACATATACTATGTCTACACATGTCAGCCCTAAACTAAATGAAATTTGGTGAACATAAAATCTTTTAACATTTATATATACGCATTGGCGCATGTGACTCTCACAATCACACTGTTTGTCAGGGGGTTATTCCCCTTTGACCACTGCTGTCTTGCGCGAAACATGAAATTAAAAAAAAATAATTTGGCTCCATGCTTTTCTCATTACAAGGGGTCTTTCTTTTGTATATATATTTGATTTGTCCATGTATTTCTGCTGTGTGTATTTGTGTGTTTACTGGCTTTCCTTGTTTGCTACCGCATTTTGATACTTTGTTTGCTGTATCATTCCCTGAAATGTTGCTGTGGCTGGGGATCCATAGTAGTGTTGATTTTATGCCTTTTCCCCAGTGTAGCTAAGTGTTTGGATATTTGGTTTGTGATTTGTGTTCTTGTTGATTGGAAAGGGTTTGCTAAGTTTTGTAGTGTTAGTGAGTCTGTGAATACGAGTATTTGTGTCTGTGTTGGTGGGGTGTTTATTGCTAATGTAAGTGCTTCTTTGATTGCTGTCAGTTATGCTGTTAGGATTGAGTGTTTCTGGTTCAGTATATATATATATATGCGTGTGCGTGTGTGTGTGTGTGTGTGTGTGTGTGTGTGTGTGTGTGTGTGTGTGTGTGTGTGTGTGTGTGTGTGTGTGTGTGTGGTGCTGCTGCTGCTTCTGTTGCTATTTGTCTTTTGGAGCTGTCCATTTATATGTGGTAGTGAGGGGTAGTTGTTGTTTATGTGTTCAAGTGCTTTTTGTATGGCTATGGTTGGGTTACTGTATTTTTGGGGTGTTTGAGTCAAGGTTTGGGGAGGGTATGATTGTCCAAGGGGGCTGGATATTGTGTTGTGGGAGATCAGATTGTTTTTTCTATTAATCATTTAGTTAGTTGGTATGGAGGTAGTTTTTTTTTTATCAGTCCACTTATTTGTTTTTCTTTTTCTTGACTTTTGCATTGTGTATCCTTTTCTGTCCCTTTTCTTGTTCTGTAGGTGTGTGTGTTTGTGGGAGGCTGTTCCCATCTTGTGTTCTATTGTCCCATTACTTAAGTGTCAGTGTAGAGGTTGTTTCCATGTTGTGTTCTATTGGCCCATTACTTAAATGTCTCTGTGGAGGTTGTTCCCATGTTGTGTTCTATTGGCCCGTTACTTAAGTGTCTGTGTGGAGGTTGTTTCTGTGTGGAGGTTGTTTCCATGTTGTGTTCTATTGGCCCATTACTTAAGTGTCTGTTTCTCTCTTCTTTCTACTAGTGTTCGATGCCCTGTTTTGTTGTATAATTCTTTGATTTTGTGTTTGGGAGTGCGTGTGTGCTTATTCTCAGAGCCTTGTTTTGTATTGTTTGTAATGTTTTTATTTTGGGGTTGTTTGTGGCTGTATAAGTTACTACTTACTATATTAGGGATCTGGTGATTGTTAGTAAGGTGAGCGTGTCTGCCCTCCCAATCCGTTCCTTTTGTTGCTTTGAGTATGTTTTGTTGGCTTTGGTGAGGGTACTTTCTGTGTTTGCTGAATTTTATGTTTTCGTTGAAGGTGATTCTAGGAATTTGTGTGTCTTTGAGTTGGTTTGTTTAGTTTAGGTGTAGGGAACATTTTGTTTGTTGGGGCAGAGAAGTCTATGGCTGTCCAGTCTTCAAGGTTTTCCAGGGTGTTTTGTAGATTTTCGAGTACGTATCTTTGTTCTTGGTGCGCACTGTAGAGTGATGAATCATCAGCAAATTGTGTCACTTGCGTGTTGTTGTCTGTGGTAATTGTGTTGAGGTCATGTGTGGCTATGATGAAGAGGATGGGGCTGAGAGCGCTACTCTGAGGGGTCCAGGAGTTATTTGTCATGTGGTGGAATGGATGTTTTTTATTTGTATTCGGAATGTGCGGTTTGTAAGAAAGTTTTTGATGTAATTGTATATGTTACTCCTTATTCCAAGTTGGAGTGCTTTGAGGAGTAGTGTTGGATGCCATACTGTGTCGAAGTCTTTTGAGATATGTATGAAAATTGCAACCGAGTGCTTTCCTCGCAGTTTGTCTATCATGATATTGTCTGTTATCCTGTTAGTGGCATGTATGGTGGATCGTTTGGGTCTGAACCCGTATTGCTCTGGAGAGAGTAGGTTTTGGTTTCTAGGTAGTGTGTCATTCTCTTGTTTACTATTGTTTCTAGTGCTTTTGCTAGAGTTGGGGGGGGGGGGAGAGAGACTGGTCTGTAGGAGTTTGTGTACTGTCTTTGTCGAGTTTTGATACTGGTATTATGTTAGCTTGTTCCAAAGTGTTGGTATTTCGCTTGTTTGCCATAATTTGTTGAAGAGTTGCGTTAGGTTGTTTATAATGTTGTTTGGTAGTCATCTGAGGAATTGGTATGGAATTTTATCTTGACCTGGAGCTGTGTTTTTTAAATTTTTATTGTGTGTTTGATTACTGTGATGGGTGTTTACTTTCCATAGGTCTTTTGTGTCTTTGGTTTTCCTTTTTTTCTAGTGATGTTCGTTTGTTTGTGTAGTTTATGATTTTTTTAAATGCTTTTTGGATTTTTGAGGGTTTGTGTTGTTCGTGTTTGCTTGAAATGTGTCTGCTAGACTCTCTGCCTTTTCTTTTTCCGAGGCTATTTGTGTTTTTGTTAGTGGATAGGTTATTGAGGATGGGGGGAGAATCGTGCCCATTATTTATTTTAATTTGCCCCAGATTTGTTTGGCACGTCAATATGCACAATTATATATGTGCCTTTGTGCTTGTGTGTGTTCGGGTGTATTATATATAGGTCATTATGCACAATTATATATGTGCCTGCTACTGGCTTTTAGAGTCTGCAAGTTTTTCGCTTATCGTTTGGCTGTTTGTGTAATGTGCATGTGTACATCTCTTTATGTACCCATGTACAATAACCTATTTGTAATTGTATGTGTGTTTTATACATAAGGGTTTCTCTCTTTTTGATTAATGGTTCGTTGTGTGTCTATCTCCGTGTGCGTCAACATCGCGTTCATTTTCTTAATGATTTTTTTCTTCACTTTTCCGCAACTAGTTGCTGTGAGCCGTTGGGGTTTGGTTTACTACACCCACCCAAGTTGAAGTGCGGGATGGGGTTCGATCTCCTCCTTCCTCCTGTGAAGTTCGCTGTCGGCTGTCATTGTCGGCCATGTTTTGCGTCCGTAGCAACGGTAGATATGCAGCTACTCAGGGACCTACTGAAGCAAACTGCGATCATGAAAAAAAATTGATGAAATTCCAAGCACAATTTGATTTCTGATGGTCATCAGTTCGACAGATAGTTAGAACTTCTTTGGAACAATTAGTTTCTAAGTTACCTGAAGTGAACGTCTAACACGTTTAGGCATAGGAATGTCTTTTGTCGGAACTACATTAGCCTGGTCTCTCAGCTAACAAGTGGTAACAATGAATTCTGAATTGTCTATGTAAAATTATAATAGTAACAGACAGGTACTTTAAAAAATAGGAAAGATAATCTAGAAAATGGCGTCGTTTCATTTATCTGTGGGCATTGTTGCAGTGGAGGTCAACCTATAGTCATACATTAATAGCAATTGAAAAGTAAGACGTCTTAGCACTGGATAATGACTTTTACTTTTGCCTTGATAATTATTAATACCTCTAATCAGTATGACCTGTCAGCTTTGTTGGTGATTCCTTGAACATGAGTATGAATATTTGAATACTCATAGAATTATAATTTGATTTAATCATAATACACGACTGATAATTAATTGACGCATTAGTAATCATTGCCAGTTTTTCCAGTGACACATCAGTCAAAATTGCCGGTTTTATTATTTACATATCAGTAAATATTGTTTGTTTTATCACATACACCTCACATATACCTGTTTTATCAGTGACACGTCAGTAAATATTACCTGTTTTATCAGTGACACATCAGTAAATATTACATGTTTATCAGTGACACGTCAGTGAATGCATTACTGGTTTTATCAGTGAAACATCGGTAATTATTACCTGTTTTATCAGTGAAACATCTACCTGTTTTATCTGTGAAACATCGGTAAATATTACCTGTTTTATCAGTGACACATCGGTAAATATTACCTATATTATCAGTGACGCATCAGTATATATATTACTTTTTTTTCCCAGTGACACATCAATAAATATTAACTGTTTTATCAAGGACGTATCAGTAGATATATTACCTGTTTTATAAGTGACGAATCAGTAAATTTGTTTTATCAGTTTCACATCAGTAAATATTGTCTGTTTTACCAGTGACACATCAGTAAATATCGTCTGTTTTACATATCAGTAAATATTGTCTGTTTTATCATTGACATCAGTAAAAATTTCACCTGCGGACATTGCTTCATAATGACACGAAGTAAACCATGGTTTTTGTTGTATCAGTGTCTCATTATTAGACATTGTCCTGTTATCATTGACAGGAAATAAATATTACATGTTTCAAAAGTGAAACATTAGTCAACTTTGCCTGTTTTATCAATGACACTGTAGTAAATCTTCGCGCTTTTTCATTAAGAGTTAGAGATTGCCAGTATATCAATGAAAAAGCAGTACATAATGTCTGCTTTATCAGTGAAACACCAGTAAGTTTTATCAGCGATACACCAGTAAGTATTGCCTGTTTTATCAGTAAAACAACAATAGGTATTGCCTGCTTTTTCAACGATACAACAGTAAGTATTGCCTGTTTTATCAGTGAAACAACAGTAATTGATGAATATTATTTCAGTAAGTCGTCAGTAAATAGTGAATATCAGTTAATATCTATTTTTATCAAAACAACAGCGAAACAACATCTTTATCAATAAATAGCAGCATTGTTTTATACAGCGACACGAATACAATTGTAAACATTACTTTTTGACACGTTATCATTGGCTCTAATACAATTGTAAACATTACTTTTTGACACGTTATCATTGGCTCTAATACAATTGTAAAAATTACTTTTTGACACTTTATCATTGACTCTAATACAATTGTAAACATTACTTTTTGACACGTTATCATTGGCTCTAATACAATTGTAAACATTACTTTTTGACACTTTATCATTGACACGAATACAATTGTAAACATTACTTTTTGACACTTTATCATTGACACGAATACAATTGTAAACATTACTTTTTGATACTTTATCGTTGACAGCAGTGGCAGTTACTTATCTGTGAGCGACATTATTTGACAAGCTTAGTTATCATGTTGCTAGCGTGTGAATCATGCAGCACTGGATCTGATCACAGGCAGTATTAAAACTAGATTTACGTACAACTGTAAATACGTGTCTTTATTAGTAAAGAATACCAAAGTTTTATGAAAAAATAATCATGCGTTGAATATTCTTCATTTCCCACCCCCAACCCAACCGCCATAGCTTTTCTTGAATTTTTCGTATTTGAAATATAATGAAACAGTTTTATAAGAAGTAACAATATCGTTCACTACACAACACATGCATTCGCTTCCAAACTACTAAATCTGATCGTTTTAGCCTTTATTTGAAAATATTATTTGGGTAGCTTGTGAAACAAAATGAATAAAGTCACAATAGCGAGTATTCATTCTGGAGAGTAACCGAGGACAGCCGTGCGAGATTCCCTGGAAGCAATTATCGCCATATGAATGTGAAACGAAAGTATTCCAGAGTTGATGGCGTTGAATTTAACTGTGCTGCCCAACCAGAATCTGTTTACACACTCCTATTATAATTATAATCGATGACGACTGTCAGAATATTTGTTGACGAAGCTCAATGTACACTGCACATTTCACAACCAGTAAATACTTGCTGATAAAGCTCAATGTACACTGCACATTTCACAACCAGTAAATATTTGCTGATAAAGCTCAATGTACACTGCACATTTCACAACCAGTAAATATTTGTTGACGAAGCTCAATGTACACTGCACATTTCACAACCAGTAAATATTTGTTGACGAAGCTCAATGTACACTGAACATTTCACAACCAGTAAATATTTGCTGATAACGTTCAATGTATACTATTTCATAGCCAGTAAATAACAATGACAATGAAGGAGAATTGTGAAAGCGCCAATTCTTAAAAAATACCTCTTAGCGCTTTACAACAAAAATTACTCAGGATCCTAAAGTTCAAGCTACTTAAGCACATATGAAACCTACAAATAATACAAAACATGCTACGAGTCAACATTCAGCAGTGTAATGACCCTATTTACAAAAGAAAAACTTTAATAAAATTAATTTACAAACAGCATAAGATATAAACGCATTCACAAGATAGAAAGCTAAATAGAAATGATTTTAAAATGTACACTGGGACAAACAACGTCACGACAGGAACAGGGAGCACTCTTGATGAAAACAGAAAACCTTGAGAATAGTCTGCATTGACAATGGTCTCTTTATGTCTCAGTTCAAAAGGCTCCGAGCAGAGGGGCATTAATAAGCGAAAGGAACATTGAACTAGGACTGAAACTTTGCAAACGAAATGCTGAAACCGCTGTGTGTGCAGACTTCTAACAGGGATGCTCGCACGTGTAACATCAGGCAGATAATCATGAATTAAATCAAACTGCAGAGTGTGTGATAAAGATGACATTGAATTCGACCGGCCATTTACAGGTAACCAATGAAGAATTTGAAGAAATGGAATGATTTAGTCGCTTCTAGGAACTTTGGGAATAATCCGAGATACAGTATTCTGAACTTTTGTTTGGAAGTTTTTTACAACTCACAACAATAGTCCATAGAGTTACAATAATCAAGACGAGAGAACACAAGAAACACACAACGATCGACCATAGAGTTACAATAATCAAAACAAGAGAACACCAGTAAACACAGAATTACAATAATCAAGATGAGTGAACACAAATAAACACACATCGATAAATCATAGAATTACAATAATCAAGACAAGAGGACATATCATGAACTCATGAGGGATTATGGGACATCAAAAGTGAGAAATATATTTACTCAATCAAGATAATAATATATTAATAGGACTGCCCCTTCTTTAGTTAGGACATCTGACCTGAAAAGGATTTTCCTTCCACGTTCTGGATTGGTCAGTTTTATGCTAGGGACGCCATAGGTTATTATTATGAGAGGTTTTATATTAATGGAATTCTCATCATGAGACAAACGCTTTGCATGCATGTTAAGAGACAGAATTCAGTTGGTCCATGTACTTCCAGTATGAGACTGAATGACTTATTGTGGTCGTAGACAAAAGTCATTTGACTCCTTGTACTCCCAGAATGAGATGTAATTACTTATTGTGGTCTTAATTATTGAAATACGCTATCTACGTACCCAACAAAATGGTTATTTCAAACAACTTTATTGTGACCACATTCACCCACCCAGCACTTCCTATCCTTAATTATTTTATCTTATTTTACCCCTCCTTTACTGGACCATACAAATTATTTTATTCCTCCTTTACTGGACTATACAAATTAGTTTATCACTCCTTTACTGAACCATACAAATTAGTTTATCACTCCTTTACTGAACCATACAAATTAGTTTATCACTCCTTTACTGAACCATAAAATTTATGAAACAATATATTATATTTTATATTTATTTATTGTTAATTGTGAGCGAAACATGAGCTACATTGCCGTGTGATTGTAAGTGATTTCAATAGTGCCGTACAGGAGAGAACCTCTAACGTAAACAGCTGGATATGTGAAAGAAACGGGAAGATTTTAAAACCAATGGTGAAAGGGAGGTAAGAACTAAGCCTACGGCTGTCTATTCTTTAAGTTTCTTACGTTGATGGTTTGCGTCGTGAAATTTTCCCTGTTCTCATGCTCACAAATCACCAATACACTTCAACGCCACACGATTAAGTTCTACAGTGTGTGTATGTGTGCGTGTGCGAATTTGTGTGCGTGCATGTGTTTGCTGAATACCTGAGAGCAACATTTAAAGACGTTTCGGTTAAATGTTATATTTATTTTGTGGTAAGCAAGTCAACTTTGCTTCTGTACTTTGCACATCCATATATCAGTTCCGGTGGTAAATCTATCTCTTACTCTATCTGAATTTGATTTGTTATACATGTAGTGATACATAGACATAAATATTCACACAAAAGTACAAATCTATGTGTGCACACACATTCAGGCACAGGATAAAGCTATCTTCTCTCATCTGAACTAGACGTGAAGACACGCATACATGTACACACTAATACACACACACACACACACACACACACACACACACATATATATATAAAGACATGTATGTACACTAATATAATATATACAGACATATACACACATATAAGTACACACTAATATGCATACACATATATACCCCGACATATAGACACATACATGTGCACACTAATATATATATATATATTTGTACACGCTGACATATATACACATATATGTACACACTAATATACGTACATATATACCACACACTGAAAAGTATTTACCTAAATTTATCAATCCACACTCGTACATGCTGCATTTATTTCTGACACGTATTTTAATTTGATGTGGAGATATGGACACTTACAAATCATACACACTAACATAATACAAGTGAAATATATCCTTTTTCATTGAATCTCAAAAGACCTCATAACACGTTGTACGGAATGTACGGTATCTAAGGGGCACAACTCCGTATAGCGTGACAAGTTGGTCCTCAGATAATATTAACCATGATCGCTGTCAAAATGTCTAATCAGCATATATAGGCAAGTATGTGCATGTGTTTTTAATTAATTAATTTATTTTAAAATTTTGCGCTGTGTGTGATTGTATGTGTGTATCAATATCAAATCAGACACAGTGGTTATTGATATAATCTTGTGGACTGATGTGATTCGGAATGAATGTGTGTGTGTGTGTGTGTGTGTGTGTGTGTGTGTGTGTGTGTGTGTGTGTGTGTGTGTGTGTGTGTGTGTGTGTGTATTAGTATATCTATTTGTGCATGTGTATCCACAACAAACAGTGATAAACAGAATTACAAAGCCTTCATGTGACCTGATGTGTTTGTATATGCATTTTTATGTGCTTACACACTTGTATTATATTAGTGTGTATGATTTGTAAGTGTGCATATCTCCACATCAAATTAAAATACGTGTCAGAAATAAATGCAGCATGTGCGAGTGTGGATTGATAAATTTAGGCAAATACTTTTCAGTGTGTGCATGTGTGTAAATATGTCAGTGAATGCATGTGTGTAAATATATCAGTGTGTGCATGTGTGTAAATATGTCAGTGTGTGCATGTGTGTAAATATGTCAGTGTGTGCATGTGTGTAAATATGTCAGTGTGTGCATGTGTGTAAATATGTCAATGTGTGCATTTATTTGTGACTGTGTCCATTTGACTGCTTCTGTGTTACTTTATTTTCTTCCTTCCTTTCTCTCTCTCTCTCTTTCTCATACACACACAAACACGGGTTACCCATTGCCTAACAACGGGACTCTACTTTCGTCATAAATTACTTAGCACATAATAGTTGTCTTATTAAGTTTGGTTTGGCTTGGGTAGGTATGGCTTGTCCTGGTTTGGCTTGGTTTGGCTTGGCTTGAATCAGTTTGACTTGGCTTCTTAGCTTGGCTTGGTTTGGTTTTGTCTGGTTTAGTCATAGCTTTGGTTTTTTAAATTTGCTGTTTTCTTGTTCGTATCTGTTTTGGTATATGTCCTATGTTTCTTGATTTTCGTTTCTTAAAATTCCTTTCTTTCAATCCCTATTAATTTGGTGGCAAGTACATCTATCCTTCATTCATTGTCATCTATAATATGAAAACCGTATTTCAGACTGAATCAATGATCAGATTTTACAAAGCAGCAATATTCACTTTTTACTAAACTATCAAAAGAATGAGTGTAAATCTAAGACAAATTGCTGGCCGGAAATAAATATAGTGTCGGCAACAGACACAGCAATAATAAGTAATATAAAGATTCGTGTTTGAACGCAATTTGAGAATCATGATATTTTTATTAGTGATTTGAACAATAGATGGCAAATGTGATAATATAAATCAAAACACACCAAAATATTCAAAACGGTGAAACTTTGCAGCCAAAATTATTTTAATAAACGATATCTTAATTACCTAACTTAGCTGACAGATTACTTGTAAAGAATGTGTTGTGTACAGCGCGTTGTAGGAGACAGCTTACTTGTAAGGAATGCATTGTGTACAACGCGTTGTAGGAGACAGCTTACTTGTAAATAATACATTGTGTACAACGCGTTGTAGCAGACAGATTACTTGTACAGAATGCATTGTGTACAACGCGTTGCTCGTGTACATGTAATTCTGTGTCTGAGTATTGGTATATATTTCATACGTGCTTGAGTTTACTCATCTGTATTCAAGCATACGAGTGTGTTTGCATGCATATACACAAATGTACATCTCAGTGGTTTACGTGAGTATATGTAGCAGGATTTACATAACTAGTAAGCAAACAATATCTGGCAAATATTTTATTTTTAATTATTCTCTCCCACAACTTGGAACTCTTGTTAGATAATAGTAATTATTTGTATTCTTGCTGCCGAAGTTTCAACAAAAACTCTCTAGGAAAATTAAAAATTATGGCTTTGTATGTAGTAATTGTCAGGAAAAAAAAGATCTTGTTGTACATTTGTTGTTTGTTTTTAATTATGAACACAATGCGAATAGCCGAAAAAACAAATTATCTCTTTGACTTTTGAATTAAAACACAAAACAGAAGACAGATTGGAAATAAATTGCTTTAAAGGTATCCCTAATATGGAGAACAGTCTATTGTTAAAAGCAGACCGATTTCAATTATTTATTTGAGGGCAGCAATGATCTGCTCTATTACATTACTTGCATGTAAAGGGAGGCGATCGTCACTGTTTGTTGTCGTGATTGTCTCATTTACTGACTTCTTTACTAAAGACGGATGATTGTTTGGCCTGTGCGTTCTATGATTGTTTTTATCTTTTTATTTCTGTTCTATAGATTTTTATTCTCTTTTCGTTTTTAGTTTTTTGTTACGTGGATATAAAGTGATGGCATGAATTGATTTTAATCAGATTAATTACTTCGATACTCCTGAAAAGTAACTTACCATATTCAAATGGATTATTACGTCACTCCGATTACCATAAATAGCCAGCATAGGATATTTCGAAGGTGTTAGTCTGTTGTTTTAAGTGCTAGTTCTAAATATTTTTTAATTTAAATTGTACATTTTAAAGTAAATGATTTCATCGACAAAGCAAATATTACTATATCCCGTCCGAAAAATTATTGTCCACTGTCAAATAATTGCCTTGATCTTGGCATTACATGGTCGCTGATTGCGAACCGTCTTCTCTCGAAACGTCCACAAGCTCCTGAAAGTCCGATTGGAGTCTGATGAGCTCACATCCTTCCTGCTTGCGAAGACTTCTCTTGGCATTCTGTCGAGGTAAAAATGTTACATTGAAAGAGTGTAAAATTTCACTTTAGAACAATGACTACTTTATCAAATTAATACCTAATATTTTTAAAGACGATAAGGTTCGATTACTTTAATTTTAAAGAAACTAGAACTTTCTTATATACATATGTGTGCGTGCGTGCGTGAGTGCTTGTGTGTGTTTGTGTGTGTGTGTGTGTGTACGTGTGTGCGTGTGTATCGCACGTATGTAGGGGTTGGGGTTGAGTGTTGCGGGGTTTGTGTTTCCAACATACTATCTAAATGTATCTTGATAGAAGATGAGGCACTGAGTATAAACATCAAAGCAAACATTGTGCATGGAGCTGGACAATTATTATTTCGCTTTCTTACCAAAGTTGCAGGTCAGCGACGGCCGATGGCACTAAGGTCGGGCAGGTTATACAGCGTGTCCAATGTGCCACCGTTTCGCTTGGCTGCGTTGTCCACCATAGGTCCGTTGATGGCAATCTTGATGATTCGAGCGGCAAGCGTAATGATGTCCTATAACAAAAAACATTTGATGAGTATTAACAGTCCATACAGTCATTACAGTTTTTAGCATTGCTGTTTTGTGTACACGTACACGTACACCTATATGACTGGAAGATAATTAATTTAAGAACTCAGAGCTTCCACATCCTTCTGACTTAGTAGTACATATTTTGTGGCGAAGAACTTTATGCTACACGCATCGGATTGGCACAGAGTTCAGTGTCGTAGTATAGTTTCGTGACATAGAACTTAACACATAAAGCATTGGACTGGCACAGAGTCCAGTGTCGTAGTATAGTTTCGTGACATAGAACTTAGCACATGAAGCATTGGACGGAGTTCAGTGTCGTAGTATACTTTTGTAACATTGAACTTCATACATAAACAATTTGGACTGGCATATAGTTCAATGACGTATTATAATTTTGTGACATAAAATTTTATGCATAAACGCATTGGACTGGCACATAGTTCAGTGACGTAATTTAATTTTGTGACGCAGAACTTTATACATAAACGCATTGACATATTGTTTAGTGATGCATATATGTACAACCGAATACAGAGTCGAAAACAGATAAAAGAATAATAATTCTTTTATAATTTAAAAACACACCAAAATTATATGTCTGGAATAAAACGCCAGCAAATTTTCTGTCAGTAAGTGTAATAAAATGATGAACATAATTAGGCAAAGATTACGACACTCGAAATACTGAAAGGTAAGAGAGCTCTAATATCTAATATCGGTCTAATATCAAAATGAAAAACAAACAAGCAAAAGACATTCACAATACTGTAGTTGAGAATATCGGTCTAATATTAAAATGAAAAACAAACAAGCAAAAGACATTCACAATACTGTAGTTGATAATATCGGTCTAATATCAAAATGAAAAACAAACAAGCAAAAGACATTCACAATACTGTAGTTGAGAATATCGGTCTAATATCAAAATGAAAAACAAACAAGCAAAAGACATTCACAATACTGTAGTTGATAATATCGGTCTAATATCAAAATGAAAAACAAACAAACAAAAGACATTCACAATACTGTAGTTGAGAATATCGATCGATAGGTTAAAGAAATAATTCCTCAGTGCTCCACAAGACCTTATCCTTGTCAGGAAAAGAGCTCACAGTGAGACTGCGGAACATCTGGCATTAGAATTGTAAATCATGGCGTCGAAATGATCAGAGAAGAAATGGCGTCTAAAACATTAGAGAACTAATTGGCTGTACGTGCCAGACGGGGTCTTAGTTCTCTAGTGGAAAGGACAGATCGTATAATCCTCACATGGTAACAAGATTTTGTAGGTGTCGTCGTCGTCAACAACACGACAGCAGCAATGATCGATTTAGTAATTCTCTTTGACAGAAATATCAGGATTGCAGAAGAAAAGCAACAGCTGTCAAAGTAAAAATTTGTAAATTCCCCACTAGCAGAAATCCAATGATAGAAAGTTACAAGGCAGTACAGTTGAATGAACTAGCAGTGAATTTCATATCAGTTACATTTATCAAAATTACCTCGTTACAATGCCTAATAGCTTTCAGAGCCAATTAATAATTAATTAGTAAGCAATGCATGACCGGAAAAAAACATGTGGTGGGAACACAATACTATATGATGATGACGACGACGACGATGATGACGACGATGGCGATTATGATTATGGTGACGACGACGACGATGATGATGATGGCGATGATGACGACGGTTGTGGTGATAGACGTGTATTGAGAACTTCAGCAGTGGAAGTAATTGTGGCACTCGTCTTGAATGATCATTTAGGTATATCGGAGTAAGAGAACGACAATGTGAATACTTTGGACAGATACTAATTGGCAAAAACATAATAAACTGAAAACAATAGGCAGTTTTTGTATTACAAGGAAAAAAATCTTTCAATTTCATCTGTTATTTTAGCGTGTTATTTTGGTAGAAACAATGTCTTTAACATGCACATAGCTTTCTGGAATCTTTACAATACGTTTTTATTTTGTATGAGGAAAAAAAAGTAGGTGCACTTTTTGTTAAAAATGCAGAGTAAATTGTGGTGTTACGTTGAGTAAGGTAATATTACACGGTGATCTTACGATGTGGTGTTACGTTGTGATCTTACACTGTGATCTTACTATGTGGTGTTACGTTGTGATCTTACACTGTGATCTTACTATGTGGTGTTACGTTGTGGTCTTACACTGTGATCTTACTATGTGGTGTTACGTTGTGATCTTACACTGTGATCTTACTATGTGGTGTTACGTTGTGGTCTTACACTGTGATCTTACTATGTGGTGTTACGTTGTGATCTTACACTGTGATCTTACTATGTGGTGTTACGTTGTGATCTTACACTGTGATCTTACTATGTGGTGTTACGTTGTGGTCTTACACTGTGATCTTACTATGTGGTGTTACGTTGTGATCTTACACTGTGATCTTACTATGTGGTGTTACGTTGTGGTCTTACACTGTGATCTTACTATGTGGTGTTACGTTGTGATCTTAAACGGTGATCTTACTATGTGGTGTTACGTTGTGATCTTACACTGTGATCTTACTATCAGAAAAGAGCATATTTCGTTCATTACATTTTATATACTCTTACTTGTCTGGAGCGCTCTTCTAGCTGTGTTAGTAATTTCAGTTTACCTTGACAGATGACTGTCCATTTATGTACTTATCTGGAGCTGTTCTAGTCTGTGTACTGTTTGCATTGACAGGCGGCTGTCCACCTAAGTACTTGTCTGGAGCTGTTAGTATGAGTCCCGTTTGCATAGACAGACAGCTGACCATCTAAGTACTACTCTGGAGCTGTGCTAGTGTGTGTACTGTTTGGCTTAGACAGACGACACTCAATCTACGTACCTGTCTGGAGCGCTCTTCCAGCTGTGAGGGGTAGGGCATGAGAGGTGTTGCTGTAATCTCTTGTGCCACCAAAACAATCATCAGTGTCACTAAGGCAACAAGCATGGCTACTTTGTTCCTGGCCAGCATCTGTAGTCAGTACAGAAACAAAATACAAAGAAATGATTAAACGAAGATTAGGAATTTTAAAAAAAAATAAATGCTACTTTTTTTTAAAATACACAAAAAATAACTAATGTACTCCTGCAGTAAACAGACACACACATAGATAGATAGATAGATAGATCACATGCTGCATTACTCTGAAATGCATACATCTGGTGAGTGACCAATCATGTCACATTATATAGTAGCTTATGTCTAGAGGGTTAAGTTTACTTCATCTCAGCAATTTAGATTTAGAGGGTTAAAATTCACTTCACCAGCAATTTAGGTCTGGAGCAATTTAGGTATAGAGGGTTAAGTTCACTTTACCTCAGAAATTTAGGTATAGACTCTAGAAGGTTAAAATCATTCTATCTCAGAGGTTTAGATCTGGAGGGTTAAGTTCACTTCACCACGGTAGCTTGTGACTTGAGGGTTAAGTTCACCGTAGCAATTTAAAAGGGTTAAGTTTACTTCATCCCAACAGTTTAGATCTATGTTCACTGCCTTGTGACCTTAAAAGGTAAGCGCGTGCGCACATCGATAGCCACTTAAAAAAAATAACAATCAAGTCAAGCAGACGATATGTTTGGGTTCAGCAGCCAATCTGCTCTAATTTTATCATTGGCTAACTATTTTTAGAAAGGTATTTTCCATTACAAAGTTCGGAAATCCCCAGACACCTCGCGTTTATCGAAGCTGAGCCGCCATTTTGAACCGAAGTTTGTACTACACATGGCTCGTTTCAAGGACTATTTTCAGTTGTTTGCTTGATCCTACCTAACGAACTTAATTGTGTAAATAAATTTAACATATTGTAGATGAAATTCGACAGGCCTACTGAATTTTTGGATGTGACCATTTGATAATAAAAAATAAAAACCGTTCGGTCTCAAACCGAACCCTCGTGGTCGTCGTTATGACGTCGTTATGATACTATTTTTATCGATGACCACTTTAAAAAAAATACCAATCAAGGTCAAGGAGAAAGATATGTTTGTGTTCAGCAGCCAATCTGCTCTAATTTTATCATTGGCTAACTAATTTTAGAAAGGTATTTTCCATTACAAAGTTCAAAAATCCCGAGTCACCCCTCGCTTGTAAAGAAGCTGAGCCGCCATTTTGAACCGGTTTGGAATTATACATTGCACGTTTCAAACACGATTTTTAGTTGATTGCCTGATCCTACCTAAAGAACTTTATTGTGTAAATTAATTTAATATATTGTAGATGAAATTCGACAGGCCTACTGAATTTTTGGATGTGACCATTTGATAATAAAAAAAAAAAACCGATCAGTCTCAAACCGAACCCTCGTGGTTTTCATATGACTCTTTCGTTTTGTTCAAAATCAACCAATTTCCCCAGAATAATATTTATTTACACAAGATAAATTATTATTTATACCATATATTCAAATGGCAATCAACAAAAATCGTTTTCTTTCGGATTTTATTCAAGGAAACATCTAACAAATTGACGAAGGTCAACACAAGAAAAAGGTAAGAAAACTTTTTATTTATTTATTTATTTTTGAATTTAAAATAATAATAAGCAAACGTTAAAAAATTAAATAAATATTTTTAAAATGTCCCCCATAATATTTATTTTGAAAATCATTTTAGAATTGTACGAATTATGCTTGCTTTTAATTATTTAGTAGACTAGTAAAAAAAAAAAAACGGTGAAAATGTTCCCAAGTTCAACAAAAAGATAAGAAATCTTTGTATTATTTCTTTGTTTTTGAATTCGAAAAAAATTTAAAAAATACTTTTAAGATTCCTTAGTATGTCTATAATAGGTAGTAATTTAATTTTTTAAAATCCATTGATAATTACAGTCGCTTTAAATTTTTTAGCACACTGACCCATTCAGTTATCGGTAAGCGTCAAAACATGGCCGGCAGCCAACGGGTTAAGTTCACGTCACCTCGGCAATTTAGATCTAGAAGGCTAAGATCAATTCATCAATAAGAAAGAACTGAATTCCGTGCTGTTAAATTCACGGCATCATTTAGGGTCAATAAGATTCTTGCGGTCATTTCATTAAGTAGTTTGGATCAATAAGATTATGTGGAGTTCACTATAGTGCTTTAGTTAGAGTCTGTTAAATATATTCGTTATATCAAAGAAAGGAATTTTTTACAGCAAGCACGAGGAAGGACAGGTGTCGTCATAGCACATTAACATATAAATAATTAAAAGTTGAAATCGTAACTCTTGCAGTTATATTTTGTCGAAGAATTGTCGACTCTTGTAGGTTTTATTTCGTTTTGTTCTGGTTTCTTTTTTCCCCCGGAAACGAAGACACTTGTACCGTCGGCTCTTGCAATTGTTTATATTTTGCATACTGTAAAGTGTTTGAATGTTCATATCACACTGATCCTGTATACGTAATTAAGATTTTAAAGAGCGGATAACTCTAGACGAAAGCTTGAACATTATTCTCCTAAGTACAGTTTGTATGTTGCAAAGTGTTGTAAATGTATGTACCTAGTGCAAAATAAAAGGGAGAAATGTTTGTTTGGTTTCTTACACCTTTGTATATTTTTCCTTTAATTTTGTTTGTTCATTCGTGTTTTATTTATTTAATGTACCTGTGACTGTCTGAATGTGTTCTGTATGTGTGTGTTTGTTAAACGTTAATTGTTACAACGTAAGCTTATTTCTTGAACTTTTTAAGCCACTGATTGGTGCAAAAGTATGTCTTAATCGACTGGTCATAATGCTAACATAATGGACTGGGAATAATGAACTTGGCAATATAGACTGGACATAATGGACTGGTCATAATGGACTAACATAATGGACTGGATGTAATGGACTGGGTATAATGGATTGAGCATTGATGTAAGGAGATAGCAGGTTATGTAGGAGGTCGCTATCAAGTTGGTCTCCTTAAGGAGTTGGCAGGTTATGTGCTGTGGCGGCGGTCAAGTTGGTCTCTTCAAGAAGATAGTGTTGTAATTAGCTGTCAAGTTGTCTGTAAAGAGTTGGCAGGTTATGTATTCTAGCAAGCTGCTGTCAAGTTGGTCTCTGTAAAGAAGTTGGCAGGTTATGTAGCAGGTTGCTGTTAAATTGGTCTCTGTAAAGAGTTGGCAGGTTATGTATTCTAGCAAGCTGCTGTCAAGTTAGTCTCTGTAAAGAGTTGGCAGGTTATGTAGCAGCCTGCTGTTAAATTGGTCTCTGTAAGAAGTTGGCAGTATGTAGCACACTGCTGCACATTGCAGTTTATGCAGCAGACTGCTATTAAGTTGATCACTATACCGAGATAGCAGTTTATATTGCAGATGACTGCAAAGTTGTTCACCGCCGATTTCGTGCTAACAAATTCACTGTCTCAACTGCATGCGCACACTTACCAACACATTAGTGTAAATTTGCATAAACTCTAAAGGTGCTTTCTTGCTTGTTTTCTTTATAATATTTCATTTTATTGTAGGAATGTCTCAGACATGTGCATATAGAACATCTGTCTTCAGTCGTTTATTTAAATTTTAGTTGTGAAAACATGAAAAATATTTAAGACAATCAATGCTCGAGTCATTAACGATCGTTTCAAATATGGCTCTCTTTGTAGTGAAACCGCATACTTAGTGACGACGTCAGTTTAGTACCGGTTCAAAACCCAAAGCCGACCATAGAACGGCTCTATATCTTTGAAAGGATATAACATGATCTGCAAATGTTCTTCAAAGTCAAACTTTTATTTCACTTGAAGACAGAACCAAGCGTTGTCTCATTGAAAAATTGATCATAAAGTCCGCATTATTTCCACTCTGTATTGTCAGCATGTCGAAGTCAAAGAGTTTCGACAGACAAAATTAGACAGGCGCAATCACTGAAAGGGAGATCATTCATTGGCAACCGGAAATACAGTTGTAGACTGAACTGACATGTTCACATAGCAAGTGAATATCAAAGCTTGTCTGTGAAATACGGTTGTCTTGCAACATTGGGCTGTATTGCATTATATACTCAAACTGCAGTCAGGCGAGAAACCCACAGGAAATACCTGGAACCGTGCAAACTACTATTGAATCGACTTTGAGCTGCATTTAATAAAACCTGTTATATCAATAGCAGTAGCTAGAGGACGACTTTAAACGGCACTCGCCATTTTTTTCCAAACTGATTTACCCTATATCGACAGATAAATCGATTTTACATGAAGAAAATCAAACACAGTTACTGCTACATTTTTGTCATTTACATCTGATCATTTAAAAAAAATATTTCATAAAGCGTTTCTACACAAAATTATATCGGCGCGCACATGAGAAAATAAAAACTGTTTGAAACGCTAAATGTCAAGGTGTTCTCCCTTGCCGGAAGTAGCTACCGGATGTCCCCTTACTTCTCCAGAATGAGATAATAGGGTTAACCTCTTTGTGGATTTCGATAAAAATACAAAGTAGCTCCAAAGTTCAATTTTTAGAGGCATGTAATTTCAGTTTAAGAGTCATTTCTTTCTTGTCTGTTTATTTTATTTTATTTTATTTTATTCTATTATTTTATTTTTATTCCTCCCGCCTTCAATTAATTTCTTCTGATTGTAAGGCAACTATCTTCAATTTATGCCGTCCTAGTCGTTATACAAAACTATTTTAAATTTATTTTAAGTTGTCATTGTTTCTTTTCTATTTTTGTAACATTTTAATTAATTTGTAATTTTGTTCCCCAATGATGAGTGCATTACACTTTTGTCGATTGTACACGACTATCAAAACTGCTAAATGTCAAAACTGAAATCGCCGGTTGAGTCGGAATTAAGGAATTATTGCATTGAAGTAAGGAATTATTGCATTGAAGGCTGTAATCATTGCATTGAAAACAGTAAATCACAAAAGTGACCATACCCGTATTGTACAGAAGGCAGTAAATGACGCAGGTAATCATACCTGTATTGCACAGAAGGCAGTAAATCACACAAGTAACCATACCAGTGTTGCACTGAATGCATAAATTACTCAGGCAACTATATCTGTCAGATATATTTGAATAATTCTTATCTATTTACGAATCAAAGGCAGTAACGAAAGTGTAAACAATTTCATTTGCGAGGCCAGAAATTTGATTTAAAATTTAAAATTTAACAGACGTTGGGGTGGGAATCTAAGAAGAGGCTACAGAGATATTTTGATTAACTTTGTTAACGCATTTGAGCACACCGCTCGTCTTAATAGCTCCCATTTTCATCCCCACCCCCACCCCCATCCCCGCGGCACATGAAACCATAACGAACATGGTGCAGTATAGATTATTCTGGTACCTACTGGATTGGATTGCTTCGGTGTTATGTTTTACACAAGCACACAGATACAAAAGCACAATGTTATTATACACATACGAGCTCGCTCACACAAACACACACATGTACGATAACGCGTATGCTCACTCTTACATACATCGTAACACGCATGCCAATACACAGAAACCACACACTCTGGTGAATAATTGTACACACAAGTATGAACACACACAAATTTTCACACATAATTTGCATAAAAGCACGTACAAATATGTGTGCACACACGCGGAGACACATGCACACACACTAGACGCGCGCCTAACAGATATTATAAGCACGCACACACCACACAGCATGCATGCTGGTATCTCGATAATGATTTGAGAATGTATACTTTCATTAAAATTCTCTCTGTCTCTCTTTCTCTCAGGACGAATTAAAATCCTTGTGTGCTTTCGACTACGCGTGTCTCTCACGATTTGATTGAATTCTATGAAAAAAAAAAATCATGTGGTTTCTTATGACATCATTGTACAATATAGCTTGCCGTCCTGACCTTACTTATTCAGGTCTGCGAGCCACGAATAGCACTGAAACGACAAAGTAATTAAGTGAATACAGCCCTTAATTCCCTTTACCACTATTACTGCGGTTCGTTTAACATCTTCATCTTTAGGTAAGCCCCGGCTAGACATTGTTTTATCACCTTCCATCTCCTAGAATGCTCACATAGACACGCACAACTGTTCATTGTGGATCCGAGTAAGCCGTGTAGATAAATCACTCCACTGTAAGGATGTTTGCAATCTTCCTACTATAGGATGATACGACCAGCAATATTTCCATTATAGGATGATACGCACTGAAAACGACAAGCTTGTGGATCAGATTTACAATTAAAGGGTCATTTGGCCTACATCAATGTGTGTAATTTTAGTGATTACATTTACCATTAAGGAATACTTGGTCTAAGCAAAGTCTATATTCTTTGTGATCACACCTACCCACTAAAATCTTCATCTTTCTACGCTTGGGATCAAGTTTATTATTATAATATATTTGGCCTTTGTCAAAATGAGAATAAATCTTTAATTATGATTTGAGGTACATCACAATTCAAACTTGATACTGAGAATTATATTTGACCGACACTAATATCAATAAACTTTATTGATCTGTCTGGAATTTATTTATCTCAGCTTACTCTAGGTGAGAGGATTCGTTTATCGTCCTCAACAATTTATTTATATATTTTTCTTTAATTTACTCATCAGATCTGTGTGCAGCGTATTTCTAATGCTACGTCACCATGCACTCCACCACCTGTATGAACACAGCACGCCCAGTGTTATTTTCTGTTACCATCATGTTTACCATCAACTAAGTTTTGACGTCCTCAAATGGCGCCACATTTTATAAATTGAGGTTTGTTGACGTCCTCAGAGGGCCCCACAGTTTTATTGTCTGAGGTTTGTTGACATTAATCATGTTTTTGATTATAGACTGATGATATTTTGGAGCCTGTTCTTCAGATCGTCCCACAATTTATATTTCAAGGGGTTTTGTTGATGTAAATTTTGCTCCTTTGTTGTAAACTTTGTTCATCAGATGGCCCCATAGTTTATTGTCTGAAGTTTGTTAACGTTAGGTCTGTTTTACTTTATAATCTGAAGGAATTTTATAAACCTTAACTTTCTTCTGCAGATGGTCCCACAGTTTAAAGTACAAAGTTTATTGTAAACTTTTTCAATCATATATATAGTCCACAGTTGTTAGTCCGAGAAGTTTGTTGTAAACCTTTTCCTCATGTAGTCCACAGTTGTCATTCTGAAGTTTGTTCATATCAATTCTATTCCTTAGATGTCTTCACAAAAAATAAATCAGATACCAAAAGATAGGGTGATCTGGTCAACCACCTGATTCCTTATATGTCTCCACAAAAAGAAATCAGATACCAAAAGATAGGGTGATCTGGCCAACCACGTGATTACTCGTGCTTTGTGGTCATCTTGTTTCTTGTTGATCCTGAAGCTGCACGCCAAAGTGGTTTCCAGCATTGGTTCCAAAACCTTCATCATTTACAGTAGCATGATAAACTGAGTCTGAACATAGCTCTCCATTGTAATTACGCACTGTTAAAAACCCCACTAGACCATGACTGCACAAAAACGTCCTTGAAGTGTTGAGTAAAATGCTGTTGGTTACAACAACAGTCATAGCCCTGCAAAATCCATCAGGCTGCCGTGCTCAACCCTGCACTATTCCTATATACATTGAGCAGTTTGTATGATTTGTGTTATGTATAGTGAGCAGTTTGTATGATTTGTGTTATGTATAGATAGTGAGCAGTTTGTATGATTTGTGTTATGTATAGTGAGCAGTTTGTATGATTTGTGTTATGTATAGTGAGCAGTATGTATGATTTGTGTTATGTATAGTGAGCAGTTTGTATGATTTTTGTTATGTATAGTGAGCAGTTTGTATGATTTGACGCATTTTATGTGTCAATAGAACTGTGGCTTTAAACTATATGTTTTGTTTAGGATTATGACTATTTAGCAGTAGTAGTCGTAGTAATAGTAGTATACTCAACGTAGATTGATGAATAGAATGTATGTTTGTGTGTGATGATTGTGTTTATTTAATCTCTTCATCTGATAAATTTAAATTAACCTTATTTGAATAAAACCTAAAATGTAAGGAAAATAGCAGAGATTTTAAGCATTTAGCAGGACAGGGGTTGTCCGGATGGTCACATATTTCTTTTCTGTCGTCGAATACGTTATTAATTATTGTGCGAACTCCCTATTTATACTGAATGAGTTAGTCAAATAGATTGAATACTTATGGTCAAATAGATTGAATACTTATGGTCAAATAGTTGAAACATTTTCTGGGGCTTTTTTTGTTGCAATCTTGTGTGTTTAATTCTGATTAATACTATCTAAAACTGTACATATATTTTAAAAAAATATTTCGATTGAAGAATTCTAGTCATTTTCAAGCGAAACTTGTCTCCTACTTTCTCTGATCGACATATCTTATTTTATTTTCTCCTGCAACCTTGCGTGCAACTGCCAATGAACATGACACCTGCTTTGGCCTTTTATGGAAACTGAAGCCTGAACTCAAAGAGCTGAATAGCGAAGTCCGAGTGAGTTTTACGTCCCAAAGCAATTTTCATCGAAAAAGCTCCTTACGGTTCATTTGTATTTTATTTCTCCATACGATTATACATAAATGCTTTACTCGTTAAGAAATCAAGCGGTTTTCAATTAATTATATTAGTCATAAATAATTTCATTTTTGCTTTAATTAAATTAAAACTAGGTCGAAATAGCCGGAGACCTGAGTCCATTAAGGCACAGGTTTCGTTATAACAAAATACAGGAAAGCTAGAGATTATTATTGTGAACAAGACATATGGTGTACAATGGAAACAAAGGGTCACGTTGCTGTTCAGGTCATGTTTCTGTGAGGAAACACGCTGCCTGGGTGTCCGAGGATTGTCGTGTTTCATTGAGCAGCATTCTGTTCGAACATTGAGACCTAATGGCCCATCTTTAGTGACAATGGTATGTTAGCTCTGCATGCAAAAACACTGCCGACAATATGTGCTTACTATAAGAGTGAATTGTTTCTTTCAACGGAGTTTTAAATGTCTGCCTTTCCGTCTTGGCTTCTCCATGGTGACTGGTTCCTTAACGATTCAAATTTGAGTGATGAGTTAAGAGTACAATGGACAAAGTATATCTTTGCTCATCATCGCGTTCAGATGACGTCATTTGCACTTTAAAGTCAATGACCCACTTAAAGTGACCACAAACGAAAATATTTATATTTATAATTATTAATTGTATATACATATTATCGTGACCCTAGATCTACTTTCGCTGCTCTTACCTTCTTTTCGTGTGTGTGTGTGTGTGTGTGTGTGTGTGTGTGTGTGTGTGTGTGGAGGTGGGGGTGGGGGTGGCTGGGGTGCATTCCAGGAATAATCTGGAACTTTTATTATGCGAGCTTTTGTGCTGTGAATACATCTAGTTAACTGAAGTGGCAAGAATTCCGGATGCCAAACATATTAAACTGTTGAAATTAAAACATTCAACATTGTTTTGACCAAGAAATGTTTTTGAATGTAGGTTGCCGATGCCGCTCAGAACCAAGGAATTGCTGTCATTCTGGTCTGTGTTTCAATGCATGCTTTTACTTTCTTTAGTTCATAAGTCTGAATGCAAGTTGTTTTAGTAAATATCATCGGTATTGCAACCGTTAATAAAAGTGTTCAGCAATTGAGTCTTTTTGTTGCAGTCGCCAATAATAGTGAATTATATTGTTTCAATGGTAACAATTAATAGAATGTGTTAAATTATATTCATATTCCACATTAATTTGTACTTTTATTTCTTAATTATGTTTTTCTCTACCTTTCTGTTCTTCTTACTTTCTTTCTTTCTTTCTTTCTTCACACTTCTCATTCTGGCTCGTTTTTTCGCTTCCACGTTCTCTTCCCCTTTCTCTCCTTCGCTTTCTCCTTCTCTCCATAATTCATCCGCACACACGACCTAATTTCTCTATTCATTTCTCTCTTTCTATCCTTTTCTTTCCAGTCCTCTCTCATTATTTCAGTTCCCCCTCTTCCTCTCTTATTCTCTCCTCTTTCAACTACACTCTCTCTCTCTCTCCCCTCTTTTCTTTATTTATCTCTCTATTTTCTCTCCCTTTTTCTCTCTTTATATCTTCACATTCCTTCAACACCGAGAGAATTGCATGTACTTCCTTTATTTACCTTTCCCGTGTTTTGACAATGAAACCTCAAAAGGTTTTGCTAATCAAGACCACCATAGCATTCATTAGTAAATGGGAACGCCACAACAAAGTTAGCAAGCAAGCAATTTTTAAATAAATCTATTTCTTGAAATTTGTTTCTTAAGAAACAATTTTTAAATCCTCACTTAAAGTCGTCATTCGAGATGATCATTAATAATTTCTTCAAAATCTCGTTCCTCGGCATGAACCTTACATATTTTCCTCTCATGATTTAGTCCGCATCTGTGACCTAATTAGCAATTCGGCGATCTGTGTGAATTTATCTCCGTTAATTTCAATTTATTCTCTAGTTTTTTCTTCTTCCGCTGTGCATTTATCTCTGTCGTTTTTTCTGCTTTTTAATTTTAATGTAACTTTTTACTCTTCCATTCTAATTGAGTGTACTTTTCTCTCTTTTATTTTCTGTTTTCTTTCTTTCTTCTCTCTTAATCTCTATCTAGCATTCATTTCTCTCTATCATCTGTTTCTGTTACATTATCTTCTTCTTTTAATATATATAAAAAATCCACTTGCTGTTTTTTTCTTTCTTCCCACACTCCGTTTTCTCTTTCTATCATATCTCTGCCTTTCTTTCTAACCCAATACTTCCTGATTCCTTCACTTTCCCTCTCTATGTCCTCTCTCTTTTATCTTCCTTTTCTCTTCCTCCGTATCTCCTTCCCCTCCTTTCTACACTTCCTTCTTCTCCCCCTCATCTGTCCTTCCATCTAATTTATTTTTCGTTTCTTTATTTTGTTGCTAAATTTTTCTGTCTTCCATATTTTTACTTTCTGCTTGTCTTATTTCTCTCTTGCTGGTATTATACAGAATATCTGTCACCCATCTTTCATATTCTCTCTCTCTCTCTCTCTCTCTCTCTCTCTCTCTCTCTCTCTCTCTCTCTCTTCTCTCTTCCTTTTAATATTTTTATCTCTCTTGTATGTATGTATGTATATGAAAATGCATATCTTTCTTTCTTTCGTTTTCTAATTCTTAAAACGTTTGTCTAATAAGCACAATTGCCTGATAATAAGTAAGGGCGTGTCTGAAGATCTGTTAGATCGATTTCAATGGAATTCTTGCAGAGCGATGGGCATTTTGCAGAAGTATTCTCACAGATAGCTGCTACATTGCACTTTGACCTCTAACGCTCGTCGTTACAAAAGTACTTCTTTCTACATGCCTACCTATCGCAGAATTGAATTCTTTATTTAAAAAAGAAATGCACTCTCTTCAATTCGAAATCCTTTTTCAATTAATACCTTGATTTACACGTCAAAATACGGCCTGACAGCCCTTTATTACCTGTCTTTCACAGCGTCTGAGGTCGTTTTCTGTGTAACAGTAGTTTACTAGCTTTCAATCACGATTCAAACTCTAGTAGAGGGTTAAACTTTGCCAAGTCTTTTAAAACATAACACTGAGGCATAGTGGTGTCAAGGATATTAGAAGATTTGAGAGTTACCTCCCGTGCAGTCACAAAAACTAATGAGGTAAAATATCCAAATTACTTTTTTTTTATTATTGTGAAAGTGTACTTTTAATTTTATTGTACTAAAGACATACTTAATATCGATTTTTTACACAAAAATGAATCATGACAATGCCGAACTGTTTTATTTCAAGTTTTTTTTGCTGTATTAGATTGTAATATATATTTTGATTATTTTTCTAGGTTTTTTTTCAAGTTTAAGAAAACAACAAAACTATAGCATGGTGTAGTTGGTTCGGTTAATGGAAATAAAGTTAATTACCAACAACAGAGCAGCAACCAGAATTCCCCCTCTTCCTCTCTTATTCTCTCCCTTCTCTTTCAACTTCTCTCTCTCTCTCCCCTCCTTTCCTTATTTTAAAAAGAAAATTAATAAATTTAAAATCCTCTAACACAAAATCGTTAAGTAGCAAAGAAACTGTTATTAGTTGTGTAAATATTAATGTAGAACGAAAAACTACTTGCAAATTTTCACAAGATGTTGCACGCACCGTCACTGAGAAACATTTGTTTAGTATGTACTCTTTACGACAGGTGAAACTGTAGAACATATGTTATTGTCTATGTTATGCATTTGTAGCCGTGAGCATATATTTGTAAACTATAAGTGGCATAACTATGCTTAGTATATAGTATTTGTGAATGATGCTTCTGTTCATAAACTATGTTGTGAATGATGTGATTGTGAACATACGTGTAACATTTGCTTTTGAATGTGGCTAACTTTTAATCTAATTTCGTATATGTATTATTTAGTCTTTAATAATTAATTTTGTGCATTTCCTTAATTATTCTTTATTTTAAAAGTTTCACCCTACTTTCAAAGCCAGGTTAATACTCGACAGTGAAGTATTATAATGACCAGATTAATACTCTATGATGGATTAATACTCACTCGTGGAGTATTATAATAACCAGATTAATACACGCTGATGGAGTATTGTAATGGCCAGAATAAAACTCGCTGATGGAGTTTTATAACGACCCGATTAAAATTCACTGAAGAAAGTATTATAACAGCCAGATTAAAAATCGTTGATAGAGAATTATAACGGCCTGATTAAAACTAAGTGATGGAGTATTACAACGGCCCGATTAAAAATTTCTGATCGAGTTTTATAATGACCAGATTAAAACTAGTTGATGGAGTATCATAACCGCCTGATTAATACTAGCTGATCAAGTATTATAACCGCCTGATTAATACTCGCTGATCAAGTATTTCAACCGCCTGATTAATACCCGGTGATCATGTATTACAACCGCCTGATTAATACTCGCTGATCAAGTATTATAACGGCCGCTGATCCGTGGCGCTCTTATATTTGTGCTGATCAAACCGTATGCCCAGTTTTGATGTAGGCGGTTGTAGCATAGTTGATACGATCTGCAGAGGGTATCTGACCCGCAAGACTGATTAAAATTTGTTTATCCCTTAAATCGAACTATCCCCAAATTAATCCACAACGCAGTCAAACAGCATAAAGCCCCATCCCTCTCTGTGAGGTGGAAGAAGTAGACATATATTTCTTTATAGATATAACACCCCCTACCTTTACGTCCAATCGGACACTTCTTGTCTCTTAAAATCCACGACTTTTCTGAACATATACGTCGTTGCATTCGACCTGCCATGACTGTTCTAAAAATAGATTTTTGTGGCCAAATTCCGGCTTTCAATGCTCACGCTATTATCTTACAACAGATCACTCGCATTTGTTATTGTTTTTCTAAAGCTATAAGCTATAAATAGAAGCACTGGAACCTACTCTGCAGTGCGCAGATATACTTACAAGTGGAGAATTTTTTCTAAAGATATTAAATTAATCTTATTTAATAAACATTTTCTAATCAAACGATGTGATTGTTAATGTGACGTACCATTCGCTTTCTATCGGATACTATTGAAGGGAGACAAACCTCTAAAGATAGTGGTTGCCTGTTTTGCGGCTGAAAAATCCTCCACAGAGTGTTTATGTGTGCTAATAAATATTCCTACCGTTGACAACCCTATACCAGAATTCTATCTTGGTTATAAAAGAAAGGCGGTTAAAAAGCGATGAATACTGATACGGTATCCATCGACAATGTCGTCTGCTACAACAAATACATAGGCCTATGCATACCAGACGAAGTTAGAAAAAGAAATTCAATGCGCCAATTCTAGTCTATCTGGTCATCTTAACATATATTTTTGATCCAGTCTGACTTTCAAAGTATCCATGTTTATGTGAGATTCTGAAAATGACTAGATTATAACGAGCGGTTGTAAACAAATATACTGTCTCAGTAACAAATTCACAAAACCGGAGTTGACCACAAAACCTTGAGCATTTATCTTGACATATATATTAAGTAAGGTCGGAAAATTGTAGATTTTTTTATGTGAGACTACTTTTCTGACTTGTATCAGCAATTTCTTTTTGCACTTTGAAATATTGCGTGAATTTTTCTCTTATGTTTAAACCTGTATTCATTGTTCACTTTTGTTAAACAAATTGTAATTGTATTATTATTATTTTGTATTGATAGGTAGTTTTAAATTGTCTACAGAACCTTTAAAAATGGCCTTTAACGTAGCACCAAAATATTAACCATTTATTTGGTATTCGTCTTAAGTGTACACTGTTCATACTATTGTTGAATCCAAATGGGTGTTGTCTTGGCGTGGAGCGGAATTCCAAGAAGTGTTGTATCGTGTTTGGAGTCCAGCTTGAATGTACCAGGAACCATTAGGATTTAATTCCTGTTTTACCTTCTGCTGCAATTTGCCTAGAGTTCTTTGTGAAAGGGTTACAAGAGGAGGATTCTATACCTTCTTGTGTATGGCCTGTTTCATCTGCTGCAATTCGCCTAGAGTTCTTTGTGAAAGGGTTACAAGAGGAGGATTCTATACCTTCTTGTGTATGGCCTGTTTCATTTGTCCCTTTTAGACAGGATTTGTGATTGCCGGAAATATATCGGCAGTGCTATTATTATTCTTTCAGAAGAAAGTGAAAAGAACTGAGAAAGGAATTACTGTTCTTTATTCTATCAGAGGGGATGAAAGGAATTACTGTGCTTTTTATTTTTTTCAGAGGAAGTGAAAGGAAATGCTATGATTTATTCGTATTTAATCGAAAACAGACTTAACCAGAAGAACTGTCAAATGGACCCATCAAGAAACTGTAAGGTTTGGACTGAAGTTTATTCTATGCTTTTATTTAGATCTTCATTTATAAAATTTATTGAAGTTTAACTTTATGCTGCATTGTATTACGTGAGTGTCCTGCGGACGATCTGCAGACAGATTGAATTTTTCTAAATCTATTTCATCTCATACTTCACTTTAACCAAGAAACGTTTCAGGATTAATACAATGTTTTCAAATTGCTATATATTGATTTGTATTGCATTTTATTCCTTGATTGAGATTGTGATTGCGTGACTCTGCGTGAATTTGTTGATGATATTTGTAACCTTAGTCACCAAGGCTCGTGGTGTATTTTTGTTAATAAATTGTCTTTTTTCTTTTTTTCTTCTTTTAATCGAGCGTACGTTCGATTTTTATGGAACAGTTAACACGCAATGTAGAGGGGGCCATAAATATATTTATTAAAATCCGGCTGTGTGTCCTAATGTTTCTTTTTTGGGGCCTAGTTAAAGAATCGTAAGTGTGTCAAAGATCTGTGATTAATAGAGTCGGTCAGATATTGATCCGGTAACCGCTATTTGTGATACATAATAATGGGCTTGCTCGTGATTTGATCCCTCTGGTAATTGTTATTAATTGGCGTCACTCATTACCCATAGTATTAATACATAATACAGAAAAATACAGAATATTAATATATAAGAACATCCAGAATATTAATATGTGTTATAGATAAATCCAGAATACTAATATGTATTATAGATAAATCCAGAATATTACTATGTATTATTGACTAGATGCATAGTTCAAAGACTAAGTGTACATAACTATTAGTGATTAGATGTACAGTTCCGTCAAAGACTAGCACAGTTCAAAGACTAGATGTACAGTACTATTAAAGATTAGATGTACAGTTCTGTCAAAACTAATACAGTTCAGTCAAAGACTAAGTGCACAGTACTGTTAAATACTAGATGCATAGTTCGGTCAAAGACTAGATGCACAGTTCGGTCAAAGACT
Organism: Sinotaia quadrata; assembly: GCA_028829895.1. NCBI lineage: Eukaryota > Metazoa > Mollusca > Gastropoda > Architaenioglossa > Viviparidae > Sinotaia > Sinotaia quadrata. The sequence goes on from CM054180.1 coordinate 36,435,152, forward strand.
AGATGTACAGTTCGGTTAAAGACTGGATTACAGTTCAGTCAAAGACTAGATGTACAGTTCCGTCAAAGATTATATGTAGGTTTCGGTTAAAGAGGTAAAATTGTGTGTGTGTGTGTGTGTGTGTGTGTGTGTGTGTGTGTGTGTGTGTGTGTGTGTGTACGCATGCATCTATATTGAAAACTAAATTAATCTGTTCCATCAAGTAATAGACTGTGTTGTCGATCAAGGGCTTAAAATTCTACATATCCTAGCCAGGTTAAAGATTTAAAATTTGAATTAAACTATTTGTTCAGAACTTAAAACTGTTAGCATTCTACTGGGCCAAAGATTTGCCTGTACGTGCACTACATTTCGTAAAAGTGTATCGAATAGTGGAAGACATTTTTTAAAATTAAAATTAAAAAATCGTATGAAAGCTAGAAAAAATATTAAAACGATAGAAGAAAGACACCTGACACTACCATATCGCTCAAAGAGTCAACAATAGTTTATGACTCCTAAACATTCCTCGATTCAGTAAGATTTTGTCATTCAGTAAAAAAGGTTTTCGATTCAGTAAGTAAGCTTTTGCAATTCAATAGGAATTCACATTTCAATAGGGATTCTACGATTCAATAAGAGTTCACATTTCAATAGGGATTCTACGATTCAATAGCTTTTAAAACATAATTCTTTCTCTTTTGGGGTGATTTCAGTGTCTAGTCTTGCAGACATTATGCTTGCGCTAACCTTGAAAATAATTATAATATAAACCGGAAATGGAATTGTTTAAATAATAACTGAAAAAGCATTGTAAAATTACCAAACGAAAATGGCTATAAAATAAACTAAAAGCAAGCAAACATTGACAGAAATGTCTTATGCAATTAAAATATATTACTACGTGCAAGAGAACTTGAATTCGGTCATCTTGAAGACATTGGTTGGATACAAAAAATATTGTTTTAATCGATCTACCTAAAAACACGATACGTAAATAGAAAATAATACCGGGGATGGGGGGTGGGGGGGTGGAAGAAGGGGTTTTCTTACTTGCGTTAGGATGTCTCTCAAGATCGGTTGTAAATGATCTAAATTTCTACTCTCGAAAAAACGAGAAAAGCTGTCAAGCCAAATTCTACATAAAAAGAATATCTAGTCTTTAGCCTGTGAAGGTCGGAAAATAGGAAGAAGGTGATAATCTAACATGTTTTATATTTCTGTTTTTAATTTGTCATAATCACCGCTTGATTATATTTCTCGCGCAATTTCCTCTCATCTAATTATTACAAAACAGTTCTCCTTATTTTTTAGAATGCAAGGTCCCTTCATTTCATACACGTGTGCAAAGTTTTGGTTGTTGTTGATTTTATTTCAAAAGAATAATTTAGCTATAATGTAAATCACCTATTTTAAATGTTAAATGATTATGGTAATGATGATTATAGTGAAGATGCTGGTGGTGGTGGTGGTAATGGTAGTAGTGGTGGTGTGGTGATGATATTTGATGGTTGGAAGATTAGGATATCAAGATGATAAATATTGAAGTATTAACGAGAGTGATAATGATAACGATGAGGATGCTGAAATTTAAATAAAATTGTAAGATAATATATATTTTCTTCCTTTTACTCGTTGTTACCTACAAAATAGTATATGTTACACGATTTCTTAAAGAACGCAATCAGAATAACTTTGGACCAGGTCTCCATATTAATTACCAGAACACTTGTTCAAAATAGCTTTGGATCAGGTCTCCATATTAATTACCAGAACATTTGTTCAGAATAGCTTCGGGCAAGGTCTCCGTGTAAATAAACAAGGACAGTAGTTTAGAATAAATTTAGTCAGAGTCTCCGTATAAACCAAGGAGAATAGTTCAGAATAATTTGGAGGCAGGTCTCAGTATTAATAACCAGGAACAGTAGAAGAGTTCAAAATAATGTCCGGGTAGTTCTCTTTATTAATAGTCATGGACAATAAAGTAGTCCAGAATGATATTGTGGCAGATCTCATTATTAATAACCATGGACAGTAATTCAGAATAACTTTGGGGCAGATCTCAGTATTAATAAGCATGGACAGTAGTTCAGAATACCTTTGAGGCAGATCTCAGTATTAATAACCATGGACAGTAGTTCAGAATACCTTTGAGGCAGATCTCAGTATTAATAACCATGGACAGTAATTCAGAATAACTTTGGGGCAGATCTCAGTATTAATAACCATGGACAGTAGTTCAGAATAACTTTGGGGCAGATCTCAGTATTAATAACCATGGACAGTAGTTCAGAATAACTTTGGGGCAGATCTCAGTATTAATAACCATGGACAGTAATTCAGAATAACTTTGGGGCAGATCTCAGTATTAATAACCATGGACAGTAGTTCAGAATAACTTTGGGGCAGATCTCAGTATTAATAAGCATGGACAGTAGTTCAGAATACCTTTGAGGCAGATCTCAGTATTAATAAGCATGGACAGTAGTTCAGAATAACTTTGGGGCAGATCTCAGTATTCAGAACAAACGGCAATACTTTGGAATTCTTGTGGGCCAGATCATACTAATAACAAATGACTAGGAACTTCATTTCGGCATTTGTTTTCCTACAGTTCATGTTTGGTACAATATCTTAAGTTAACATTTTATTTCGTTGTTTTAAAATAAATAATATTAAGATTAAGGAAGAGTCAAAAAAACTATTATTCAATTATTATTCGAAATCTGAGATGATTAACTTCTTTGCGACAAAACTTATTTTAATTAAAAAAAGGAATAATACCAAATACAATACACATGTAGTGGTGTAAATTTTCAGTGATATTAAACAGTCGAACATGGCTAGAAGAAGACTGTTCGGTTAATATTCTGTGCAAATGTTAAGTTTAATTTTTAGTTTCTGCCTGTCTGGTATTTGGGTATTTCCAACTCTTTTTCTAACTAATTTGTTTTAAATATCTTTCATATTTCTTTATAGAGCTTCCCTTTTCATCTTTCCTGTTTGTAAGCGTGTGTGTGTGTGTTTTATTCCTTTACCAGTTGAACTTAGTTCCATTGCAACATACATATATTTACTATTTTAGTTATTTCAGCATTATAAAATGAAGTAAGAAATGCTTGCAAAATAAAACTAGATTTAGAAAATTTTTCATCAAAATTATCTCAGTCATATATTTTGTATTGAACTGTGTAACATTTCATGTCTTTAGATATACTGGCATGTATTCGTGAATATAATAAAATAAGATTTTGAGAATAATGTAACAAGACAACGATAAAAATAATTTCAGTAATTAGAGCCTATTTTATACAGTATTATGATATTGAATCTCTACATACCAAGAGGTACTCAACACTATCAACATAATTATAAAAATAAAATGTAGGAAACTGAAATCATTAAAGACATGCAAAAATCTCATTTGATTGCCTTTCACATAAGGAAAGGGAAAATATTTAGATCTTTGAATCAACACAGATATGTATGGTGGCTACACCAAATGATTTCTGGTACAGAGAAGTTACTAGAAATCACTACCATTGTTCTGCTTGAAGGAACTGGTACGGCGAACGAAAGGCGCACAGGTTGGCTTCGAGAGAACAATTCGCGAATCTGTTTTGAATGTGACGAGAGAAACACGTAGAAATTGAACTGAACTATAACTTGTGACGTTGGCCGCTTACTATAGAAAATTCATTCCCAAGTTCAGTGTCATCGCCAAACCACTCATCGATTTGATGAGGAAAGACAAACGTGAAATAGTGATTTGGGGCGAGGAGTGTGAAGCCAGTTTTACTTATTTGAAAGACTGCCTGTCACGAGCTTATGTCCTCCATTTACCTGATTTCAATGAAGAATTCATACTCAGAACAGATGCAAACAGTGCTGGGTTAGTTGTTGTTCTGATGCAGAAACACTGTGATATTCTGTATCCAGTAGTATACTCCAGTTGTATGTTAAATGCAGCTGAACAGAATTATTTGACTTCAGAGAAAGAATGTTTCAGAATTGTCTGGGCAATCCAGAAATTCCAAGCCTACCTGAGCATGGCAAGCATTTTGTCATTTAGACATATCACCAACCTCTTGCCTACTAGCTCAATCGACTACGACCAGGTGACCATTGCTACTACTTTAGTATGAGATACTGTGAAAGTCATTAAAGGCACCAACAACATAGAGGCCAAATATTTGTCCAGAGCAGAAGAAAGGGACGTTTAAGCATCCAGTACACAAGTCTCTGTAAATGCTGTGAAATCTTTATATAAATATTTTGTATCTTCTCTATGGTAGAGTCTAGTACACAAGTCTCTGTAAATGCTGTGAAATCTTTATATAAATATTTTGTATCTTCTCTACGGTAGAGTCTAGTACATAAGTCTCTGTAAATGCTGTGAAATCTTTCTATAAATATTTTGTGTCTTCTCTATGGTAGAGAGGAAGGAATAATCTTACCCAGAGTTCATTTATATGAATTTTGTTCTTGTGAATCGTTATTCATTTCGTATTATGGTGGAAGCTTCACCGGCAATGTTTGAAATTTACTCCTAATAGGAATGAGGTATGTGGCGTATTAAATCTCAAAAGGAGTGGGGTGTGTGGAGGATTAAATTTGCCTATCCCTATTTCTAGAATTAATTGCTATATAAATTGTTAAATTGTAAAAGTAACCCGACTATTCTACAAATTGTGAATTATAATGCTTATATGTAGTATGCTAAATACTTGACATTGTTTCTAGTGAATCTTTTCATAAACTATTATGCTGCATGCGTGTGTCAGGCTAATAAATACTGTTGCAGGAAACTGTAAGTTGAGACTTGAATGTAAGAAAGAATAGAGTTAAAACTTGAAATGAAACTTAGCATTTGTTCCTTGATTATAGTTTTATAGGGAAAAAGCAGCCTTTCCTTGTATTATCTTAATCTCCTGGTTTAATGATTACAACCAGCTACGACCATGTAGACATGCGGAGTCCCTACCGCAGTGTGTAATTGTAATGAATGCACTACACTCTGTTGATGTAGAGTGGCAAGGTATGCTGACTACATCGAACAATTTCTGGTGCAAGGAAGTTACTGGTAATTGCTACAATTGTTGTTCTGCTTGAGGGGTCTAAAGCAGCAAGGGAGCGCACAGGTTAGCCTCGATGGATTATCGGATAGTCAGTGTTCTGTAACGTGAGGAGGAAGTAACGTGGATTTGACAGTAACAACTCAACAAATAATTTGTGATTTTGTTATAACAATGCATGAAAGACTTTTGAGATACCACCTAAATCAGGTTATGTACAAACTAGTATCGATTATCTCTAACAACTCAATTTCTATTCTATTTTCTATTCTATCACTATCCTGTGATTTGTATTGACACTAATCTATTGAAGTGTGTGTTAGGATATAAGACTCTATAGATATTAAAATTATTTCATGGAAATTTTGATGTCAAGTAATCATTTTTCATTGTATTTGAATAGACATTCACCATCACACACAGCTGTATTGCAGACCTACACGGCAAGAATAAACATTCAGCATCACACACTACTGTCATGTAGACTTACACAGCAAGAGTACACATGCACCTTTACACACAACTGTCATGTAGACTTACACGGCAAGAGTACACATGCACCATTACACACATATCTACTTTTGTTTTTTGTGAATTAAATGTATGCTTCTTATCAATAAGAGCCTTTATTTTTAGTTTAATTATTAGTAAACATCTAGGGTGGGTGTGGGTGGGAATAAATACTTGCACAATTCCTTTTTCAAATTTCGTTATGACACTGTTCTGAAATTCAGTTTGGGTTTGAACCATATGCTAAACAATACATCGAGGCTATTCTGTGTCGAGTGAATTCACTATATACACTGAGATTCAAAGCTGCCATTCAAAAAGTCTTAATGATTTATTTTTTTCATGATAAGCTCGAGTTTCAATAGCAGTAAAACGAGTGACAATTAAATTTCTCACCGGCATGACATTATTAATATCTCTACTGCTGGTGTGTACATGTAATATAACCAGGTATGCCAGGGTGTTTTAATCAAGTACATGTATTTCAACAAGCCAGTTTTTTTTCAGGTATGATGCTAGTAGAGTTAAATATTATCCAGTGCCTTGTTGGTATTTTTTTGTTTTCAATAAATATGCACCTTTGGGCGTTGTTTCTTTACATTTATTATCACATGCTTTGTTTCATTCTATTGTGTCATCATGGTCTGACATGATTATTATGGTGTATTTTTAATTTTGAAAGTGCCTGCTTAATGCGTCAAAGTTAAACATGATGATTAATATCAATGAGGTATTTTTAATTTTGAAAGTGCCTGCTTAATGCGTCATAGTCAGACATAATGGTATATTAATGAAGCATTTTTAATTTTGAAAATGTTAATGCTTTTTGCGTATGAGATGTCAATTAAATGCAAATTAGGCGGAGTTAATATTTATGAGTTAATACGTGGTGGTTGTTTTTTTTATTGATCATGCATTAACCTGGATAGATAGGGCAAAACAATTTATTATAAAAGGCATAAGAGTATATTGTGCAGGGAAAAACAGTTATTGTGCAGGGCAGAACAGTGTATTGTACAGGGCAGAACAGTGTATTGTACAGGGCAGAACCGTGTATTGTACAGGGCAGAACAAAGTATTGTACAGGGCAGAACAGAGTATTGTACATGGCAGAACAGTGTATTGTACATGGCAGAACAGTGTATTGTACAGGGAGAACAGTGTATTGTACAGGGCGAACAGTGTATTGTACAGGGAGATCAGTGAGTTGTACAGGGAGAACAGTGTATTGTACAGGGAGAACAGTGTATTGTACACAGCAAACATAGTATTGTACAAAGCAAACAGAGTATTGTACAGGGCGCACATTGTATTGTACACAGCAAACATAGTATTGATCAAAGCAAACAGTGTATTGTACAAAGCAAACAGTGTATTGTACAGGGAGAACAGTGTATTGTACAAAGCAAACAGTGTATTGTACAAAGCAAACAGAGTACCGGAGAGAACAGAGTATTTATAAAGTGTAACACAATTCTGGATTCAAAGCTTAAGTATGTGTTTTGCTTGTTTTAGGCGCTGACAGAAATAAATATGGTTGCACTGCTTGCAGACATTGAAGTACAAACAGTGAAAGCTTTACATATAATTCCATAATTTTATTACACAATTTTAACATGTTTAGTATTACTATTTGTAAAAACATTTGTATTATCCTAGGCAGAGTCCTTAACACATACATTCATTAATATTCATCGAACCTTTAACGCGAACCATTCCTTAAGACGTATCAGAACGCTAAAACCTTTCTTATACTATATTCTAAGTATGAGAGGTCTCGGTGTTTTTTTTTTTACCAGCAATATTTCATCTTAAATAATAGCATTTTCATATTAGAAAAATCTGTTTTGTCTGAATGTTCGTTGTTCCTGAGTCCCATTCTTAGAGAAAGGTGGTAGTAGAGGTTGTCTGAGTGCAGATGAAGATACCAATAAAAATATCAATTTTATCAACACCCAAGGCCGCTCATGTAATCATGAATTCAGAAACAAGCATTACGTTTCAGAAACTAGTTGCCTCTCAATATCTATCCGGTCAGACCCTAATGAGTACTCGCGCGGTTAATCAGAATTAAACATAGGAGCAGCAAACAGATTAGTTTGGAAAAGAAAACACTTCCTTCTAAAATGTAATCTGTGTTCGATAAACGTGTTGCGTCTAAAAACGGTTTCGACAAATTAATAGTGTTCATTAAAGGCAATGTTATCTATCTATCTAACAGCCGTACTATCTGTCCTTCCACCCCATTGTCTCCCTATTCCCTCAACTATTCGTCTGTCCTTCTGTCTTAGCTATGTATCTAATCATTATATTTTTACCATTTCTTTAAGCTATGTTTAAGTCTCTCCTTCTCTCTCCTTCTCCCCCCTCAAACTCTCTCTCCTCCTTTTCTCTTCTCTATTTTTCTCCCTCTCTCTTCGTCTCGCTATCCTGTCTCTCACTCTCTAGGCCTCTAAATCTCTCACTCTCTAGGCCTCTAAATCTCTCACTCTCCCCTCTGTCTTTCTTTAAAGAAACAGATAATAAATTAAATCTCTCACTCTCCCCTCTGTCTTTCTTTAAAGAAACAGATAATAAATTAAATTTTTCACTCTCCCCTCTGTCTTTATTTAAAGAAGAGATAATAAATTAAAGCAAATAATGACTGAACAAAACGTCAAATGTGCGTATTGATTTCGATGGAATCTTACAAAATAAATCTTCTTAATTTTCATCATTTATCCTACTATTGTAGTCGTAATCATCACCATCACCGACATCGTCACCGTTGCCATCACCATCTTCATTATTATTATTACTGATTTTCCTCGCGACTTCTGTTAACTATCAGTTGGTAGTCAGTCGTCCTTGATTAATTACAACTTTTAGTGATGACGTAGATATGTTGTTTCATGGCAGTTTTGCTTGATGAGCACTGCAATGTCCGTTTTCTTTTAGTAGAATTTCGCGAAATCTGCTTTTCACTTCAATTTCCTTGACTACTTATGGCTGGTGAATCCATACTCAGTCTGTTTGGGTTTTTTATTCATAGTTCTCTCCCTTGATATGTATCTGATAACTGTTCATGCTAGAGACTGACAGCCGATAGTTTGTACAGTTCTCTACTATTATTATTATTATTTGTGGCCTATGTTGTTATGTGTTAATCAACAATTAAGTTGCCAGTCTCTGACTTATAACAATTCCTTGTAAATTTTATTCCTAAACATAGATTTATCTTCCCCTTACTCTTCCGTTTCATTTTCTCTCTTACGTCCGCCCTCCCTCCCTCTCCCTCTCTAGTATTTTCCTCTCTGTCAGTCTGTCCGTCAATCAGAATATTGCCTATTACGATCATAACTCTCGCTTTGTACAGTCCTAAGCTACAGGTAGAAATGTATTTAGTGATGAAGTAGCATTAGAGTTATCTCATCTTAAATTCAAATAGAAGAACGTGTGCACACAACAGATACGTTTAACAGGAAGTGATGCAACACGCTAACACCCGATTATATTGTCACCACGACAAGAAGAGAAAAAAAAACAGCAACCACACATAAAGCCATAATTTGTGCTAATTTCTAATCCAATTCTCTCTGTTGCTAAACATTCAGAATTTATTTTAATGTGACTTTTAAAATTGTGTTCAGAGTCAACAATTATGCCATGATGACATCGTTTATTCTAAGCTCATAAACCAATGTTAATAGAAAAGAAACTTAATCTTGAGGGTCCATCTTGGAATAAGGTACTGTCGTTTCAATTTTATAATTTGTTTTTATAACAGGAAAAAAATTGATTGTTTTTATAACAGGAAAAAATTGATTGTTTTTATAACAGGAAAAAATTGATTATTGTAGAGATAAAGTCATTACACGGTGGAGAAACGAACATAAAACCTGAGCGCAGATGCAAAATAAACAAAGACTAATCGCATGAACATTATCACCTCTAAAGAATGATATTTTGTTTTAACAATGATATGTTTTTAAATTTTGAAGTTAGAGGTGCACCGAAATTGTTGAAAAATAGTGAAAGATATACTTAAAACACATACCTTTAAATCTGTGGTCAAGAAGCTTTGGCTCTGTGATCTGGAGGCAGTGGAGGCTACCGGCTTCTCTGTAAAGACTGCAACAGACACGGCTTAGTGACCGTCTTAGATGGACATCAGGTTCTGTACTCACAGGCTCCGCCTCAGCCAGTCTGGTGCCAATAAAACGGCGTGGTTGCTGCGACACTGATGTGAAGAAAGTAGATGTCGGCGATGCTAGGTTTGTGGTGGAAGCCACCAAGTCCAGGCGCTTATATGCGAAGCCGACCAGTGAGCGGAGTAGATGGATGGGCGGTACAAAACCTTCGCAGAGTGAGGCCACCCCATGTGTTTGGGTTTTGTAAAGTAATAAAAAAAATAATTTTAAATAGTTAATAACAGAATGTTCTAGTACAAGTGAATCACGTGATCATTTGAATGCGCCCTTGAGTACCAAGGTGACCGTAACACGGAATGTGGACCATGAATTTGAATGCTAATTATAAACTGCTTTTCTCTCAGTTACATTCACCTAATTTAATCAGGGGACTCGTTTTGCCAGTCTGTTCATGGTGTCGAAACGATCCATGGGCATCACACCAATAAGACATGTCTATAAATCTTTTTGTACAGACATGTGTGTCTCTTGCTAGTAACATAAATTGTTTGAAATGTGTTTTTGTTATAAATTGAAGAGATTGTATCTTTTCATAAATTATTTTCTGCTGTTTAATAATGTCAGTAGAAAAATCTAAACAAACTTTGACATAGTTGAATAATATATATATTTCACGTAAATTTCATTTAGTAATTTATTTGCAAGAAGACAAGGGAGGAAACTATGAAATAAAGTCGAGTCCACCTACTCAGTGACGACAGTCGCACCGGGGTGCCAGACACTGATTAACGGTGAAGCCCCCTCGGTACTAGGCGCTCCGGTGTACAGGAAATGACGTTTCAAACAGTTGGAATCGTCAAAAGGACTCGTAGCTTAATAGACCTCCTCTTGGAAACCCAATACTCATTTGTCGAACTTCTCATTTAGCTTTTGATTCGATTTGTTCCCGTCTTATTCTCTTGTTAACTCTCCTCTTCATGTCCTATACCTCTCCCCCTCACTTTTCCGGATCCAAGTAAAAGGTGGGAAAATTCTGAAGAATTCGTAAGCTGTGCGTCAGAGCAAGGAAATCTGCTTGGAATTAAGATGGAAAATAGCGTATTCTGTTGTTGAAGAAATAATTGTGGGTTACTGACGTCATTTTCGAAGCTGACTTACACTTTTGGGTGTGCTTCCAAAAACTCAGTTCATTTTTATCATCGTCTAAAACTGAAAAAATCTTGTTGGTATCAGATGACAGCAAAAAATTCCCGATTATGTGAACAACTGTCGATACATCATGTAGAGATACACGGTAACTAAATTATATAGGTTCTTTGTAACAAAATATTGGTACTCTGGAAACTAAATCATGTAGATACACGGTAACTAAATTATATAGGTTCTTTGTAACAAAATATTGGTACTCTGGAAACTAAATCATGTAGATACACGGTAACTAAATTATATAGGTTCTTTGTAACAAAATATTGGTACTCTGGAAACTAAATCATGTAGATACACGGTAACTAAATTATATAGGTTCTTTGTAACAAAATATTGGTACTCTGGAAACTAAATCATGTAGATACACGGTAACTAAATTATATAGGTTCTTTGTAACAAAATATTGGTACTCTGGAAACTAAATCATGTAGATACACGGTAACTAAATTATATAGGTTCTTTGTAACAAAATATTGGTACTCTGGAAACTAAATCATGTAGATACACGGTAACTAAATTATATAGGTTCTTTGTAACAAAATATTGGTACTCTGGAAACTAAATCATGTAGATACACGGTAACTAAATTATATAGGTTCTTTGTAACAAAATATTGGTACTCTGGAAACTAAATCATGTAGATACACGGTAACTAAATTATATAGGTTCTTTGTAACAAAATATTGGTACTCTGGAAACTAAATCATGTAGATACACGGTAACTAAATTATATAGGTTCTTTGTAACAAAATATTGGTACTCTGGAAACTAAATCATGTAGATACACGGTAACTAAATTATATAGGTTCTTTGTAACAAAATATTGGTACTCTGGAAACTAAATCATGTAGATACACGGTAACTAAATAATGTAGATAGAAATTAATTAAATCATGTAGAATTTAGATACTAAGTAACTAAATCGTTTAGAAACAAAGTAACACAGCGATGTCAAGGCTAAATAAGTCACTAAGACTGTAAACACTAAGTCATATGGGAAGTAGATCATGATGAAGTTTCTTCATATCTTCAAAAACACTCTTTCAATAAGCAATCCTGTTAGCTGTTTCTTGCTTTTGCTGTTTTATGGTTCTTTTGCTGCTTTTCTTTTTTTCCTTGTTCATGCAAACAATGTAATGATTTACATATTGTTTATTTTATTATTATTTACTTTTATAAATAAAACAACACCTACATGGGGTTTTAAAAAATACATGCAAATACAATGAAATTATATCGTACTAATAAACAAGAATTTGTTTCACGGTCAGTTTTCTACAGCTAATGATGATTTCAAATAGACACACATTTATGGGTTGTTCCATCTGCAGTGTGTTTAATCTGCAGGGTTATCCATTTAGACTGTATTTCATCCACAAAGTTAACCATTTACAGTGTATTTCATCTACAAATTATTCCAATTTACAGGGCGTTCCAAACAGACAATTAAGTGTAAATAGTGGTATTCAATGGGAATATTGTACCAGCTAAAGGAACATGCAAGTTTAGAACATTGACAGGATATTCCACAATTCCATCATTCTGCAAATCACATTCCACTACAGGGTTTTTCATTATTCTGGCATACCATCTACAAGGTGTTTTATTACTCTATTACATACAGAGTATTTCATCTACATGATTTTCTGTGCACAGATAATACATCTACAGAACGATTGTTGGCAAATACAAGGTGACAATTGGAGAACAGCTTGATAAGTGTCATACTGCCTGATCTGCTATCTCCTAACTGTGAGACACAACTTATTATAAGATAATTATCTTTCACAACTTTGCAGCCAATATCTGAGGGGTTTTGTATGGACACTTCTAAAGAACTGTATCCTTCATGTCAACTTGACCCTAATTCATTGTCACTGAAATTTGAATGTTAGACGCTATATTACCGAATGTGATGGTTATCCAAACCTCTTCATTTTCTACTGGTATTTCCCGTCGATTTTTTAAATTAGTTCGTGTAAAACTGCTTTTGAGTAAATAGTTCTTGACCCTGATGTTTTGTTGAACTGTTATTGTAAAATTTGCTCTTTTTAAAAATCCTTGACCGTAAGGATCTGAGAAACTCGTACATATTCCGGAATCCGTCATTTTCGTCAAACTTCTTCGAAAGATTTCTTGTGTCTTTGAAGCTTACCTAATCATCACAATCTTTTCAATGATTTTCAGTCCACTTGTCGTCCCTATTAAAGCACTGAAACTACCACTTTTCAAAATTGCTCATGATCTTTAATTTATTTTTTTTAATTACGGAAACATTTTTTTGTTCTCACACTTCTTGATGCATCTGGTATTTTTGACAGTGTTGACCACTGAATTACTCTACTATCTTCAGTAGGTATCTAGAACTTTGGCAGTGTTGACCACTGAATTGCTCTACTATCTTCAGTAGCTATCTAGAACTTTGGCAGTGTTGACCACTGAATTGCTCTACTATCTCCAGTAGGTAGCTAGAACTTTTGACAGTGTTGACCACTGAATTGCTCTACATGTACTATCTTCAGTAGGTATCTAGAACTTGTGACACAATTGACCAATTACTTATTCTACTATCTTCAGCAGGTATCTAGACAGTGTTGACCACTGTATTACTCTACCATCTTCAACATGCATTTGGTATTCATGACTCTGCTTTATCTCACATTCCATTCCAGACGCTGCAATACATTTTCAAAATAGTCAAACTATATGTATTCCTATATCTTAGAGCTCACATACATTTCTGTATGTAAGACCAGGTCCTAAATGTAGCAATTAAAGTATAGCATGGTCAGTTAGGTGTAAATGTATCCTTCCTTCCAGTCAAAGATTAGACACGGCGTTGGCTTGGGTAGCAATAGTTTAATCCTGTTCATGCTACCACTCGAACTTCACTACTACCTTAACCCCCATCCAGCCATCAGGTCTTTCCTTCATCTTCCTTCACAATTCACACTGTGTGGACTGTTTCCCTCACCGCCATCCAGCCGTCAGCTGTTTCATTCATCTTATAGCCCTTTCACAATTCACACTGTGTGGACCGCTATTTTTCCATTTCGTCAATCAATCGCTTTATGTCCAGTTGCCTCCATTTCTTGTTCACACTTTAAGTCATCATCCGTTTTGGTCAATCATGCCTGTTGGTCACAATTCAGTGCACTATAATAGTCATATTTAACGTTAAATTTGTACCCCAGTGTTTATTACACATCAGTCATGTTCAGTAACACACCAAATGCAAATTAGCCATACTCTCAGACTTAACACATAATAATAAAATCAAACGTGATATCTGCGGAATACTAAAACCTAAATAAAAATATAGATCTAATTATTTTTGGTGTGCAATGTTATGTATAGACAGTTTTTAATCCTTAATATATTTATTTATAGCAGACAAGGGAGTGTGGGCTTTCTTAGATTAACGTATATTATTTATGTGTGTTTATATATAACACTTCTGACTATTAATTTTCTGATTCCATTGTTTTAAAGGCACAAGCCATTATAATTAGCATTGTAAAGAACAAATATAGAGTACTGATATGTTTATTAGTAAAACATAAGCATAACTTAATTTTGATGTAATGATTGTAATCAAGTGATAATTATCAAAACTATTTATGCAAGCATAATTTAATTATAATTATTATTGTGTAATTGCTGGTAAAACTGAAGCATAAGGGTAATTCATCGACTGGATATTTCATTTTACAGGGTATACCATATATAAAATATTCGTACAAGGGATGATGCATCGACAGGATAATCCATATAATTGTTTTCTATGTGCAGGGTACTCTATTTACATAGTGTTCCATTTACAAGGCATTTCATCTACATGGTATTTATACCCTTTATAGGCTGTTTATCTACAGGATATTGTATTTAAAAAGTGTTCCATTTATAAGACATTTTATCTACATGGTATTTATACCCTTTATAGGCTGTTTATCTACAGAACATTGTATTTAAAAAGTGTTCCAACCTTTCTACAGGATATTCCATTTACAGGTATTCTTTAACAGTTCTTTAAAATTCCATGTTCTGTGCGGTTCATCTAAAAGATGTTCCATTTACAGAATATTCTCTCTGCTGGATACTCCAGCTGTAGAGTGTTACAGCTATTGGGTATTCCGTCTGCATGGTGTTCTGTCTGCATGGTGTATCTCCTGTACTGTGATATATCAGAAAACGTTCTGTAAGTAGGGTTTCAATCAATAGGGTATTCCAGCTATTAGGTTTTCCATTTATGGAATGTTCCGGTTATAGGGCGCATGATGTTATATATGGGATGTTCCGGTTTTGTATTTAGAAACCTATACAAAAATAGTGCAAGTTTACAGCAAAGATCGTTGGCCATGCTCACATATTAAACCATTTCATTTAAACCATTAAACCAATTCATTAAGTAAACATCTTTATTCAAAGGATGGGAATTTTGAATTTTAAAGTTTACACACACACACACACACACACACACACACACACGAGTATTTTTATATTCTTGTGACTAATTTCTTTTTCCCCATCTATTTCGCTCATTAAAGAAAATTGTATCCACAAAGATTCGCTCTCCAGGAAAGACATCTGTTGTGTCCAAGTAAAATTTCTGTATTTTTTAGGACAGATGCTCGTAAATCTTAATAATTTGTGTCACAAAATAAAATGCTGATGAAAATGTTTCCCGAGAGAGAGCTCCATAGCGACAAAAATCTACACGTTCACGCACTGGAAAGTAAGAAAAAAAATGCCTAATTAGTCGGAGTGGAAATAATGTCATTGGCACATGCCTTGTTTAACAGCTTTTAGTTTTTCTTGCTCAAAATAAACTAAGAACGATGTCAATGGATCATGGAGGATAAGTTCCCGTCATTTCAAATTTCCTTTGGAATATCTAATGTTACAAAATTTCATCATGGCATTCAGTTTATTATTTTCAAATCCATGTACGGCATGGAGTATGAGTATGTGTGTGTGTTCATCTGTGTTAGTGTGTGTATATGTGTGAATCTCTAAGTGAAAATGTGAGAAATGACATCGTTTTCTAAAGAAGTCTCAAATTCTACTACAGCGCTCTTTTTTCGTGAAAATGAGAACACACGTTAATTAAACAAACTGACATAAATTCTTTGAGTTGTTCGTGAAAATTAGAACAACACACATTAATTAAACAAACTGACATAAATTCTCTGGGTTGTTCGTTAAAATGAGAACACACATTAATTAAACAAACTGACATAAATTATCTGGGTTGTTTGTGAAAATGAGAACAACACACATTAATTAAACTGACATAAATTCTCTGCGTTGTTGACTTCTGCTACAGAGACTGACTTGCATGTTTGGGTCAATCTTTTCATCGTGGAAGGCAGAGTGCATTATGTATAACATCAAAGTGGTCATTCGTAACATCATGGCGACTATCTAGATTTTTTCACGAGAAATCGAAAAATTAAATGTTATTTATTGTTATGAAAATTCTATAGACCTCCCCCTAAAATAAAATTATAAAAGTAGAAAAAAGACTTTAGTCATATAAATATTACTTGGTGGGGTGGTGGGGGGTGAGAATCTCATAGGTCAGTGCGACCTAAAAATAAATGTCTACAGAAAACAAAGGCTATGACATATGAATAATAGTCCCTAATAAAAGAATATTAAGTCATCAGAACAAAATCTGTAGAAAACAAATGTTTGTGATTGTACTGAAAACACAACAATAGAGTGTGTGTGGGGGGGGTGTCGTGTAAAAACTATGGCAGAACAGTAAGCTAGATACGAATGGTGGACTATTCCAATAATAGAGGAAAGACTTAGTTACAGAAAAGCGATAGAAAAAATAGATTGGTCATTCAGTAAGCTGATTGCTGACTGACATCCAAACAAACTAGTCATTTCTTAACTAAATTCACTTTAAAAAATACATACGATCATAAGCACAACGGAGTTTGTGTGATTGTTTTTATTTTATTTTTTGTACAGGTAGGAGCGACATGCGTCTTTCTGTAAATGTAGCTTCTTTTGATGAGTGACAAGTATTTTACAACTGAAACTGGAAGTCAAACAAAACTACTGTTGCTAGGACAAGGTTTATAAACCAAACTGTATACTTTGGAAGTCAAACAAAACTACTGTTGCTAGGACAAGGTTCTTAAAGCAAAATGTATATTTTGAAAGTCAAACGAAACCACAAGCTAGAGTTGTTAAAATGCGTCCTCGAAGCACCAATCAACTACCGGACTAACTGCAAAAGTCTGCAAAGAAAGAGAACTAACAGACAGGATTTAAAACTTTCCTTTCGCGCTTTTCTATGGATTACTTCCGGTGACGTCATGCGGAAAGATAAAACACTTGAAAGAGTCGACAGCATTGCCATGGCAATCAGTAGCTAATGTAAAGCGGTACGCCACGAGTCTGGTCATTAATGCCTAGGCTGGGAATTTTTTTCCTCCTCTTCAAGTAAATACGAATGAAAGAAAAGTATAGGAAAGTATTCTCCTCTCTCTATCTCTCTCTCCCCTCACAGATGCCGGAAGACAGTGCTTCTATCCTTTCCAATCCTTTCTAATTAGTCTAGTCATACGTGAATTGATTCCTTGTTTCTATGCCTTCAAACTACGCCTGCAAAATTTAACAGAGTATATTTTATCATACATGTGTAAGTCTAATTAAGTGCGTATACTTTTTAAATGCTGAAAGTGTTTTTGTCACTGCTGCAGCTGCAGGCTGGTTTTCTCTCTTGAATTAAAGTACAGTGCTCTAGTTATGCGTATTACTGATATAACTTTCTTTTACCTATCTATAGAATTTTAATCCAGTTTGAGAAGTGTATGGGGGTGTGTGGTGGGAGCGGGAAACAAGAAAAATTGCGACACGATCAGGACTGTTAAAAGTGAATTATAAAGCGCTCCACAAACACGACGAACTGTGTCAAAACTATGAGGCTGCGCACAAACACGACGAACTGTGTCAACACAATGTGGCTGCGCACAAACACGGCGAACTGTGTCAACACAATGTGGCTGCACACAAACACGACGAACTGTATCAAAACTATGTGGCTGCGCACAAACACGACGAACTGTGTCAAAACAATGTGGCTGCACACAAACACGACGAACTGTATCAAAACTATGTGGCTGCGCACAAACAGGACGAACTGTGTCAACACAATGTGGCTGCGCACAAACACGACGAACTGTGTCAAAACTATGTGGCTGCGCACAAACAGGACGAACTGTGTCAACACAATGTGGCTGCGCACAAACACGACGAACTGTGTCAAAACTATGTGACTGCGCACAAACACGACGAACTGTGTCAAAACTATGTGACTGCGCACAAACACGACGAACTGTGTCAAAACTATGTGACTGCGCACAAACACGACGAACTGTGTCAAAACTATGTGACTGCGCACAAACACGACGAACTGTGTCAAAACTATGTGACTGCGCTAAGGCCGAAAGAGATGCGCACAAGGATTTCGGTAGAAAAAGAATAGTTCCAGGCAACAGGACGAAGACAAACATTGAGAGGGCGGGAGTGAAAGAAGACTGATAATTATTCTAATAGAAAATGAAAAAAAGAACTGAGATGGAATGAGGGAGATAGTCTGAGAAAAAGAAGGGAGAATGAGACTGAATGAAGAAAGAGAGACTGAGAGAAAGAAAAGGAAGAGAAAGACGCTTAGTTGGAGGGAGGGAAATGTGAAAGAAAGAAATGGGAGAGAAAGAAAGACACTTAGTTGGAGGGAGGGAAATGTGAAAGAAAGAAATGGGAGAGAAAGAAAGACAGTTGGAGGGAGGGAAATGTGAAAGAAAGAAATGGGAGAGAAAGAAAGACACTTAGTTGGAGGGAGGGAAATGTGAAAGAAAGAAATGGGAGAGAAAGAAAGACAGTTGGAGGGAGGGAAATGTGAAAGAAAGAAATGGGAGAGAAAGAAAGACACAGAGGAAATGAGAGAAAAGATGGGAGGAAAAGGAAGAGAAAAAATTGAAGAAAGAGAAGGAGATTGAGAAGGACAGACTGATGGAAAGACAAGAGACAGGAAAATTAAGAAGGTGAGAGATATACACCGAGATAAAGACAAGGAAGGGTAAAAAAGAGACTGAGAGTGGGATGGGTGGGAAGAGGTACTGAGAGAAAGCGATTTAGGGTGAGGGAGGGTAATGAGACAGAGAAAGAAGTGAGTTATTTGAATGATTATAGAAGCAGAGAGAGAAAAAAAACAAACACAATAAAGAAATCATATCTAAAATGACACATATACACATTTTTATTCATATAAACACTAAGAGTTTAATAAATTGCTTTATGATAAATATAAACAAAATAATGCCTTTATTAACGAATAGAAACAAAACAATGATATTTAATTTTAGCAACACATTAAAGAATTTCATAAATGACTAATGAAAGCTACAGTAATGTTATAATTTTTTTTAAATCGATACTGAATGTAATTTCCTGTATATTATAACGGAATATGAATTAATTATATTAATCAAAACTCTATCTTAATGACAACTGATGGCTTATGAATAAAACTTGATCTAAATTGCAATCAGATCCTCTCCCCATTCTTCCGGTTCATATTTTAGCTGCAACAAATTCGTACGCCAAAGATCTTATGGTCGAAAATCTATCTCATACATAAAAATTACCTTTCTCTTTAGTTCATGAAAGTGTATGCAAATTTACCATTCTAACATTAAGAAATAAATACATTCTTTCTCTTACCCATAATACTAGCAAATCCACAACACAAGTCCCCGTACCAAAATATAAACACACAGTTTTCGTCAGACTAAGTTTATAGAGAAATAATAATTATGTAATTAGTAAAAAAAAAAGTTACTTTCTCTCTCTCTCTCTCTTCTCTCTCTCTCTCTCTCTCTCTCTCTCTCTCTCTCTCTCTCTCTCTCTCTCTCTCTCTCTCTCTCTCTCTCTCTTTCTTTCTTTCTCCTCATGGTCCTGCAATTTTGTAAAGGCTACTTTAATCAGCAATAAGAAATGAAAGCATCTTTATAAAGATTTTTAAATCAGTAATATAAATGCAGTCTGTCTTGATTTCAAAGAAGACTTGGAGTATGTGAACGTTTTTTCAATCAACTCTTCGCCTCAAAGCAGAAAGATCCAAATCTCCACACCTCAGTGATGTGTCAGTTACTGGCACTATTCAAGTCAAACTGACCGTGTGTTGGTTGGGTGTCGAAAATACTTCTGCGGCCTATCGGTTACTGAAAACAAGGCCCTACGTTCAGCATTCTTCTGAGGCTTCTGTGATTTCGTTAACTCCAAAGACCGTTTTTAAATTTAATTTGATGTATAACGTTTAATTTTAAAAATTGTTATAAACTTTTTTGTTTAGAATGCAAGTTTTGCTTTCCGTCTCCTTTTGCATCTGGTAATTAAAACTTTCTTTATTGTTGTGGTTGTGCTGTTGGCAATGTTGACATTACTTTTATTTTGTGGATTATCAGGTAACTTTTAATAAAAATGAAGATATAAGATTAGTTATCTGATAAATTAAAGTTTAAGACACCAAGATAAATTCTTCCTTTACAACAATTTAGCAAAAAATACACGTCTTTGATATTCTCAAGTATGAAATATGTCAGTGTAATGATTGGACTTTGGGGTAAATTATGTCCACTGTTTTTCTATTATTTTCATTTCTCTTTATAAACAATAGATATAGTGTACTGGGTGTTGCTTCAGGTGACTAATTATGTAATCTGCCACGCCCACTTAGGCTACCCACAACAAAGAATTAGATTGTCCATTGACCCGCGCGTGGGGAGTATAGATGTATGGATGGGGAAGGTACTTGTGAGGTGGGGAAAATCAACAGGATATGTCATGCCCATATATAGACACTTGCATTCCCGTTGTGACGTGAGTGAATCTGTGACTTAGCCCCGCACCCATCATCACAGAAAGGGCTGAATCTGTATATGACAGGGGAGGCTTTGCACGTTACAGAGAGTGTGTGTGTGTATATATATTCTCATAAACTATTGTCATATGTTATTGATTAGAATATTTGTGTAGAATATTGTATGCTTTTATTGATGATTGTTTGTGTGAAGCTATGGCATATCTCTTTCAGAGAAGGTATTCTGTGACATTAGCGATATTTCATTCTGTATATGTAGATGACGAAATTGAAATAAACACGTTTAAGATTGAGATATTTCATGCTGTATGTGTAGATGACGAAATTGAAATAAACACGTTTAAGATTGAGATATTTCATGCTGTATATGTTGATGACGAAATTGAAATAAACACGTTTAAGATTGAGATATTTCATGCTGTATGTGTAGATGCGAATTTGAAATAAACACGTGTTGTGTACTAAGTTTATTTCATTGTAAAACCATTTGTAACCAGTGAAACCAAATTGAAGATTGAGATATTTCATGCTGGTTTGTGTAGATGCGAAATTGAAATAAACACGTGTTGTGTACTAAGTTTATTTCATTGTAAAACCATTTGTAACCAGTGAAACCAAATTGAAGATTGAGATATTTGTTCAAAGTAAATATAATGCAAACCATTGGTTACGGATTGTTTCTAATTGAGTTCTTCAAGAGTGTAGGAATTGGAATATTATTGTCACGTTTATAAACATTTCTCAATGATGGAATTCTGTCAATCGTGAGTAGCAGGTACCTCAACTTTTGACATCAGGAAACTGTAAGAGTCATCTATTCACTGTTGCTGCAAAGACCTTAATGTTGCTTAGTAATTACTAGTAGCAACAAGTAATTATGATATTCTTGCAACTGGCCATTTCTTGTTGCCGACAATTTCATATGGACTTGGATTTCGTATTCACTCTTAATCACACACCTTTCCTGCCACAAGCTGATGGACATCACGTCGCCTGGACATGCTGACAGCATGGGTGAAGGGGGATGCTGCACTAATGACAGAAGCAGTGGAATTATCTACCCATCTATTGAGATCAGTTAAGTCATCTTGAAACCTCTTGAATCGATATTCTGACTAAATGAATAATAATCTTGGGACAGTTTTAAATAGAAGATCATGGTTGGCCATCGTATTCTGAAATCAAATTTCACTGCTTTTTATTTTTTATTATTAAATCTGTTCTTGTTATCTTAAATCCACATTTTGATTAATTTATTTGGAGTCACCAGATTGGGAATTGGCTGGGGGCGAGTCGAGATATGTGCACATATATTAATTAATCAAAGGGGGATATAACGTTGACAATTCCAGGGAACTTCAGCTAATCTACTTGTTGCTATGCTAGGTATTTGATTGTCCCAATGAACAGTAATCTGGTATAGACACTATAGGGTAGGTTAGGCTGTGGGGCTCTCATCTGTATTAAATTCGATTAATACAAATTTCATAATTAATAATTATGGGTCTTAATGCTGGTACAGGGTCATTAAATAACCCCCAAATTTGACAGACAGTAACACTAGAAATTTTTAATAGCTTTCATGATGGGTTCCGTGTGGGGTCCTTTCGTATTTCTGAATAATTCATTTCCAAAGCAAATTCTTTTCTTCATTTGATCAGAAGGCCTAACCCATCCATTTGATCAAAACGTTGAACACTAACCTATCCATTTCATCAGAAATACTAACCCGTCTATTTCATCATACTTATAGTAAATTACTTTCTCCATGTAAGGTGTGTTTTTTTCTTTCCTGCAACCAAGCGAGTCAATAAGAATGTAATCAGCTATATATGAGTAATTTACTTCTTCCATAGTTCCTCTATTCATTATCATAAAAGTATCATTCAAACTCTCAAAATAGATAAGAAAGTCATATCCCCATAATTAAGCATAGTGACGTCAGTGTTATGATATATCAGTAAGAACAACAACTCCTGTTCTGTCCGTTAACCACAAAAAAAAAAATGCGCGAGAGTTGAATACGTTCACTAGGCCTATAAATCACGGAAGAAATCTTGCAGACTTGCATCACGTGACTTCTTGTCATGCCATAATTTTTTAAGTTTACTTCCTTTACCCCTCAGCTCTAAAGTCAGGTGGTGGGGATTTTTGTTTTGTTTTTATTGGGGTTTTGTCTTGTTTCTTTGCATTTTTTTCTTCAAATCAGTAATAAAATATGGCGGCCCTAAGCCTTCTCCCCAGACAATAATCTTTCATGACACTTCTTTCTAGTTCGTGTTTTACAACACTCACAAACTTTTGCGTGTTTCTGAAGTGGGGTTTGGCTGTATAGCAATATATCAATAATACAGTCGCACTCATTAAATGTCCTGACGATTTCTTCCAGTCAAATGCTCTGACCGTTTGTTTTCCCTTATACTGCTAGGAGGTTGGTGCCTGTCAATTGTATGTTTCCAGTCAAATGCTTTGACAGTTTGTTTTCCTTTATACTGCTAGAAGGTTGGTGCCTGTGAATTGTATGTTTCCAGTCTTGAGTGGAGAGCGATGTCAAGTGCATTACTTTCCAACACACTTTTATTCATTACACACTCCTTCCCTTTCTCTCAAACAATTTCATTATATATAATATAAAAAAGTCGTTTAGATTTAGAGAAATTATCTATCAAAGCCTTAATTATCAAAGTGTGATATGGCTGAAGGGAATAAAGTAATATCACTGTGTTGAAATATTTACATATTAAAAGAATGACAGTAGTGTGATGAAATATTTACATATTAAAAGAATGACAGTAGTGTGTTGAAATATTTACATATTAAAAGAATGACAGTAGTGTGTTGAAATATTTACATATTAAAACAATGACAGTAGTGTGTTGAAATATTTACATATTAAAACAATGACAGTAGTGTGTTGAAATATTTACATATTAAAACAATGACAGTAGTGTGTTGAAATATTTACATATTAAAACAATGACAGTGTGTTGAAATATTTACCTAATAAAACAATGATAGTAGTGTGTTGAAATATTTACATATAAAAACAATGACAGTAGTGTGTTGAAATATTTACATATTAAAACAATGACAGTAGTGTGTTGAAATATTTACATATAAAAACAATGACAGTAGTGTGTTGAAATATTTACATATTAAAACAATGATAGTAGTGTGTTGAAATATTTACATATTAAAACAATGACAGTAGTGTGTTGAAATATTTACCTAATAAAACAATGATAGTAGTGTGTTGAAATATTTACATATAAAAACAATGATAGTAGTGTGTTGAAATATTTACTTATAAAAAAAAAACAAACTGAGCCGTCGCCCTAACGTAGGAAATCTAAATAATTTGTTGGAATGAAAATGTAGTTTAATTTTCACTTTAAATTCTAGTAAGTGGATATAACTTTGGAAATTATTTGCCATTGTGTAATCTACTTCTCTGGTGATAAAATGCTCCTTCTCTTTAGCTGCAACTAGTGAGTGGATGTTTATTAAACTTATCAACTGTTCTGTCTAAACATTAACTTACTTAGCTTGATAGCTGTTTTAAACATTATTAAACTTATCAACTGTTCTGTCTAAACATTAACTTACTTAGCTTGATAGCTGTTTTAAACATTATTGGCTATTGCATGGCTGATTCTTTTTAATACTCATTGACTGTTCTATCTAAGCATTGGTTTTCATAGTAACTGTTAATTAGACTCATTAACCTCTGTTGAGTGGCTGTGTATTAGACTCATAAATTGTTCTATCTAAGCACTGACTAGCTCATGATTGAGCAACAGCAACAAAATCTCTCCAATCTTGTAATCTTTCCCTCACTTCAAAAACACTCCCACTTAGTTAAAATCGTTAATGTTGTGATAATTCTTATTTAAAAATTAAAAATAATTAGACACGACGCCTGAGTTTTACTCTGTTGTGTAATGCAAATTTTCCAGGATACTCTGTTGAAACAGAACACAGAAATCGAGAGTTCACAGACCAATGATAGATAAATGTACTTTAGCAGTAACTCACTTTCAAGTACAACTGTAAATGAACGCTAACGGCTTTCATGTTTGACAGCCTTCCAGTAAAATTGACCTTTCCAAATGGCAGCAGTGTAACGAAGAGGAAGACAACTCATCGGCAGTCATTATCGTGCTTAACTACTTCTGTACAAATTAGTAATCTGTCAGCACTGCCTGTTATCGTGCTTAACTACTTCTGTACAAATTAGTAATATGTAAGCACTGCCTGTTATCGTGCTTAACTACTTCTGTACAAATTAGTAATATGTAAGCGCTGTCTGTTATCGTGCTTAACTACTTCTGTACAAATTAGTAATATGTAAGCACTGTCTGTTATCGTGCTTAACTACTTCTGTACAAATTAGTAATATGTAAGCACTGTCTGTTATCGTGCTTAACTACTTCTGTACAAATTAGTACTCTGTAAGCACTTTCTGTTATTACTGTTTTGTTTCTCTCTTGTGTTATGCTCTGTTGCTAATGTTTTCTTGGTTTGATTTGTTGTTTGTTTTTCTTTGGCTATTAAAGATATTCTTATTTATTTATTTTAATGGAAATTATGTTCATACTAAAGAGTGCTTATTCTGTCAGCTGTGTAGCAAATTGCAGAAGGGAGTAAATCTAATTATCCGGTATTAATGCAGACACTGAAAAATAACCCAAGGATTAAATAGGTCGGTACAGATATATTCAGTAGAAGTTAATTAACAGTTTATTTAAGGTTTCTTATAGTGATTCTTGAAAGATCAAGGAAAACAACCCGAATATATCACTTAAATACATTTCTAACTACAAATATAATTATAAGAAGGAAACAAAACCGCTTTCCTCTTAAGACTGACAAATATGTTGTTATAGAAGACTAGTAGAAATTCAGATGGCAAGATCGTCGCTCTTGATTCAATAATGAAGCCTCTGGAGTACCTACGGATGATTTTTCATCGTGATTAATTTGATGCAATTTTATTTCCTTATTTTTTAATATAGCAAAATATAATTAATCGTGATTACTAGTTACTAGTCTAGAAATATGAACGCACACACACACACACACACACACACACACATATATATATATTTCTATCTCTATCTTTGCCTACAAACACAAACAGTGACTGAGACAATTTAAACCGACAATAGCTTGTTAATATAAACATGGTTTAGAGTGGGAAAGGTGTTCACTGAAAATCTTAAAGTGTAAACACAACAGAAGACCTATTTTAAGCTTTCGGGCCCGAAGGTGAGCAGGGAAATAATCTTGATAAGTCCCTCTAAATCGAATACGAAGGTCACTGACCGCATAACAGCGGTAAGGTACGTGATCTCTCCTTCATGACTGATTAAATCAATGCTTAGTGTGACCTATAATGATCGGTCAGCTAAATGATTGAACATCGTCATCAGGTGAATTCCTTCGATCTACTCATAATTTGCACCCGAATGATGTCACCGTGATCATCAAAAGTATTTTTCTTGGCTTATTTTTTTTTTTAGCCGCAGGTTTCAGTTTTATGATGTCGACATTTCTTATTATCTTTAGTTCATAGATCTCGTATCATATTTACGTGCCTGTCCTCGAACATGCTTGCAAAGATAATGAGTCTCAGGGTAGCGGCTCTTGCTCTGGTTGGCTTCGCAATTTGCTAACTCATTCCTGTAAGACAGTGTAAGTCTTTTAAGAAAAATGGGTGGGTTATAAAAATATCATGTCACCAAGACTGCGGGTGTTTGTGATTTTTACTAGTCAGTTGTATTTTTATAACCTTTTAACATTGTGAACTTTCAATTTTTCTCAGGTATGATATGTTGTTTAGTTTGCAAGTAAACATGGCAATTTCAAACTCGAGCTATTTGTGATCATCTTCATTCTGTCAACTTTATTGTTATTATTATTCATCTTCTTTCCACGGACTTCTGTTTGACTGTCGATGGTGATCCAAGGTCTAGGAATCTTACCAAGATTCTGGGAGATTCAAGGTTTTACGGAGGATGTGGGAATTTCCTAGGAGCGGAACTTTGTGGGGCAAGTCTGTGGTTTCCAGGGAGTTTATTCAGATAGCCTTCCAACTAAATTGTTATGTTCCCCAAATGCTCCTATCACTACAGGTATTACTTCTGCTCTTACATTCCACAGTCTCTGAATTTCTAATCTGAGGTCTTGGTCTTTACTTTTTCTCTTTCTTTTGTTTTTATGTTTCTATCACTTGGAACAGCAACACCAAAGATTGTTGCTGTTCTGTTGGACTTACTGAGAACTATAATTCTGGTCCGTGTAGGAATTATTTGATCTGTTCCTATCTCGAAGTCCCACAGTATTTTGACTTTTTCGGGGACTGCTTTTGATTGATGCATCCATGCTCTATCGGAGGGTTTATGCCACAGTTCTCACACAGACTTATAAGTACATGTTTCGCTGTGTCTTTTGGTGTATTCTGTTCCAGCGCCAAAACCTGACATCCAGATTGTATGTGCTCTGTTGTTTCATCCATGGATTTGCAGAGTCTGCATTTGGAACCATTTGAGATTTTCATGATTCTGGTTTTGTGTGATTTCGTGTTGAGTGGTTGATCTTGCGTAGCTGTTATGAATGCTTCTGTTTATGCTTTCAAACCTGCCTCTTTCAACCATTTGTACATTGATTGTTTTGTTGATATTTCGTCAGCTTGTCGCACATACTGGCCATGGAGAGGCTGTTGGCTCCAGGTATGTGTTAGTGCTTGCTTCCTTATTTTCTTCCATGTTTCTTTGTCTCTTTCTGGGGTGGTGGTGGTGGTGGTATAGTCTACTCATTTTTACTGCTTTTTTCAGTTGTTATTCCAGATGTAGTCTACAAGACCAATGACTTCTCCTTCAATTAGGTCTTTGATTTTCTTGAAACTTCGGCCTCCCATTTTTCCAAATGCATAGAGCCCATCTACGTCTGCTTTGGGGTGTAAGACATTATGTGTTGTGAGTAGTTTTCTTGTCCATTTCATTTATTTCATTGTTGTTCAATCTATGATACCTCCAGTGTAGCTGACTACATAAATTGCGTATGCTTTAAGCGTTTGTATTTTGATGGTTTCTTTGTTTGTACTGTGTCTGATATTGTATATCTTTCAATTACTTTTGCAGTTGCATATATTAAACTTTGGTTTCTGTGATATCTTCTGTGGTGATATGTTTAAGTACTTCATTTCTATTCTTAATTGCTGTCCTTTGTTATGCAGCCTTCTTATTGGAGTTCTGCCTACATTTGACTTATTTTCCCCATGAAATCTTTTATGTCTTCAAACAAGCATTGTTGTTCTTCAGTGAAGTCGCTTGGAATTTCTCCAATGCTGTCGTCAACTGGAACTGACTGCTGTGAGGTTTGTCTTTTATTTCAGTGCATCAGGTTGTGGTATTTGTTTGTTGCTTTTCTAGCTTTTGTAATTCTAGGGCTATAAGAATACTATTTTGTAGTATCACTCTCTTCTTGTCCAGGAGTTCACCGATAATATCATCTGGATGGTGTTTGAACCAGAGTTCATGCATCCTTTTTCTATATCATCTTGCTGTGGGTTGGCTTTGATAGTACGAGACCATTATTTGTTTGTTTTGATCTCTGGTCCATTTCCTCCGAGTTTTCGCTTGCGTTCCAGTAGTCCAATTTTCGCTAGAACACCCTGAAACATCAGTGACTATTGCAGACCTTGTTAACCCGGGCGATGTTTG
The DNA here is from genome assembly GCA_028829895.1 of Sinotaia quadrata. Classification (NCBI taxonomy): domain Eukaryota; kingdom Metazoa; phylum Mollusca; class Gastropoda; order Architaenioglossa; family Viviparidae; genus Sinotaia; species Sinotaia quadrata. The sequence goes on from CM054180.1 coordinate 36,463,677, forward strand.
ATCCGGTATAGAATCAAATTTTGTTTTCTCCATCATGAATGGGATGGGCAAGCGTGTAGTTTGGAGGGAGCCGCTTTTCCCTCCCTCGATAGTCTAGAGAGGGGATTTGAAGCTGTCACCCATCCGTGTTTGCCGCCACAACAAAGGTAGCTTAACTTTCTGGGTCATGTTTTTCTCCTCTAACCACTGGACTATTATTATTATTGTTTTGTTATTATTAATAAATTAATATTATTATTGTTGTTATTATTTTCGTTTCTTCTGCTTCTTCTGATATTAATCGTTATATTATTGCTATGTTTGACGCCAACGCCAACTAGTTAATGATTATTTATTATTATTATTAATTTATTAAACATTCATAACTAATTACAAGTGATGACAATCTTAATTTGTGTTATTAATAATTCTCTTGCAGACACCACTTGTCTCTCTCAGTTGGCGGATATGCGGATGGAGTAAACGTTCCTCTCTTCCACAACATTAAAGACAAAAATTTTCCGTCACATAATATTCCATAGGTGGAAAACTTCTTACTAAAGGAGAAGATAAATCCGTCTTTCATCTATATTTAGCTAGCCCCCATCCACCCACTTTCTTCTACAACATAAAGTTACTGATATGTGTAAGAAGGTTAATAAATTTAACAATAAATTTATTAAATCAACAATCACATATACAAATAACAGATATAATGAAAACGATTACCTGACATCAATATTTCCATGAAATGTTGTTGTTAATGTAGGGGGCGCTTTCGGCTTCTGCCACTTTTCCATGAAACCATGTTTGAATAATTTTTATATTAAACTGTCTTATATTCTAAAATACAATTCAACAATTCAATACAAATCACAGGATAGTTTTTATCTGAGAACAGAAATGGAGTTATTAGAGATAAGTGATAATAGTCTTTACATAAGCTGAGTTAATTGCTGTCTTGATAGTCTTAGTCTTTTACGTGCTTTTGCAACAATGTCACAGTTTGCCAACTCCACATGTCTCTCTGATGCACTGTCATTCTCTTGTAGCTGACCTAGATGCCTTCTTTCAATGTGTCAGTTCCTTCAAGCAGAATAACAATTACAGCAACTCTAGCCCTTCTTTATACCAGTTTTTGCTCATGTAGATAGTGTATCTTGCTACCATACATCGATGAAGTGTATTTTTACACTTATACCAATCACTGGAGACTCCTCGCGTCTATCATGGTCATAGCAGTTTACAATCAGTAAGCCAGGAGATTCAAATCATGCAAATAAAAAAATATTTAAAAAAAATAATCAGGGAATGGTAAGTTCCACTTTATTATTTTATAACTCCATTCTTTCTTATATTCCAGTCTCAACTTACAGTTTCATGCAACAGTATTTATTAGCCTGATACATGTAAACAGCATATTAAAACAAAGTCAAGTGTTAGCACACTACATATAAGAATCATAGTTCAAACATTTGTAGAAACAATAGTCTACTGACATAATACATCTGTATTTAAAACACTAGTATAATACATCAACAGCAAAAATGCATGAAATATTTCTTAGTCCATTCTCTCTCAGTCAGTTAACTCACAATTAAACTAACAGCCACCTTTCAAGACTGGACTTCTTTGCCACACCAAATTCAAAGTGATCAGAAAAAAAGAATTCTCTAAAGCATGTAAACTTTTTCATCTCAACCCATTGGCTGGTCTCGTTCTCGTAAATCATAATCATTGGATAATAAAAACTACTCACCCATTCGAACTAGTTTGCATTACATCAGCAATTTCTAACATATTCTCAACTCGGGTTGTTTACTTCCAACTCTGACACTTACAAAAAAATACCATCATAATAAGTGCCCAAGGCTGGATTAATCTGACAATTTAACAATAGCAATTAAGTATTAAAATAGGGATAGGCAAATTTACTCCGCCACACTATGTAAATATTTGTGGTGGAATTGTTAAACGTGTAGTTATTGTTATTATGACTATAATGCTGATGGAAGTGTCAAAGGTGTTGTAACTGCAGTAGTGCTATTTATTGTGCTTACTTTGGAAATGAATGTTATAATTTATGTTAAACTTGTCCTGCACAATTTTAAAATAACTTAAGAATAATTAATAACTAGAAAAAGATATTTAAAAAATCAGCTGCGGGTACACATGCACTGAATGGAATGATATTAATAAATCGTTGTTTATGCACAGCGATAACAGCTAGAAAAAAATACCGTACAGTTGAGTTTGAAAGTGAGCCAGTATAATGTTAAGTCGTATGAGTTACCATTTTGTGGGTGGAAGGCTGGGAGAGAGGGGAGAGGTCTAAATAAGGGTATATTTAATAATAGGCACGGGATGTTGAAAACTACATTTTTATGGTTCATTGGGTCAATTTGTTGTGTATTGAAAGATGATAATCACTTATATTCTGTACTTTAAAATAATATAAACTGGAATGCTGTGGTTTCGGTTTATTAAATCTTTTTTTAAAACTATATATTTATTTTGTGGGAAGGGGGAGTTTGAAGGACGGTTTTTATATTTGCCTTTATTAAGGTGGGGATAGAATTTGACGAAATTGCCTTTGACATTACTTGTATATTGTACTCAGTCAATTTGGTTAGTAATCTCCATCAAAGTAATTTTGTATACTCCACCATTCTGTCAAAATGATTATGTATACTCCACTATTCTGTCAAACCTTTGATTTAGTATACTCCAAAATTCTATTAAGCTAATTTTGTGTACTCCACCATTCCGTCAAAGTGATTTTGTATACTCCACCATTCTGTGAAAGTGATTCGTATACTCTACCATTCTGTCAAAGTGATTTTTATATTCCACCATTCTTTAAAGTGATTTTGTACACTCCACCATTCTGTCAAAGTGATTTTGTATACTCCACCATTCTGTCAAACTGATTTTTTATGCTCCTTCATTCTGTTAAGCTAATTTTGTGTACTCCACCATTCTGTCAAACTCATTTTGTATACTCCAGCATTCTGTTAAGCTATATATATAATTTTGTGTACTCCACCATTCTGTCAAAGTGATTTTGTATACTCCACCATTCTGTTAAAGTGATTTTGTATACTCCACCATTCTGTCAAAGTGATTTTGTATACTCTACCGTTCTTTCAAACTGATTTGAATACTCAACTGTCCGTTCGTTCAAACTGGTTTAGTATATACATCACCGTTCATTCAAACTAATTTTGTCAACCCCAACGTTCAAAACCAAAGAGGCCTTGTGAACCTTCACCTTCACCATTCGATCGAGAAAGGTTTTTCTTGCATTTTACGTTGAAACATCGTGACACTAAAACGTACGTGTGATCGCAATGAAAGGGGCGAAATATGTTTCCAATTAGAAATAAGCGACTTTGCGATGAAACTGAAACTTTTTGGACCTGTCTGAATGATGTCGACAATTTCAAGGGATAATATTTCATCAACCCTTTTATCCGGCCTACTTATCATTGACAGAAAGCATACCGACCCTTTTATCCGGCCAAGTTATCATTGACAGAATGCATATCGACTCTTTTATCCGGCCAAGTTATCATTGACAGAACGCACATCGACTCTTTTATCCGGCCTAGTTATTCACAGAATGCTTATCGACTTGTTTTATCCGGCCTAGTTATCATTGACAGAACGCATATCGACTTTGGGCTTTGATCGTAACTCTTCCTGTAAATACCTCAGTGCCATGAACTTTTTTCTGGTAAGGGATGTCTCAATTCCATGACAACTACATATTTCGGCATGTTTGTTTACTGTTTCACGAGACCCTTAACGTCAGTTCGACAAACAACCAGAATAAAGAGCGTTTACATTAGACTTTTTTTTAGAAATGTGCATTTAATTAAAACTGTCATTACCTCTTCGTCCAATCAGAATAAAGAACGTTTACATTCGCCTCGAGCTTTTACGGTTTCAGAATAAGTGAGAGGCTGTGAGGGGCTGTGAGGGGATAGGGTGTGGGAGAGGTGAAGGTTGGACGCAAGCGTAAACAGACGAGATCTGTGAAAACAATGCTCAAAGGTCTAAGGTTTGATTCAAATTTACATTTTTGTTGAAGATTTAAATAGAATCACTTTTTAATATCGCTTCTATAGTGCATAACAGATCATGTATTTCCAAGTCATTATAAAAGTTATATACATATAAGATGCGTAAATATTATTGTCAAATGACATTAAATATCCTTAGGTAAAAACCCTCTGTACTTTTATCTTACTGCCATTAAATGACTATCGTCAAATTCTAATACTAAACTGTTTGCACACACGTGTGATTAAGAATACTTTTGACCCGCAGACTAATTCAGAGGGCAAAGACTAATATGTGACAGAAAGATAAACATCACCAGTTCATGTACCCTTAGAAAAGAGACAAAAAAAAACTACAAAAGTTGCCAACAACGCTATTGAACACAGTAATTTTAGGTAATGGTTGTCGAGGTTGTTAACAAGTGTAATGCGAATCACTTTCACCAGTATGAAATTATTTCACAAGGGACTTAACCGTAACCCATGGAAATCTGCTTGGTTGGTAGGACTAACATCAAGTCGCCACGCCCAAACATAGTAAATGTGTGTCGTGTACTTGTATACCCATTTGTCCCTCATCGCTGGTGATTATGTTAGCGTGAAGATAGCAATTAACGATTGAAATGAATGGTATACCTGTCAGTTCAAGATAAAGAACGCCCGCTAAGAGCGATTACAAATCATAAAGGATATAGTGCCTCAAATGTTAGGCGTACTTTGAAAGTGTAAATACTTGAGATAAAGCCGCGTTCACTTTGTTAGATTTTCGGACATATGCCCTTAGTCAGCATCTCGAGTTATGCATCGACTTACTCTGGATTATATATTTCATCCCAGAGGAAAAGCACTAAGGTATGTATGCGTTCCAAATCATTCATTTAATGTAATGTACCTATGCATTTAAGCATTTTATTACTTTTTTCAACGGTAAGCCTGTGGGTGGGATGCATATTAATTGCTGTCGACTTTCATGTCCGCCACTAGTTACTGTTGTTTCTTGGCTGTTTTATTAATCACAGCTCGGCGTCACTGTTTATCACGAAAACTGTATTACCGATTCTTCCTTCCATCTCCCCCATCTCTCTCTCTCTCTCGCACGCACACACATGCACACACGCACACATCACACACAGTCTATCTTTTAATAATATAGATTTATACACAAAATACCCCAAACACAGTATATATAATCTCTCTCTAAAGTGTGCTCAGTACACTCTCTCTTACCCTATCTCATACAAACGCGCGCGCACACACACACACACACACGATACACACTCTCACACACATGCACACACATAAATCAGTACAGTCTCACACAATAGCACAAAATCATATGCAATACATCCCTCCTCTCCCTCTCACACACACACACACACACACACACACACACACACACACACACACATACACCACAAACACACACACATACACCATAAACACACACATTCACATGATATTTTAAATCAATAACAAAGAAAACTGCGTCCTAAATCGAAAACACTGAAAGAAAACTCATTGTGCAATCGACGTGCATTAAAATCAAACTCCAATACCGTCCAGCCACGAGTTACTGTAAAATGAGAGTTCATGAGTGAGCTTTACCTTCTTACCATCCCACGTTCGACTTTAACCGAGCAGAACAGGGCCAAAAGGAAAAAGACGACACCCACCACAACATATCAGACAGTAACAGAGTCAACAAAAGCAGCCACAACACCAACGACAACAAGACCAGCAAAACTACCGCCGATAACAATGACGGCCCAATCAGTAGCAGTTCACGCGATGGGGTTACTTTAATCACATGATTCAACTGCTGCTCAACCACTTATACTGGCCGCCAGTGCCCGACCTCGTGCATCCCAACGGACACCGGGGACAGCCACGACGACAGCTCAAACAACAACGACTACACCATCAGTGAGGAGGGTCATGGGGGTTGAACATCCCTGGTGAACGTACACTCTAAGTGCAGACTTGACATGCTACTAGCCTGGGTTCAGTAAGACACCCCTTAATCCCACTACAACAAGAACGGCAGCAACAACACCAAACAGCGCTTTAGCCCACGGCTTTCAGGACCAAAGCCCGCTATTACCGGCCAGACTTGCTCTCACAACAGACAACCACGAAAAACACTTCCTAGCCAGTCAGCTACACATACGGACACCCACAGTGTGCAGGAAACAGGAAATTTACAGAAACACTCTTCAAAAAACGGACAACGCAACTTTCAATGCTACAGTTACCAGATTCAACAAAAACAAACTACATGCTTCTACATGCGACAAGAAGAGTAAGGAAAGTTTTAAAAATTAAAAAAATATAAAAATTTCAGAACTTCGCATCTACAACGACATGCTACAAATACCTCCACCTCCACCAACACAACACCAGTCTCCCCTCTCCAGAATCCAGTGAGGAGAGGAAGTCCTCCTGAAGCAACCGAAGACCAAGACTATCTCACAATAAAAAGTCTACTGCGGTTTCTGATGAGAGATTTCAGCGAGAGAGAGAGAGAGAGAGAGAGAGAGAGAGAGAGAGAGAGAGAGAGAGAGAAAAGTGTGCCCTGCTAGTTCATTTTCTTGGTTGATATAATCTGCTGCGTATTGACTCGACTTGACATTTGCAATAGGATGAATAGGTCTACCCGACTTAGAGTGAGTGAGTGAGTGAGTGAGTGAGTGAGTGAGTGAGTGAGTGAGTGAGTGAGTGAGTGAGTGAGTGAGTGAGTGAGTGAACGAACGAAACCGCATTTATGGATCATTTAGTAAAGGACGACCAATTTAAATGCCAGCGCTAAGAACGAGAAAAAAACGAGATGTATGCGAGATCAAAACAATTCGACACAACGAATCTTATGACAAAGCCTTTGGAGCATGAAGTACTCAGTGCTGAGAAACATCGGTGAATGTGTTGGAGCCCAGGTGACTCGATAACAGTACAATATCGATGCAAAAGTCGGCTAAAGGCCTTGGGTCATTTGAGGTCGCAGAAGGCTGTTTATGATTACCTACCACAAAATGTCAAGAACATTAATTTTAAAAAAGTTTTAAAAAAATACTCCGCATCTTGACTTCTTCCTGTTAAAAAAAATAATCATAATTTTATACCTGCATGAGTAAAAGAAGAAAAATACATTTGAGAGTTATTTAAATTATTACACTAGATGTGCTAATGAAGTTCTATATATAATTACGCTATCAAACAGGGCACATATATCTAACACTGATAAGGTGAATTACTGTTGACAACATTCAATATACATTTTATATATGTGGCGGAGTAAATTTGCCTGTTCCTATTTTTAGACTTAATTGTTATATAAATTGTTAAATTGTCAAAGTAACCCGACCCTGGGCACTCGTTATGATGGTATTTTTATAAATGTCAGAGCTGGAGTAAACAACTCGAGTTGAGAATATGCTAGAAATTGCTGATGCAATCCAAACCATTACCAACTAGATGAGTAGTTTTTATTATTGTGAACTACGAAGCTCGTGTGTAGTATGCCAAACACTTGACATTATTTCGAGTAAACCTGTTTATAAACTATTATACACTATTTAGTAAGCTCTGTGTGTGTGTGTGTGTGTGTGTGTGTGTGTGTGTGTGTGTGTGTGTGTGTGTGTGTGTGTGTGTGTGTGTGTGTGTGTGTCGGGCTAATAAATACTGTTGCAGGAATCTGCAATTTGAGATTTGAATGTAGGAAAGAATGGAGCTAAAGATGAATAAACTAGAAGCTTAATTTTATATTTGCCTATCCCTACTTCTAGACTTAATTGTTATATAGATTGTTAAATTGTCAAATTGGGCACTCCTTGTGACGTAATTTTTGTGTCAGAGTTGGAATAAACTACTCGAGTAAAGACTATGTTACAAATTGCTGATGCAATGCAAACCAGTTCTAACTGGATGAGTAGTTTTTATTATCCAAAAGTTAATATTTACAGGAACAAGACCAGCCAATGGGTTGAGACCAAAAGTTTACCTGCTGTAGAGAATTCTATTGTCTAATCACTTGAATTTGGAGTGGAAAGAAATCTGGTCATGAAAGGTGTCCATTAGCTTAATGGTGAGTTAACAAGTCAATCATGCAAGGTACAGTGCAAGTACGGCGAAGGAGAGGAAGACAGAGGAAAAGATGGGAGGATAACATCTCAGAGTGGACAGGACTGAAACTGAGAAATATGGTAAGATTAGCAGAGAACAGAATGGAATGGAGGAAATTGGTTGTCAGGTCATCAGTGGTGTGCCAATGATCGACAAGACATTGTAGATAGATAGATAGATAGATAGATAGATAGATAGATAGATAGATAGATAGATAGATAGATAGATAGATAGATAGATAGATAGATAGATAGATAGAGTTAACTGACTGATAGACTTTTGTGCATTTTTGCTATTGATATGTTATACTTGCGTTTTACGTAGAGATGTAGTATGTGAGGAGACTATTATTTCTACAAATTGTGAACTAAGATGCTCGTGGACTAACTCTTGACATTGTTTCTAGTGAACCTGTTCATAAATTATTATATTGTATTTATTATGCTGTGTGCATGTATTGGGCTAATAAATACTGATTCAGGAAACTATAAAAGTTGAGACTTGAATGTAAGAAAGATGGAGTTAAAGATGAATAAACTGGACACTTAGCATATGTTCCCTGATTATATTTTATAGAGAAAAAGCAGCCTTTCCTTGTTTTACTTGAATCTCCTGGTTTATGATCATGATAGACGCAAAACGTATCTAACACACTATGTAAGTGTAAGGAATACACTGTGCTTCGTTAAGATGTGCATAGATTCAGACCACAGACAAGATATATAACTTTTGTTTGACAAAGTGAATTTAATGTAGACGGCAGCTTATATATGCAAATATTTTTCAGAGAAACTTGACACAGTGGATGAGGCAGTTAGGTATGTGACAGCGACTAGCTACAATCTAACTTGTGCTAGACTTGCTATTTTTGTATAAGATCTAAACTCAGCTAAAGAGTCTTTACGTTTTAGTGAGCATTCCTGTATGTTCAACAGGATTTATTTTTATAATCTAAGACAGAACGAATCTCAACCTTCATCTGTAATTTAACAAAGCTTGTTAGCGACACTAGTGTATCACTGTTTCTCTTTAAACACATTTGTAAGTGTGCACGTGTATATAAATGTGTGTGTGTGTGTGTGTGTGTGTGTGTGTGTGTGTGTGTGTGTGTGTGTGTGTTTTGTGAATTTTGAAAAGAGTAATAAGTGGAGTATGTGGTTCGTTGCAAAACAAAACACTTTATAATACCTTACCAATCCCACTACAACAGAGAACTGGTGTACGGAAATGTTTTTTTTCTTGTTTTTAATAATTTAATATAATTTAAAATAAATTTAATAACCAACTCCTTTAGCATCGAAATCATATCATCAAGAGGATAAAAATAAAAATATAATTTAAATTAACGGTAATTTTTTTTAAAAATCAACTTAGCTCCTACTTAAGTAAAATCTAATGAAACTCTCCTAGTCATCACTATAATGTACTCGAGATCTTACGGTCAAGGACACACTTCAGGAATTCGAGTAGGAAAGTAAGAACAGACTTGCCCGTGTGTTAATTAAGGCCACAAAGGACGTGTGTTTTCGCGAGCAAATTGATAACAGAACTCCGAGTCAAATTTGCATCAGATTTCCTTCTCGTCAACTTGGTGAGTGGGGCAAAACCACCTGATACTCTTTCCTTTAAAAAAAAAAAATAAACATGAAAAAAGTCGATCCAGTAGCTGAATAATTAAATATCGTCAAACTAGTACCGAGGTACTATCTAAATGTATGTCCGTGTGTGTTTTCGTGTGAATGGATCTGTTCCGGTGGTGGTGGGAGATCTGTACGCTTGCTTGGATCTGTTCAGAGTGTTTTTAATGGAAAATATAAGACTATACTATAACCAAGGGCGATAATTAAAGGCACAATGGAGCATCGAGTTTTAAAGAAAATACAGTATCAGCTGATAAAATGGTACTTCTGGCAAACTTTTTAATAGTTTGTAATTTATCGAAGATTTTCACTGCGAAGCAAAGAACTTGCAGACGATATTTGTGATTGATATTAGTATTTTCCGATAGCCAGCTCGGATTTTTTCATAAAGATTGGGTCAAAGGTTGTTTCCGCCGTATAAAGTTCGTTGAAACTATATTTATTTCCTAGTATAACCATATCAAGGAAAGTTAATGATATCGTTCTGTGTCTATGAGTAATTGGGATTATGTGAGGAGGAGGAATTAGAACGCTTTTTTAAACATAATTGTTAAGCATATGAAAGTGAGCGGTAAAATTACCCTCACATACACACACACTAACACACACACACACAATCACGATAGACAGTATATTCGCTAACAATTTAAAGTTTAATTTATTCCTTCGACTGCATGCTTAGTGCATAGACAGTGAACATCTTGTACGTGCACTGTTTTCCTTTTGTGAATACATTTAGTATTGTGTGATTGCAGAGCAGCTGGAATATGGGTCATAATTTACTTCCGATACAATGTCGGTAAATTGAATTGAATTTTTAATTATTTTAAATCGGCATATTGTATTTTCAACATATCTATTTTTAATTCAGTATTTATTTTTTAGTCATTATCTTTCGATTTTTGTCTTGCTTTAAATAATCAGCCGACTCCGTGAGAAGATTCTGCCATCTTAACTCCGACCTTGACATTATTGACAGTGCTATACATGTATATAGCTGTAGCCTCGTACTCAATTTGTGATGCCATTCTCACAAAATTAATGTTCTTTTGTGCGTAGTCTTTGCAGTGACAACCAAATATTTATTTCTGTGCATTTTGTTTCACATCTCAGAATGTGGTGATTATTTCATGGGCAAAAGATATTCATTTATCAACGTTTAGTTTATTCCACCCATCGTCAAACTATCAATTTAATCCATTTAATCTATTTTGTTGATAGGGTAATATCAACCAAATGACTTTAATACACTTACATTAAAAGGATTTTGAACAGCTTATCTTTTAACCAATCCGTTATACACCTGATTTTTTAACTAATAATTTACACAGTTGATTTGCTAACAAATACTTGACACGCTTGATATGTTAACCAATATTTTACACAATTGTTTTGTTAACTAATACTTTGCATAACTATTTTGTTTCACAGTCTTTTACTCAGCTAATTTTATATATCATACACAGCTAATTTGTAAACCAATAGCTTACAGTCGGTTTACTCGCAGCAGAACCAGTGAACGAAATATAAAATTGCTCCTAAATAAAAAAATTCTCACAGTAAATCTCGAACGTAAATCGGCTACCACTACCCCACTCCAACCCCCAAAATAATAATAAATAAATAAATAAATGGGGAGTCTCAAAGGCAAACGAGGTATGGTTTAGGAATAATGTTTCTTAGTAACCTATGACTTTCTTAGTGACCTATTACTTTCTTAGTGACCTATGACTTTCTTAGAGACCTATGACTTTCTTAGTGATACTTTATCATACCGTTTCACATTCAAGAGGTTGTTATTGCATTTTATGGTGATTTCACGTAAGAGGCAAATTTTTAGGTGCTTTGTGAATGAGGTCGAGTTGTTTTTGTGATTGGGAGTTTTATGGTAAAGCTCCTGTAAAGCGCTGTTCTTCGTGGACTTGGTTTTACATATTCAAATTTAACAGTAACGGATTAGAAAATTAAACTTACGAGTAAGAAGAACACCTCATCCTTCTTCCAAAGCTCATTTATTTTTTAATATTTGCAACTTCAAGCATGATGGTGTGTTAGTTGAACTGTTTCACGTGATAAAGTTTCAATGATAAAGTTCATTAGTTAGGGCGATACAGCTTGTATGAATAATACATTTAATAATCCATTCATTCTCAGATTTGAATGCTATAAACGAGAAAAAGAGAGAGGGGGAGAGAGAGAGAGAGTGAGTATAAGGTTTTTGTTAATTTGCGTGAGAGGGTTTTCAATCTCAGATCTGAATGCAATAATTTTTTGCTGCACTAGAGAGACAGACAGTGAGAGAGGATCAGACAGATATATATATAGATAGATAGATAGATAAATAGATAGATAGATAGATAGATAGATAGGTAGGTAGGTAGGTAGATAGATAGATAGGTAGGTAGGTAGGTAGATAGATAGATAGATAGATCAGATAGATAGATAGATAGATAGATAGATAGATAGATAGATAGATAGATAGATAGATAGGTAGATAGATAGATAGATAGATAGATAGATAGATAGATAGATAGATAGATAGATAGATAGATAGATAGATAGATAGATAGATAGATAGATAGATAGATAGATAGATAGATAGATAGATAGATAGATAGATAGATAGATAGATAGTAAAGTTTTAGTACTTCAATGAGAAGACTGTTATGAATGGCACATCAATTTCTTCAATTTTCAAATCTGAATATAATGTAAGTTAATCTGTTGATGTATTAGAGAGAGAAAAAAATAGAGTATATGTGTTTAAAACTGCATGTGAAAAACGTTTTAGGCCTAACGCGATTCTGTGCTTTTCAAGACATATACAACACAAGTTATTCTGGTTCTTTATTGAGGAAGAAGGAGCATAAATGCTCAGGAAAACTTTTGAGAAGTCTATTAATGACACTCTTATTACTTTCTAGCTTAGACTGTTATGATTATATATCGGGTTTCCTTGAGGGTTATGCTAACATTTTATTCCCGAAGGGAAAGAGCAAAAATGGAAAAGCTTTCGCCAAAGTCATGAATGGCTTCTGTTAGTCTTGAATTGATAAAATCTTAGTTAGTTGGTCAGACATTGTGGTCAGTGGGTTCATATCAGAGATTTTTGCTCTGACAAGCTACAGCCTGAGTCTATCCCTACGCTTCAATTACTTGTCTTTTTTATAAGTACAGTTTAGCCATCCACAATTTGACTATTTGCTTTTTCGTGAGTACATTTTATTATACATTCTAATTATAATTACTTGTCTTTTCATGAGAACAATATATATATACATTACAACTACTTGTGTGTTTTTTTCATGAATACATTTTACTTTTGCATCTCTACATTACAGCTACTTACGTTTGCATGAGTACAGTATAGTTATATATTTCTACATTACAGCTACTCACTTTTGCATGAATACAGTATAGTTATACATCTCTCCACATTGATATCCATTCAAGACACGTATTTACAATCTGTTTATCAAATATGCATGCGTATATCAGTATGCATGGCGTGTGCGTGCTTGTCCACTAGAAATAAATGTTTCTCTCTGACCACCGTACATGCACGAGTAACGGCTAAACTGCTAAGTGCAAATAATACAAAATATAATCTATGATATGAACCCTACAGGCCACCGTAAAATTGCACAAGGAACAGATCTTTTCGTCGCCTGTTTCTATGTGTCAGGATATATTAATAGTATTAATAGTTGAATAGCAAGATCTCACAAGACATGATGAATCGATGAAATGAGTACACGGCAATCTTAATACGAAGTGCTGAGTTTAAAGAAAACGTCAGCCAAACTTGAGAAAGAAGGCTTAAAATGCCAAATAAATTAACAAGAGTAGTTATCATGAAAACATATCACTTAATGACAGTAATGTAATAGCATTGTTATGATGAAAACAAATCAGTTAATGACAGTACTGTAATAGCACTGCTATGATGAAAACAAATCAGTTAATGGCAGTACTGTAATAGCAATGCTTTGATGAAAACAAATCAGTTAATGGCAGTACTGTAATAGCAATGCTTTGATGAAAACAAATCAGTTAATGGCAGTACTGTAATAGCACTGCTATGATGAAAACAAATCAGTTAATGACAATACTGTAATAGCACTGCTATGATGAATCCAGCGCGCACGATATATCACTACGCATATTTGTAGTGTTCAAAGAATATCCACACATATCAGGACATGCTGTTACTCTGTAAATTTAATTTTAAAATATATTACAACTTGACCTAATATACATACGTATATAGGGAAATACATCATGTCGTCGGTTTATGAAGAAATTCTTGGATATCTGGATTTTCTCCAGGAGAAGGGAATAGAGTCATCTGCTTTCCAAATTGTTGCGCTTTAATTAGATTGCCTTAGAAGTTTAGTGGAGACGGTCCGTAAAACAGGGGAGCTAATTGCTAACAGTGATTTGGGTATGACCTGTATTACTGTAACTAATGTTGGGGTTGCAATCAGATGGAGTGATTACTAAAGAAACACATTTCTTGCTGTCTCTTGGGATGTGGTTTTAATTTAAGATTTATAGTTTTGGGGTGGTGCTAGAATCGAAACCATAAACTGTATAATAGAAGTGTGCATTAGACATCAAACTGTATAAACCTTTACTGGTTCTTCGTTGAAATCAAGCGGCGTCATTAATAATTTTAAGAGAAATGTTATTTCTAATTTAAATCATTTTAATAATCATCTAGCCCAACGACAAATTTACCAGGTCGGCAGTTCTCAGGCTCCTTGAAGACTTGGACTTTGCGGAGGATTTGTGCCTGATGTCCCAGAAATGCCAACATATGCAACAGAAAACCGATAATCTGGCCCAAGAAAGCATCCAAGACTGGACTGCAGATCAATCTAGAGAAGACTGAAACCATGACCCTGTTAAAAAAAAAAAAAGCAGCAGAAGCCAATCACCCTTGGAGACAGCGAGCTGAAAGAAGTCACCTCTTTCACCTACCTGGGCAGCATTGTATCAGCAACAAGGGGTTCTGACGAGGATATCAAAGCCAGAATCGGGAAAGCTAGATACGCCTTTATTACCCTGAGACCAGTCTGGAGGTCAGCATCCCTGTCTGTGTGCAACAAACTACGAATTTTCAAAAGCAACGTTAAGTCTGTCCTCCTCTATGGCTCGGAGACCTGGAGAGTCACCAACACCCTAACCAGCAAGCGCCAAGTATTCGTCAACAGCTGCCTTCGCAACATATGATCAGGTGGACAGACAAACTAAAGAACACTGATTTGTGGCAGTGGACTAACCAATATCCCATCAACCAGCAGATTGCAAGGCGGAAGTGGCGATGGATAGGACACACCCTGCGGAAACCCCCACTGTACATCCCCCGGCAGGCTTTGCAGTGGAACCCCCAGGGAAAGAGACGGATCGGTCGCCCTAAGACCACCTGGAGACAATCCTGTAAGACAGTGGTGCACAAAATCCGGCCCGCGGGCCAGATCCGGCCCATGAAGAGTCGCTGAGTGGCCCGCGATGTCCAACAAAAAACGTCAAATGTTTACTCATACACTGTGCGCGATTTGAAACAAAGCTGCACCTCCTGACCCATTTGTCCAAGCGCTCCGGGCAGATGATGCCTAATCGTTATTTGTGTGTTCTTAGATGTGATGTCTATCTTGTGTGGGACGATTTTGATCTTCACTTTTTTGTGGCCCCCTCAGTTTCGACAACTCAGATTGTGGCCCCTGACTCAAAACGTTTGTGCACCACTGCTGTAAGAGGAAATGAAGAGCTGCAACCTGTCGTGGGGTGAACGGAAAAGGCTGCCCAGAATCGAGTGCACTGGAGAACTGTTGTCTAGACCCTCTGTTCCATGAGGAATCCAAGGAAGTAAGCAACTTCACAGGCACAGAATCAAAAATTACTCGGTAAACCTTCTAAACAGCAAGCAAACAAACAAGAATTATCAGGTAAACCTTTTTAACTAGAAACAAGAAATGCCAGGTAAACTTTCTTAACTAAAACCAAGAAACACGAATGATTAGGTAAACCTTAAAATAGAAACAAGAAATGCCTGGTAAACCTTCTTAACTACCAAGAAAGATGTAATTACTTTATCCGTAGCTGTTTACATCAAACAAGCAAACAAAAATTACCAGGTTGACATGTGTATTTGACAGATTGTTTTAATCTACATAAATTATGAATAAGTGCCTCTAACTGTTTTATAATAGCCTATCCAGTTCCTCAATCTTCCTCTAACTATTTTATAATAACTTTTCCAGTTCCTAGAAGTTTTAATTCTTTTATAATAACCTGTTCCTAATAATCTCTCCCTCTGCTCAGATATTCTAACTATTTTATAATAACCTGTTCCTAATAATCTCTCCCTCTGCTCAGATATTCTATTTTATAATAACATGTTCCTAATAATATTTCCCTCTGCTCAGATATTCTAACTATTTTACAATAACCTGCCCAGACCTTCCAACATTTTTATAATAACCTCCCAGATCTTCCAAATATTTTATAATAGTCTGCCCAGATCTTCTAACAATTTTATAATAACCTGCCCAGATCTTCTAATTATTTTAAAATAATCTGCCTAGATCTTCTAACAATTTTATAATAACCTATCTTTCAAAGACTGGTCAAGAAAAAAATATTAGTTATCACTCGATTAAGATGGTACATCAAATATTCAGTTCATCTGTAATCACTATTTACCACAAGAACTGTGTTTTCGAATTTTAGTCATAAATTCCTAAAGCAAATCATACCTCACGCTAATATTCTTCCGGAAAATACAACGCCATTATCTACTACATGTTAATCATGCCTCAGAGGTATGTCTTTGCGTAAATATTCTTTTCCCGTCTTGATTACAATAGCAGCCAGTATTTATTTAATGCTCACTGTATAAATAAATCAACTGAATGCCGTCAACGTAATGTTAAACTACGGACACAGCGCTCGCAGCGTTATTGAAATGTGTTCCACTTGTAATGAGAAGATGGGGATGACTTTAACCTGTCTTCGGTTAATTCTGTCTTCCAGCAGCCGATTACTGTTTGCAAAAATTATTAATAGCGAAGAAATGTTGGCACATAAACTTAAGAATTGTTTGCTAATGTTTTTGTAAGTGTCAGTTGTAATTATATTTATTATTTTTAATTTTGTTATCCTGATCAGCGATTCTCTTGTGTAAGACAGAATAAAGTTGATTAGATCATGACTTCTCATTTATAGGCTATTTAATGTCTAAATTTGCCCCGAGTATTTTATGCACAATGAGTGCAGATAGTCATCTCGCCAGTTTTAAACGCTTGATGGAGCCTGCGTGACACTGTCGTCCTGTCGTATTTTCTCCATTTGAATTTCAGTTTACATTTTGAGTTTAAACACAACAATCAGATATGCATCACGCGCGTGGAAATGAAAATGCATGTGTCCAATGTCGGTTACAGCAATGTCGCGCGTCATCGTGACGTGCAGTGGATCACGCTAAAATCGTGTTCATTTGTATGTTAATGCGCCCTAATGTTCATTGGTATGTTAATGAGTCCTAATGTTCATTCGCATGTTAATAAGTCATAATATTCATTGATATATTAATAACTCCTCATATACATTGATATTTTAAAATACTGCTTATATTCTGAAAATTTATATTTCTTTTATTTTCAGACAACATCATTGTTATTGTAGTAAGTTATAAATTCCTTGTTAACTGTTGACAAGGAGATAAGGTATTTTTGTCTAATTGCAATCAACTATTTTTCATACCTCTTGTAGCAGAGGGAGCCGAAAATGTTTATGACATGTGAGGGCAGAGGTCACGAGAATTGCATTTGCTTGCGTATATTCTCTCACGTGTACAGTTCAAAATTAACACCATGAAATCACGAAAATGGGAACGGGAAATTATTGAGAAGCGGGCGAGTAATTTTAAATCATGAGAAATGTGAGTGATTAGTTACTAATTTCAGAGACCTGGGGTGTAATCAAACTAGATAAGTCCAACTAAATTTAAGTTACCTCTGTGGTTTTTTTTATTAGAATGTTCAGAGATTTGGTCGTTTCTTAATTATACTTATATGTATGTATGAACACTAATGTATGTATTTTTTAAGAGACGGTCTGTAAGGCATTATCTAGTAGCCTGATAGTAAATTTGCAATACTATAACTTATAAAGAGCAAACGCTGACGAGCGCTGTTTTGTAAATTGTGAAATTCTAATTTGGAGAATAATGTGCTTTCTTATTCATACATGTAAATAAATGGTAAAGTGGAAGACCATTACTGTTATTTGTAATGATGAATTGTTTGATTAGATGGAAGTTGATATGATTGTTATCTTTGTGTGACAACTGATGGTGTTAACTGCTTACGTAATCTATAAGAATGGAGGATTCTTTTGATTATAAGCTGAATAATAATATTTGTTTGATTTCATACAACATTAATAAATAATCTATATTGAAATAATCATTGATTTTGGAGTAATGACGTTGTAAGAATTGTGTTACAGCACTCACGGTTGCCACAAAGCATTTAAATAATGGATGATAAAGTCATACAACAAAGAGTGTTATCTTTTTGTCTGGCTGAGTTTTTGGTGTGGAATCCAGATTCATGGTTCAGGAGTACAGTTGTTGACTGCATAGCCTGAAACCAAAGGGCGACAACCCGGAACCATCGCGTCAGAGGAAGGCAGACTCAGAACTCGGGGTACGACATCGTATTGCTATGTAATCTCCAGTCTATCAGCGCAGACGATTTCAGATGAGTCAAATGGAGAAAAGCTCAGAGCCACTGTGCACTGACCTGATTAAAATGTGTAGTGGAAGTAGTGTGAGGATTATGGCGCATGTTCGCTTTTAACTCACTGAAAGTTATAATTTTCATTTTGTTATTTTTATCATTAAATTATTGTTATCTTACTCAACATCTTAATTAATTATTTGAACAACAGTTAATTGGGACCGACTGGGGCGAGCCGTGTACTGGATGACAAATCATTTAAATACTGGTCGATCCTAAAGAAAGCGTTAACTTGATTCCTAGTCATTGTCGTAAGTTGAATTATTTTCCCACTAGACTGTTGCAACAGGAGTTCGCAAGAGTCAACATAGTGATAGCAGGAGTAGGTAAGGTCATAGAGCTGTTAATAGTATTGATACTGAACTTCAAAAATTAAAATCTTGATAATTAATACAATAATAGAGTCGTATACAAACCCCAAACTTAAAGTTAACAAGTCTTAATATTCATTTGTATGTTAATGAATCATATTGCTCATCGGTATGTTAACGAGTCCTAACGTTCATTGCTCTGTTAATGAGTATTATTGCTTATCGGTATGTTAACGAGTGTTAATGTTCATTGGCATGTTAATGAGTCCTAATGTTCATTGATATGGTAACGAGTCCTAATGTTCGTTGGAATGTTAATGAGCCTAATGTCCATTGGTATGTTAAGGTGTCATTTTGCACACTGCTTTGTTAACGAGTCTTAATATCCTTTGGTATGTTAAGAAGTCTTAATGTTCACTGGTATGTTAATGAGCCCTAATGTTCATTGGTATGTTAACGAGTCCTCTTGCTCATAGATGTTAACGAGTCTTAATGGTGCTATGTTGATTGGTATGTTAACCAGTCTTAATATTCATTGGTATGTCAGCGAGTCCTAATGTTCATTATATGTTAACTAGTCCCATTCTCATTGCTATGTTAACGACTCCAATTGCGCATTGCTATGTTAACGAGTCCTAATATTCAATCCTATGATAACATAATATCAATCCTATGATAACGAGTCCTAATGTTCATTGGTATGTTAATTGGTCCTATTTTTCATAGGTCTGTTAACGAGTCCTAATGTTCATTGTTATGTAAACGAGTCCTATTCCTCATTGTTATGTTAATGAGTCCTAATTTGCATTAATATGCTAAGGAATCATAATGTTCATTGGTATGTTAACGAGTCCTGTTCCTCATCAGTATGTTAATGAGTCATATTGCTCATTGGTATAATAACAAATCCCATTGCTCATTGCTATGTTATAACGTCCTATTGATCATTGCTATGTTAATGACTCCTAATATTAATTGGTATATTAATGAATCCTAATGCTCATAGGTACATTAACGAGTCTATTGCTCATTACTATGTTAATGAGTCCTAATATTCATAGGTATGGTAATTAGTCCTAATGTTCATTTGGTATGTCAATGAGTCCTGTTGCTCATTGGTATAATAATGAGTCCTAATTTTCATTGCTATGTTAACGAGTCCTATTACTCAAAACTATGTTAACGAGTCCTTTTGTTCAGTGATATGTTAACAAGTCCTAACGATCATTGCTATGTTAACGATTTCTAATGTTTATTAGTATGTTAACCTCTTGCTCATAGATATGTTGAGTCATAATGTTCATAGGTATGTTAACGAGTCCTTATGTTCATTGGTATGTGTAACGAGTCCTATTGCTCATTGCCATGTTAAGGGTTCTTAATGTTCATTGGTATGTTAACAAGTCCAATTCCTCATTGGTTTGTTAATGAATCCTATTGTTCATCGGTATGTTAACGAGTCCAATTGCTATTTTAATGAGTTCTAGTGTTCATTGCTTTGCTAATGTCCATAGATATGTTATCGCGTCCTAATGTTCACTGGTATGTTAACCAATCATATTGCTCATTGGTTTATTAATGAGTCCTATTGTTCCTCGGTATGATAATGAGTTCTAGTGTTCATTGCTATGTTAACGAGTCCTAATGTTCACTGGTATGTTGAGTCCTATTTCTCATTGATGTGTGTTAACGAGTCCAATTACTCATAGCTATGTTAACAAGTTCTAGTGTTCATTGCTATGTTAACGAATCATAACGTTCATAGGTATGTTAACGAGTCCAATTACTCATAGCTATGTTAACAAGTTCTAGTGTTCATTGCTATGTTAACGAATCATAACGTTCATAGGTATGTTAACGAGTCCAATTACTCATAGCTATGTTAACAAGTTCTAGTGTTCATTGCTATGTTAACGAATCATAACGTTCATAGGTATGTTAACGAGTCCAATTACTCATAGCTATGTTAACAAGTTCTAGTGTTCATTGCTATGTTAACGAATCATAACGTTCATAGGTATGTTAACGAGTCCAATTACTCATAGCTATGTTAACAAGTTCTAGTGTTCATTGCTATGTTAACGAGTCCTAATGTTCATTACTATGTTAACGAGTCCTAATATCCATTGGTAAGTTAATGCTAATTGCAGACTCCTTGAGACCAAACAAATGCACAATGCAGAAGATGTCATTTTATTGTAATAGTTTTTAAACTTAAGAAAGCTACTTTGATCTATTTATATGCAGACTATTTATATGTAGTCTTGCTGTAGTCGTTTTAGTTTTTAATAGATTTTGTTAAATAATAAATATATATTTATTTTTGTCATCATTTAAACGAACGCTAAACTAAAATCGTTATATGAATAATTGATTTATGTATTTATGAAGTAAAAAGATTTTTGACGTTGCCAGATCATCAAGTTTATTTAGCGTTCAAAGTTATCTAAAATAACTGCTGAAATTGCCTAATTATAGTATCAAATCTACGTGGTCAGTGGACCAAAATATTTTTATGTCAAATGTATGATGTCCAAAGAGTTATCTCCTTGAAATTCTGCGGAGGGGGTACAAATGACGTTTCATTTCTCTAGGGTTAAAATGAACTCATTTCACAGTTTAGTGACCACACGTATTGCTTGGGTTTATTAGTGGACAATACTACGCAGACAACTAATGCCACTAATATAATATCATCACTCTTCATCATTATCAACAGCACCCTTTGTTTTTACAAAGTGTGCACACATATAACGTAAAGTCAGTAGTCGGTGTTTGTTAAATGTGTTGACAAAATAGCGTCACAGTCCTGAAGTTGGTGTTTGTTAAGTGTGTGACAAATAGCGTCACAGTCCTGAAGTTGATGTTTGTTGTGATGGAAAGTAGCGTCAAAGTCAGCAGTTGGTGTTTGTTAAGTGTGTGACAAATAGCATCAAAGTCAGCAGTTGGTGTTTGTTAAGTGTGTGGCAAATAGCATCAAAGTCAGCAGTTGGTGTTTGTTAAGTGTGTGACAAATAACATCAAAGTCAGCAGTTGGTGTTTGTTAAGTGTGTGACAAATAGCGTATCAGTCAACAATCGGTGTTTCTTACGTGTGTGACAAATAACAATAAAGTCAGCAGTCACTAGTATATTTGCTAAGTATGCAAGGCATATAAGGTCTAAGTGAGCAGAGTGTTAATTGTGTTGAAATGTAGCGTCAAAATCAGTGTGTTTGTTCATTGTACGGACACTCCTAACATCAAACAGCAGTTAGTTTTGCCGTGTGCCGACAGGTAGCATCGAAGTCAAGAGTCGGTGTTTAAATTAAGTGTGCCAAAAACATCAACACCAGTATTCGTTCAGTGTGCTGAAATATAGCGTCAAAGCCAAGAGTCAGTGATTTGTGTGGTTTATTGTGTTGTTGTTTGTTTTTGTGTGGTTTATTGTGTTGTTTGTTTTTGTGCACTGTAAATCTCATTAATGTATTCTAAAAGTCGAATATTATAACGAACTGGGATGCTACGTACAATTATCATGTTATCACTCTTAATCATTTCATGTTATCGTACTTAATTAATTCATGTTGTCATACTTAATTCGTACTTAATTATTTCAATGTTATTATTCTTAATTATTTCGTTACCGTTGGATCTAAATCCCTCTGCATGTCTTCTGAGCTACAGGATTTTGTAACATGCAAGTGGATTTTGTTAATTTTGTAGCATGCTATCTTGAATCAAGCAGCACCAGAAGCTTCTAAGCTAAGATTGCCTAACAGATCCCGATAAATCATTCATTCACTTTTTTAACTTAATGTTCGGGTGTTGAGCTTTCTTACAGTAAATAAAATGTCGGCAAGTGTTTCAGTGTCGTTCTGTTGCAATTTACTTTTGGCATCTGACTGACTTTTCCCAGTTTTTGTCACTCCATTTCTTTCTTTTTCTTAAATTCTTTGATTTTTTTTTTAATTTAAAAAAAATTAAACGCCTTGAAAGTTCTTTTTGTTTGACTGTTCAGTAATTATTTTCAAGTTATTTGGTTTCATCTGCGCTTGTTTTCTCTTGTTTGTCGAAGCAACATAATTAGTACATATGGGGCTTCAAGTTGATTTTGTGATTGGTTTTTCCTTGCTCTTTATTCTCTGTCCTGCCCACCCAGCCTAAGCCTCAACCTCTTTTTAGCCACCCCGGTGATCGCAGAACTCCCTCGATAGGGCTCTGTTTGGTTCGATATTATTAATCTTTGTGCGCTTGCGACCTAGTGAGAAATTGCCTTGAAACCAGAGACCTAGAGCTTAATCACAGATCTGAGTAGGCCACTGTTTACAATGGTTTCTTGCTTATATTATATCATTTAAATGCT
Source organism: Sinotaia quadrata (assembly GCA_028829895.1). Classification (NCBI taxonomy): domain Eukaryota; kingdom Metazoa; phylum Mollusca; class Gastropoda; order Architaenioglossa; family Viviparidae; genus Sinotaia; species Sinotaia quadrata. The sequence continues at coordinate 36,486,937 of CM054180.1, forward strand.
TTTTAATTTAAAATAAAATATAAAATATATAATAGGAGGGGGAATAAGAAGAGGAAGTTGAAAAAACTAATTCCAGTCATTGTTGACATCGATCATAATTGTTGTGTTTTGCCTTCTTTCGTTCCGGGTATGAGATATTTAATATTTGCATATTATCATTCATTCAACAGTACAATGACAATGTATGAGCTACAGCTGTTTGTTTGGTTTTTTTAAAAAAAATAATACATTCTTATAATAATTACCGCATGCTTACTATGCTTTTCCATTATTCACAAAACTACACTAATCTTCCGCTGCCCACAGTTTTCAACGTTCTTATCGCCTGACTTACATCATCTCGCGGTCTAACTACAGCGACACAATTCTTCTTCTATGATTTCTTGTCAATGTCAGAATAAAACTAGAGGGGAAAATTCAGTCATTTATTCTCGTTATCCGCTTGGAGAAAAGACATCCACGACACTTCTGGGTGGCATCAAAGCGAAGTTTTAATCTGTGTTATTACATCTGAGAATGAACAGTTTCCAGATAACTGGTCTGACTTCTAGTTTGACTCTGTATACTCACATGGGTAACATAATTGAATGGACAAGGCGCCTTTAAAGTCTGTGTCACTGCCATATTTTGCCATGTTAGTTTTAACAGTAACAAGAGGCTAGAAAAACAACTACTACTAACCTCTGCTGGCAGTGTCCTGAATTATAAAATCCTAGGAAATATTATCCCACAAGTACTCAGACTCATAATCATTCATTCTGGAAAGTTTAGGTATAGGAAAATAGATTCTCTATAGAAGACGTTCATGTAAGGTCGAAGGCAATCTAATTTTGGCTTTCCCTAATGCAGTTGTTTACAGCAATTTGTTTACTCTGTTGACATGTCATGCCTCCAGTCTGAATGGGTGCTGGTCAAGGGACAAGTGTCCACTTGCTATGACATTAATATTTTGTGCAAACTTACAGTGGTTGGAGTGAACAATCAGCTATAATAGGAATAACCAGTGATTTTGAAATTTGACACCAAGTGTCAGGGTTTCCATTTGGAAACAGTCTACAAGAATTTGGAGTAACAAAATCACAACCATTTTTACTGTTTTAAATCATTATTACTAGATTTGATGTATTATTGTGAAATAAGATAGTTTTATCTTTTAATTAATCATAAAAGAATGAAAAGGTGGATGGACATGTCACACTTATGTTATTTCTTGTTGAATACATTTATTGTTGATTCTTAGACCACCTCTGTTAGTGTGACTCAGTTAAATGTTATATGTTGTAGTCTGTCACGTGTATTACTTACTACACCTGGCTGTATGTATCGGGGGGGGGGGGGGTGAGCTCGAGCTATCTTCTAGAACTATCACTCTTTTATTCTACATTATCCATCAGTCAACATTCTAACACCTGTTGCCAACCAGAAGCTGTGCTTTGGGGATTAGCCTAAAGTTACGGGCAACCCATTGTGATGGAGAATTAACATCTTGCCCATCTCCCAACAAAGCGTCACACTTCCCCAGTACCATCTTTGTCCCTTGTTTGAAAATACAACACCTTTAAAGTATCTCCCACCACCACCATCTTTGTCTCTTGTCTGAAAACACAGAACGTTTAAAGTCTCTCCCACCACCACCACCACCACCATCTTTGTCTCTTCTCTGAAAACATAGCACCTTTAAAGTCCTCCCTTGCCGTATTGCCGCCTTTATTCCTTGTCTGAAGATATAGTGACTTGAAAATCTTCCTGCACCTTTTGTCCATTGTCTGAAATCCTCTCTAAAGTGGTGGTTAGTGTCCTGCACCTTAAATAGTAAATGTAACAACTGCTTTTAAAATGCATATCATGATAATATTGATAATGGATGTGATGATGATAATAAAGATATTGGTGGTAATACTGATAAGGGTAGTGGTGGTTGTTATGGTAGTGGTGATGGTGATGGTAATTATGGTGTTAATGATGGTGATAATAACAACAAAAACACTGGTATCTGATGACATTATGTATAACTAAATGGCATATCTATACAGTTTCTAGTTAGCTCCCCTTACACTCCGCAGTAGCATTATGCTGGCTGGCTGGTAATGGCTTTACCACTTCAAAAAATAAAATGAGTGTGCAGACGGATAATAATACCCAACATGAAAGAAAATGAAGAATTCACGAAGAATTGGAAGAATCAGCAACTTATATATCAGAAACCGTATCAGCTTATTATTTGAGATAATATATGAGAAAATCACAATAACCACTCGAGGGAACTAGCACGTATAAAGGAAGTGATGCAATGATTTATTATTTGATTTATTATTTGATTTATTACATGAGTTAGCGGACCTAGCGTGTATACAGCTTATAGAAAATCAGTACCTGGTTTATTACCTATTTATAAACAGGTATTTCTCAAAATGTAAGCTCAAAACAGATATGCTGAAAATAGCCAATATTGGCGTTTTGCACTTTAAACGCCTGGTTTCTGCTGTTGAAGTACCTTGTGTTGTAAATATATCTCACGATACTCGCAGTATTTAATTATAGGGAGCCCTTTTAAAATTCCGTTTTCAACTCTGAGCCTAGACTAATAATTATAATTTTTTAATGTTCCATAATTGGTTTTCAGATCACATCAGAAGCTTTGAGAAAGGGAGACAAAGTGAGTTTAGTCTTAGTGATCCAGAGAGCTATCCGAAGCCAAATGTGAACAGCTTTACTTTCACACAGGGCCGAATTACTCTCTAGCAGGCACCGAGACGAGGGCCTACTGGGGGTGAGGGGTGGCACAATGTTATTAAAGTTTGACGATGATTTTAATGGAGTGAAGAAAAAGACGTGACGTCAGAAATGCTCGAGTGGAAGCATTCTAGAGAGTGAATTCGTCTCAGGAAAAAGAAGCAATGTTTTATGTGTTTGTTTGTTTGTTTTTAATATTTTTGTTAGATAATTCGGCTAAGCAGTCGCGAGGCCTACGAGTATTTAATAGCTGCACTCAAATCAGTTACAAAATAGTAAGTCTATAGAGATCTTTCATCAATAGGTCACCGCCCATAAGTGACTAGGGACTTAGTATTTTAATACGTCCGTGCCTGCAGTCATCTCAGTTACAAGCTACTAAGTCTATGTCGAATTGCAGACCTTTCATTAATAGGTCACACATAGAGACTAGAGACTATTTGTTCCTTAAAACGCCCCTGCACTCAGCTCAGTTACAAATTTTTAAGTCCCTTTAGATCTTTCGTTAATAGGGCACGTACATTTAGTGACCAAAGACTACTAGTAGCTTTAATATACCCTCCCCCCCTGCACTTAGCTCAGTTACAAAGTAGTAAGTCTATGTAGAATTGTATATCGTTCATTAATAGTCAGGTATATCTGTTTTCTCCATGAGTCATATTAGTTATTTTACGATTCACACAGGAAATGTGAGAAATGATTTTCAGTAACTCTCTCTCTCTTAAAAAAATAAATAAATAAAATAACCCCTTCGCTGACACTTATCAAGTAATAAATCATCCAATCCAAAGTGTGTGAATAAATTAAATGCCGACGCCGCATTTTAGTGTTCTGTTGCTAGTTTTAATTGTATATTAGTTTGTCTGCTTTCTTTTGTTTCTGTTATTTACCTTGTATGTTTTCATTTTGTTGCCGGAGTTTTTGCTTGGTTTTGATGGTGGTGGTATTTTAGATGTTGTTTGGCTGCACTTTCTTTATTTTTCTTTCTTTATTTCACTATTTGTTTTCTTTTCATTTATTGTAACAGTAGAAGCTCCGCTGAGCCAGTAGTGCGAAAAAAAATCTATCCTTTCACTCCAGACTCTCGTACGTCACGCCCACTCCAGGCTCTCGTACGTCACGCTCATTCCAGGCTCTCGTTGTACTGTCGGCGTTTCGTTACGCTTTTAAGATCTAATATTTATTCAGTAGAAGGAGTGATATTATAAACAACTTGCGCAATTCCATCAAGTCTTGTGTCAGTCACTCGAATGCTGCAATTCCTTCATGTCTATGGTCAGTCACTCGAATGCTGCCATTTCTTCATGTCTAGTGTCAGTCACTCGAATGCTGCAATTCCTTCATGTCTAGTGTCAGTCACTCGAATGCTGCAATTCCTTCATGTCTAGTGTCAGTCACTCGAATGCTGCAATTCCTTCATGTCTAGTGTCAGTCACTCGAATGCTGCAATTTCTTCATGTCTAGTGTCAGTCACTCGAATGCTGCAATTCCTTCATGTCTAGTGTCAGTCACTCGAATGCTGCAATTCCTTCATGTCTAGTGTCTCACTCGAATGCTGCCATTTCTTCATGTCTTGTCAGTCACTCGAATGCTGCCATTTCTTCATGTCTTATCAGTCACTCGAATGCTGCCATTTCTTCATGTCTTGTCAGTCACTCGAATGCTGCCATTTCTTCAAGTCTTGTCAGTCATTTCAGTGACTTCTTATCTCGCAGTAAACTGCTCTTGATACCACGTCTCACAGTATGTTTATCAGAACACAAATATCACAAACTCGGTTACAAATTCTTTCCCAATCTATTTTTAGAGCAATAACGATACTAGTCTCGCATAACTTTTCGTCTTTTTTTCTCCCCTCTTCAAATGCACTCGATTATTTAATATGTAAGCTCTGCAATGTTGTATTGATGGAAATAAGATCCGGGTGTTTAGCATACCTGGCACGTATCAGAACCCTGCGGTGGTGTTTTGCTGAGCTTTTATTTCCACACAACAGTTGGCCCAAAGCGTCTACTACTCTTTGTTATTACGCTATACAATAGTTAATGGCATAGGATATGCTTTTGTGATAGTTAAGTTTATTGTAAGTCTTTCTGGATCCCAACACATGCACACATTCGCATGCACACACACACGCAAAGATAGATAGATATATAGATAGCTAGACAGACAGACAGACAGACAGACAGACAGACAGACAGACAGATAGATAGATAGATAGATAGATAGATAGATAGATAGATAGATAGATAGATAGATAGATAGATAGATAGATAGATAGATAGATAGATAGATAGATAGATAGATATGATATACACATACATCATGAGTTTAATGTAGCAATGCAGGCGTATTGTGTGTGTCTGTGTGTGTGTGTGTGTGTGTGTGTGTGTGTGTGTGTGTGTGTGTGTGTGTGTGTGTGTGTGTGTGTGTGTGTGTGATGCGAGACACTGACTTGCAGATAAGCACAGCGATTGATTCGCCTGCACAACAACTGAAAGTTCTATACATGATTGATAACTATCGATCAAACAAAGTTTGAAGCATTTGCTGTTTTTCTGTAAATGATGTCAGATGTTTGTCCTCACTAAGAGAAATAAATATTATGATTTATATCATGCAAGCATTGCTTTTGTACTGTCATACCCATAATCCGCGGGTGCGCACAAAAAGTATATACGAAATAAACTACACATATGCGCGCACACCATACTCATACATATCAATAAATGTGCGCTATGCGTGTAGTGCGTGTATGTACGCTCATTAATAGACGGGAGAATAGGTGCCGTAGAATATACATTTTTGCGGACACTAACAAAGTCCAGACATCCTGATACACTTACGGGGAAGAATAGCGGGATTGGAGAGTGCTGATGGGCAGATATGTTTGGCTGAACTTGAGGTCACAACCACCCTGTATTTAGTAACACTAGACTGACAAAACACAACGGTCGAGACTTACTTAGCTACGAGAGACGACCGTAATTGCGAATTGAATTCAATAACACTGAACGGTGATTACCGGCCTTTTTGATAAAGAGTGATCTCCTCAGTGCTCAAAAGCAGCGTCTGACACTACGAGGGTCAACAAACTACCCGACCCTCGCCTCCCGACTCACTCTCGCCGCTTATGCCACCCTACCGCCATTCTCGCTTCAAAAGCCGTAGTCATTTTTCAGCCCACATTCTCCCTTCAAAAGCCGTATTGTCATTTTCCAGCCCACACTCTCGCTTCAAAAGCCGTATTATCATTTTCCAGCCCACACTCTCGCTTCAAAAGCCGTATTGTCATTTTCCAGCCCACACTCTCGCTTCAAAAGCCGTATTGTCATTTTCCAACCCACATTCTCGCTTCCTTGGTCATACTCACCCTTCTCGGCCGCATTCATCCTTGACCAATCAGGGCCACATTCTCTCCTCCCGAGCCAAACTCTCACCTCTCCTGCAATACTTACCCCTCTCGAACCAACACTCACCTCAAATACAGTACTTACCCCTACCGACATCCTGTTTCCGTCATTCATGAAGGTAATCACTTTTAAAGTGCAATTTTATGTACGGCAGAAATGCATGGTTGGGAATGATATTTCATCGAATCTGGCAAAAAGCTGGCAAATTATATAAGGCCAGTTGAAGAAGTATTTAGTCTATCAGCTACAAAGGCCATTTGATGCATATTCAGGCTATTCAATATACACTGCCATTTTTTACACTCGTGATAAATATCCTCTAAGCGCCATACAATGATAAATTATATTTAACAGTGCACTGAATTGTCAGCGAATTTTTAGAATAAAACCTGTGGGAGCGCCGGGGTGGGGTGGGGTGGAGTTGTAGTAAAATTGTGTACCCCGGTCTGAGCACATCATATATTTATTGAGAAATATCACTGAACGAAACAAAACAAAGCTGCAACAAGCGACTCGTTTGTTACTGAAATGGTTGATTTCAATACATTTCAAATATATTATCGTAAATTTCTTTCCGATTCAAACTATTAAAGCAGTAATCACCAGCAAAATGCCTAAAATCTCTTAACCGAGTCCTTTCAAAAGCATTTTCATTTTTGTATGTTCTACCATTTTGCCTGATCTTTGTTTTATATCATATTCCATTTGTAACCAGCCCAACAATTCACACTTCACACTGCTACCTTTAGTCTATTTCGTCACAGGTCCACTCTGTAGTGCGCGAAGTTATCACACAGATATCAACAATATTGAACACGGTGTTATTGGGCGATATCACATCAGAGTATAGAGACATTAGGTATTAGGCAGTATTACATCAGCTATGTCCACCACGATATCATTAGGTGATTTTACATCACTTATGTCGACAGCGGTATCACTAGGCGATATTACATCAGCTAAAATCGACAACGATATCTTTAGTTATGTCAACCTAGTTCTTTAGCCGCAATAAACCACTTCGATAAATTACATACAAGAGTGCGGGTGTGAACTAAATGTAATTTAAAGTATTGTTGTATCAGTTAATTCTTTTCTTATTCTTAAAACTCAATGCGTCTTGGGAGAGCTAGGCATTGTCTTTGACTCTGTTGTCTCCTCGGATGAGTGACGTAATTACTGCCCCCCCCCCCCCCGCATCCCATGCAGTATCTGGAGGCCTTTCAACAGAAGGGGCCCGATATTTGTTCCTTCATAATAAAGAGGGTGGTGACATTTTAGATTGTTTGCGGGGGTCGGGGTGGGGAAGCATTCTAAGTTACGCTACTACTTAGGATTGTTTCCCCTTCATAATAAAATTAAATAACATTTCTCTAAGCAAATCTGTGAGGTTCGTTGCCTCTTTAAGCGATCAAAGTAGTTGGGCTAAATAGTTCGTTGCCTCTTTAAGCGATCAAAGTAGTTGGGCTAACTAGTCCGTTGCCTCTTTAAGCGATCAAAGTAGTTGGGCTACAAATCCAGAAGAAAAAAGAAAGAGAAGAAAAATGGAATGGAAGCGGATTAGGTTCAAAGCGAACTCTCTTTGAACGATGTATTAATGCACGCTGAAGATATACTTTGGGAACGCAAAATGTTTTCTCTGAAATCGCGCCAGAAATTGAGTGATGTGTATATATATATGTGTGTGTGTGTGTGTGTGTGTATGTGTTATTCAGTCAAAAAAAGTGCAAGATTGCAATAAGTGTAGACTTAATATGCTGGTTTGCGGTTACTTTATAAAAATTACCGTTTGCATATACATAATCTGAAAGTGAGAGCATAAAAATAATTATTGATCTTCAGCTAAATTAATATGTTTACAGTTTAATATCTCAAAATTATCTCATTTTAAAATTACGATTATGCCATCATAAACTAAATGACTTTATTCAAACGAACCTGTCAACATTAATACAAGTCTTACCATGCATTTTATGTCTGTGTAAAATATTTCACTTTAGTGTAATTTAAAAGTTAAAATAAAACACTAACAAAACTGTAAAACAACCAAAATAGTTCACCGCTGTCCATCGTTCAATGAGAAAAAATACATGTTCGTTTAGGCTGTTTTGGGATTTTACGATGCTTCTTCAGTCATTAAATGATTTTGTATGAGCGTCTGTTTGGTTCGTTACAAGTGAAGCATTATTTTTCATAAATAAGATTAATTTGTGTTTAACCTTCACTTTCACGGTTAACTGATTCCACGGACATTTGTTGATTTGTTTTGTTGGGGTGGGGTGTTAGTTGGTTTTTTAATTTTTTTAATATATATATTGTTGTTGTTGGGGTGGTAAATTTTAAAAAGAAATTTCACACTTGATATTTTATGTTGTTTTTATCTCTGATGGGATAAAACTGCCAAAGAATTATTTTTAAAATAATAATTAGTCAAATACAAACACATTACTGATTTTCTTCTTCAATAACCAAACTGAAGGAGAATTTATGCAAAAATATGTAAGACATAAAGTGCAACAAACAAAATATTTCTAACAATTTGCCTTAGATTGCTATGTTTAAAGAGTCGGTTTATGTATAATTAACAGGTATGTCAAAACATGAAACATGAATAAATAATGAACATTTTATTGTTTTGGTTTTTTAAACAAAAATGAACTAGTAAATAAATCTGGCAGGACCTTGGTGACTGCCAGACAATGAAAAGTTTGCATCAAAATTATTTCATCTTTTCCTTTGAAATCGATAATAAGGACATTAATACTGCTGGAAACGAGATGTTTCGTGACATTATAATATGATCAGTATTTATTTTGTACAGGACATGTATGTAAACTCTCTCTCTGACTAAATTGTCCCTGATATTACAGTTTTACAAATTGAACCATGCGGTTTCAAGCTGAAGAGTTAACTTTGCTTTGTACTTTTTCGCCAAAACCTGGATTCTGGATACGTCCTATTTTTATTTCGCGTAGGCTATAATAACCTGTATGAAAGGGGACCAGAACTTACGATCAGTGATCCATGACTGCGTACGCAGGTCAAATCGCGACGCCCGTGCAGCGGTAAAACAACACGCTTATATGATCTCGACATAGATTAGGTAGACTGCAGAGGCTTTTTATTTTTTCAAACGGCTGGAGGCACAGGTACTCTTCCACCTAGTCACCAGTTTTCAGTCAGTCTTGCATCTGTTTCTCGGTCGACGATGACATGTTTGGGAAACGTATTACGGCGGATTTAGTCGAGTTTATGCGGGATACAACTTTGAAATCGAACTGTGTTGTTAACCTGACTTGCGTTGACATGCTTCAGAACTGTGTGTACTAACAGAGAGATTTATTGTTAAAATATGAGACGTGAACTGAATAAGATCTTGCCTGCTAGCGAAAGTGGTCGTGTTATTGCCTACCAGATCAGACTTAGATATGCATCTGGCAGATGTATGTGTTTCAAGAGGACGCGAAGACGATCGAGAGTCATATTGAGATGGACTTAAACAAAACGAGAAATATTAAGCAACACTGGAAATAAATGAAGTCTAACTGGTAGTAGTCTGAGAAGAAAGCAAAACTCTATTATTGCTCACGGCTCCAACAATCAAACTAGAACAAATGGATACTGACAGCTTTGGAAAATGAAACCCTCTCAATACATACACGTAAAAGGAGTGAATTTTCTTCCATAGGAACTGGTTTTGACTATATTCAAAGGAAAACCTCAGTGTGTAGCGTTATATGATTTAACTGCTGACACCATAACATCATAAGGTCACTGTGAAGTGTGGATGGTCAGAATAACCATTTGCCTGACTGACTATTGTTTTCACGAGAATGCCCCATGGGAATGTCCTCAGATGACCTCTAGGTATGTCACTGGATGAGGTGGCTGCAAGGATGGAGTCAACCCTAACGATCCTGTCTTACCGAAAACTACATCAGCCAGAAATTTTCTTGATACCACCACCCCAACCTCCCAGTGGGATTTGGAGGAGCACCCTGCATAACAAGCCTTTAACGCCCTTTGATGCATACAATAAATAATGGATCCCGTGGATGGCAGAGGGGTCACCGAGTTAATAACATATGTACCATTCAAGATGGCTGAGAAATCAGAAACAAAACTAGAACAAGCGCAAGCGGCCGGCCAAAATATTGTTCCAATGCACAGCAAAATGTCCCGAGCCGTTGAGGTCATTCATAAACTTTCGCATTACATTTTTTACCCTCTATGGATTCAGCCATCTGCAATCAACGCAGAACGCCTCGAATCACACCTGTCTGGGCTATGGAATATCCAGGTATATGGCGATACTAACTTCTGTTGTTGGTACAGTAATGGACAAGTTTATGAAAATACGACAGCACTATCTCCAAGACAGATCCAACCAGCTTGTAGTGGTAGTACATCTCGGATGCAATGGGAGACAGATGTTAATGCACGACTTCCTCGAAACTACCTTAGACACAACACTTGAGAAATCGAATCAACTAATCAGAGCTGTTAAAGACCAACTGTACCGATTAACTTTTCGCCCGCGAAACATAGCTTCGAGCAGGTATATAGATATTGTGTTTGTGTTTTATTCTGTAATTGTTTGTCTTTTGTCTTGTTTTTATAAAATCTACAGACATGCGTGGAACTAATTTCAAGCGTAAGATAAGTCTACTTCTAGGTCATCATGTTCAAAGGCAGGCTAGCTATTCGTGCTACTTAGACTTTTGCAATTATGGACTCGAATCCGAACAGGTAATCACCCTGCGTGTAAATTGATTTCGCAAAATGACATACACTGTCGATGACCTCTGTCTTTCAAACGCGTCTCGACTTTTGGAACTGAGTTTAGAGTTGCCAGAAGAAACTTTATTTCGATAATTAAGACGACGGAACCCTCCAAGTCAGTAATTTCGGAGTTCGGCAAAGGCTGCGGGCAAACGGGGAACGGACTTCAAAAATGAGAGTAATAAAATTAATACAACAATGGTATAGACATTAAGGAATTCTTGAAGAAAGGTAAACGAAACATATAAAGATTATTTAGGCCTACAAAGATGACAATATAGATGTCAGTGCATAACTATACTTTTATTGACTTACTGGAGATAAAGATAATTAAAGACTGCAAATTATTTTTCGTACAAGACTTATGACATGACTCCTTTTTAAATGTACATTTTCGCCTTGCACAGTCTGAAAGTCGCATGCGGTATCACGGGCGCCATAGCACCAGCGCATTTTTCCAGCAGAAGTATAGCACATAATTATAGGGATGCTGGGAGTGAGTACGACCTTTATAAAGAGGAGAATGTTATGTTTGGAGCGAGTAGGGTATGACTTTATGCGTTGGTGGTGGGGTGTTTGACATTTGGTGTGATTAGAGTATGATATTTAGAGATATACGTATATATGACACTTTAAAAGATATAAAGGTATTATCTGTACTAATTCGCCTATTAACAATTAGGGTTAGGATTAGAGTATGTTGTTAACTGAGGTTTGTGGAATATACATGTATTGCACACACACACACGTGTGTATGTGTAAAACGAGACGGGATCGATTTCACGTTTGAGAATTAAATTCCAGTAGAAAATATCCCACAGATCTGACTTTCACGACAACGTGTAGTTTAGAGCTTTACTTTTGGTCTTGTGGATGCACACTTTGCGCTTGCATTCTGAAATCTAAAGTGTGTCCACCAACCCAGACTGACAATAAAAAAAAAAAAATCAGAGACGAGTAATAAATACACTGTAGTTAAAATCAAACAGTTGTACTGTTTACAATTCTTATTTAAAAAGTGTTTTTTGTTTTTTTGGAAACTGTAGAGATTAACGTGTTCTTTGAACAGTGCGTGTCAGAAGAAAGTCAAGCAAACATGTAGTCTAAGTGGTACATGCACTGTGTGCTGATCTCATGTGACGTCATCAGTCTCTCGCTGGCATGTTTTTTGTTTTCTTTCTTTATCATAGTTTTCGCGTTCATTTCCAAGCATAGGGAAGGGGGAATTTGTTTATCTTGGTCCTTTGCTTGTTTAATAAACAAAATCAATGCAGATGCTTATACTCTTGTCAGAACCCATATAAACCGAACCCACTACAATGATTCTCTCTCTCTCTCTCTCTCTCTCTCTCTCTCTCACACACACACACACACACACACACACACACTCATACATGCGCCGTGAATAATCAATGAACTACAAGAAACGAATTTAATGGAAATCCACGAGTAAGTTAAGATAAGCTGGTATGACTTCTAGTCTCTTAACACAAAAATCATTAGCTGATGAACAATGAATCGTAAAAATGTATGACAGTAAACACGTTTCGGTACATGCATATATGTATATTTACACGATCAAACTAAACAACAAAAATGTCTTTTAGCGGGAGAAAATAATCCCTCTGGCTTGCGTTACGCATGCGCTTATGGGTCGTGGGTGGTGGTGGTGATGGACAGAATTTCAAGTGTTCTGCAAACAGTACAACAGTATAATAATGACTTCTAAAAATTTCTAATTCGATATTTTCAGAAAATGCAAGACAAATTAAGCAACAGGTTGGTCTCTCAATAAATTTTTTCCAAAAAAATTTCAGAAATAAAGTTGGTATTAATATTTTAGTTTTAAAATAGCTATATTTTAGCTTGGATCAATCACGCCATGGGTTTTTTCTTTCTTTTAAGCTTAGGGGTAAGTTTTGGTAACTTAATTATAAACAGCTAGTTGTTCAGATAGCTGCCCTATATTTTCTATCGTTATCATAGGAAGACTACTCCAACGTCAGAACGCGAGAATAGACACAGTTACCCGACTTGATATCGACAATGTCAGTGGCAGGCTACGTACAGTTCAGCAGTAGCGTAAGGAATAAAGAGCAATTAACCTCTCGCTTTAACCTCAGGCCCGTCAGGGCTCCAGTCCAGCTGGTGGAAAATGCGGAGATGAGAATTTAGGCCCTTATATGTGCCCAAAACTTCTCCCTAGTTTAAGATGGCGGGATTTATCTCATGGATGGAACGCTAGCTGCATGAAACGTGTACTGCAAATTTTTATTGGATAGTTGAAAGTAGGCTAGGCCTATTAGACTATATCCAGAATTGCCATACAGGGGGAGGGGGAAATCGTTCTTCTATCAATGCACTCATCTTACCCACTGATGCTATTATCTCTTATTCCGAGGCCAAGCCTAAAATCCCATCCTATGCTCTAGTGCTCTCAAGTCATAGTAAACTCGTTAGTGATATATAACGAACCAAATATTACACTGAAGTAAAGAAAATTTAATTTTAAATAAAATTAAACAAGAAACTTAGAACTGTTTTATACAAAACAACGTGACTAAAAATAGCTGTGGCATTTGCGCTATATTTGCAAAAGGTGTGCGCTGGGCTGGATATTCAGATTTTTTTCTAATTCAGACACGTTCGTTGATTTCGCGACTAGGTATGACTCAGTCTTAGCCTAAATCAGTCATCCATAACAGTTAAGTCCTCTAAGACAGTGACATTGTTTTGGGTGTAACGTTTATTTATAATTACAAAACTCACTTTTTGTTGGACCAGACTTAATGGTAATGAATCACTCCCAACGGTCACATGTCACCTGACGATCGAAAGCTCACTGTGTTGCCATGTGTCACCACTTTTAATTAGTTTACTTCATATGCCAGTATATAGGTCTAAGGTTGAAATGGTACCGTGTATTTGAAGTGATCAGGATACAGGAATATCACCTGTTATTAATTTGGAAAAGACTCACGTTATTATGAGAATTACACTTGTGACTCATAGACATGCCACCTTTGTCTAGGCGGCTTCACGCCATACCGAGGTAAATGATCTTCCTTTCCCTATTTTGACATGCGTACCTCTGATTTACTCCACTCCCCAATTCAGGCTCTGTATTTATGCCACAAGTATACAAGAATTCAAATTGCAAGCATTTATTAGTTAAATTTATCTTTTGTTTTATAACATGGCCAATACCCCCAATTCATTAAATGTGGTCAGGGCAACATAATTGTTTGATACATAGGCCTAATATCATGACACTTTGTCTTTATATTTGTACTTTTTAATCTGACTGATAGATTTAATTTGTACTACACGCACACATAATAGGAATTAGGCCTATTGTTTTCTTATGGTGACGGTGTCATTGGTTTAATCTTTATGACTGAATGAATTACATAAATATGTGCAAATTAATAGAATATGAAAATTTTCACTGTAATTAATTTAATCTTTTTCAGTTTTAAACACTGTAACTGATTGAAGGGATCGATTCTTCGTTTACCTTATGTAATAGAAAATAAGAGTTGCCTCCCATCAAGCCGAAAAACATGGCGACTTTGTATGATCGTCTCAACAGCTTGTTATGGAACGAAAAGTGGTGGCTTGGGGACGATGCAAAATGGGAAGACTTTGTCAGCACAGATCCGAATGTATACTATCCAAGAGTCAGAGATATGAACTGGTCTATTGTTGTAGGATTTGCGCTGCTGTTTGTCCGCTATGCCTACGAAATGTGAGTGTTGACTTTCAAGTTTCATTGTTCAAGTCGTTGTATAATAATGTAACTTATATTAACTAGATATTATTTAGGCCTATCGTTTATAAATATAGCTCTCGTTCAAACTTCAGTGGTTAATTAATGCAAGTACTGATTTATTACAAATTATTGATATTATTTGGCAGATTTTTTTAATTTTTTTTTCGGTGAGGAGTAAAAATATTCTATTTCTAGATAAAAGTAAAACTAAAGACATGCCCTATAGGCCTATATTTTGATTTTTAAATTGCACTTACTTTATGTCCCATTGACATTATGTCACTCCCTAAGAATATGTATTGTAATCTGTGCATTCTAATTTCTGTGCCTTAACAATCGTAGTATATAAAATTATACTTGTTATTTATGATATATAGGCCTACTTATTAAAATATTAATATTAATATAATAATAATTTTTTCCTGACCCATCTGTATTCATCTGATTCTAACAGAACAATCAACTCCAGTAACTACTTTAATAACTTACTGTCTTTTAGTGAATTACTTTAATAGAGATTTGGTGGGTAGATCGCCTTTTAAATAGTTGTGGGTCTGATATTTTCTTGTAAACTATTGGCTGTGTTGTTTGCTGCTAAAAGTGATATATTTCACTTTGTTTAAAAAAATTAAAAAAAACATTGTCCATGAATTAAAAATTGTAAGTTTTATTGCATTTTTATTATTTTAAAATATTTATGTTAAAGGTATGTTTAAAAACACAAAGCAGCAATCACTCTTTGTTCAGTTTGATTTTACTTAATATATGATGATCATATGATACTTGTAAATTATTTGTTTTTATAATTAAATAAATTTTATTAAATGAAACTTAGAACTCAGTAATAGACTAATACTAATATACAACCCTCAAAAATCCCACTCACATTCACAAGCTCACAATATGCGAGTGGAAAAATGTCATATTGCAAGCTCAGAATATATCAAGTAGCCCATCATTGATCATAAGGTGAAATTTTTTTGCACAGAAAATTCATGATTTTATATCTGCTTTAAAAATAATTTAATTACTGGCAATCATTTTAGTGTTTACAGATTAGATGTTAGTTGTAATTTCTGAGAACAGAATTAGAATAATATTAATAATAGTGTGCTTAATCAAGTTAATGTTTGAATGTGTGCCATTTGTGGGAGAGAGTCATGCATAGAAGCATATTTGGTGCATAGAATCGATAGATATCCATATATTGTCAACTTTGCATCTGTACTAAAGTAGCTCAGCAATATTCGGATCATTTTAGAAGAATTGATTGCATCAGCAGCCAGCACCCTGTCCCTTTTCAGACATCAACTGTCTGATGTAGGTTGCGTTTTATTTTCTGCAGGCTTTGTTTTACTTTTAGGTTCATTTTTGGTTTCTTTTTGTGTTCATTTAAACACTGTCATTTATTCATCACCCATTTCTCTGGGTATCATGTTTGAATTATTAATTATTATTTATAGTGATATTTCTGATGGAGTTAAAAAGTCTAAATAATTTAAAACCTTCAGCATAATAAAAGATAATGAAGCAGTCAAATATATTTTCCCTTTTTTTAAAACATTGATACTGAAATGAAACTAATTGCAATGAACAATTATTGCCCAGCACACTACATCAAATCAGTGAATCTGTAGGAGCAGTCAAATCTATTGTTACAAGGGATGGATTATAGGTGTGTTGTTAATAAATTAACTCCTCAAATGCAAATAAAAAATCTAGGAGACACTGGCTGATTTATAGGTTAATTAAATTTTTTTATAAAAATGCAGTTATTACGTTAAACAAAGAAGTAATAAAGCTGAAGAATTTCTTATTATTAAAACAAAGACAAATATAGAGTCAGTTCTTTTTGTTTACTATTTATTATATATTCACTATTATTGTATTAAAAGCTGTCCTCTCTCTTTCCCTGCCCTTTTTGTTGACATTCTCTTGCTAGCGTGTTGGCATAACAACTTGCAAGTTAGTTAGGGTAACAACTTTTGATGGTTGATAATATTATAAATAATATTACTAATAATAATGATTTTGATTTATTAGTGAGTCTAATCAGTAATCATAACAATATAATCAAAACACTTTGTAATATTAAAACATGTATGGACACACAAGGTACATACTAACTTAAAGAACAAATAACATTCTTGAAAGTGGACCAGAAACAACTTAACAAGTGATGAAGCCAACAGATGTTCTTGAGAGTGAAGATAAGCTTGTATAGGGAAAAATATGTTTTCAGAATTTTGGGTGTGAGCTTAGAACTTTTAGAATAAGAAAATTTATTCCTGGGGCAGGACCCTAATACAAGGAAAAATAATTATATAATAATATATATATTAGATTTGTTTTATTGTTTTGTTTCATTTTTACTATTTATTAGTTCACTTGATGATGGGTGTCAGAATGCTTGATAATCTTAGGCATACAAGTATTTAAAATTAAATTTTCTTTCATGTCACATTTTAATATTTTTCAGTTGCCTTAGTGATATTTATTATTTACCTAATATTCTGTGTATCTAATATATTTTTGTTGTTTTAATAAAAAAATTAAAATCATTATATGCAGATAATTCATTACCTACAAATTTTATTTCTAATGTTTTAGAAAATGTCTTTAGAAAATTTAGCTTTAGATATTCACTAAAGGCTTTGAGATTTTATCCAGCTGAAATTTACGTTTATTTTTTAATGTTTAAAAAGGTAAGAATATATTTTGCCAGTTATGTGCAGTTATTTTCAAAAATACATTGGAAGTGTAAAGAGGAAAAAGAAGGCAGTGGATTTTTTTTTTATAACACTAAAACAGATCAGCATTATTTTCTTATTGTCCTACCTATACCAAAAAGTGAAAAACTTTTTTAATTGCTTCATTTTCTGCCAGACAATGTTCTTTAGGTTTTTATTGGTGATTTGGAGAAGACCCTCTAAGGATCATGCCTTTGTATTATTGACTAATTAAGTAATTTTGATAGTGGACTTGCTTGTTATCTGCTATAATTGTAACCCTCCAGAACAAAAGAAAGAAATCTATTGGATCTTATGAGTGACAGCTACTAATTTTATTGATAGTAATGATAGTTGATACCGATGATTAATAGCACAGTTAACAAACATTTATAATGTACAAATCATTTCTATTATTTTTTCAGACCATTTTTTTAAAATGCTTTGAAAAGTATTAGTGCAAGTGTTCATATTTCTAAGAAAGTTGGTCTTGTAGATTTAAAATAAAAACATGTTGAATTGAAAAATAAAATTAATTAGAATGTCATTGTTGGTAAAACTAATAAGGGTGATAAACATTTTCACTTTTTTTTTTTTATTATTAAAAAAAAATGGTTATCTGGTTCTATTTTAATAAATAGTTATATTTTGGTTATGCCTTTTGTGTTGGTATTTTACTATTATAAAGTGCTTAGAGAAAACATTTCTTAAAAAATAAGTATTTTGTTAAGTGATTAACATTCTTTTTATTATTATCATCAACATAATTGCCATTTCAGTCTTCTGAACTTAAAATACTAACTAGCTAGCTATTTATCTAAGAATGTTTATTTTGTTGAGTATTCTTTCTATGCTAACATTTATTTATAGCAAAATTGTTTTATTAAAACGTGAGGCTTTAAATATTTGATTATAATTGAACATTGGGCATGTCCTAGGAATGCTCATAAATATGTTCATAAATTATCTGTTCTTATTGGCATTGAAGATTCTTGTAAAGAATAAATATTTATCCACTCCTCATGATTTGGCATAAATTTTCCTACAGTTGGTAGTAATTTGTTCATGATTGTGCTTAGGCATAAACAGCATAAATACTTGCTTAGTCACTAGTGCCCTATAATTTGATGAAAAGTAGTTTTATATTTTATTAAAATTTGTTTATTTCATTTATTTCAATAAAACTTTATCACCAGTATTTTTTCCCCACGATACTAGTCCATCAGCACATAGTAATAATACTAATACTGTAATAGTAATTAGTATATGTTAATTGTTTCATTGTTCTCTTTCCAGGAAAGTTTCCTAGATTTGCACATTTTCAGTTAAAACAATGCTATGTAGGGCTCCATAAATCCTAAAGATAATCCTGAATTCACACCACATGGTCAAAGTTCATGATTTTCCATATATCGTTTACAAACTATTGCAAGATATATTTCAATAGTGTTAAGGTGTCTTTTCAAGGCTTTCAAAAGTGTTTGAGTTTTGAGAAAAGCATTGAATATTCCTTAAAATAGGGTACATGAACAATGTGTTTGTTGTAAATAAAAATTTAATCGAAATGTTTTGAAGGACATTTATTTGCTCTTTTCTCATATTAACGTACTTGTATTAAAGATTAATCATCCTTTATAAGTATGGCATTAAATTAAAATAATAACAGTAATATTAATAATGAGTTTTTTATCATTGATATTATTAACTATTCACATTTGCTAGTTTATATAAAATTACCTTATTTTTTTGTTGTGTGCAGTGTTGTAAAATGTTTCAACCATCCTGGTAATACTTCTAATACTTCCAGCTAATTTTTAAATTTATAAAAGAGTGCACTGCTACAGATATATATTTTTTCTTTTTATGGATCACTATCATCAGTATTGAATTGCATTAGTAATTTTTAAATTAATAAAATCAAATAACAGTTATAAGATTAAAATTTTCTCCATTGGCATTTTTTTAAAACATGAAGTTTTAGCATTTTCTTTTTACAATTTTAAAGTAAAAACCAGAAATTAAATATAATTTTCATAAATGTGAAAACATTAAAATAACACAGTTTTTTTGCTGTAAATTTCTTCATTAAACTTGTAGTTATAACTAATAAAATGGGCATGACTAAGTAAGGCATTCAAATATGATTGGTAATGGTATATTACAATTCAAATGGTTTTCTTAATTGGATGTGATTTTATAAGCTTATGACGTTATGTCACACTATGTTAAACTTACCTACTGCCCTTCATATTCACTACTTTTTATCAAAAACTTTACTCATCAGAGGCTAGGTTTAATCAAAGCTAATAAATTTTATTTGAAGAAGAATCATTGGGAGATTTATATAAACTATTTGTACTTGTATTTTAAATTATTTTTATTAAAATTATTTAGGTTTGTTGTTTATTAATAGTGACTTATGGTATATAATTTATCATATTGTGAATTTTAATTTTTTATCTCAAACTTTATATGATGGATATTGATATTTCTGCAATGATTCATTATATTTTCACAACATAATTAGATTTGTATGAACATTTATTCTTAATTTCAGGGTGATTGTTGTTCCTTTGGCCAATCAATTGGGCATTTATGAGCGAAAACAGCGACCATTGGCTCCGAACCCAACACTTGTGGCAGCCTTTAAAAAGCATAGAGGCAGATTACCACATGCAGAAATAGAAGTCAGTATTTGATATTCTTCCACTCTTAGTTATTCTGTTTCTTCTGTTTAAATGCTTTCAATACCTTTTCCTACCCATTCTCTTATTTCTTTAGTATATGGGTCACCATTTTCAGGATTTATTTTTCTTTCATTGGGATTTTGTTAATTTGTAAGGTAGAACTAGAAGGTTTCATCAATAAACACCTCTAACACTTGTTATTGGTTATTAGCTAATAGATTTATCCCTGGCTAAAGCATCTGATATTCTTTAAAGAATGGCTTTCAGTTTCTTTTGTTATTATTTGAAGTGCACCATAATCATAGGTGCCTTCTAGTTGACTTTTCTTTTGAGAATGATCTCATTATTAAAAAATATCTTTGCTTGGAAAAAAAAATGTTTTCTTTTTTAAAGTGCAGAGTAAAATCAGAGTTCATGCTTGAGCACTTGTAGACAATCGAAGAAATGCGTTTGGTTCAGTGAAATGGATGTAAGGATGCTCTATCACAACATTTCACTATAACTTTCAGCATTTCATTAGTGAACTGTTTTCTAAGAACATCATTCCCCACACTCTGTCTTCAGCTTCTTTTATCACAGGATTTGGCATTTATTCTTTTCCTCAGATTAAAAGAAATAATGCCAACAGAAAACATTTGATAACATGTGTGATAACATGATAAATTATAACATGTGTGATACTGCCAGTTACTGGAATTGATGTCTTGGTTATTATTTTTTTAATGGGTTGATACTACTACTTTACTAGTTTAGAAGTACTTTTGCAAATGTCAAGGCAGCTGGAATACCTGTATATAAATATCAGGAGTCTATTAAAATTGATGGATTTGATTTCAGTCAGGAAGTTTTCTTTTACCATATATTAATCAGTGCACTTGAATATATTCTATTGAAAGACATAAATTACAAACACTTCCATATTCATCTGAACTCAGAATATACCATTGCATATGGCTTTTTTATTTTGTTTCTTTTGGATTTTGAGGTGAAAAAAGCATTGGGATTTGTTGAACTAGATGTTTTACCAAATTATTTAAAGAAAATTTGAAAAAAATATTTATTGATCAGTATTGTTGACTAGAGTATAATGGGCATAAAAAGCAGACTTTTTCTTGTTTTACCTGAATCTCCCAGTTTACTGATTTATTATAATGCTACAACTGTGGTGATGCGAGAAGTATCTACTGCAATGTATAAATGTAAGAAATACACTTCACTCCATTGATATATGGTGGCAAAGTATGCTGACTACATCATGAAATTTCTGATACAAGGAAGTTACTAGAAATTGCTGCAGTTGTTGTTCTGCTTGAGGGAATAATATGGCGGAGCACCAGATAGCCTTGAGAGAATAGCAGCTAATTACTGCTCTACAATGTGAGTGAGAGGGAAACACGTGGAATCGACATTAATAACGTGAACAATAAACTTGTGACTTTGTTATGAAAAGACTGTTGCGGCTTTGCCTAGACAAGGTTACAGAGAAACTTTTATTAACCTCTAATAACTCCATTTTTGTTCTCTGGTGGTGTTGATGTCACATATTATTTGTCCATCATGTGATGCATGGAAAATTAAAATGAATGCATTGCTAGGACCAGAAATGAATTTGTTTACATGCCACCATCAAACTAACATACACACACACACACGCACACACATATATTCTTTAAAGAATAAATGTATTACATTTGTTTGATGTATTATTATTTAAGTAAAATTTTCTATGACCTTGTGAAAAAAATAATTCAATACCGATTTACATTTAGATGCTGACAATTTTTATTTTTACTTTTTTATTTTCAGAAATTGTTAAAGCAGACCGATATGACAGAAAGACAAATACAAAGATGGTTTTTTAGGAAAAGAATTCAGTCATCACCATCCTCTTTGTACAAATTTAAAGAATGCAGGTTAGAATTTCATTTAATCAATGGCCCAGTTCTCATTGGAATGAATTTTTTTTTTTGACTTTGACTAAGTCCGAAATTCATTAAATGTATAGTTTCAGTATTGTCAGAACTGTGTCTGGCAGCAAATAGTTTCTTTTTTTGTTTTAAAAATAAAATGCTAATACTGTACACTAGAAGTATTTTACCTTCACTGCTTTTAGATGCTGTAAAACATTTAGCAGAAATAGTAATATAAAGAAGACATAAAACTCATATACTCTGATTCTGACTAACTTAAAAAAAATTGCTTGAATTTAGGGCATCACTTGCTTGTTTGGGAGGATATCTATCTATTGAGTGATATAGTTTTTATCAATGCAATATGGGTTATACATGTACATGTTTATATTTTTTAAGAAGTAGCAAATATATTTTCCTTTGAATTGTCAAGAATTGATAATTGCAAAATAACCTCCAAATGTGAACTTTAATGTTTTTAATTTGTATAGTGGTTTGAATTATAGTATAATTTATAATTATAAATTGTTTGTATTATCAAATTGATAAACCAGATGATATTTTTGTTTCCTAAACAGTTGGCATTTGCTGTTCTACACTTTAATATTTACTTTTGGAATGTGGAGCCTATGGGATGTAAGTGAACATTTGCTGTGTATAATTCCTCTTTTATGATTACAAAGATGAATAATCTAATTAAAGTGTTTTACTTTTAGAAAAAATATCCATGATGTTGGCATTAGGTTGTAGGTTTTTAAGATTTACATTATACAGTGGCAAATAAAAATATAATCTAATTAAAGTGTTTTACTTTTAGGGAAAGTAGTCATGCTGTTGGCACTAGGTTGATTAGGGAAAGTATCCATGCTGTTTACACTAGGTTGATTAGGGAAAGTATCCATGCTGTTTACACTAGGTTGATTAAGGAAAGTATCCATGCTGTTTACACTAGGTTGATTAGGGAAAGTATCCATGCTGTTTACACTAGGTTGATTAGGGAAAGTATCCATGCTGTTTACACTAGGTTGTAGGTTTAAGATTTACATTGTTATAATGATAAATAATCTAACCAAAGTTTTAGGGAAAGTAGCCATGATGTTTGCACTAGGTTGTAGGTTTTTAAGGTTTACATTGTTACAGTGATAAATAATTTAACCAAAGTTTTAGGGAAAGTAGCCATGATGTTGGCACTAGGTTGTAGATTTTAAGCATGCTGTTGTTGATAGATTGTCGACTGGTTATATTAGGGTTATGTTGATATAATGATGAATAATGTAATAAAAGTACTATAGGCACAGCAATCACGCTGTTACTAATAGATTGTAGACTGTATTATATTTACATTGATACAAAGATGAATAATATAATGAAAGTCTATAGGCACAGAAATCATGATGTTGGTGACGGTGTTGTAGAACTTATCTAAATTCAATACATGAGCTACAGATTGCCCAGAATTTCATCTTTGTGGTAAAATAAAATAATTTCAGGTTTAATTTGAATGCATCTTTAATTACTTTTTAATATTTGTAAATATAATTTCAGGAACATTTTACTATTACAAATGACATAGAATTAATGTTTTCAGAATTTCTGTTTTCAGAAATCATGGCTTAGGGTGACAGTAAACAGCTGGATTGGCTGGCCAAAACAAGTAAGATATCTAATCTTGTTGGGATTCCAAAGAATATAAATATATTTTACTTACTAGATGAAAATAATGTTTGTTTTTGCTTTTATTAAAATTGGCAGTGAGAAAGAATATTTTATTAGTTTTACTTTAGAAACACCTTTTTCTACACTGTCATTGGAAAAAACCTGACTGAATTAATACATTTCTGTCAAGCTCCTCTCTTTTGGAATAGAATCTACAAATTCCTGTTTTTTGACTGAAAGTGTGATTCTTTGTTTTAAATTGGTGTGTAGATTTAACATCAGTTTGCACTTCAATTTAACATTTGTTGATGATCATTAAGATCACTAATTCTAAATTAAGATATTTTTTAAATAATTAAGTTATTATCAGTTATAGTCATATCTAGCAGTAGGAGCTAACTCTTCATGAACAACCCTTTTACTGATTCTTGCCTTCTATAATCACATTATAGTTCATTACATTTCTTTTAAGTTTTGATTTTAAAAAAATAAAAAATTATAAAATCTGTGGCAAACAGTCTAGTTAACACAGCCTTGTTATTTATTTCTGCCTATTGTCTTGTGGCAGAGAAAAAAATGTTCAGAACACTTTACCTAATGGCATCAGTTTACAATGTGCATCTCTTCTTTCAAATTATTGAAATATTTACAAATGTAATAATAACTACTGGTCTTGAATGAAGAAAAATAAGGTGTTTTAGGTAAATACTTCATATTTGGATCAAAATTCTATATTTTATTAAAATAAAACTTTAAAATTGTAATTTGACATGCCATTTATTATTACAGTAGGTTTTTTTAAATTTGCCAACTCATAATAATTTAAATACATTATCAAACAAAAAAGATATTTTGAAATATTTTTTATAATATACTTTTGTTATTAGATCTGAAAATAATGTTTATATTAAGAATTAAAATCTAAGAAACCACACTCATAGTCAGGATTGCATAAATTAAGGTCATATGCAAGACAAATGAATACAAAAAATGTTGTTGATAACAGTAGTAGTGACTGAAAGCTGTAGTTTTATAAAAGCTAAAAGATTAGAATTGCTTCCAAACATTTTTTCGGCTTCGGACATCTTCAGAAACACATAAGCCTGTGACTCCAAATGAGAGTAGAGAATCATGACATACATTTATAAGGTAAGGTTTTAAGCAGTAATGAAGAGATATCTCAAATCTGTTATAAAAAAGGGATTAGCTCTTTATTTGAGTCTGATGAAACAGAAGAGTGAAAGTGATTCGAAAGGATACATTCTGACACATTGACAACATTGTAAGTCATTTTCAATGAAAGCAGATTTTTCAATAGGTTTTCTAATTTGTGTTTTTTTAAATGATGTACATTTCAAAGACTTTGGTCACTAAGCAGGCAGCTTTGAGCATGACTTCCAAGAATTTACTTATTTATCGACAGAAAACTGCATTCTTTCAGTTGTGGATTTGCTACAGATCTCATTTCTTTGGCAACATAATTGTGAAAAAGTATAATATACTGAAAGATGAAAACCACTTTAATGAAATGACAAAAACAATGAAACAAGGCTTTATTATGCCTCTCATTTGATGTCATGTATACAAGGTCAGAGCTCTATATGTAGAATTTCTTCAAGATCACTTGATTCACACTTTTTGAGCAGTCAAACAAAAGCAGCTAGAATAGCTGGTTTCTTTTAACTTCCTAAACAGTTCAGATATTTTTTTAGTTTATTCGATCTTTTGTTTTTAATTGGTTCCAGGGTTTATATAAAATAAATTGATAAGGGTTTGAAGAAAACAATATTTACACTTTAATAGAATGCTTCTTCAATGCACCAGTGAAATATTTGCCAGTTGATATGACTAACTACTTTATCCTGTTTTTGAAAGACATTTGTTAACAGCCTGCAAGGATTGTTTAAAATTTTATTGACTTAAATAGTGCTATTTTATTTAAATCACAAAATCTTTAAATCAGAAAATTACCAGTCTTGTACTCATACTAGCTGAGAAATTTTATTAAGATTTTATTGCTGTTTGTGTTAATGCTTTTTTCTCCATAAGTATAAATTTAAAATATGTACAGTTGTAAGTTAATTTCTTGAGACTTCTGTTTAAATGGTGGGTGGGGTGATTGATCTATCTGAGAAAATTTTCTGTAATGCTTGATCTTCTTTCTTGTCTTTCTATTATACTGCCGAAATTGAGAATTTAATGTTTTAGCTTAAATAAGCAAGCAGCAAGTCATTATGCTGGTGTTTTGTTTGTTGCAGCACATCGACACAGAAATCTTCTGGTTCTATTTGTTAGAACTAAGTTTTTATTGGAGTCTGCTCTTTTCTATTCTCTTCCAGAAGGATTACCAAAAAAAGGTAAGTTATAGATTAACTTATTCCTTCAGCACACCAGGCATATATACTAATAATACCATTCACTGAGATGGAGCGCATATCAAACTAGTGGAATATTTAGGTAAAAGGGAGATAACTTGTGAAGTCTAGGATGATGATCTCTAGTTTGACTGGAAGTCTTGGTGGGCCATCATTTCAGTTAAGGAAACGAACAGCTGCCATCATACTCACTCTGAGATATATATATATATATAGTCTGCATTTTAAACATTTTCTTATACACACACACATTGTTTTATATAACCACTCACACACAAACACATTAAATAAATCAACAGACCCTCCAGAAAAATCTTCAGGTGATGTACACACATTTTTTCCCAAGATGCAAACATAAAATCATATCATGCCTTTGTTTTGTTTTTTAGTCAACTTTTATTCCTTCTTGAGGCTAATAAAACTACCAATCCTGATCGAGTTTATGCATTTTATTTTTTGTTGTTCCTTCTTAATTGGTGGTAAAGATTGGGGAAGGTGTAAATTATATATCTCTTGTTTTACATTGTTGATTTTGGCTTTTCTGTAAGGCTAATAGTAAGATTACATGTGTGTTATATATCACATTAAACCATGCTATGTCATATTTTACCAGGCACCCCAACCCAACTCTTATCAGATGATAAAGAACCAAACTGCTGCTTTCATTTAAAATCATTTGATTCAGTTTATTCTCAAGCAATGAAGTTTTTAGTGGGACTATTGTTGTTGCCATTGCTCTGGGTACATGATGATCACTTGTCAGCCTTGCATGATCATGTAATGGCTTTCAGGATTTCTTTCATTAACCGATATATCTTTTCTTTACTCTTAAAATTTTATTATCTGTTAACATCATAATCCTCTGTCTGTCTGCCAATATAATCAGAGAGGATGTGTAGGGGTGGGTGGGGTGGATAACTATACCTGTTTAACATCACTGTATTCAGTTTTGTCATGGCTGCAAATATATTATTGAAGAATATTTTATAGGCACTTGGATAGAATGCACTTTCCATCCTTTCAATTTTTATCAGTCTTTCTCTCTTCCTCATTGAGATAGAATTTGTGTCCAGGCTTTCTGTTTATTTTTTAAAATGTAAGCAAGATACAATAAAAGAAAAAGGATTATTTAACAACCTTTACACATGTTATTTTTAATATTTGAAAGCAATATCAGGTATTAGTTCTAGATTATACTGTTTATTTTTTATTTTATTTAACTTTTATATTTATAAAACTATGTATGTTTACAAATTTAATTTAAAAAATTCTTTAAATTAACTTTATTTGGATCATTGCTGAAAAAGTAATCTGTCTAGTTATATATTAAAAAAATGAAATTAAAGGTGGATTTTTTTTTTTAACATGCCTATCAAAATTAGGACAATTAGTCTAATATTAAAACTTAAAAATTAGAGCAGTTAGACCTTCATCCATGCATAAATGTTTAGCTATGTTTAATAAAGACATGTCAGATTTTAGGAATATGGAATAAGTAGATCCATTGAAAATGGACTACCTTGTTTATGAGAATGTATGTACCATACTCCTGTGGTATGTATGAGATAAGTATTCGTGAAAAATGTGTTTTACTCAGAAAAATGCATCATTTTGCTTGAGTATAGAACATAAATGAAATAATTATTCATCACTGTCTCATTCGTATTGATTACATGTTGGATTGCAGGACAAGAATGAGATCTTTTTATTCATTTATATGTACTATGTTGAATTGGCATGTTGTGTATTTTTTATTTCAGGACAAGAATGAGATGATAATTCACCACTGTGTCACCATTTTGCTCATTTACTTTTCTTGGGCATGCAACTTTGTCAGAGTTGGCACGCTGGTGTTGGTCGTTCATGATGTTTCAGACCCTTGGATGGCTGTGAGTGTCACACTTCCGACATTCTTTTAGCATAGGGTGTTAGCTACTTTTGTAATAATAAGACTAAAGTATATGTTTAACACTTTTTGTATTTATTTTTAAACACACTAAATCACCACATATAAGTGGGTGTGGGATAATAAATTATATCAGTTCTTTAAAATGAAAAACCATATATAAATCAGTTGTCTTAGGCTTTGTTGATGCTACTTTTTTTTCCATTTAGGTGGCAAAAATGGCAAAATACAGCAAACATCAGACAATATGTGAGGCCTTCTTTGGCATCTTCATCATTGTGTGGATCGTTTCACGCTGCTTTGTCTATCCTATTTGGTAAATTGCAATGTCTCATTTTACAATTAACATGCAGTATTGTTATTTATTATTTCACATTTTTGCTTCTTTTTTAAGTCTATTTACATTTTTAAATTAAAAGATGGGTGTGTGGTATATTTCTATTCTCATTTTCTGTCTGGTTTTTATTTGTAGTTTGTTCATTTGCTCACATTTTCATTCAGTTTAGGTCCATGTCAAATCTTATTTTTGTTCACATTACCAATCTCTGTTTTTGTTCAATCTTGTGCATGTGTCACAGCCACCCTTCTCTTTGAAGAAAAGGGTTGGTGGCTAGTCGACGCCACGTAGGACTTAAATAGATGTTATTACAAATCCACACACAGAATAACAAAATGGTTATTTGGCTCAAATTTTATTTTGCATGTAGGTTACATATTGCCAACATGTTTGCATTTGTGATTGCATATGGGTAAGGGTGAAGTGTAGACAGCACAGACGACACAATGTGTAACAATGACCACAACCGTTCTTTCAAAACCATAGACAGGAAAAGTCTCAATATCAAAATATAAATTCAAATTTATTATTCTATGGGTTTCCTCTCACACATTGGTTAGTCAGCCATCCACAACTCACACTCGTGGGGTATGGGAAAAGAAAAGAAAGAAAAGAATGATGAATGATGAAATAAAATAAAAGAAATACAAAACTCAAGATTCTTCCATGCAGTACTACTTCTAAAATAGGCGAAACATTATTCAACATAAAATAACAGTCATTATTTAAAAGTTCTGGAGCCACTGCCCCTATATCAAACTTCAATAGTTCAAAAGAAAACAATGTCATTTGACTTTCAAGTCCTTTTCAACAGTCACATCAATATTTTCAAGTTAATCTTAAAATGACTCTTCACTGTTAATAAACTTTAAACTTAAATCTACATTTTATTTAAGGTTTAATTCTTAATTAAGATTCTAGGCTTTAGTTTTAAGTTTTATGTTTATAGTTCTAAGTTTAATGTGCTCTGAGATTCCTTCCATAATTAGTAATTTTCTACTCACATAGTTATTGTCACTCTCTCTCCTCGTGCTGGGGGGTTTGAAGATACACAAAACACAGTCGATGTCTCTATTATGTGGTTCGCTCCCTGGAACCCAAGTACAGCCGTCCCGCTGCTACTCTCATTAGGCCTATTTCTCAACTCTTGTTTTTTCATTACTTCTCGTTCTTTTCACTACGTTTCTCATTTCTTCTCTTCTCTTAACGGTCGTCCTCGCCATTATATACTGCGACATGCCTCACATGATCGCTTACTGCCTATCTGCAATATCTCCCAGCACCATGATGCTAGACTTCCATCAGTCTATTCTTCCACTGCCTGGAAAATAGGAAAGAGTGCTCTGTCCCAGCAATCCAGTAATAGCTGTGCACTAAAAGAGTTTTTTCTTTTATCTAGCACCAGCAACTAGTTTTTCCCATTGATGTTGAGTAAAAATAAATAAATAAATAAAAGGAAAACCATCATTTGCAACATTAACAGAAGCATTGACTATGCGTATGTGAACGTGTTTGGGTGTGCATGCTTGTGAAGAGCGTACATCAGTGGTGCACAAACTCCGGCCCGCGAAGAGTGGCCCACCGATGTCCAACGAAAAAGTCAGTTGTTTACTCATACACTGCGCATGATTTGAAACAAAGCAGCACCTCCTGATCAAGATTTCTACAATGTTGTTGGTGATGAACGAACAGCTCGAATTGAATCTCTGAGGCGTTCGCTGAATTGCCAACAGAACATTTTCTCAAAGCAGTCAGCAGATTTTAGTGCAGCGTGAGGTCAGTTAACGAGATTTCGTTGATGATTGCAAAATCTGACCAGACCTTTCACTGATGGTGATTTTGTCAAGCAATGTATGATTACTGCATCAGAAAAGTTGTGTCCAGAAGCTGTTCGCAAGCTGCAGATGATGGCTTTGAATCGTATGACAGTTCAATGAAGAATTTCACACCTCTCAGCAGACGTGACAAGATAGCTTGCAAACAAAGGAGCCAACTTTAACATGTCCACAGAATACCAGCTCGAACTTACTGATCTCCAGGCATCTGATGAATTGCATGCTACTTACTGCGAAAACAGTTTGCTTGACTTCCACAGAACATTGCCTGATACTTTTGCTAAACTGAAAGACAATGCGCTTGTCCACACCAGCATATTTGGCAGCACATATTGCTACGAACAGGCTTTCTCACAGATGAAACTGAACAAAAGCAACACCCGTGGTCAGCTGACTGATGATAATCTTGAAGCAATTTTGCATCTTTCAACGTCAAACATCAAGCCGGACAATTTGAAGCTTGCAGATGACATGCAGCACTATCCATCACAGTGACTTTGTGAAAGTTGACATATCATAACATTTTTAGAATGAGTCTTAGTATGTAACTTCTTTGTCGTAATTATAGTCTTAATCGTTATTTGTGTGTTCTTAAATGTGATGTCTATCTTGTATGGGATGATTTTGATCTTCACATTTTTGTGGCCCCCCGATGGTTTTGACAAACCAGATTGTGGCCCCTGACTCAAAAAGTTTGTGCACCACTGGCATACATAGTCTCATCATATGGCCACCCTTCTTTTCTTTCCTTTTAATTTTGCCACATGAAGATGTACTCTTCTGTATCTTTCAATATAAAACATTTGAATCATGCACAGCAGGCTATAGTATTATTTTTTATTTTCTCACTGGTTTCATAATTATTTGTCAATTTTCAGATTGTCATGTTTATGCTTATAACATTATATGTTAAAAGTGTTTGCTAATCACGTAGGATGCTTTTTCTGTCTCCCTAGGGTTTTGAATACTTCAGCTGTGGAAATACATGACTATGTTACAACATTTCCAGCATATTGGTTCTTTAATGGATTGTTGTTCGTGCTGCAGATACTTCACATTATGTGGACCTTCCTTATTCTCCGTATAGCCTTCCAAAAGGTCAAGCATGGAGCAGTAAGTTGAACCTTTTTTGTAAATTTGTCTTCTGAAGTTTCTCACTTTGTGTGCAGCACTCATTGTACAGAGTTATTTTAATCATAAAAATTGTATATTTCATGCATTCATTAGATTTAATCATAATGATTGTGTGGCGGAGTAAATTTGCCTATCCCTAAAATTAATTGATTAATTGTTGTTCAAATTGTTAAATGTCAGTGATCCGACCTTTTGCACTTCTTATGAGGGTATATTTTGTAAGGTCAAACTTGGAAGTAAACAACTCAGGTGGAGAATGTGTTAGAATTTTATGATGCAATCTAAGCTGGTTCCAACTGGAAGAGTAGTTTTTCTAACTAATATAGTCTCACACTTGTTTATAACAAATTCATCCAATGGGGATAGACTGAAAGTTATTTTGTTGAAGAAGCTCTATATTCTAATCACTTTGATTTTGACAAAACTCGAGTCCAGTCATAAAGCTTATGGTAAGTTAACTGACTGATAAAGAAAGAATGGACTTAGAAATATTTTATACATGTTTGCTATTGATCTATGACTTGAACTGGAAAATGCTTTATGTAATTGAGCCATTATTTCTGTGTTCACTAATTTGATTACATCATGCATTATACCTATCAATTTTGAATGATACTATATTTCTTATGCTGTATGTGTATCAGGCTAATGAATATTGTTGCAGGCTTGTCAGTTAAGAACGTTTGTAAGAGAGAAAGGAGTTTTAGAAATGAAATATGTCTATATTCATCTAGTCATTTGGCTGCTGGTGTATATGCTAGGATAAACTGAACAATTGTCCAGTTAATCAAACATTAATGTGAAGTGATGTAAATGTCAAAGCTCTTTTGATTATATTCATTTGTTGCATATTCAATTGGTGATTTAATAAACTTATTGTTAAATTTATTAACTTTCTTATACATAATTTATTGATAACCATATGTTGGAAAGATAGTGGATGGATGGGGGCTTACTAAATACAGATTATAAGACAGATTTATCTTCTCCTTTGGTAAGAAGTTTTCCACCTATGGAAATATTGTGTGATGGTGAATGTTTGTCTTTAATGTTGTGGAGAAGAGAAAACATTTACAGCACCTGCATATCCGCCAAGTGAGAGAGACGAGTGATGTCTTCTGGAGAATTATTAATAACATAAATTAAGATTCTCATCACTTGTAATTAGCTGTGTATGATTAGTTAATAATAATAATCATATACAATAACTAGGGTGGCATATCACAGATTGTATATTTCATGCACTCATTAGACTTAATCAAAATGATTGTATATTTCATGTTTTCTTCAGAGTTAATCTTAATGGTTATATATTTCATACATTCATTAGACTTAATCATAATGATTGTATATTTCATGTCATCTTTAGATTTAATCATAATGATTGTTTATTTTATACATTCATTAGACTTAATCATATGATTGTATATTTTATGCGTTCATTTAGATTTAATCATAATAAGACTTAATCATGATTATATATAATATGCGTTCAATAGATTTCATAAATATTGCACTGTTCTTTTAGATACATGACTCCTCCTCTCCTCAACCAGACTTTTTTCTTTTCTTTTTTTTTAAAAATGAAATGTTCTCATTCTCCTACAAAATTATTCTCATTTGTCAGGATTTACCATGATTTTGTCTTAAGGCACCTACTGCATTTACACTTTGAGAATGTCTTATTTTATGGGAGGAATGAAATTAGAGATATAACTAGCATTTAATAGTTTTTATTTAATTCCTCTTTTCAGCTTCAAAAAGATGAGCGCAGTGAGTCAGAGAGTGAGACAGACGAAACTTCCAATGATGAAGATGAAGAAGTCCAGGCTTCAAAGCAGCCAATCACCAATGGCAACTTAAGAAACACAGCTCATTCTAGGCTTACTGTAAAGTAGGAATTGGCAGCCAAGATGCCTTATGGTTTATGCTCATTTGCTTCTTGTTTTGTTAATGTATAGTTTGAAAACTGTGCTTTTTCGAAATATTTTATTTAGGTTGAAGAAACATACAACAACTCCATCTTGAATCTGTCACTTTCTTTTATTTAGCAATGGTCCTGTGGTGTGAATCAACACTGGGCAAAGAAGATGGTGTTTTATAAAAATTCCAAGTTGATCCATGTATTTAATTGGCAAGAGTTTAATGGTATAAATTGCTCAGGTCAAAGATGGGGCTATCACCTGAGTCCTCAGCCCATGAATTGCATTGAACAAATCAATGTTCTCCATAAATTGCTTTTTCACATATATCAAGGATATAAGGTTTTCTTCATTTGTTAATTTATTAGGCCACCACTAAGTCAGTCACCTATCAGTGACCTGATAAACAGATTTATTAAATATATGTATATACATATTTAAATATGTGACTCTTTGTGTCTTTATTGGGCACTTGTAACTGTATATTGTATCTTTCACAGTGCTCCCTGGTTCACTTGGACTTTGGCTTAGTAGGGCAACCTGCAGTATAAGTCCTCCCCACATTTGGCTTAGTAGGGTAACCTGCAGTATAAGTCCTCCCCACAGTTGGCTTAGTAGGGTAACCTGCAGTATAAGTCCTCCCCACATTTGGCTTAGTAGGGCAACCTGCAGTATAAGTCCTCCCCACAGTTGGCTTAGTAGGGCAACCTGCAGTGTAAGTCCTCCCCACAGTATAAATGAAGCTATTTCTCAATTCAAATATTTTTTTAAAAATTATATATTGCTTAATACTTATGTCACTTAAGACTCACAGTTTGAGGCTTGTTTATGCCAGTTTTTCAATTTTTCAATAGTTGTTTTCCATTTCCTCTCATTTAAGCAAGTAAATGCCTATTAAATACAAAGTACTGAAAATATAATCATTGGATCTAATATATTTAAGAGTATAATAAATTAGTCTAATGTATTAAAGAGTATAATTAAAGTTACATGTTACAAATAAAATTAACAAAGGTAGCATCAACTAAAAATACTTTAGTGACAGCACTGTTGACTATGACAATTCAGAAGGTCCACTTTGCAGGGGATTTCAGAATTCAGTGTAGGGAAATACATGGTTCTATCTGAATCTGTTGTATATAAAC
The DNA here is from genome assembly GCA_028829895.1 of Sinotaia quadrata. NCBI lineage: Eukaryota > Metazoa > Mollusca > Gastropoda > Architaenioglossa > Viviparidae > Sinotaia > Sinotaia quadrata. The sequence goes on from CM054180.1 coordinate 36,521,273, forward strand.
GGGTTATACCTTGGGAGCACTGATTTCATTTTTGTTGTTGTTTTTTGGTAACTGAACCAGTTTTGATTTTAATGATGAAACTAAGTGTTTGTGTTTACTTAGAAGAAAAAACATCATAAATGTTTTGTCTCAATAATTTTGATTTTTTTCATTACTGTACTTGATGTCCCAAACCATCTTCATTGATTTTGAATCTGTTGCATTTGAGGGTCTGGTGTATGCTTTTAGTTTGGGTTAAATATGTTTCATGTTACTGTGAGTCAGTAGGTATCATACACCTGATTTAAGCATCTGCACAGATAAAGGATCCTTTCAGTTTATGTGTGAGTGTTCTTTGGACATAATTTTATATGTGGCTGATGCCTCTGGTAGCTGCTTACTCAAATTTATTTGTTGAATTGTTGAAATATACAGGGGTTACAAAAACATTTTTCATCCATGGATCCAACGAGCTTTCCATCATAGCTTAATTACTGTTGGTATCATGTCTTTTGTGGTCTGGTGGGATTTTTTTTTCACTATTTAAATTGTGTGATATTGTTTATACGCTCAATAATGGAACTGTTCTTGAATGAGAATAATTTCTAGTCTTGCAATGACACTGTGAGGATTAAGGCAGCAATCTATCCTGAATATTGTTTCTGCCTAGATCATCTTTAGGATTACATTTACTTAATAATGTGACATAGGGAATCTGTTTATGTTTTTAAATTAACAAAATGAATGATACATTTAAATATGTGTGTGTGTGTGTGTGTGTGTGTGTGTGTGTGTGTGTGTGTGTGTGTGTGTGTGTGTGTGTGTGTGTGTGTGTGTGTGTGTGTGTGTGTGTGTGTGTTTGTGTGCATGTGCGTGTGTGTGTGTCCTATGACTAAACCTCAATGTGCAACTGTTTCTTACAGATATTTAATCTTTTAATTTAATTTATTCTGCTTGTGTGCAGCAGGCAAGGAAAATTTGCTTTGCTGATGTGAGTGGATTGTACTTGCAGGATATGGAAGCATGTTTCATTTGGAAGCCACTGAAATATTTCATCACTTTTGAACTCCAAATATAAAGTTGAAAGGAACAGATATTTACTATTGCTTTAATCTAAAAGTCCCATCTTAACGTTGAAAGTAAGTGGTTTCAGATTGTATTATAAGCATAGCAGTCCAATTAGATAATGATTCAGATTAGATTAAACTGAAGTTTGAAAAAAAAATAAATAAATAAAATAAAATAAATAAATAAATTTTAAACAGGGTTAAATTAATGCTTAAACATGAAAATCCACTCAAAAATGTCAAAGAAATCTGCTTAAGATTGTTTACATTTATTTTATGCTGTCTCTTTACTGAATTTGACAAATAAATGAATTTTATATTTGTTATTATTTATACAAAATACTATACTATTTGCTAATTGTAAAAAGTGGTTAATTATTTTTTCCAACATTTACTTTCCACATTACAAACTGCATTTTTTTTGTGGAAAGGCACTTTGAAAGTATCAATTACTTAATTAAACATGCTTGAAATATATTTTGGTGCATTTATTAATTTGATCAGAAAATGCATATTTGTACCTACAATATAATTCTTCTAGTTTGCATATCATTTCTCAAAAGATATAGTCACACATACCACAAAGTGGTATGATCTTGTCTGAGGGGAGAAAAATATTAGACAATCAATACTTGTAAGTTACTTGGCAGCAGGAGATGTGAGTGTTTTCATCCTGCACTGCACCCCTCAAAATTTAAAGCATTGAAATATATTTAGTATTTAAAATTACTTTTCATAATGGTGGACTTCCAAGAAAGTACATGTATTAGATAATTTGTTTGTAAATATAAATGTTTCAGTTTTTGTTTTGCTGTTATTATTATGTGAGTCGTAATTACAAATATATTGTCAGTGTTATTTTGTACATCATTTGTATGTATGCATGTAAAATTTTGTAGTTGGAGAAAGTTTTTAAAAAAAAAATTAATTGTTCTAGTGTTGATAATCAACTGCAAAATGATATTTTATATGCCAAAAGGCCAGTGCTTGAAAGAATGCAGTTTTAAATGTATTTTTTCCAAAAATCCCTGTCACCATTTGTAACTAGTGAATTTTGATTGTTTGATTCACTCACTAATGCAAGATTGAATCATTGTTTTGTTTATTTCATGTCCATTTTGACATGCTTTCGCTGAAGTTATTGCCAGAGATATTTCATATTTAAATTTAGCAATTAATGTTTTTAAAGTAGCCTGCAATCCAACAGAAAAGTATTGATAATAAGATGAATTCTACTCCAGGAGAGGTAATCTAACAGTTTGCATCATGCACAATTCTGTAGTATGTGCATTTTCATGATTTTTGCAAGTCTATATGTGTGGAAAAGTTACTGTAAAATTATTAACAATGTATATGCAAAATTAAATAAATCATTAGATTACTTACATCAAGAATTGTTAATTTGAGAGTAAAAATTATTATTTTTCCATTATGGACCCATCGTATAGGTGAATCAGTCATAAATGGGAAATAATTATGGGGAATGTCTCATTTTGTGACATTTTTCATTTCATGTCCTTGTTTATCAAGTTCTTATTCTGTAAATTCTGCAGAAGTGCACAAATAACATTTATTTTAAAAAAAACAATTGATATATAAAAATGTGGGTATTTTCCAATTTCTCCAGAATTTTTGAAAGTATACTTTTTGTGAGGTTTGTGGGACAAACACAAGAAAGGTAAAGATTTCAAAATATTCCAGTAATTTTTTCTGATCCTGACCATGAAACATAAATATACTCACTGTGTTTGGGTGTTTCTTTATTTTTTCTTTCAAAGAATGTAGATTTTTTTTTCTTATTCAATATGGATATTTCATATAGATTCATAATCTTTTGGGTTGTTTTTTTAGTGAAGTCACGAGGAAGACTCCTTGCCAAAGCTTGCATTTTTTATTGTAACTTTGGTGGGTGGGGGGATAGATCATTGAATCTGAAAACACTAATCATATATATATATATAATTAACTTCAGTGTAATTCTTTTTTACTGCTTTGCTCTTCCTGAACTTTTCCATTCAAGTCATAATGACTATATTTTTGGCAAATGATACTCTAAAGAACTGGTCATTATATAATCAACTTGTGTCTCTGTTTTTAATCGTATTGGTCTTCCTTTACTTTTCCATGTGAGTCATCTCTTAAGCTGATGATGTCCTAGTATCCACTTGTCATGAGAGGACCCTAGATTAATAGTTACTAGGATTTGGTGGATATTGTAATTTTCATGGAAAGTATGAATATATTGTATTTATAACTGTTTTGTGAATCTGTGAGCTATGTAATATGTATACCACACATTTATTTATAACCAGGATTGTTTTGTATTGAAAGCAATGTGGATCTCAAGGGACAATGTTGTAATTATTGAGGTTTCCACAACTGACTGGATGGTTTGACCTGCTTTTCTCAGTATTATGTAGATCATGGATTTCTTGATCTATTTACTTAAAGCTGAAACATACATAAATGTGTGGTAAAAACAAATGTTGTTGAGGTCAATGAGTATTTGTTATTTTCATGGCTAAGAATAGTCAATAGCTGCAAACTTTCGTCTACTTTGGTGGTAAAAAGGAAGCGTTGAATTACTGCTTCTTTGGTCTGTTGTTTATTCTTTCAGAGTTTTTTAGCAAGCTGAGGATACATAAAACCTTTGTCCAGCTCTTTGGTTTGTTTGGCTTTACTTAATTTGTTTTAGATCATCCCTAGAATGCATGATAGTTTGTGTGAGATATGTAGAGACTTTTAAAACCTATGTCCATCTGTTTGTTTGGCTTCACTTAATTTATTTTAGATCATCCCTAGCATGCTTGATAGTTTGTGTAAGATGCATAAACTGATAAAGACTACAAAACCTATGTCCAGCTGTTTTGGTTTCACTTTTAATAAAAAAATTAGATCATTCCTAGCATACTTGATAGTTTGTGTGAGATATATAGACTACAAAACTTATGTCCAGCTTTTTTGGTTTCACTGTTTAATAAAAAATTTAGTATCATCCCTAGCGTGCAGCATAGTTAGTGTTTGACAGTAGAGACTGTATAAAATATATGTTCAGTTCATTTGGTTCACTCAGTTTATTCTACATAATCATTCAGGACTGTTAGTGTTTGACAGATTACAAAAATAGAGACTGTATGCTTAAACTGTTTTTTTCAAAACAACAGCTAGACTTCCCCTTATTCCTACTCTGTACATTATTGTCACTTGTCCATTTTAAGTCCAATAACACATAAAAATTGAAAACAACTGTAGGATCTAAACCTTCCACAAACACAAATTCTAACTTCATTTTAACCTTTCATTGCTGAGTTATTAAACTCCATATAATATATTATTTGAATTGTTTTTATTATATAATTATATAAACCATTCGTAAAAGCTACACTAACTTGCTAGTTCTCATTAAAAAATTATGCTTTTGACAAAAGTGGGATCCAATAACATTAATTCAAATTCCGATAACATTAATTCAAATATTAAAAATTTGGAATAAGAGTAAATAATGTAAATACTTACATTTACAATGAAAGATTTTCTATATGTGAGCATTTATGTTATTTCTGAACAAATTCGGAATAAGAATATATTTAATTTAAGTAGATATATTTTAAAAGCAAGAAGATTTTTGTATAATGTGAGTATTTATATTATTTCTAAGCAATTATATATTAATAATAATTATAAGTACTTTACAGAACTAAATATTCCTCTAAGGACTAATAAGGGACATAATTGACTTCTGATCAAAATACACACTAGTAGTAGGACAGGATGCAAAATGGAACAAACATAAACAGAAGAGATCATAAGAGTAAAGATTGGTTACAGATATGAAAAAAAAGATGCATTTTTATGTAACTGCTGTTTTAGATGATCTTTATATGTCTGTTTCCACAACCAGCCAGGTATTCAAATGAGTAATTATTTTATTTTAATCACTATTCTTTCTTCTGAATGCCTGTTTTAAGATTTAGCTTACTGAAGATAATAGACCTTTATAGCAGACATGAACTGACATCGCCACCCTCTCTAATTTATTGCAATATTATTGTTTGGGGCTTGATTTTAAAAAATATAATATACATGTACTTGATTTTTGTAAAATTTGTAAATTAATGTCTTTTTAAATTATTTATATGTGGTGATTTCATTAATCATGTACATTTCTATGTGTCAGTAATGTTTGTTTTTTCCTATTGTTTATGACTCAGAGTTCAGTAAAGTTCTGATCAGGGACATTTTTGAACAGTTCATCCTTTTTATTTTTAATTTCTTTTTTTTTCTTTCTCAATTAAAATAATACAAAATTGTAAGTCACCTCACGATAGCACATTTATAAAACCTGCTGACTGCAGTCAGTACAGACCCATTCACCACTGAAGAGTCATAATACATAGTTTAGATTGTGAGACAGTAATACAACTTTAGGATGTAATTTAAACAATAATATAGCTTTAGACAATAATTTAGATAGTAATGAGTTTAAATTATAATTTATGAAGTAATATCACTTTAGATTATAATTTAGGCAGTAATTTTGCTTTACACTTTAATTTAAACAGTACACATACTTTTAGTTTTAAGTTAGGCAGTAATAAAGCTTTAGACAGTAATATAGCTATAGTCTAAAAGTAAAAATACCATTTTTGACTTTCTTGTGAAATAACTACCTTGCAGTCCTAAAGACTGGGTGAATTGGATCTTGTCTATAAGCTTTAACCTGCTCACTGTTATGGAATGTAGAGATTACTGTTATTGTAATAATGTAAGTTTATAAGATGAAAATTTCTAAATAACATTATGATTGACTCTCACACACTTGTCTCTTAGGTCCCCCCGTCCTCCACCTACCTTTTTTTCAAGTGCAATCATTTTTTTCTCACCTTTTTTAAAATGCATTTTGATTATATGTTTTTCTTGTCTAGTCTTGTATTCTTGGTTGTTTTTATTTAATGAATGTGCATATTATTTAGTTAACATGTCAAAAACAGATTTGTCCAGAGGATTTTCACCCATTATTGTTCCATACTGTTTTGGATTTGTGATTGCTAGTGTTCGAATGCTATCATCACTTACTAAGTGCTATGCATATTATGAAAGTGCATTTATATTGACTGCATGGCTGGTTATTTTATCGGGACTAATATTGATTCATAGTGTGGACCACAAGCAGCAATGAGTATGTCACTTCCTGTGTTCTGTTCTTGCTGGATTTCTTGATTAATTTTTGTTGTTGTTACAAATAACATCAGTTGTTATATGTTTCACTTGTTATAGAAAACTTGAAATTCATAATGTAGTTATGTACTAACACTCTTTATGCCAGATTAGGAACAGATGATGTTTTCATGACAAGTATATCATGTCATGTTTATTTCTTCACAATTTGCCTTTTATGAGATTTATGTCATCAATTTATATAAATAGTTAGGCAGATAACAGTTAGTTTTATTATTTTAATTTTACCTTAAAGGTAGATATGCATAATATGTTGAGTTTTTTGGGGGGAGGGGGCAAACTGGGAGAGGTGTTAAGTGTTAAAGTATATATTTTGTGTGGGATTTCTTTATATATAAATGTCCCTCATTTCATACAATCCAAAATCTTGTTCACATTTTAAATCTCAAATATAACGTATGTGTTTAACTTTAGATCAAATAGCTCTTATAGAGATTATGCTGTCATGACAAAGCCAGATTGTTCACATAATGATCAGTCCTAGGCTACTAATTAGTAACTATATATGAGCATGCTTTGCACTTCTTGCACAATTTCTCCAGACATATGAATTACGGAATTTAAAACCTTTTTATTGTAGTTTAACTTTTATTTTTATTTGTTTATTTAATTATTTGCCATAAATTACAATTGATAATCTTGTATAATAATGTATGTTTATGCTATGTAAATAGAAAACTTACTTTCCTATGAATTACAAAATCTGTCATTATTATTGGAATAGGAAGTAAAATTAAAAATAAAATAATTCTATTCGGCCTGATACTGTGATAGTACATAGTGAAAATTAAAAACTGGCTAGTGTGAACAATGATATGGATTGTGTAAAATAATAAATGTTTTTGATATAATGCTCAAATTTTTTAGATAGATTTAAGAAAGGTTTCTAGTTCATGTTGCATCTTTGAGTTAGGAAGGTTAGTAGACAGAATTACTGAGCTTTGTAATTATATCAGAAAGGTTTGTTGGTTGTGCTACAGGTTCTTGTACAGTAAAGCAGTCATACTGGGCACAGTTGTATTACCATTATGGAGGTAACACTAACAGTTGTTTAAAGTGTCGTTTTAAAAAAGATCTTAGTGTTTCCGTGCTTAGTCTCACAAGTATTTCTTTTAAAGGGACTTTGCTATAAATGCTCCTTGTACATGGCGTACTTTTAACACCATGACTACTTGAGGAACTTTGCTTGAAAATTAACATACAAAGTTGTTGCATAGGGTGGACCTAGAGTGAGATGTGACAATTAGTGTGTAGAGATTTGCTTTTAACTCCTCATTCACTTGTAACACAAATATTTTTGCTGCTGCTTTACTAAGGCCATTTTAAGTGAGAGAGTTATTTCATGTGGCAGCTTAGTAGCCAAACACATGCTATGTTTTAAGCATTTAATCAGGTCTTTTGAAACTGCATTTTCTTTTCTCTCTCCCCACCCCCCAACAAAATAAAACATTTAAAATTATTTTGCATATTGCTTTGATCCAAAAATTAATTACTCCAATGGTTTTGTCAGTATCGCATATATTAGATATTCTAACAAAGTGTAAGACTGACTATTTGAGACTTTTTTTTATTTTTAGAAACCTTCATTATTATTTCTCATGTGCAAGTTTTCTGTGGCTTGCCTTGAACTACAAGAAACTATTGTTTTGTTAACTTTTAAGTTGAATTGATTTGTTCATGTTTGTGTGATGGTGGTGTTTTGTAGACGTGGCATTTGTTTGTGATCTGTACTCAGGACATTGTTCAGTATTTGAATAAATTAGTCATATTTTTTCATTAAAGTTCATTTATACTCTGTCAAGTGTCATGCTTTTATTTGAATTTTCACAAAAAATACATCAAATTGTACAGAGGTACATATTAATTATTATGCACACACAGTTCAGATTTTTACTTCTTTAAATGTAATGCTTACTATAATATTCAACCCACCCACCTCTGAGATAAAAAGAAAAGAATGAACAATGTACATTTGTCATTGTATTACAATCAGCACAATTAATTATTCTGTTATTTTTTAATGAAACATTGTATATTAATGTTGCCAATGCTGTAACTATAGCATTTTAAATTGAGTAGATTGTATGAAGTACAAAATACACATAAGTGTTGTTTTTGTTTTTGTTTTTATTACCAGAATTCTTTGGCCGTTTTGGGGAATATATATATATTTCTAAAGTATCCTAATGCCCTGTCACAGACATCAGACTTGAAAGTTTACCAGTGGAATAGGAATAATAATGGAATATACATATTTCTGAAATATTCTAAAGCCCAGTCATAGACATTAGATTTTTAAGTTTACCAATGGAATGGAAATTTTTATGTCAGTTTGTTATCTGTGATGGTCTCAGCTGGCTACATTTTTTAAATATCAGATTTATATTTTTTAAATTCTGAATTTAGAAATGCTGTCACATTTTGTTTGCTTGATGCATTTTAAGATGTAATAACTAATACTAATAGCATTGTAAAATTTTGTTTGATGCTTATTGCTACAGAATAAAATTGATTCCATGATCTGAAAGTTAGGATTAAATTTAGCATTTTTTCCCTATCTGTTATTTTACTTAATATATTCAGGATTTAGTGAACTTTCAAAATATATCTTGTATGCCTATGCAAACCTGCTTTGTATTGTAATTGGTTGACTTATGACTTATTGTCTGCTTAGTATAATTCCAGTGTGATAGTGAAATGTTTGAGATTTAAAGGCTGAAATTATAACAGTATTGCTTGGATTTTTAGATAATTTACAGCAGACATTTTTTTTCCCTCAAAATTTCAATCAGTGCTTAGTGTTGCTGCACTTGATTGTAAAACCATCTTTGCCATTGGAATATGTCCATTCATTTTAATTCTTAAAAGACCTTTCATATATTTATTAGGTTTTTTTGTTGATTTTTAAAAAAAATCAAATACCACATTGTACATATGTGCTTTTTTGTACCATGTTTGAATGCAGAAAATTGAAGCTTATATTTTAAATTGCATATTCATAGCAACATTTTTCAAACTTAGAATAATCTAAAAAAATCTCTATATTAGATTATTAGTTTAAAAAGTAAGTATATTTTTATTTTTGTTTAGGGATATTTCTTTTCAAGAGATAAACTACTTATTTTATCTGGGTTTTGTTTTTCTGTTCTTCTTCAGTAACACAGATTGTAAACAAGAATTAATGAGAATGATTGTGCATTCATAATTACTTCTATATATTTTCATTTTACATTGATGTTTTCTATGATCTCTTGTTTTGCTTTTGTGGTTTAGCCTGTACATTTTTATGTCATGTTGTGTACACTGTAATGAGAATGCTGGATGTGTGTATGTGCATGCAGGATGAGTTTCAGGTATATTGTTGGATTTATAATTTTAACCACCTATGTATCATCTCTTCTTTTATTTTTCTGTCTTGTATATATAAATATGTATATATATTTTTTTTTAATTATTTAATTTTTTTGACATAGGGGTAGAATGGGTAGCATTGAGTGAAATACTTGATTTACTTAGTGAAGGAAATTTATTTCAATATCCATTACTTTTTAAAGAATTAATTTCTGTTTTAGCTATGATAAACAATTTTCACATCTGAAATGATTTACATGTTGGGTGATTTAATTCACTTTATTTTTAAAATTGTATGTATCAGCTGGAGAAGCTTTAGAAGTTCAACTTTCATCTGTTCATGGATATAAGGCTGTAGATATTTGGATGTAATCAGATCAGAGTTTGTTATCAACAGTGCCATTGCATAGACCATTAACTGAAGAATAGTGGCATATTGAACTGTTACTATTTATTGGTGGTTATTAAGTAAAGATTGATGTAAAATGTCTCTGTCTACCCTTATGTTAAATACTGCCAACCACTTATATACTGAGGCCTTTGTTATCAATTCTAGTTTGTCAAATTACTGCTATGTGTTTCTAGTTTCTTTTTTTCCCCTTTATTTTAATTACATTATAAATGATGTTGGGGAAAGGGAATTATATATAACCTGTGTGAGACAGGATTTTTGTTTCGCTTGTGTAAAAATATAGAGATGTTTTCTGCTATTTATATTTTTTTATTTAGACTGACTGAATTTTATAAACGAGACTTTGCTTAATTCTGTCATTACTTTCTTTAGTCATTGGAAGGTCTTTGCACAAATTGGAAAGTCTTACCTAGTGCATTGTGGTTTTTGAACAATGTTGATAAGAGCTATTGCCTTTTTCCCACTCTTCTTATTCCTTTATCATGATGATAAACTAGTGTATTTTCACTTCATATTTATATTTATACTTGCTCTTTTATCATTTTGAAAGTGATTAGTGTTCACAGTGATATTGATTGTTATGGATAATTGTGGGGGCGAGTGGGGGGGGGGAGGGGAATGGTTGGAAAGTTAACCATTCTTCATTTTATCTAGAATGCTTGTATTAATATAGTTTGCTGATCAAAAATGATAAATGACTACATATAATATCAAATATATTCCAGGATTGTCAGATTTCAAATATTTTTATGTTGCAAACAGTCATGAGAAATGATTCAGCACGGTCTATTTATCTGAATAAACATATTGATAGACAAATGTGTTCACCTTGTGGCTATTGGTAAAATTTTCTTTTTCTTGCTTCCTTGTTTGCTGACCTTTCTGAATAGATTATCTATCATGTGTAATGAGCCAGTGTGTGCAACTGGGTGATCACCTGACCTCAATATTTATAGAAAAACTGTAAGAACAAAACATACTGAATATATATATATATATACATTGTATATATGGTGACATTATATATGAACAGCTCACATATTAAAAACATTAACTACATAATTAACTGAGGTTCTTCTACTACATGTATGTCTTACATTAGACTATTTATCAATACCTGTACTGCCCCAAACCATCTTTTATTAGTATTATTTATGTAAATATCAACTACATATAGCTAGGTATCATAATTTATATATTTTGCATTTCTCCTGTATTTTTTCTTTCAAAATACAAATTCTTTCCTATGCACTAGATAAATGTGTGCAGAACTGATGTTTTAAGTTCTTTCACATGAAACTAATTTTCCTCTGTTCTAAAATAAGTTAGTTTTAATTAAAAATTATTTTTTGGTTTATTCTTTAATATTGCATTTATTTAGGACATAGTTTACTGGTAAAATTTCTAAAACTACCAGAGAACTTGAATAACAACCATTAGAGGTTTCAGAAATATGAATGTTCTTAAAGATTTAAAAACAACACAATTGTTATAATATAATCCTCCTGTGCATTTATATACTTATAATTTTACATAACCTATAAATGATTCTACTCAAATCTTTTTTTCTCTCTTTTTAAGTGCTATATTTTTCTTTAATTTCACAAACACACTCATAACTCAAATGACAATACAGATAAAGATTTAAAGATTAAAATAATTAATGCACTTAGTTATGCTTGAATTAATTATTTAAGTAAAATCTCAGTGAATTATTGTCACTATTCTGATGGACTGATGTTTGGGATGTTCAGTCACTGAGTCAGACAACACTTCATATTGATTCAGTGAATCCCATTAATGTATACTTTGAAAAAAAATTCAGTGTGAGAACCAATCAATGTTCATGTTCAATGTTCAATTTTTTTGTCGATTACCATATTCAAACACCATTTCATTTGTGTCTGCTTTACAAAAACTAGCTCTTTGGACAAAGATAAATTATTTATTGACACTTTGCACAAAAATATATATGTCAAGCAAAGTAAATTTAACTACAAATAAAAAGACAGGAAATAAAATTCCTAATCCTCCCAAGGATGCAAACCTACACAGATGATTCAAATTCTGAATTTCTAATACCATTAAAAGTCTTAAAAAAGCAATGACACACACACACACAGAAAATTCCTACCCCCCACCCCCCAATGCAAGTTTAATTAAAGTACAGATAAATTCTGCATTTCCAATACTATTAACAATCATAAAAAAGGCAAAACAAAGATAACAGTCTAATAATCCCTAGATGATTTCAATCCTATCAATTATGAAATTAATTAAAATCATTCTGCATTAGCAGAGTTATCAACTATGAGTTAAAATTTTTCAGTGTACTTTTACATGAAAATCTAATATTATCTAACATTAAAACTAATATTATTTGAATTAATATTTAAATCTATATGGAAAGCTAATAGTCCTTAATATGCTATATGCCCCTTCTTGAAAGTACGTGTGTGGGTGTGCACATACATATACCAACACATAAAATTTATTAATCAAACACCCTGAGTACAATAAAAATTATATGTAAAATGCTGAATTCTTTACATGTAAAGAAACAAAACATCCTAAACCACAAACCTACATCTGAATCACCAACAAAAGGTGGTTCTAATTTCTGACCTACTGGCATTAGTACATTATTTTTACTTAATAATTGTCACAAATGTAAAGTGAGCACAATTAATTTATAAACAGGTACAATCCAGAAGACAACTCTAAGATGACAACATTTTTTTAAAACCTTGGTCACAGAATACTCATATATGCAAATGGTATTTGGTTTGTTGAAGGGTTGCACATGGATCTTGTTTGTTTCCTTTTTAAAAATATGCTATATATGGTAATGTTTTAATGTAATATCACATAAATTGGGCAGTTAGCTCAATCAGAAACAGAGGGCCATAAAAATTAAATAACAGAGCAACAATTTTTAGCCTTCCTCAAAAAAAAAAAAAAAAGAATTGTACAACAGTTTCATGCTAAACTTTTCAGGCTTATTTAAGATTCAAATAAAATTTTCAATCCATGAAAATATAACTTTTCTTTTAAATATGAATCTATTGATTAGGTCAATTTCTCTATTGCTGTTTCTTCACATCTTTCCAGGAAGAAGTTCTAGAGGAGACAAAGGCAATAAAGCAAAGATTTATTATTAAACCATGGAAAAATATAATTACAATCTGGACAGTTTTTCTGTTTACTGGAAGAAATATTGTCTACAAACTGAAAAATGTATTATAAATTCATTCTTTCCAGAATCCATGAAATTATCAATTTCAAGAATGTGTAAACTATTTATCCATCCATCAGAAATATTACACAAGTAATTTTAAAAAAATCATTCTAGTCTTCAGAATGATTCATATATGATTTATCAGGAAATAAAGGATTTCCTTCATTTTACATCAAGTGCATCTTATCAAGTATGCCAAAGTGAAAAACAATATCTTTTTCTGAAACATTCAGAAGCAGGGAGCTCAGTTGCTGTCATCAGCATTCAGAAGCAGAGTACTCAGCTGCTGTCATCAACATTCAGAAGCAGAGTACTCAGCTGCTGTCATCAACATTCAGAAGCAGGGTACTCAGTTGCTGTCATCAGCATTCAGAAGCAAGATACTCAGTTGCTGTCCTCAACATTCAGCAGCTGGTGCCCAGATACTGTCAACATTCAGAAGTAGCCACTATCATCTGCATTCAAAAGTAGGGTACCCAGTTGCTGTCATCAGCTGGTTTGAGCATCCCTGTCACAAGAAGAATGATGTCGATGATCCACCAGATGCCAACACCACCCAATGTGAGTAACTTGCCCACAGCAGTGCCTGATGAGTGAAAAAAGCAAACACCAAACTGAAAGATGCTTAAAGAATTAGAATGCAGAGCAATACTGAACAAAAAAAAAACAATCCAAACAAACATCTTGTAAGACTGAAGAGCTTTGCCATGAAATTAAACCAAAGAGGTCTTAGGTGTGAAATAATCAATAACCTTGCCCATACACATCCATTTTCTGAAGAAAAAGAGTAATGCTTATCACAAACAAAAAGAATAAAGAATGTCTTGGTAAAACTTAGTGCTTTGCCAAAATATACAACCAGTGAGTTTAGCATTTATCACTAACTCATACCCATTCTGGTGAATAAAATACACTCTACTTTAACTCATTACTACAGGAGGTTTTGTAATAAACACGTTAAACATAACTATATCTGGCATGATGAGGCATAAGGGAAAAAATTAATGAATTTTGGTATAATTACAGCTTGTTAAGCCCTTCACTAGTCTTAAAATGCATTTTAGTCATAAATTCCCAAGCATTCCATGGAATATTAATAGTTGTTTCACAAAGAAAAAGAATATAAGTGGCTACTAATAATTTATTTCAGAAAATTTGCATATTAAGAGGCCCAATAAGGTGTTCATGCACAATTACAGAATTCCATTTTCTTCCGGTGCAGTTGTCATGAAAGTCTGTAAGCGCTAGACACATAGATTTTATTAGTTTAATCAATTTTTATTTTATATGAAATAGTATTTATATATTAAATAAACTCATGACTTGTATAGGTGAGGCTGAAAAAAAGGCACTTTTAAATGAAAAGTCGTCTTCTGGTTCTCAGTGTGAATCAAGACAACAACAAAAACCTTTGAGACAATCAAAGCTTTTCATTTCTGGAAAACATGAAAGCAAGATGTCTAAGAAAGAACAATTAATTTCCAAACCTGATAAAATTAGCAACTTACAGTAAGAAATCAAATTTAAAAAATATGACGACATTTATTTGTCTGCTGAATTTACTTGACTGGAAATAAACACTCGATAAATCTGCCATGCTTCAAAGTAATTAGAAGACAACCATGCTGAACATAAAAACAAGATTAAGTTTGTTGTTTTTTTAAAGTAAAATATGAATTCGCTTGAAAACTGGAAACTTTTGATGTTTAAAATTGCCAAATCGGACAACAGAAATGCAAAAGAAGCAATGTATGAGGTAAATCACCATGCAACAATGGAAGAATCATGATCAAGTCTTGTGCAAAAAATATAGCAATGCGACGATTAATGAGCAATCTTGAAAAACAATATGCACCACACATACTGTTTCACACAGAATTAAGGATCTTGCTGCAAACACAGCACAAGAACTAGTTAGCAGATTGAAAAGGTATGAAGAATATTCATTAAAGCTAGATGAATCTTTCTGGGCTTGCTGTGTTGCTTATGTTTGTCAGGTATAGGTTTGGTAAGACTATGGAAGGGGACTTTGTCTATGTGAAGAATTATTCAACTATATCAACAATTTAATTGAAAGCATGCAAGTAGATGGGGAAAATTGTACTGATGTATGTAATATGGTGCCAGAGCAATTGTTGGAAAATTTGCAAAGGCTGTAACTTGGATCATAGTGAGACACCCAAAGCAAACAGTAATTATTGCATTTTAAAAATGTCTGCATCTCTGCAACAGGTACTAGAGGAACCAGTATACATTACCAATCATTAAAGCTTGACTAGTTCAATCCAGATTTTTTTTTTAATATTTTTTTCATGAAGAAATGAGAGAGCATTATAAAGCACTGCTTCTATAAAGAGGTGATATGATTTTAACAAGGTAAAAGTGTTTTAAAACTTTTCCATTGATTTCAATCTCCACTCCAATGTAACAATTTTTTAATACAAGTGAGAAAAGTTCATCACTATTAAAGAAACTGGAGTTTGGGGCTTCAGATGAAAATAACTTTGATTGCTTTTCCAAACTTGGTGATTTTTTTTTATATTAAACTTAACTCAACAATAATTACATATATCTGCAGAAATACTGCACATCATATTTTGTTTTGCAATCTGCTATTTTAAAAATAATTGCCTCTGACAAACAATGACAGTGTTTTGGTTCATTTACAATTACAGACAAAACAGTCAGCTCAGTAAGATTATGAGATTCTGAATGACATGACTTGGGACTCAGAAATGAATCAAAAATTTAAGGAACTTTCAGACAATGATTTCTGGAGCAATATAATTCAAGAGTACCCAAAAATTGTGAAATGTTCACTTTCAGTGCTTTTCCTCTTGGCTACAAAATGCCTATGTAAAATGTCATTTTCATATTATGCTGCAATTACTACAAAATACAGAACAGATTTTGACACTATTGCCCCTGTTTCAAGCTTGTCAAATTTTTTAAATTCAGCAGTGGGCATCTTTCCCAATGGAAGCAACAATGAAGAGTGATAATTATTTATCTCTTAATTTTACTTTTTAAAGAGTTAAAATGATTAAAATTTGAAGGTGTCAGTTCGAGACTTTAAAAACTGAGCGGGGAAAAATGACATTTCTTGAAATTTTTAAACCATAACAATCAGGGAAAATTCTTGTTTGTTTTAAATATATATTTATGGTGAATTGTTCTAAAGGACAATTATTTGCTCTTCTTCTTTTTCTTATTTTTAATATATTTGCACTAAGGGGAATAGTGCAGTATGAAGAGTAATCTCCCTTTAAATTAATTGGAGTGGTTTATAAATTCTTTCTAAAAAATATAATTTATTCTGAGAGTGAGCTGGTTTAATTTTAATGATTTAAAATAATTGTTTAGAGATTTATTTATAGCACTGATATTAACTGTTCAATATTGCTTGTTTTTATTTAAAATATCAGAAGACAATAGAGAATCAGCAACAACCACAATCACTATCCCTTGCCAAGGGATGCAAGCCTGAAAACAATTTTCAAATTTAAAAACAAAAAGCAAAGAAACATATAAAAACATGTGCTACCTTGAAAAGGGAAATAACTTGGTGAAACCATCCAGTCATTCATCACAAGATCAATCAATTAATCATAATATCTGAGAGAGAATAGAAACAGTAACTCTTGTAAAGATGTTAAATAACATTAGAAAATCTAACTGTCGCAAAGGTATAAAATATGAGGATGGCTTTCATTTTCTCACCAGTGTGGCCCAAACAGAATCTGTCCATTCCCAAGAATCCAAGGAGAACTGAATATATTAAGGTTGTGACAAAGTAATGACCATTATACCTGCAATAGAAAATCCACTATAATTAGCATTAAAATGGCACAGAAAGAAACAAATCATTACAACTCAGAGACTGAAGATAAACAGAGAGTTAGTGGGCAAGAGTAAATGGGAAAATTTAAGTCAAAGTGTTTATTTTTTAGGTAAATATTTTACAAAACATTGTCATTACTTCATAAGTTTCAGAACATGAATACTGACAGACACCAAGACAAATCAACACAAAAACAAACATTCAACTATGAGAAACTATATATAGCAACAATAAACAATTTAATTTTGTTTAAAATAAGCTGACAAAACAAATCATGAATCATCAATAGCTATATGGTAGTATTCATTTATAACCAGACAATTCAGACATGACATAAGTAGAAGTCCTTTAGTTAACATAATTAAAAAATTTAACCTGTAAACAATCTAATCACCAATTTTTATTTATTAAAGATAATCAAGTCTTGAAAGCCAAATTTGATAAGAAATGGGGAGGGGAGGGAGATTTAAGTATATACATTTCAATTACTGAAAATCTTTTAAACAAAATTTTTTATGATTAACTAAAATACACTTTATAACAGCAGCTAAAAATAAATAAATAATGATGAAGACCACTCTTTAAAAAGTATATAACAATTTAAACAAAAATTTATAAGCTCTACCTCGAAATATATAAAATGAGTAACATAATAATAAATATATTCAGTAACATTAACAAAGAACAAAACAAAAATAAACATTTAACCCAAGGTGAATATTTACAGCAAGGGTGCACAAATGGCAGGCCACATGCGGCCTGAGACAGGGCTTTGTGTGGCTCCCAGAAGGACTTTAGGATATTACCATTATTACGAATGTAGAACACATTATTTCTTTATTTGTGTTGTCGTTTTTTTCTGACTTGCAGCCCTCCATGCACTATCAATTGGAAATTTGGCCCTCTTGCCGAAAAGGATTGTGCACCCCTGTTATAGATATAACACTGAACACACTAAGAGGAAGGTCACATGAAAAAAAAATCATGAAGCAAAACCTGATGGTAAATTTGTTTGAGAAAAAATGTTTGTAGAACTTTTCTGAAAGATGTTATGGTGTGATATATTAGAGTTTTAAAGGTTGTTCATTCAAGCCAATCAAGGTGACATGAGAAAAGCCAATGACCAGTAAACAATGAGATATGAGAAAAAAACAATGCCTATTCAAGGAGATATAAGAATGGCCATTCAAGGAGATATAAGAAAAGAATAATGACCATTCCCACAGAAAGAATGACCATTCAAGGAGGTATGAGAAAGAATGACCTTTCAATGAGATATGAGAATAGAACAATGACCATTCAAGGAGAATTGAGAAGGAACATATATTTTTGGTTTTCATGATGGGCATGCTAAGGAAATTAGAGATACATGTATAAAATAAAGAGTGACCATTCAAGGAGATATGAGAAAAGAACAATGACCATTCAAGGAGAATTGAGTCATCAAAATGGGCAAAGTAGTTGGTAATAGTACAATTGTCTTTTTAGCCAGCAATTTTATCAGCAATGGTGAACAACTGCTTGCTTTTGGTGCAAAAATTAGATTTTGCTATGTAAATTAAAGAAAAAAATCAAGAACTTTTTCTAGCAGTTTTATACATTTGTTAGTGAATGGAATCAATCAAATGCCTTTCAACCTTGTGTCCATGCCTTTAACCAATACCTTGTGTCACTACCTTTAACCAGTACCAGTTTATTAAGTATAGTGCTATAATATGGGCCATACTTATGTATTGAGACTATTCAATCTTGGCCTGAGTGTGGTTAGCAAGGAGTATAAAAGGAGGTTAGGTGTGGTGTCAGATTAGAGTGAATATCATAAACTGAGATCTGTTGAATAACTACTATTTCTTTTTGAAACTAAAGCAGATGGTGGCCAAGTGGACATGTGAAGTAAAGATGGTCAGGAATAAGTGCATGACAGATTTCATAAATAGTCTTCTGATTTGCATTTAAAAATAATGTATGCATGTTAATTATTAAATACAGATAAAACAATAAAAATTATATTAACAAAATATTTAATAAAATTATCTTTTGAAATTTAATTCTTCAACTCCACAAAAAATAAATTCTGCATTAATCCAAGCTTACTAAAACATAAATATTGCAGCTGGTGCTGTTTAAGAGAATCCATAAGTGACCTTGTTCCTAAAAGTCCCTAACTTCCAATATCATTATATATAAATTAAAAAGATTTGGTTTTTCTCTCTCTAAGACAGAATGAAATATAAATATTAACAGAAGCTGAACTGACTATCTCAGTATCTGTTTAGGCTCCATCTTAGCAATATCTTTCGTTTTAGAAGCACCCTATCAAAAATAAACAAAAACATACAGGCAGTGAGGTCTTTCTTATTCCTCTTTCTCTAAGCAAACTACTTTGGACACATTTAAACATGCTTGTGTAGATCAATTAAGTTGAAAACATAAATCATTATTTTTTTAAATGAGAAGAATAAATTATCACACTTCATTTCATGACTATCATATTTAATGCAGTTAACATAAAGGATAAATCTGTTCTATACATTAATTTCTCAAGGATATAAGTAATTACTTTGTAAAGAATATGTTTTAATTTTATTTGTGCATATGTATGTGTGTTATTCTACATTTTAGTACTTTATACATGGAATTCCATCCCTCAGAAATGTTCTGTTTCCAAAGCATTCAATGCCAGGAAAAGCTCTGCATACAACCTTGGTCTTCTGTACCTCTTCATACTTTTCTCCTCCCCACTGTACAAAAAGAATAACACACATAAAAGTCAAATATTATCCACACTAAATGGAACTATGACTGGTTAATTAAATAGTTCAGATACTCAAACATACATATGAATACCCAGTTTATACAAAACAAAGCAAAAATTAAGCTTCACACTTCTTCTTCATCAGAATCACCTTAGTTAACATTGGCACATTTTTGTGTTTTGTTTTATTTTTTTACGGGATGGATGGCAGTGGTTTAGATAAGTGACAATTCAGATAACATATATTCTACTGTATATTTCAACTATTAAGCAAACTTATGTTGTAATTATATTGGTCCTGCTAATAATTAAATATAAATTATATTTATAATAGTAATACAAATTTTATATGTATAATATGTATGGCATTACTATTCTGAGTGTTATTCATGTGGTCTTAAAAATAAAGCATTGAAATACTGTTTGTTTATATTCTATATATTCAGAATTAATGTGAAAGATAAATAAGACAACTTTGTGAATTTTTGTTTATTTATTTTGCAATTATTTGTAATACAAATTCATTTTGAACTGAAAATTGCAAACTCCTATAACACCAACATTTTTTTAGAATTGTTATCTTTTCTTATGTTTGTGTAAGAGCATTAGGCCAGTTTGAAGACTTGAATAAGTAAATTAGTTAGATTTAATCTACTTTATTTTTTGCACTTCACATCACTAAATAGAACTCACAGAGAAAAACATTTAAATATCAACTTAAAATTCATTGTTTACAACTCTCTCCTCAGCCTTAAATTCACTTGAAACTTTCAGCATTCATTACATATTCATATACTCATTAAAAAGAGCAAATATATTTAATGTCAATGAGTTGAAGATATTAATGTGCTCTGTATTAGTGTATGTTTATATTTTACATAGTTCTATATACTCTAGGTCGCTTGAACAATTTTCAAGCAATAGTAAACACATTTATATGGGAACTACCCCCACACACACCTTCATACACACACATATTTTTGCTAAATGGATGATTTTCAAAGAGTCAGCTATAATTCTCAGAGTCCTGACTGTGAAGTTAACTTTATAGGCCTACACATTAACTTGATTAAGAGATTATGTCTTAAAGAAATGTAAAGAGTATTAATACTCTGTACTGTTTACACTCTATTACGTATGAATCTAACAAAGCTATACACATTATTATTAGTGTCATGACTTAGGCTGCAGTAGTTTATTAATTTATTTTTTGTGGTTGGCATCATCTTACTTTTGTACAGCCATATCCAAGTTCTTGCTGCTCTGTTGCATTATCCTTTGCATCCACTGGATCACTGCAATTTAAAAATTCCATTGGTCTGGAAGAGAAAAATTAATATAATAATATAAAACATTTTTAAAAATTAGGCCTAAATGTTGAAACAATAGGCCTGATATTGCAAGGGAGAGATAGTTTCCTAGGCATATGTTACTGTTACTGTGTTAGCAAAAAGTAGAAAAAAATAACGCTGAACTTACAAAAAACTGCACATGATAAGCGGACCCTTGGGATCATATGAAAAATTTCTAGTTTCATTCATGGTGTAATCTACATCTAGGAGAGGTCCTACAAAATGAGATCTACAACACACCAGGCTAAGAAATACCAAGCCGATTGAAATAATTATAGAAATACAGCCTATATCTGAACTTAACATTTTCTTCGGTCAATGGAATGTCTTTACAAACATCACGAATATATCTGTATCATAAGCGACGTCACTTTCATGATTAAAACAGGTCATCACTATTAAATGTTTAGGTTCCCCAAATAACCAACAAAAGCAATATACATCAAGTACAATAATAGTTTTTATGCGTGACCTCCCTTCGTTCACATTCATCCAAATAAAAGTTTTAGTTTACAAAGAAGAGTATTCTAATATTCAGTCTTTAACCAAAATATAATTATTATATTGTTTAACTGAGTCAAACATAGTACTGTTTTACATCTGAAGAAGAGTATGATATTAAAAATAAAATTTGGTGTGTAAACACGCATTTTGTTTATGTAGCAAGAGCAATAGAGGGTCTACGATTCAGAAAAGTATGATTATTGTAAATGATCAAAATTCGATCTTTAATTCGCGAGAGTAAACCACAAGATAAAAATACACAAACCAAACAAGAGAGCATTTTTTATGAAAACAAAATTAAGCAGATAAAACATAAAATAAACAAAAATCAAAGTTTTATGTTTTTAATGTTGTATCCAATGTAAAATGCTCATTTAACTTGCATATATGCATACATGCATGACTATATTCCCACCCTACCTTAACGTACAGTTGAAGTAAGCTGAGCAACAATTAAAATAATTTATTTTTAAAATATTATATGTATATATTACAATGTGACTGGGATAAAATGTGGTCAGTGTTTATGTTTTACCATGGAAGTGAGAATGATCATATGAGATCAGTGAGGAGGGAGAATGATGCACCATCTATGCATATGGCAAACATGTTGTAAGCTAGATCGTTTGTTTTATCTCCTTGGGAAAAGATCCTTAATAATAAAGCAAAAATGTAAAAGTGTAAAAATCTTCAAACTAAGATAAAATAGCTAGCTTCTTTTGTTTTATCTCTTTGGAAAGAGATCCTTAATAATAAAGCAAAAATGTAAAAGTGTACAAATCTTCAAACTAAAATAAAATAGTAGGTTCTTCATAAATTAAGAAAATAAATTAAAAGTAATAAATGGGAATAACAAAATGCAACACTAAATATTAAACTCTAGTTTTAATCAGAGCACAATAGTGTTGATACATTAACATATAAATATCATAAATAAAATTAGCACATCTTTCTCTCTGTTTACTAGTTCACTGCAGCCTATCTATGCGCATCTACTTATAATTATTATCTAAATAATGTGTCTCTGCCTAGCATGGTAACATATGCATTTAGTTTTTAATAGATCATCTGACACATACCACTGATTTTCACTCTTAAATTTAAAACTTTTGATTATAGCTTTGAACTTGTATAAATAAACAAATTATTTTACTAAATCTAATATAGTTTGCTGTCACACAAGAATTCTCCTGATAATTTAAGATCATCTATAATGAAAAGTGTCATTATTTTAATTTTGACACATCTATAATTTTATAATTTTTTCTTGTATATAAACTTTTAAATTTATTTTTACTGTTTATGCTGAATTAATAATAATGATGATGATCTTTAATAATAAAGCAAACATGTAAAAGTGGCCAAATCTTCCAAATAAAATTTCAAACACTGGTAGTGAAGCTGATTTCAAGAAAAGACAATGGATATCTATGTACATAATTTTAGTGAGATTTGCTTTAATTTTGTTTCAAACGGTTAATCAAAACACAGAATGAAAATGTGCATGCATGTAATTATCAATACCTTGTACAAGCCACAGAATAAAGGTATACTCAATAATATCAACTGAGGTCTTAACAAAGAGCAACTGTGTAATTGTATTTTACAAAAAATAAATGATGTTTGTATTATGGGCAGTTGTGGTTATATGATAAATAGGCGTTTTTTAAAAAATTGCTGATGATCAGGGACATACAGGTCTACGGAGGGGAAAGAATGGTGAAAAAACTAGCACAGCATTAGATATTATGGCACTGTCGGAATATCATAGGAGGTATCCGAGACGCGAATCACGTCATCGCCTGATACTTCCACACGCACCGACCAGTCTCTGCTACACGTTGGTCAGTTTGTTGAGGATTGGTATTGGAGCAAAGCAGTTTTCAGTGGCGTGAGTGTTTACCGATACATCGCGTGGTTCTTTTCCTGGTATAATTGGCAGGTAATTTAAGCGAACGGCTTGACACGTTGTTTGAGTTTGAGCTAGGTTTCTAACGTTATAGCCTCACTATGCTTCTTCGATTTTATTTTTGTTTTTCTTTTATATAAATTGAAAATCAGACAGTCACAGGTTTGTTTGTTTATGTTTATTTTGCCCTTAGTAAATGCCGGTAAATTTTAATGTCAAATGCCTGACATCTAAGATTACTAAGAGTAAGCTACATAAATGTAGAACCAATTTTGTAAGTTCTTCAGGGTCTTTTCCAAGGATCATAGGTATGCAAAAATAAATATAATAGTACTAATATTTTAAGAATATTAATTCATATATTTTTGTAATTTTTACAACAGAATAATTGCATTATCTTATAGTAATACTATAGGGCCTACATGTGATTAGAACTTGCACACATTTTTCGTTTGCAGCAGTTATGCTTAGATTATTGTATAGGCCTACATGTTATTTTACTCATCAGACATCAGTAATGTTTATAAATAATATTGTGGAGAGCAATGCTTATAGTTATACTTATAGCAAATTTTCTTAAAACAGCATATTATTTAGAGTTAGACACCAGTAATAATATTTTAATTTTAATTATTATAATTTTAAATTAATAGCCTATAGTTTGATTTACTATGTGGTTTCTTATGCAGTAGAAATATTAATTATAATGCTTATCAATAACTGAATAAGAAAGGTTCATTTATAATTATATTTGCACAAATTGTTGCTTAAGATTTATTTTAAGTTTCAGTTTAACTGAGAATTGTTCTGTGCTGGACATATTTTATGCTTAATAATTAATTACAAATAATATTAAACATAAGTAGTAACTAGTATTGGTTTGATAAGTTTATATTGATTGATTTGTTGTAAGTGGTTTAAAAATATTTGGATTATATAATTTCACTTATCAGTGAAAAAAAAAATTATGATATCTTAAAATTCTTATTACTACATAATACATTACTAATAGTAATACCATAGTTACAATTTTTGCACTTTTAATGATATACTTTATAACATTAGTAGTAAAATCATTAGGTATT
This sequence comes from Sinotaia quadrata, assembly GCA_028829895.1. Taxonomy (NCBI): domain Eukaryota; kingdom Metazoa; phylum Mollusca; class Gastropoda; order Architaenioglossa; family Viviparidae; genus Sinotaia; species Sinotaia quadrata. Next base: position 36,546,004 of record CM054180.1, read on the forward strand.
TATGGAGAAGTTATGTCCATGCAGATACTTAATAGACTTTAGTGGGCATTTTACCAGTATAGTACAAACAGTATTGCAAGTTAGTATATGTTTAATAAAACTAAAATTAGTATTAGGTGTGTCTCATTCATTGAGTTGGTGTAGGTGTACTATACTTAAAATAGATGACATTATACAAGAGGGTAGTTATCATGCTTAAAGGCTTTGCTCTTTTTAAGTAATATCCTGTTCACAGAATACATCCTGATTAGGTTGAAATAGCTTGCAGTTTAGTTCACCATATTCTTATCATGTACAACTACAGGTATGTAAGAACTGTAGCTATAGTGTGTAGTACACTTCCTGCTATATAACTAATGTAATAAGTCCTGTATGACTTGAATTTGAAATACTGTATTTAATTTTATCTACCTCACAAAGTGAATATCATATATATAATTATAAATCATTAAATGATAATAATTGATACTGTGTGGTTTGAGAACTTGGCAAAACAAATAATGTTTCAAGTCGATTTGGTTTACTTAATGCTAATAATGCCTGATATAATCATATTCAGATATTGTGATAAGGATTTTTGTGTTGGTCAGAACTAAACTTTCTGTTTTATTTATTTAGTTGTTTATTTTACAGGAGGCTTACACATTTTCAATATTAATTTGATATTGTTATAGTAAATCTACAATGTTTACTTATATTTAATTATGTAATATAAAGTGTCATGATTTTATCCTGGTTTATTTTAATCATAAAATAGGTAGAGTGCAAACTTTATTTGATCACATTCTAAAAAATACCATCCAGGATTGTTGAGGGTGCATATAATAATTAATATTAGTATTTAATTTTAATGTTAAAAATAATGTATAATTTATAACAGTTTAATAATAGTAACAAACTAACACCCTTTAGTCAGTATATTAAGATTCTTTTTTATTTACTGTTACTGTATTTATTTAATATTTTGTTTCTGTGTATTTATTTAGTATTTTTGAATGCTTGATGATTAGCACTCTTATAAAAGTTATAAATCACCATCATTTTTATTGCTAAAATATGTTGTTACTATAGTATAATAATGAGATTATCTTTAATAGTAATTAGTATATTTATTATTTAATTAATAATTAATAATTTACTAATAGTAATTAGTAGTATTTTGGCCACTTTATTAAGATTGTCTTTGATAATGTTACTACTGAATGTATCACTGTACTTTTATGGCTTTATTTGTAATATAATAGGTAAATCTGTGATAATAATTAATGTAACTTTGTTTTTGAATATAATTGCATGTGATGCTGAAAGACTCCTTCTGTAATTGGATTCTTTTTGATAAAATATGGCCACAATGTATAATGACTTATGATTACAATTATGATTATGATTATTTAAAGTAGTATATCCTTTGTAAGTATAGCTATTGGATTAGAAATGCATGCAATGCTCAAGCTGCTATGAAATAAAATATGATTACCTCTGATAATACTACTAATAATAATATAGCTAAGGAAATAATTCAGACTACTGTGAACTGTAATATCATTGCCTGTGATAGTAATATTATTAATACTATGGTTAAGAAGGTGTGATATTATTATTAATCATAAATATTATAGTACGGCTAATGAATTGAAATAATGTATCATTTCAACTCTTCTGTTAATATTATATAAATGTCATCACCGGACTTCATTTTAGTTTGCTAATTTAATTATTAGAAAAATTATTAGTAAAATAATAATAATGTAAAATTGCTGAAAATTATATACACCAAGATTAAATTATATCACCAGCAACTAGTCTTTAGGGTAATAATGTGTGTGAGGCCTCTGGCTATGCACATGACATCATTTTGAAACCTTTTGACACTTTGACAGTCACTGAGTCAGAAAAGAAAAAGCATACTTCACACTGCCTTGTGTGTCACTTTGATACTGTGCTACTAGTGATATCTGAAGTTTCAGCTTCAGTCAAACAAGGATCTAAAACTTAGTGTATTTCATGCTAACCCTGGGTAGGAAAAAAAAAGTAATGTTCTTCTTTTTCTATTTCTCATTTATTTACTTTTTCTTTCCTTTTCTTTTCTCTCTAGTTGCATGAGTTCATGCAGTGCTGCCTGCAACTAAACTAATCCATGCAAACTATTCCTAGCTAATGATACAGCTCGTGTTATGTGTTGTATGCTAAACTCATTCATGCAGGGAAACATTATCCAGCCTGAGTATACAGAACATTACCCAGTCTGTTTTGTGTACACATTGGGCTAATTTATAATTATATTGTTGCAAACTTGCAATAGCACCAGTTCAATCTTAGCAGCTCATAATACTTAATAGTCAATTATGGATTTTATATTCTTGAATTTTAATTGGCAGCTAGTCCATTTGGCTAGCTATATTTTTTTTCTTGAGATAGCTATTTCTGTTAGTCCAATTTTATTCTTCAGCATTATCACAGTATCAGCAGAGGGTGGGGTTTCTTTGTGTGAAGAGATTTTTGTGTGTGTATATGAATTTTAGTACTAAGCTTAAAAAACATATATATTCCAATGCAAATTGAAGCACATTTAACTTATTTCACAAACTTAACATTCCATTTAGTTTTCTATTTCACAGAAGGCTTATAGTTATATATTATCAGTATTATTAATCTGGTACTGTTAAAGTAAAACTACATGTACTCTTATAACTAGCACAACATATATTGTCTAGATGTATATTAAACCCTAGAAGGATTTTTGTTTTGTATATATTAATATCTATCAGTATCACAAATATCAGGTATTGTTCATATTAGAAGTTCCTCAAGTAAAATGCTTAAAAATAATCCAGCCTTTTAAAAGTTGTTTTGTATGTAATTATGTGTGAAATTAAAATCTATTTAAACATGAATTTAATGAATAATTCATTCATAATAAATAATAAGTAGGCTATAAATATAATATAATATAAACTTTAAAAGTAAAGAAAAAGAAATAATTGGAAAGGATTTCATCTAAAATTTTATGTATAAATTTAGCATAAGTATCACATCTGGTTTTGACAATAGACAGACACGAAAATTATCAATCTAGTTATACAGAAACTATTATTGTATTAATTTTGAAAACATCTTGTACTTGGTGATAAAGAAAGTTTCAGTTTTAAGAAACAAATCAATTCGTCTTCTACAGCATCAGATACCATGTGTGTAAGTCGCTAGCAATCGATTCAGTAGTCATTGATTTCTCCCACATATTTCATGCAAGCCAAGCTTCAACTTCAAGCAAGCCAAATTGCTGGCAATTTTGAGAGAACAAACCAGTTTTCTGCTGGGGCAGGAAAAAAATACATGAGCCTTTATTCTCTTTTTCCTTTTTCGCATGGGTATTCAACATTTGCTGGACATAATCATCAAGAAATATTAAAGAAGTCCAGCAATGGTCTTGTAGCCATTTCCTGTTTACTTGGAAGATAGTTTAATTGACAAATGTATATGTTTGTATGTTCGGGCTGATGTAGTTATTAAAAAATCACGATTAAATGTATACTATACATTATAATTATAAGGCATTTAATCAGCTTAACTCAAAAATATGTATATTCTGTTTAGCCATTATACTTGTTTATTTACACTTTACAGATTAAATATTAAAAATAAATATTTCGGTTAAGTCTTTATGCTTGTTAGATACAGATTAAATATTACAAATGGATACACATACTTCTGTTTAGTCATTATGCTTGTTTAGTTACTGATTTAGTGATTAAATATATTCTTCTTCTGTTACCATAAACCATTATTGATCTTAGGCTGTAATCATTGTGTGAATTGTGCATGAATTTGCAGCATCTCAATTTTACTTGTTGTTCGGCTTTCTGTTTTTTGTTACATTGTTTCTTTGGGATGGAAAGGGTGTTTAGGATGGGTGGTAAATTTCTTCCTAAACAAATGATGATTGACAAGCAGATTTGAAGATCAGTCAGTATGTGAATACCTTTAATTTTTATCTTTTGACTGTTATAGTGTTAAGTAAGTGGGTGTTTGTGAAAAAGTGGGTATAGATGAAAATAACTATTATTAACATTTAAATAATTTTTCAGGCTGTTCATTTTTATTAATTTATAAAATACTACTTAACATTAATATTTATGGCTGGTTTTTATTTTAAATTATGTTGTATGGAATAAATGTATTGTCCCTTGTATGAAAGGTATATATTTTATTAGTGTTACCTGCTTCTTTAATTAGGAATTTAAATATATGTTTGCTTTAGTAAAGAAATGCAAATAGCTCTGTTCACAATTAATAAAATTCCATTTGAATTTACAAGTAAAAATTATAGTTTTCCCATATTAATTTTGTTTTTTGCTCAGGGGAGACTGCAAAATATATGTATATATATATATATAAATTATAATACTAAAGCCAGTAAAGGGCTGATAGCTCTGAACATATTAGTTTTTAAGATAAAATCTGGAGTTTTTTCTAAGCAACTATTAACATATTAATTGCATGTTTTATCATTAATTTATACATTGGCAAATTCAGTGTCATTAATAATGATTATTATATTTATAGTATACAGTGGAACCTTTCAAGTTTCATGTCTGTGTTCCATTTATTCAAAAATTTTATTAACTTTAGCCTCTCAGTCTCAGATTAAAAAAAAAACAATTTTATCTCAAAATGGTTATGCATATTCAGCATAAAATTGCACATTTACTGGTTTAGAATTAGAGCTGCTATTGATCATTGAAATTGTTAAACATAGAGAAGAGTTCATTGTATTGCAGATAAGATACTTTATGCTGTAGTTTGTGGAATTTTTGTGTAAACATAATATAATATTTATTAATCAGTTAAGTACACTTCTTTTCATTGAAGTATAGTGCATCACTAAAAACTGTATATCTATAAATAAAATGAGTAAACTGTAGCCATAGTAATGTGTCATAATTAATTAATAATGATAATACTAATTTATTATTTTCAGAGCATTTTATGAAATGTTTGCTGATTATTTGTTCAGAATATTTATTAAACTCAGAGAGTAAAATTGTTTCTTACATAATCTGCATAAAATTACATCTTTGCTGATTTTAATCTATTGCAGTTCATTTAAATAGTTAAACAGCAATAAAGGGTTCATTGACTAAAACTTAGACCTGTCTGATTATTTTGTTTTGAAGTGGCACACCCTTTATAAGTGGTTATTGTCTGATTTAATGTATCTGCATTTATTTTTAACCCCAGTGCTCTTGTCAGATAAGCACTAAGGTTGCAAGTATATTATTATTATTAGACTGTTTTCTCTAATTATGTGTTTTACAGAATAACTGTTAGAAGCTGTTGACATAAAACAAAACCATGTCTGCAAAGGCAATAAGTGAAGCCAAGGGGAAAGAACTGCTCAACAAGTTCTTGGGTGGGACTGCCATGATTAACCAGATGGTTACAGTCACACAGAGTGTCAACTGGAATCAACTTACTGCAGACAATCCATGGCTGGCCACTCAGGTTAATATTTTTATGACTTTGAAGTTATGGGTCTTACTTGTGCTTTACTAGTGTATTTCCACCTCCTATTATATGCACTCTTAATATTTTCTCTTCATCCTCTTTTTCTTACTATATGAATGTGAATTATAGTCTGCAGCTATTGTTTGTCCACTTGATTTATTACTTATAGTATCTTAATGAAATCCTTTCATTTAATCTCTGTTTTGCAGAAGCTTGTAGTTAAGCCAGACCAGCTGATAAAGCGACGTGGAAAACTTGGTTTAATTAAAGCTGGAGTTGATTTGATGGGGGTGAAGAACTGGCTGGAGAACAAGCTGGGCATAGAATTTAAGGTCAGTGATAACTGTTTATGAGTGAGAGTTATAACAGGATATTTTTATATTGTTATTAAACTCACTCATTGATCAGGCTTAGGTATTGTTTTCTTTTTCACTTAAACTCACCTGTTGATCACTTAGGTATTGTTTTCTTTTTAGAGATTTTCAGTAGAACAATGTCATTCTTTCTTAATATAATTATGTTAAATTATTTTGTTCTTTCTCTCCTTTGTGATGTTGATCAGATTAGTTTATTGATATAAAACTGCCTAAAAATTCCCTGACATTGAAAAAGAATCAACACAGTACTCTTCTTGATTTTATTCACTTTACATCTAGTACAAGTTTCAGATGCAAATGCCAAACATTTTTTGGTTTGGGATCTAATATTGTTCCAACTAGTCAAGGGCAATTAGCCAATATGTATACTAAACATAAGTATAAGTTTCAGATTGCAAAGTCAAATATTTTCTGGCATTAGGTGTGTTTCATCTAATTGAAAACAGTTAGCACATCTATTTCTGCATCTTATATACTTTGGCATCTTGCAAATGAAAGTTCAGGACTGGTCATAGAAGAATATTATATACTGTTACTTGTTTGTATGATCTGCCACTCGCAGTTTGTTTCTTGAAAAGTGAATTTGATAATTTGTTTTTTGATAACCAAAAATCATCTCTTATAATATTTTCATGATATGTCAAATAAAGATAGCAGTAGTAATATGTTTCTTTTTAATCTGACAACTTTGAATTATTTTTGTAAATGTAATATTAAGAATTGCACATAATGTTGGCAGATCTATTCAGCACTGAATCTTTTTTATACCATGCAGAGAGATTAATTAGTAAATGTGATATATTATAATTAAAAAGTAATCAGACTAGTCCAGAAACTTGATCTTTTTTATAGCTTATCAATATCAGTTCTGTGTGATTTGAACTAATTTGAGTGCTTTTTCTACCAACTCACCAAATTGATAACCTATCGTCATAGATAAATTTAATGTAAAGTAACTCCAGTCTTGTTTATTTACAATTTAAAACTTGGTAAAAATATAACTTACTAGAGCTGGTCTTTTCATGTTCACAAGATTAAAAGTATAACTATAAGTAGTATTGGCTTCTTATGTTCACAAAAGTAAAAAGTATAATTAGTTGCTGATCTTTTACGTTTACAAAAGTGAAAGTATAATTTGTGCTGATCTTTTTTTTTAAGAGAGTAAAGTATAACTAGAGCAGATATTTATGTGCTTGTCAGAATGAAAGTGTAATTAATACTGGATTTTACATGTTCGTGAGAGTAAAAGTATAACTAGCACTGGATTAAGGTATAACTAGTGCTGGACTTTTTGTGAGAATGAAAGTATAACCAGAGGAGGATTTTTCACAAGTTTCTGAGCAGGACAGTTGAACATGCTAAATGAAATTTTGTTTACATCTTTAGCTGTGTACTTTGAAAGTAATATATAATATACTTTTTAAACCTTGGTTTCTTTAGGGCATTATGTTATATTTTTCTTTCACTCCAGATCGGAGCTGCTGTTGGAAAACTAAAGAACTTTATTATCGAGCCATTTGTTGAGCACAAATTAGTAAGTTTATGGGATCATATTATGTGTGATTTGTGTTTTTATTATGTATTATGTAATGTAAAGATGAAGATATGTATGATTTGAAAGGGGAAAAGCCTTTGTTTTTCTTAAAACTTGTGCACATTTTAAATATTATTTAATGTGCATGCGCACATACACATATACACAAGGATTATTATTACCATTTATTTTGAAGGAAGTCAGACTATCATAAAATTTATCTGCAATCGAAGTGTACCTCTCACTTTCAGCAAAAATTCTAGCAAATATTATTTCTGACTCATATCAATCCAGAATCTAGACCAGGTGGCAGATATTTTTTAGTTTTGAGTGCAACAATTAAGTCTAAGATTGCTAAGCAATCTATTTAGTCCAGAAATGTTGAAGTATGTTGAATGTTTGCAAATCTTTAATAAATGATTTGTTGTCATTTCTTTAACACTATCCACACAAATAACCCACAGCTAGAAAACTTTCTTTTAATTGTCTTGTTTGTAACTTTTCAGGAGGAGGAATATTATGTGTGTATCCACTCACACCGCTATGCAGACACCATATTGTTCCACCATGAAGGTGGTGTTGATATTGGGGATGTGGACGCAAAGGTGAGTGTACTAATATTGTAATGGGATGCTGACATTAGTGATAAGTGAAACAGCAAGAGTGATTTGGATGATGTCAAAATTGGCTCAGCATACACGATCTTTGAGGATATTGAATTGGTGGGTATGTATTCAGCAATCATTACAAATGAGCATGTTAAAATTGGTCAAACATGCTTGATCTGTGAACATGTTAAAATTGGTTCAGTACGTATGATCTATGAAGATGTTGCAGTTTGTTCATCAAACATCTATGGGGATGTTGAAGCTGGTGCATATTTGTGCTCTATATTTGACCTAAGTATATTAAATTGGTGGATAGTTATGTATCACACACAATCTCTGGGTATATTGAAGTGGTTGTATTATTATGCAATATTATGATTCATAAATATATATATTATTTGGTGGATAGTTAAGAAATATCTGGTCTTTAAGGGTGCTGACGTTGATGGATAGTTTCAAAGCATTCATGAATGTGTTGAAAATGTGGAAGTTGGTGATTAGTTACATATACATGCATGTTATTTAAGTTGGTAGCTAGTTCTGTAGCATTCATGGTCTGTGAAGATGTGGAAGTTGGCTTGTAGTTACATATACATACATGACTGTAAGAATATTTAAGTTGATGGCTGTAGTATTAATAGTCTGTGAGGATGTTGAAGTTATGGTTACTTACCATTACATGCATGATCTGTAAGTTGGTGGCTAGTCTTATAGCATTCATGGTCTGGGTGGATGTGGAAGTTATGGTTACTTACCATTACATGCATGATCTGTAAGTTGGTGGCTAGTCTTATAGCATTCATGGTCTGGGTGGATGTGGAAGTGAGTGGATAATTACACATATATGCATGATCTGTAAGAATAATTACATTGATGGCTACGAAGATATGGAATTTGTTGGTTAGTTATTCAGCATGTATGACCTTTGATCTTGAATGTTTTACAGTGCAATAAATCATCTTGAACAGTAGCTATATTTATATTACATTTGGCACCATCCCTTAGTCAAACACTGCAGGTCTATTTCCTGTCATTTCTGTTTATTATCTTGTCATGTATATTAACTTCTCACTCATTTATAAGCTAATGCATAAACATATCTTTAAAATTTAATATCTCTGTTATTTTTAATTTACTTAAAATATTGCTCTCTTTGTCGAAAAGAAGCATAGTCTGTTTATTTGCATTAACCCTGACAGTTTAAACTCTATTTTGTCACTTTGAAGTTTTCCTTTCTGTTTCTTATTTATTTCTCCTTTATATCTTAAAGGCGTTGAAACTGGATGTTCCCGTGGATAGTGATCCCACAGCTGAGGCAGTTAAAACTACTCTGCTGTCTAAAGTGCCAGAAGCTAACAGAGAGTATGTAAAATTGTAAACTAATTTTTTTTAATGTATATATTACTTTTTTTTTAATGCATATTTTATTTTTTTTGTCAAAGTGCTTTATGTCCATTGGCATTATTTGTTTGGAAGGATAGATTTTTTTCAAAATATTGGTATATTCCTATCTTATTTGTTTGGGGTTTTTAGAATTAAATATATTTATTTATATTCCAGTTTTATTTGGGTTGTGTTTTAAAAGTTTTTTTTTCAAATATAGGTTTATTCCAATCTTATTTGGAATTATTTGAATTGTGTTTTTAGAATTTTTTTTCAAATAAGTTAAATTTCAGATTTATTTGAGGTAGTGTTTTAGAGGGGTTTTGGGTTTGTTTTAAAAAAAAAATCCATTGTAAATTGAGTTGTGTTCTTTGTGAGGGGTTTTGTTGAAATGAAGTAAGAGTAAGATCAATTTTAATATTTTTCTCATCATTTCTAATTTATTCATTAAATCTGTTGGCCATAATTAAAACATTATGTTCAGCATCAGAGGACAAATTAAGTCTATTTAAAGATCTATTTTAATTTGTATCTTCATTTTCATTAAACTGTCTTTCATTTCTTAAATAGTTACAATTTGTATTTAAAGACAAAATATCTGTACCCAGGAGAGTTAACATTAATTCTATTTTATTTTCATAATAAATAATTAAAATATTACGAACATTGAATGAATGATTGCTCTCTGGAAATAAGATAGGCATTTGGTCATTTATTGTAATATTATAATTTCTGGTGTTAAGAGGAGAGTTGAAATAGATTAATGGCTGGATGGTAAAACTACCAAGTTTCAATTTTCTTCCATTGAATACACTCACAGTTTGGAATTTATAAATTTGGAACCAAATTCTAAAGCCCATTAGATTTTAACAGAAATATAAATTATTTATTTTTTATCTTACAACCAGATTGACATAAGGAGTATACCTATCCATAAGAGCCACAATTGTCATGGGTAGACAAAGCTGTAAGCACATATTAGATAGATTGCTGTTCCCTTATCCCAGTACCTTTCTTTAGTTTCTTTTTTTAATTATTGTTGCTTGTACTCAGTTGGACATATTGTAGAACTAGATTTTATATACAGGTATTGGCCTTCTTCAATAATTATTTCTTGAGTATTTGTTTTGTATTTTCTTTGTCATTCTGTCTGTCATTCCCTTTACTTACTTTGTTTTAGTGGGGAAACCTGGGACACCTAAGAGCTTTGACCATTTGTCATCATGGTCAATTATATCAGTCATTCCTGTGGTTCCTCTAAAGCAGGAGTGCCCAAAATGTGGCCTGATTTCATTTTAGATTTGGGGTTTTTTGTTTCTTTTTTAAGTAAATATACTTTTATCACTTGTGCCTTTGTAAACACTTGGATTTACTGCAGTTTGCTGATTCTTTAGCACCTTTAAGATATATGCCCTTTTGACTTTAAGTTGAGTTCAAAGTATTCTGATCCCTTGGACAGCACTAATGTTCACAAGACATAAACCAAAACCATTCATATTTGCTTTAATACACGCATCATATAATGAGACATGAACCGTCAAAATCTGTTGATGTGAGATTTTCAGTCATGTTGTGGTCGCAGAATATTGTAGTGGTAGTGGGACGGGGGAAAATGCCTTCATCTTTCACTAGCTTGTAGCCAATAAATGTCTTCATTCACATCTCACCTGTCTCACAGTGCAATAACCACTGCCCAGTTTGTACAATCAAAGGAACAGTTTTCTTCATTAGCTTGTTTTGCTTCAGAGTACCATATGCATAAATATTAAATTTAGTATATTCTTAGATGTTCTCTTATCGTATGTCTCTGTCTGGGCTAGCACACACTTAAACCACAATTTGACTGGACTAGCAGACATGTAAACCATTCTTTCTCTGGGCTAGCATACACTTAAACCATCCTTTGTCTAGACTAGCAGACACATAAACCATCCTTTTTCAGGGCTAGCACACTCTTAAACCATCCTTTGTTCCTTTGTCTGGACTAGGAGACAATTAAACCTCCTTTGTCTGGACTATCTATCTGTCCATCTATCTATCCCTTAGTCTTATTGACCGTTGGGGCACCACTGATGACCTGACAACCAGTTTCCTCCATTCCATTCTGTTCTCTGCTAATCTTACTGTATTGCTCAGTTTCAGTCCTGTCCACTCTGAGATGTTATAAGGAATTTCTTTTGCATTCAAATAGGATTTTTCCTGAATGCTTTCCAAACAAACACTCTTTCAAACTCTATCAGCCTCTCCATTTTAGTTTCAACCAGGTCATGATGATTGGTACTGGGCACAACGAGGCTTCATTCTGTCAAGTAAATGCTGTAATCTTTATCATCTCTTGGGAAATGGGCCCTTGTGACAGTTCTGGTTAGTATTGATAGGAATAATGATACTCCTTTAGTATCTCAGGTCAGTATTCAGAAACTGTTTTATTTAGAAATATTCTTTTCATTATTATTTTGAATAGTTAAAGCTTAAAGATTAGCGTGCTAACAGTGGACAGGAATATGTTGTTATGTTAGCTCATAGAGTATTATTTCCTTTCTTATATTTTAGTATTTTAATATTGGTATCTGATTTGAGGGATTATATGTTGCTTATAAAAATTATGTTTTTAAAATTTGTAAAGTTGCCAGTAATGTTTCCAAGCCCATGATGTATTGATATACCATTCTCATTTATAATTTATGAAGTAGAATTGAACATGAAAGAAATTGTAATCATATTTCAGATGTCTGACAGACTTCATTTTGGCATTATACAAGGTGTATAAGGAACTGTACTTCACTTACCTGGAAATCAACCCTCTAGGTAAACAGCAGTGTGATGCCTCTGCATTAATGTCTAGCAGCTGATAAATTTGTTTTGCATTAATTTAATTTTTAATTGCCAGTATTTTTGTACTGATTGAAATTAGAAAGTTGCAATGTATGCTGAACTTAATACTTTAAATCCTATCTTATTATACTAGTGTAATGATGCAAAATTTCACCCATTAATTAATACAAATAATGATGTCTTTTTATTATTATTTATTATTTGATGATTAATTCATATTTTATTGATATTCATGGATTAGTATTTGCTATTTTGGGGGGAATGCCTTCTATTTATTTGTGTAAATTGAGGGAGGAGTGGGGCGGGGGTGAGCACCACACAAGTATTTAATAAAAATAAAATACATGTCATAAATAAGTTCTTTTAAATAAAACGGTATTTCAGATTTGTATTTTAGTCATTTACCAGTCCTTGACCATTTGTATTTCTTATTATTGGTTACAGTGGTCACAGATGGGAAGATATTCATCCTTGACCTTGCAGCCAAAATTGACCAGTGTGCAGAGTTCTTGTGCAAAGCTAAATGGGGCGACATTGATTTTCCTCCTCCATTTGGTCGGGATGCTCTTCCTGAGGTATTTTTTTTTCTGCACCCCCTCCCCTCTTTTCAAGTGAAGCTTTTATTAGTCTTCTTAATAAGCATTAGATAAAACTTGCCAAGGAAACCATTTTAAATGAAAATATTTGGCTTACTGTTAAAGATTAAAGTCGCCATTAGTGTCCAGAGTTAGAAGGCACTTCTGCTCACTTTTAAATGTTTATGAGTTATTTCTGCTTCATTAGAAATATTTGTTTCGGCCAGTTCATTCAGTCTTTTGTCAGAAATTCTGTTTTTTTTCCTGGCATTGGCAGGAAGCGTACATTGCTGAGCTTGATGCTAAGAGTGGAGCATCAATGAAGCTAACTGTTCTCAATAAAGCAGGCCGTATCTGGACCATGGTGGCTGGCGGAGGTGCATCAGTCATCTATGCGTGAGTGTCATTTTCTTACTATCCTGGTTAGGACCAAGACTATATTTGGTGGTTCAATAAAAATAACTCATTTGTGCCGTATATTTTGGGACTGAAGTGGGCTTGCATTTTATTAAAGGCTCATGAGCTGGCTCAGTTCACCTCAAAAGTATATGCAAAATGAATTGACTTGAAATAAATTATGGCATTTAAAAAATACATGTAGATCTTATAAATGGCCCTTACTTATCCAGTCATGATTCTTTTTACATGTACACTTTGCTATATAGTGATTTGCAAACTGTGAGCTGGGAATTTAGTGTCATTCAATCCAATCATGTTTTCATTTACAAAAATGTACAAAGAGGTTGAAATGAAATGTACACTTTCTAAGAGTTCTGAGTCCTAAACAATCAGTAAGTGCTGCATTTGATTAAAATGCCCTTGAATTCCAAATAATGGATCATTGAAGAATAAGTATGATGATAATAATAATTATTGTTTAGAGATGAACACTCTTTCCTTTCACTCTCACATCACTGTCATATTAGTCTTTCATTCTGATATCACTGAAATATTAGTCTTTCACTCTCATATCCCTGTCATATTAGTCTTTCACTATCATATCGCTGTCATATTAGTCTTTCACTCTCATATCACTCTCATATCACTGTCATATTAGTCTTTCACTGTCATATCGCTGTCATATTAGTCTTTCACTCTCATATCGCTGTCATATTAGTCTTTCACTATCATATCGGTCATATTAGTCTTTCACTCTCATGTCACTCTCATATCGCTGTCATATTAGTCTTTCACTGTCATATCACTGTCATAATAGTCTTTCACTCTTGTGTCACTGAAATATTAGACTTTCACTCTTATATCGCTGTCATATTAGTCTTTCACTCTCATATCCCTGTCATATTAGTCTTTCACTCACATATCACTATCATATTAGTCTTTCACTCTCATATCACTGTCATATTAGTCTTTCACTCACATATCACTATCATATTAGTCTTTCACTCTCATATCACTGTCATATTGCTGTCATATTAGTCTTTCACTCTCCTTTCACTGTCATATTAATCTTTCATTCTCATTTTTCTGTCATATTAGTTTTTCACTCTCATATCACTGTCATATTTGTCTTTCACTGTATCACTGTCATATTTGTCTTTCACTGTATCACTGTCATATTTGTCTTTCACTGTATCACTGTCATATTAATCTTTCACTCTCATATCACTGTCATATTTGTCTTTCACTCTCATATCACTGTCATATTAGTCTTTCACTCTCATATCACTGTCATATTTGTCTTTCACTCTCATATCACTGTCATATTAGTCTTTCACACTCATATCACTGTCATAGTCTTTCACTGTCATATTGCTGTCATATTAGTCTTTTGCTCTCATTTCACTGTCATATCACTGTCATATTAGTCTTTCACTCTCATATCACTGTCATATTTGTCTTTCACTCTATCACTGTCATATTAGTTTTTCACTCTCATATCACTGTCATATTAGTCTTTCACTCTCATATCACTGTCATATTTATCTCTTTTTCACTCTCATATTGCTGATATATTGATATCTCTTTCACTGTCATATCACTCTCTCTTTCACTCTCCCATTGCTGTCATATCACTCATTTCACTCTCACACTGTCATTTTCTCTCTTACATATTCTCTTTCATTTGACTCTTAATCAGTTCACTCTAACTCTTTCTGTCTTTCAGTATCTCTCCTTTTTACTCTATCTTTTACCACTCCCTCTCATATCATTCTTATTTCAGTCTTTCAATCTCATTTCTCACTCTCTTGCTTACAAAACTCCCTCCTATCACATTTTCACTCACTCTCTCTTATCACTTTCATTCTATCATGTTCACTCTCACTCATAGTACTCTCTCATATCCTCTCACTCATCACTATTTTCTCTCATATTACTCCCTCATTCTCTACAATCATTTAATTTCTTTCTCATATTGCTCTCCGTTTTCTCTCATATTATTCTTTGTCACATTTTCTCATTCTCTCTCATTACTCTTTCTCAAAAATGTAGGGACAATTCAGATCACAGGCAGGTTGCAGGCTATAGTGATTTCAATCCTTACTAGAGGTATTTTCTAGAATTTCTTTTGAGTGTTATTTTCTTATTTGCCCTTAATGTGTATGCATAAATTTAATTTTCCTCAAAAATCCTTTGTCATTTTTTGGTAGAAAAATCCAAAGTTGTAATGATGGTGAGTTGGAACAGTTTGTCTGCACACATATAAAGATGTTTTATGAGATGAAGTTTTTTTTTTAATTTTATTAGTATATGTGTAAAAAGTCTGACTGTCTAAGTGCCAACAGACAAAAGGTGCAGTTGCTATCCTTAACATTCCAACTTGTTTGTTTCTTCTCTTGTTTGTCGACTTAGGGGAACATATATTTTAAAATAATTTGTTCCCTTCCATAATTTAGCAAATGCCCAGAATTTATTAAATCCATAAATACATACATATCTAATAAATCTGTTGCCAGGTGTAATATGCTATTAGTATCTAGATCTGCTTCCGTCCACCCTTCATAGAAGTATCCCTCAAAATGTTTATTAAATGTTCACAACTTATTAAATCCATAAACAACAGAGGGGGTAATACTGACAATTAATTAATAAACACAAATATTCAGAATGTTTATAAATGTATTTAGATTTCTACAAAAATATATAATAGTTTGCTGAAAGTTGAGTATCTAGTCACATGTTCAGTAAGCTGACTTTTAAGTTAATTATTACACAGTGGAATGGATAAGTTATATCAGTGCTGACGCAATTGCTCAAAGACTGAGGATTGAGTCCTAGACATGTGTACATAGCTGTGCTTTAATTAAAAGAATCAAGGAGCTTAAGCTTTTATCTTTGAATTCATCAGTGGCTTTCATTCTTAAATTAAAGGATAAATGAATTATGATGAGACTACTCCTTGTATACTGTCACACTTTCAAATCAAGAGAACTAATCAGCCCCTGTGCATTTGTGTGGCAGTTTAGCTCCCACGTTCAAGCACTTTTAAATTTGAGGCACAGCGTTCACATGCTCACTTTCAAATCAGTGAAAATGCTTGGTCTCCAACTCACCCACTTTGAAATCAAGAGGTTAATCAGTCTATAATAAGGACTAAAAAGTTGATAGAATAAATATAAATTCTGAGTAAAATAAGTTTTTTTCCTGAATACTTGTATTGGATAGGCATGTATATGTGTTGGCCTTCCCAGCCTCCATTTTTCCTCAACATAGTCTTCACTTTGGGTTACTGTGGGAGAGCACTTGCAGGAACTTGCAAATATGTGAGTTCTTTTATCATTTATCTCCCCTTTAAAGTGTTATGTATTTGTCTACTTGTGGGGTCTATGTAGAACATATGATAACTTTTTCTTAATGTTTGCTCATCAAGTACATATTTAAGGACAATGTATTGTAAGTGGAAACATTTCTTTTTACCTGTTCTATTATGTTTTGCATTTGCTCATTACAGAGATACAATCTGTGACCTTGATGGTGCCTCAGAACTTGCAAATTATGGTGAATACTCAGGAGCTCCTAGTGAGCAGCAGACATATGAGTATGCAAAGACAGTGCTGAGTCTCATGACTGATCAGCATGATCCTAGAGGTCAGAGTTTAAATTGTTGCAAAATTTCAGATTGTATGATTTAGTAGTCATCAAATTAACAAAGAAATCTGTTCTGTCTTGGCACTTGGATTGTTTTCTTCATAAATTTGTGCAGTGTGTTTTAATAATTGGAAAGAAAGCGCTCATGTGTTCCTTGCTATGCTTATTGCTGGTGAATCATATATCAGTGAATTTATTTAAAAGAAATGTTACTTTATAAATCAATAGCTAATAATAATTAACTATTTCATTCTGACATAGGAAAGATCCTGATTATTGGAGGAGGCATTGCTAACTTCACTAATGTGGCCACAACATTTAAAGTAAGATATTGTTCATAAAATTATAAAAATTCAGAACTTTTATATTTTTCATTTATGAATATCTGTTGCAAACTGACAATCAATAAGCATTAATACACCAACAGGAAAAATTAGGCATGATTATCATTACAGAATTAAAATTTGGAATTAATTTCTACAATAAAGTCGAATAAGACCACATTTAATTTTTTAAATATTCTTTGGATGCTAGTTGTATCTAACATTTATTATGCAGTATAGTTTTAAAGTTTGTTACTTCATTTCCAACCAGTGAATTAAATATGTACTCCTCTTTGTGTGTGTGTGTGTAAAGGGCATAGTACGAGCTCTACAGGAATACCAGCTGAAGTTGATTGAAGGAAAAGTATCTGTATATGTGAGACGAGCAGGACCTAACTACCAGGAAGGACTCCGTATCATGAGAGAACTTGGTACTTATTAGTTTCATAAAAAGAATTTTAAAGTTTCTTTTCTCACCTGCCAGCAGACATATCATATTACTATCTTCAAAAAGGTGGAAAGTGGGTGGACATTAAGAGGGCCAACATCTAGATATTTAAAAATATAACTACTATGAGGTTTGTAGTTAATCACTTTTTGCAACTAGATGTTCAGAAACTTAAAGATCAGTGTCTATAAAAGATTAAACATAAACAACATTGTCTTTTCTTAAGTAAAAGTTACTGATAATAGTAACTTTTGTCATCAATTATTAGAGTTTTCAGGATGTGTAATAGATCATGTTTACCCACATTGTTTTGCCCTTGCTCTCATTTATAAAACACACTTATCTATCTTCAGAAAGTTAGATGTCCATTGTATCCAGGCCATTTAAATGCACCAGGTGTTAGAACTCACTTGTCAATCAAAAACCAGGGCTGTTACAAAATAATATTTCAACTTTCTTTTATAAAGATAATCAACCACAATGATTAGATCTCTCACTGATTATTTAATTAAAATGAATTTACTTAATGAATTTTATTTTGTCTTGTTAAGACATGAAAAGATTTGCTTTGAACCAGTAAGCCAAAGAGAAGACTTTTTTGACAGAATTTGAAATGGTCAAATACAAATGATTTACTCACTCCTCTCATGTAAAATTAATATTTTATATAATGTTTGGATATTAGATTGAATTACTTAATACTGAATGTGGGTAATTTAGACATTTAATCCTCTGGACAAAACTCAACAGCATAGAATTGTTAATCTCCTGTGTTTCCCCTAACCATGGAGTTGGAATTATTAAATTATACTATTTTGTTCTTCTCATCCAGATTTAACTAGTTTGATATTGTTGCATCTAATATATTGTTTTAGTCCTCAAGCAATTATAAATTTGTGTGAAAAAATTTATAAAAGCTAATATATTATGCACTGTTTCTTTGAAGTTTATCACCTTTTTCTTTTCATTAAATTTTATTTCATTATAATGTATTAATTTGAAAAGTTGAATTTTAAAAATGGATGTGCATTGTAAAAGCTGTAATCAGATATTAGAAAATGGATTTCCTTTATTTGCTGTCTCTCTGTTGTAACATTACAACTTTGAAAATGGTTGCTTGTAATTGCTATATTTGTTGTCTGTTATAACATTGAGCTTTGACATGATTGCTTGTAATTACTGTAGGTTTGTAGGTTGTAACATTAAAACCCTGAATATGTTGGCGGTAATTGTTGTTTGCAGGTAGGTTGTAACTTTTAAACATTGAATTGGTTGGTTGTAATTAACATATAGGGAGCAGCCTAGGTGTGCCTATCCATGTGTTTGGACCAGAAACCCACATGACTGCCATAGTAAGCATGGCTCTAGGCAAGCGTGACATTCCAGCCAACCCACGGGCTCTTCCCACCACTGCAAACTTTTTGTTGCCTGGCTCTGGGGTGAGTCCAGTGTATGGGTTGTGGTTAGATTTTTAGTTTTGGGGGCTAGAGTTGATAAAAACATTTATAGAGAAAAATTTAATGTCTGACTTTTTCAACATGCAAAATTTCCATGTTCAGTATTTTTACTTTATTTCTTCTATACCTGACAGTTGACTTAAAACTATTGTATCATTTAATAGTCTGTACACTTAAAAATATTTTTAAAATATTCAGTTTATATATCAGGAATTTATTTTGATCATAAATTATTATAGAGTCCAGATGTGCTTCGGTAATCAATTTTGTGTAATATTTTATTTAACCTGTCAAATAGTCACCAAGTAGCAGTAGACGTGGATCTGATGAGGGAAACAAAACTTCATTACGGGTCCAGAATTCACCTCAGACTTCTTCAAGTGATGCACAGAAAGAAAGCAGCCAAAAACCCCTTTTCTCTGCTGAGACCAAAGCTATTATTTGGGGCATGCAAGCTCGGGCTGTGCAGGGCATGTTGGATTTTGACTATGTCTGTTCTCGGAAAGAACCATCCGTTGTTGCCATGATTTACCCATTCACGTAAGCTATCTATTTCCATAAAAATATATTCTGCTCATCTTATTCTACACACTTTTTTCTGAGTTTATCATATATACCAAGCAGGCATACAAAATGAGTAACTTAACTTTTCCTGGCTGCATCTTAGCCAAAAATTGTTTTTACCAATCAACTATCACCAAGAGAAAATTATTGAAGTTGAGAACTTGAGTTTTTAAAAATATAGTTTGCTTTTTTCATGCAGTCCATTACAAACTAATTGATTGTTTTTATCTGACAGTTGCAGCGAAAACATTTGATTAAAAGCTTGTTGGCTTCCATTGTTAGGACAGAGTGCCCTTTGGTCAGGTGAAATGAAATTATCAGTTTTACAAATTCTACACTACTGAGTTTTTGTTCTCAGGATTAAACGTGGTAGTTTTGGCATTTAAAGGTTAAAACTGTCATTTTTATAGTAATTATTTTTATACAACAGGGTACTTAATATATGGTGGTGTTTGTTTGTTTGTTTTTTTGCAGAGGAGATCACAAACAAAAGTTTTATTGGGGTCATAAGGAGATTCTGATTCCAGGTGAGATCATGAAGAATGACTGCTCTTGAAATTTTCAGAATAATTTTGAATAATTACAACTATAGTTTGACATCAGAAGATTGGTTGTTCATTTCCCATCTATTTTTATTTCTTTTTCCTATAGATTATTATCATGAATGAATTTCAAGGACACTGTATCTGATGTTATTTCCTGCCCCTCTGGGTTTTTAAAAAATTAAATTTGCAACCATAGCTAACATACATTAGCTCCCTTTTAGTCCTTTTAGTTCTGTTATTATTTTTTTAACCTATATCTTCAAGGCTTATGCTAGTTGCCAGAACCAGACCAGAATGAGAGCAGGCTTGGGTTGGGGGTGTTTGGGTGTTGACATGAGATAGTCTGGATACATACACTAGAGGTCATGGCTTTGTAAGTAAACCAGGACTATACAATCTAAGTCAACTATTAATCATTTGAAATGACTATTCAGACACAGTATCTCCTTACCTGAAAGTTTAATATCTTCCTGAAGAAGCATGGAATCTCTTGTATTTGGTGTTTCTTTTCTTTCTTCCTTAATTCAGTGGTAATGTTTTGATTAGAAGGGGTTGAGAAGGATAGAGATTGATTCTTTCAGAAAATAGCTACTGCTGTTGTTGACCTTGATGAAAACTCAGGCTGAATTTCTTTCACCTTGAAAACTTTAGTGTACATGAATACAAACAAGTCGGCAGAAGAAATACCTTCTTTTAGGATGCTCAAGCCCACAGGTATGAATCAGAGGCCAATTTAGGAGTGGTTTACTTGTGTATATACTGTGTACGTCATGTGAGAGCACCATGGTATGTGATACAATCCTCTATTTGCTTTGTGTTTACTTGCAATTATGCTGTGTTTGTCATATACTTTTTGTTTTCACCAATTAGTTTTATGAGAGGTGCTAGTTCCCCCTCTATTCATAATAACCCTCTCTGCCAAAGTAAGGCTTCCTTTTCATACATCCACCTATGCAGTGTATGACAAAATCTGATTGGATTCATCTATGTTTATAAACAGATTTGTTTGTCACTTGCACATACACAGTCAGATTCTTACTAGATCAGTATTTGCTGGTGCTAGACACAATATTTGTTGGTACTAGACACAGCATTTGTTGGTACTAGACACAATATTTGTTGGTACTAGACAGCATTTGTTGGTGCTAGACATAATATTTGTTGGTACTAGACACAATATTTGTTGATACTAGACAGCATTTGTTGGTACTAGACACAACATTTGTTGGTATTAGATACACATTTGTTGGCACTGGACACAACATTTGTTGGCACTAGACAGCATTTGTTGGCTTGACAAAGAATTTGTTATTTGATGTAGAATTTGTTATTACTCTAGACAGCATTTTCTTGTACTAGACAAAGAATTTATTTGGTACAAGATGCTAAGACAAATTTTTACCTGCTAGCTTCTCATAATACAAAGTAATAGAAATTGGATCTCCATTCACAAAGTGTGTGTAGTCTTTCAGCTAGTATATGCCATCAGGTGGGTTGTGGGAATCAAAAGAGTTCTTGATACAGTTACATTCATAGATACTCAGCTATGACTTTATTAGTTAGGCATAAGAAGAGCTAACAGCATGAACACCATATAGTGAAAAGTAAGGAAAAAATTAACTTACCATAACTTGGTGACAGACAAAAAGATGGCAGGGATTAATGGTACCAACAGCTCAAAAATACAAACATGTAGGAAAGCTCTTATCTTGAATAAATACTGCAAAATTGCAAGGCATGGCAAGAAACACTGCATGAACATAATGAATCAAGAATTGTCTGAGAGAGAGAACTTTATACACTGGGTGAAAAACTTTGATGAATACTTCAATCTGGTCTCTCTTACTAAGAGTATATGTGGAACCCTACAGTAGTATGTAAATTCATATTATGGTGAATGCATATCCTACTGTGTGATAATCAATGACAACATTGAACAAGAACATAGGCATGTATTTATACAGGTATTAGATGTCTATGCAAGAAAATGGGTGTATACATTTTACTTATTATTACTCATGTGCTAATAGAGGCATAGAACATAAATATGTTTGTTGGCTATACTCTTAATTTCTAAATGATAGTATAATTAGGCTTTTCTTGCTGACAGTGTACAAAAGCATGGATGTCTGCATGAAAAAGCATCCTGAAGCAGATGTGCTAATAAGTTTTGCATCTTTGCGGTCAGCCTATGAGAGCACAATCGAAACACTCAACTACCCACAGGTATGAATCTGAATTTTTTCCTGAAAGAAAATATTAGGAATGCAAGAACTCAAAGAAATACACGTGCACATGTACACACACGCCCCCACACCCACCACCACCACCACCACCCTGGATGTCCCTAATCTGGTCCCTAAAATCCATAGATCATAACCTGCATTTTGATTCCTACTGGACGCATGTTGATGTTCCTCTTAGACTCTGAATTTGGATCTATGAAGGGAAGAATGTGGAGAGGGAAGAACCGTAGAAATTTCTTTTTTTTTTTATTATTTAGGAGTTCAACTAAACAGATTTTGTTTAGAAATATCAAACCAAACAGAAAATCTTACCTTTTCAGTAAAGGAATAAAAAGTGTCTTTATCCATGTAAATCAAGGTATTTGAAATAGATAAAATTGTGTTCGTTTGAATCTAAATTGTTGTTAGCAAGAAGTGTGTGGTAGAATGATGTGTCATTGTCTTCACATTGTAAACTGAATACAAGTTGTGATGATTGGCTATGTAGATTGGGCGGAAAGTAACTCATTTATCAACTAGAGTATTACTTCACTCTCTGAATGCAGCCAACCAGAATATTCAGAGCATGGAAAATTCACTGATATTTAGCCCTGCTAAGAATGCAGTTGACCAGAATATTCAAGACAAGGAAAAATATCCCTGATGTTTAATCTTGCTAAGAAAGCAGCCAACTTGAACATTCATGGTATGGAAAAGAATCCCCGTTTTCCCTGTTTTTAATCTTGCTTGAAGAAAGATAGATGCAGCTCATTTTAATATTTGACTTAAAAGTCTAATATACTGCTTATCCCCCTTCCCCCACATTATCTCTTGTTATGCTGAAACAGTAATTAGTGGCATCGTCCCTGAATTCTTTTATCAGACATGAGTATGTGTCCATCAGTGATGGTTATAAGAAAGGAGCTGGTCTACCAGAGTTAAACCACCAGGTCAAGGGACCAGGGTATTGACCACATATTCCTCATAGAATAGATACCTGGTTGTCAGTCCTACCTCATGATGGCTTGCAGTTTGACTTGTTACAAGAAACTGTAGAAGTAAGGTGACATCTTTTTCTTAGATTGCTTAAATTCTGCAGGCACATCAGTAGTCATTGTCATAAATCCTAAAATAAAGCAGTCCAACAAGAAAAAAATCTTTGTAGATAAAATGCAGGTTTGCAGGACTAAATATCTAGATACTGTTAGCTTCAGTCTTTCCTAAGTATTGTGCAGGATTTCAGATCTTTAGATATTTTACCATCAGTCTTTCCTAAGCATTGTGCAGGACTTGAGGTTTTTAGATATTTTACCATCATTCTTTCCTAAGTATTGTACAGAATGTTGAATCAGTTATATTGCTTGGACTGCTAGTTTCCAGATTTTTTGTGGTAACTGTATGAAGAAAGGAAAGGAAATATTTGATACAAAATTTGTTGTGCTATTAAAAATAATCTGATATTACCATTATTGCAGCAAGAATATTTGCTTCTCTAAGCGTTTAAAAAAGTGGCCTCTTTTTTTTGTGAGAATTATTTGATTTTGTTATTGCAGATTCGCTGCATCTCCATCATTGCAGAGGGCATTCCGGAGAATCTGACCAGACACATGATCCATGTCGCCCAGCAGAAGGGTGTTGCAATCATTGGGCCAGCAACCGTAAGTTTTGCTTTGTTAGTAGATTAACTGTTAGCTAAATCAGTGAGAGAAACTTACTTTGAGGATTTTCTGAGAATAGATATATTATCCTTATAACTGAGAATAGTTTTTCAAATATTGAACCAGCAACCATACATTTTGATTTGTTTGATGGATCTGCTGTTAGTTTAAATCAGTAAAAGGAACTGAATTGGGGCTTTTTATTTGTTTGTTTTGTTGAGCAGACTTGGTATCATACTTTGTTAACTTTTATTAGAAGCTTGAAATAAGGATCATCTTTGTTCTTTTATTATTGATAATATGACCTGATCTAGCAGTATGCTAATAGTCTCAGCATTTGAGATGATTGTTATATTTAAATAAGTTGAAAAGATTATGATATTTTACAATAGTTACACTTTTAACTTGCTCTGAAATTAAGGAAAATATGTGGGCCATTAAACATCATTTTATTTTTAGGGCATGTTTTTTCCTGTTTTAAAATAGCAGCTTTTGTGACACAGGTTGGTGGTGTTAAACCAGGCTGCTTTAAAATAGGAAACACTGGTGGTATGTTGGACAACATTCTGTCTTCCAAACTGTATAGGCCTGGCAGGTGAGTTAACAGTCACAGAGAGCTTGCATTTAGTGTCAACTGTGTTATGTTTATTGTAAATTTTATGTGTAAGACCTTGCACACAAACATCAAAGTATCAGGCACTTTTTTCTCTTCAATTCTTTGTCCTAAATCCTTTTGTTTTGTTTTTATTTTTGCTATAGAATTGTGTGATTAGTTTCTGTTGATGTTTAAAGTATTGTATTTGTTTCTGTTTGCCATGTCTTTGTTGATATTTTCTGATTTGGGTAGAGGTTGGATTGGTATTAGATGAATTTATCTGAAAGAATTATTTGTGTTTGTCTCAAATTAACATTGAGTTAATGTGACACCAAGTAATGCATACTCAACACAAAAGTCTTTACCATAAAATTTTATATTGAATAAAATAAATTGAAACCTTCAAATTATTTTTCCCATCAAGAATACTGAAAAATATTTGACATTTAAAAACTCTAGTGCATCTAGGCAAATGATAATCTGTTTACATATATTTTATTCTTAACATTATTCAAGGTTAAACTTTTAAGAAGCAAAATAAAATTTGCTTATGAAAAATTTTATCAAGCCAAAGTAGTTTTAATTTCTACAAGAAAAACGAACTGGAGATTTTTTTAAAAGGACCAGTTTGTGTCTGTTATGAAAATGATACTTGTGGCAAGAGAAATTTGAGTTTGATCAGAGATATTTTAGCTTTGAAAATGTTTAATTAAACATTTAATTTAAATACAATAAATTAGTTTGAATAACCTGATTATATGTTGTTGCCTTATTACTTTTGTCAGTTTAGGATATATGGATGACCTCTAAAAGGATTAAAAAAACCCAAACAAATATTTTGCCCAAATAAAATATTTATATGGTAATGCTGATATACAGTATGTAATTAGTGACTATAAATTTTGTCATCAAGCAAGTTCTTGAGTTTGTGATTTTGTGCACAGATTGTGTATAATAATGCTGATACACAGTATGTAATTGATGGCTACATATTTTGTCATCAGGCAAGTGCTTGAGTTTATATTTTATGCATAGAGTGAGAAAATCATTGCAAGATTTTTTTTTTTTTAATGGGAAAGGATTCAGAGGAAAGTTGTTTGCCTCATAAGTGATGAAATAAGTTTTAGCATGTATACCATTACCTTATTTTGACGTAGCATGTAGGTTAAAAAGAATTTTGACATATTTCTAATCATCAGCAGTCAAGAGGTTAAGATAATAAATTTTGATATATTTGTTAAAGAAAATATATTTGTTAAAGAAAAGCAGATAAAGTAAGGATTTTTTGAAAATGCGCTTTTTTTTTCTTCATATTTTACAGTGTGGCATATGTATCACGATCTGGTGGCATGTCTAACGAGTTGAATAATATCATTGCTCTCAACACTGATGGAGTTTATGAGGGAGTTGCTATTGGTGGAGACAGGTAAGTTTTACATGTACATCAAATCCCCTGTCTTATGCTGTTCAATTTAATGCTTTCTTGGCAATAAATTTTTTTTTTTTTTTTTGCCATATATGCTTAAAAAATTCAATCTTACACTCAACTCTCAGCCTGTAAACATACATTCTGCCTGAGCATGTAGTAGACTCAAAGTGTTCATGTGTAACAAACACATTTGATGACAGTCTATTGTGAGTGGTGCCATTTTGCATCATAACCTCAATTATCTTCATGTATTCTCTGTTTACTTGAGTTTATTCCTTTCAAAATGGCACCAGAGGCAAAGACAGTGACTATAAGAAGTTAAATTAGAAGTTTTGAAAGTTTCTTGACTCTGATAAGCATTAGCTGCAACATTAGGCTTGGAGGGATCAACTATGTTGACAATTATCAGGAACAGAGAAAAATTATGGAGTGTAACACAAATTACTAGAACCCAGATCAACACTTATGGTTGGTACACTTATGGTTGGTGTGGAATGTTTGCTGAGTGTTTGAATAGAAAAGCAAATAGCAAAAATAACATAACATACTGCTCAGTACATGTTCATAATAATATTTCATTTGTAAATTCAAAATGTTTAATTATTATATATCGTTAATAAAGGTTTACTATTTAGTTTTTATGTTTTATCACTTTTCACATTACATCTTTCTGGACCTTAGGAACAAATTAATTTGGTTTCTAGTCTTTCTTATAGGAAATACATTTTTGTTTAGTGCTACTTTTGATTAACATTCCAGTTTTCAAGATCAAATTGACAGTACTCAGCAGAAAATTCATGTATTTTTCTCTTTTGATATTATAGAAGCTTAGTTTTTTAACTCCCTTTTTAATGTTTTATATAAGATTATCATGAACATATAGTCTGTAAATTTTTATTTTTTAAACACTAAACATACATCTTTTTACAAACTGAGCAGTTATATTGCATCTCACTTGGATCAAGAAAGTATTATCAGAAAATGCAATAAAATACTTTAAATTTTATAAAAGCACTGTGATTAAGAGAGTATTATTACAAAATGTAATAAAATATTTTAAATTTTATAAGAGCATTGCACATTGTTTGGGCATTGTGAATATGGCAGACTTCTGTGAGAATAAGGACTTTGACATTTTGCAGGTATCCTGGTACCACTTTCATGGACCATATTTTGCGGTATCAAAATGATCCAGAGGTCAAGATGATTGTATTGCTTGGCGAGGTTGGTCTTGCTGGTATTTTGTTTTGATAAGTTTCTATATATTGATTTTGTTTATGTTGGCAGTAGAAATCTCTTCATTTTCTTTTTGTGTTTTGTAATGCCTTTATAAAAAATTTAAATATAAATATATACATAAAGGAAGTATCTGAGAAATGAATTGCTTAACAATGGCTAGAGACTACTGAGTGTATACACAAATAATTGACTTTAATATATTGCATATTTCAGAATTTATTTTAAAATATCAGTAATGTCTTTTGCATTCTAGATTGTACAGTTTATAATACTATCAGCTCTATGTTTTCTTTAAAATAAGATTGTTGGGGGGTGATAAGACTAAATATTTTATGTCTGGGGTGTTGTTTTCTTTATGTTAAAGTTAAATAAAATCAGCAATTAAATCTTTGTAAAGCGCTAGCTAGTTTTGGTCATAACTGATTAAACAGGTGACTCATTCAATTAAATTTGTGAAACTGGGGTATTTTTAAAGGCAGTGTTATGGTTACATAGTAATTAGATTATGTTTAATTTTGGAGTATGATTATCCAGCAAGAAGCCAGAGCTTAGGGTTTTCTTGAATTTAATTAACTATTTTATCAATAAAATTTTTAAGTTTTACAATTAATGTGGCAGACTTAGAATTCAAATGAATTATTTCCTGTGTTAGGTTGGTGGTGTTGAAGAGTATCAGCTTGTTGAGGCATTGAAATCAGGCACCGTCAACAAACCAGTTATTGCATGGTGCATTGGTACCTGTGCCAAAATGTTTACTTCAGAGGTAAAATAATATTTTGCAGTCCTTCTACTTCTGTTTGTGTGAATCTAGTCATTATATGTTCACTTTAGTAGAAACTGCATTGTTTACTTGCATGCTTGCTGGAAATAGCATAAACACAGGGAGTGTGGTATGTTTTTTAATTTTACTTTTTATATATATATATATGAATACAGATTTTTGTTCTTGTTAAATTTTCTTATTTATTTTGAGTTTTAATATTGTATGTTTATAATATAAATGTTACATATTTAAATATAAATGTCGGTTTGAATAACTTGGTCAAATATAAAGTCCATTTATTTTGGTTACACCTGCTTGTTATTCTAGAAAAATTGTTAAGCAGATTAAGCATAAGAATGTACATATAATTAAAGTGGATAGGCACTGTGCATATGCACTAAAATACATAAAGTATTCTGCACCAGTTGAATATACACAGTAAACAGCAATACTCAAATAAACAAGATATACAGCTACAAGAGTGTGCAAAATGCATTGCAACACTTGAATACACAAAGCATGCTCAGCAACACTTGGATACACAAAGTACTCAGCAGCACTTGGATACACAAAGTACTCAGCAACACTTGGATACACAAAGTACTCAGCAACACTTTGATACACAAAGTACTCTGCAACACTTGGATACACAAAATACTCAGCAACACTTGAACATACAAAGTGCTCAGCAATATGAATACACAAAGGTCTTGGCAACATTCAGATACATGAGTATATGGCAACACTCCGGTACATGAGTACAATTGTATCACTTAAACATGCATTGTTTACATCAAAGCTGACAAGAGTATAAAATGTAGTTTGTTGAACTTCCCATATTTTAGTTGTAATCAAGAGGCTGTAATTCTTGCCCTTAAATTATGAAGGGGGTCATAATTGCATTGTCAGTAATGAACTACAAGCATTCCTGCCAAACACTGGCGGTTACCTTAGCATAGTAGCTTATTAAAACAAGAGGTGTTTTGTAGGTGTGTGAGCTGTCCCACATTCATGATGACTATTTCTATAAAGCTAATGTTCATGGTGTGCACAGATACAATTTGACCATGCATACATATTCATGATTACTAATTCTATAAAAGCAATTTTGCAGTGTGCATGTGTACAGTTTGACCATGTATACATTTTCATGATGACTAATTCTATAAAGGTAGTTACATGGAGTGTGTGTGTGTACAGTTTAACCTTGCATACATATTCATGATGACCAGTTCTATATGAAGGCAGTGCATACTCATTCATAACCCCCAGTAAAGGTAATGTGTGTGGTGTTTACAGGTACAGTTTGGTCATGTATTCACATTCATAATCCCCAGTAATGGTTATGTTTGTGGTGTTTACAGGTACAGTTTGGTCATGCTGGGTCCTGTGCTAATGCAACAGCTGAAACTGCTGATGCCAAGAACAAAGCTTTAAAGGAAGCTGGTGCAGTCGTCCCACGAAGCTTTGATGGACTTGGAGATACTATTCAGTAGGTGTATGTTACTTCTAATGAAAGTGTGAACAAATGCATTCTAAATTCTGTAAACTTCAAATACTCATTTTGATGTCAAACCTTTTTGGTGTTTTCATTATTCACATATATTCTGAGAGCGATGAAAAGAAGTCAGGTAGGAGATAAATGTAATTTAATTGTTTTCGCAAAAAGCCATCAGTTAAACTGTAAATAAGATGTAATGGAGTAATTTGGGTAGGAAACAGGAATATTAACAGTAAAAGTGGTAGATAGCTAATTGGGTAGAAAGTAGTCAATAAATATAGCACAATAGTTATTTGGGTTGGAATAGGCAATAAATATAGCACAATAGTTATATTTGGGTTGAAATTGGCGGTAAATGTAACACAATGGTTATTTGGGTTGAAATAGGCAGTAAATTTAACACAATGGTTATTTGGGGTAGAAGGAGGCAATGAATGTGACATGATATTTCTGAAAACATTATCATTATTTTTTATATAAATATTTAAATGTTGCATATATGGTTTTTCTCACAGATTGCTAAACATAGGGGAGATCATCAAGATGGTTTTTTTTATACTTTTTTTACCTCTTTTTTTTTTTGTTTTAAAACAATGACCATCAGTAACTTTATTTTATATATATATGCAATTGGTTTTCAGTTCTTCAGGAAGTTTTGTTTTCAGTATAATAATCTGTGTCATTTCAGAGAGGTATACAAAAAGTTAGTTTCTGATGGCACCATTGTTCCCAAGCCTGAAGTGGCCCCACCCACAGTACCTATGGATTTCAACTGGGCCCGAGTAAGTAGTTCATAACATGTAGTTTTCACTTATTTATTTCTATTAATGCCTGTATTTCTCTCAAAACTATTTAATGTGTGTTGAACCCTGGTTCCAGGTGATAAGTCTATGCAGTTAGACAATTTTATTTTCTATTTCAAACCTCTGCTATTTTTGTTTTATTTGCAGGAACTGGGGCTGATTCGCAAGCCAGCTTCGTTTATGACCAGCATTTGCGATGAGCGTGGTCAGGAATTGTTGTACGCTGGCATTCCCATTACAGACATTTTCAAGGAGGACATGGGTATTGGCGGAGTTCTCTCCCTTCTCTGGTTTCAACGCAGGTATGTTGCAGAGTATTAGAGAGAGAAAAGATATAATTTATAATGTTTTCTCATTGATCCTTACAAAATCAGCTATTCCATGAATCTGTTCTTGCTAGCCATAAACTCTTTTTGCAGCTTTGTACTTTAAATTTTGGTTGTCTAACACAATTTATCCTCAGCCATTAAATCAAATTTCCTTTTTTTCAGAAACTCTAAAAGTAGTTTTTCCAAATATTCACTGTTTATTCCCATATTGCTTTCTCTTTTCCTATTAGAGAACTTGTCTTAATTTATAAGAAAAATTTGGAAGAAATCGATGTTTGCAAGGAAACTTGGTGCTAAAACAGATTTCCAGTGGTAAGACTTAATTGAATGGGCAGTTTACAGGCGTTGAGAAAATGTTTTTGACAATCTTATTTGCAGACTGCCACGTTATGCCACCAAGTTTATTGAGATGTGTCTGATGGTGACAGCAGACCATGGCCCAGCTGTGTCTGGAGCTCACAATACCATTGTGTGTGCTCGCGCTGGCAAGGACCTCATTTCCTGCCTTGCCTCTGGACTCCTTACAATTGTGGGTGGCATTTTTTTTTTGTCATTTCAGTCTTTAGTGTCCAGTTTTTACATTGGATTTTAATTTTATAATGCAAGGATATTAAGATGTATTATTTTATATGTTAAAAACTGGAATAAACTTGCATACAATTAAATAGTTTATTTTAATAGATGCACTTTGTTTTTAATGGGATGAAATGGGTGGGCAGGTCTTGTCAAATTTATATACTTTTTTTTTTAAAGAAAATAGTAATGTTTAATGTTGATTACAGGGTGATCGTTTTGGAGGGGCTTTGGATGCAGCAGCCAGGCAATTCAGTGAAGCAAATGACAAGGGTCAAATCCCAATGGAGTTTGTTAATGACATGCGTAAGAAAGGCACCCTCATTATGGGAATTGGACATCGTGTCAAATCAGTGAGTTGCATATATTGGGTTAAGACAAAGATGAAACTTGTTTGGTAGCAAGAAAATTTATTTTCTTACATTCTCATCGAAGGATGCCATGATTTGTCATGCACATGTGAACAGTCCAGAATATAGTCAGAACTTGAATATGTTTTCTATGAGTAATCTGCTCTTTTATTTAACTTCAATCCAATATAAGAATGTATGCACCTTTAACATCAAGAGAGTAAACTTGTCTTGAATATGTTTGCCATGATTAACCCTCAGTATGATGTTTGAGTGTATACATCTTTAACTTCAAGGGAGTAAACCTGGTATTGTGCAGCAACTGTGCTATCATGCTCATCTAATTACCTTTCTTGAAACACAGGATAGTTATTGGCCGTAGGAGAGGTATGTGTGGGGTGACCCTAAGACTCACTCACTCACTCAGTTTCATACCAAGAAAGATACGCATAAATGTTTATATTAGGTATTCAATTAATGTTTCACATGGACCCTATGTTCTGTTAGATGCACCATTAAAATTGTTTGAAAATCGTTACAATAACTAAAATCTCCAACTCTGCACTTAAAAAAAAAAGATGTCCATACTAGGCATTCAGTCACCCTTTGAATTGCTAGATGCATCATTATGATTTATTCAGAATCTTTTCAGTAGGTAGAATCTTCAGATCTGCTCTAAAAAATGGTTTTATTTTGTGTCATATATTTGTTATCTATTGCCATGTTTGTGGTTTTCCCTATATAATAGAAATGCTGTAATTTAGTTTGAATTAATATTGCAGTTTTTTCTTTTTAATTTAGTATATTTTGTGCTCTAATACATGTGTCAGGCTGGCTTTTAATTTAGTATATTTCAGTTCTAATACATGTGTCAGGCTGGCTTTTAATTTAGTATATTTCAGTTCTAATACATGTGTCAGGCTGGCTTTTAATTTAGTATATTTCAGTTCTAATACATGTGTCAGGCTGGCTTTAATTTAGTATATTTCAGTTCTAATACATGTGTCAGGCTGGCTTTTAATTTAGTATATTTCAGTTCTAATACATGTGTCAGGCTGGCTTATGCAGCAAATCCAGCATTCCTCATCCACATACTTCATCGAGTGATCACCTGCTTAATGCAGCTTCCAATTTTCACAGCAGGCAGTAAAGATGTATTTTAATGTGTCTTACCATAAAGAACATATTAAACAGTCTACTACTAATATTATTCACAACATCGACGATGATTTATTTACCCTTCATATAAGTTAAGATCTCTTACACTCCTTACCTGAGGAGCCAGGGTACTGGTTGGAAATATTTCACTGACCAGTGACTAGTTTGAGGACTTGAACTCTTTCCTCTGCATCTAGATCAAATGCCAGATGATATCAATTTTGATAAGAGTTCCGCTTAAGTTATTGGTTGAGTGTGTGTGTTTGTGTTTGTGTGTGTGCATGTGTGCGTTTGGTTGCATGCAGGTGTGTGTGTTTAGTAAGAAAATTAATTATAATTATTGGTCACTAATTATATTTCAAATTCTACCATAGAAAGTTTATTATTTGCCCTCATTAGAGAGTTAAAATGTTATATTGGATTTTTCATTGAAATTTTGCACCAGTCATTATGATTAAAATAAACACTCATTCCAGTTCATTAATCATATTTTAAACTTTCTCTTTTTATAAAAGAATACACTCAACACTTTGCTTCAGTTTGTTCATGTTGTAAAAATATATTCATTGTTCTGATGTGTTTCCCTCTCTACCTAGTTAAACAACCCAGACATGCGTGTGGTAATTTTAAAGGAGTACGCCCAAAAACACTTCCCCGCAACGCCATTACTGAACTATGCACTTGAAGTGGAAAAAATAACAACTTCAAAGGTAGCAATTGAACTTTTATCCTTTCTGTGACAAACATTTTAAAAAAAACATTTTGTTCATGGTCAGTTGTCATTATTTATACTAACAGTATTGTTCGCTCAGAATCCAGATGGAATAATGGAAGAGGATTTTTGAACAAAGTTGTATTCACCAAGTTACTTCCACTTTATAATGACAATTATTGTCACCGCTATAAGTTTTATAGGTTCCTCTACAGCTTTGAAAAAGTTAATTTATAATCCTTGTTAATTATTTATTTATTGAATAATCTTAAATTCTGATGTCAAAAAGAAAAATATAAATTTGTAATATAAACATGAATCATGTGAAATTTCTTTCAGTTAATAATAATTATTATAGTTATAGAAAAATAAATTATATGTAAATGTTGATTTTGTGAGACTGTCTTTTTTATTGCAGCTTAGTTATTTGTACATTTTTTCCTGCAGAAACCCAACTTGATCTTGAATGTGGATGGTTGCATCGGTGTCGGTTTTGTTGATTTACTGAGAAACTGTGGCTGTTTTACTCGGTGTGTAGACATAATTTAGATTTTTTTAACAAATATCATGCATCTGTCACTATTAAATATATATCATTAGTATTTATTTTGTTATAACTTTAAAAAAAATTTTAAAAATTAGAGCCTGTTTGAATCTATCGCTCTTTATTACAGAGGAATATACATAGCAGTAACCCAGATATATGAATGTCTTAAATTAATTTTTTAGTAGTCTGCATAAAAGTTTCTAATGTGAATAACTTCCTTTTTGTAACATATTCACAAAATAAAATTAATATAAATATTTTTTGTTCCTAAGTGTTGTTGCAGACTTTTGTTTGAAATTGTAAAATAGAGAAATTTAAGATTATTATTTTACATTATACAAACATCAGATGTGAACTGCAGAGTAAAATCTTTCCATCTAATAAATTTGAGCTTTTTAATATTGTGTTTTCAGTGAAGAAGCCCAGGAGTATGTTGAAATGGGAGCACTTAATGCACTTTTTGTGCTGGGGCGGAGCATGGGATTCATTGGTAATTTTGTTTGCTTGTTACCAAAGTTGAATGCTTGCATGCTTATTACCAAAAGTTGTTTGTGTGCATACTTGTTACCAAAGTTGTTTGTGTTCATACTTGTTATCAAAATTGTTTGTGTATACATGTTACCAAAGTTGTTTGTGTGCATACTTGTTATCAGAATTGTTTGTGTGTATACGTTACCAAAGTTGTTTGTGTGTATATGTGTTACCAAAGTTGTTGTGTGTATACGTGTTACCAAAGTTGTTTGTGCGCATACTTGTTATCAAAGTTGTTTGGGTGTATACTTGTTACCAAAGTTGTTTGGGTGTATACTTGTTATCAAAGTTGTTTGGGTGTATACTTGTTACCAAAGTGTTTGTGTGCATACTTGTTATCAAAATTATTTGTGTTGTTGCTTATTATCAAATTTGTTTGTGTGCATGCTTGTTATCCAAGTTCTTTGTGTGTTTGCTTGTTACCAAAGTTGTTTATATTCATGCTTATTACCAGAGTTGTGTGTGCTTGCTTATCACTAAAGTAGTTCATGTGCTTGCTTATTATCAAAGTTGTTTGTGTGTATACTTATTAGCAAAGTTGTTTGTGTGCTTGCTTATTACTAAAGTTGTTTGCATGCATGCTTGTTACCAAAGTTGTTTGTGTGCATGCTTATTAGCAAAATTATTTAAGTGTATGCATGCTTATTACCAAAGTTGTTTAAATGTATACTTATTACCTAAGTTGTTTGTGTGCTTGCTTATTACCAAAGTTATTTGTGTGCATGCTTGTTATCCAAGTTCTTTGTGTGCTTGCTTGTGTATCTCTGTTCATTACCAAAGTCTGTTGTGTATATATATTAACTAAGTTTGTGTGCCTGCTTGTGTATCTCTGTTCATTACCAAAGTCTGTTGTATATATATATATTAACTAAGTTTGTGTGCTTGCTTATTACCAAAGTTGATTGTGTCTCTTTTCATTACCAAAGTTGTATGCATATGTTTTACCCAATTTCTTTGTAGTTTGTGTTCTATTATGTTTTTAATATTTGCTATCACATATAAAACATTTCCTTAGAAAAACATTTTGCACAAGATGGAAGCCAATCATTGCATGTTGGCATTCATGCTATTCCAGAATTTATTTGTTAGTGTGCATGCTTTTTATACCACAGGATTTTGCTGATGTGCTTGCTTTTCTGATTTGTTTGCTGGTGTGCTTGATTATATCTGAGTTAATTGTTTGCTGGTGTGCATTTGTTATCTAGGTTAAATGGTGAACGCACACTTTCTATTTGTCAGTAATATTAAAAATGAGCTTTTTGTTTATTATTAAAAACATTTTAGTTGTCATATGTTTAGGAAAAAATAATATTTAATTTAAATGAATTGATTGCTTTTATTTTAAAAAAAAAAAGAATAGAAAATGATACTCATTCTACTCTAAATCTGCAGTTGGGAAATTTTTTTTTTAAATTCATCGTTCTGTAATCCAATTTCAAAACTATGCATTTTTAAAAAGAATTTGAGCAGTTTACATTTCTAACTTTTAAGCTGTTAAATGAAAAAATCTTATTTAGTCTGTTTCTTTCTATAAGATCCAAAAAAGGTCAGAATTTGAAAGTGCACAATTCTTCCTAACTTGCAGACTGTTAAATGAAAGAATTTTGTTTGGTCTGTTTCTTTTCCATATTGATATAATGTGTGACAATTTTTCTGAGGATGCTTAATCCATTCAAGTGTCTAAATGTGTCAGCAAGCATGGATCTTTTACCTACAAACAAACAACACAACAACATGGGAGAAAGCCAACACCTTTATTATATCTTGAAATAAACAGATCTAGCTTAACAAAATATCTATCCATATTGAAGCTCATACAGAAACAATAATTTTTTTTTTAAATAGTTCCCAGTGGACCTCACTTCTGGAACACACTATTGAATAAATATTTTATTGTCTTTCTTGCTTGGTTCTTGCATGGTACTTATTCCTTTATAGATTGTAATGACAGAAAAGTATTTCTTGATGCAGAGATCAGAAGTCTACCAAATTTTTATTGTTTTTCTGGCTTGGTTCCTGCATGGCACCTGTTCCTTTTAGATTGTAATGACAAAAGTATTTCTTGATGGAGATCAGAAATCCACTTAATTTTCAGTTGTGATCTTTGTCATCACTCTGCATCACTTGTCTTTCATTAAGGTTTGGGTGGTTTTTTTTATACTTCTTCAGGTCACTATTTGGACCAAAAGCGATTGAAACAAGGACTATACAGGCATCCCTGGGATGACATTTCATACATCATGCCAGATAGCATGGAGCAGCGTTAGACTCATGAACATGACACAAGGGACATTCCAGACAGCAGGAACAGTGCTAGACTCAGACGCGACACAAGGCATGCAACATTCTTGCTTCTTTCTCATCTATTTCAGAGTGTTGGTTTGAAGACAATCATTTAATCAGAGTGTGTTGTGACAGCAGACAGCACTAGGCACAGACATGACACAAGGCATGTGACATCCATGCTTCTATCTCATCTATATATATATATATATATGTGTGTGTGTTGGTTTGAAGACAATCACTTAATCAGTGTGTATTTTTCAGGAAATATGATTATAGACACTCAGTACAAATGAATGCTTTATTAGAAAATATCTCAAAAATGCTTCTTACCATCATTTTTTTATTTTGGTCTGCAGTGTAAGAATTAGCAAGATAAAGAATTATTCTTTAAACCTATTGGTTTACAACAAATGTGATTTCAGATGGATTGTCAATTATTAAGTGGCAGATTTTTTAAATAAGTTGTTGTTTAGATAAGAAATATATTTTTCAGACTGAATGAATAAATATTTGTAATGACAGTTTTGATCTTTAGATTATAATTATGAAGGTGGTACAATAATTGTCCAATAGATTTCTTTAAATTGGCAATATTGTCAATGTAGTTTTCAGACAGTTTGAACTGTAAAGTAGCAGACATGTTCTTCCAGAATCCAACTTTGGATTCTCACCCATTGTGGCAGATTCAATATCAGCATATCAGCAGATTCAGTATCAGTATGGACTGATGAATCAATAATTTTGTAAGTAAAAAAATGTTATACATTTGTTTACTTCTAAAGCAATCTTGTTGGTATAATAAAATATTTTAATTAGGTGACCTTACTAGAGCAAAATAATTGCAGTGTTTTATGGGAGAAATAGTATGATGGCACTTTGACTTCATTATTTACATATATAATAACACTTGGCTGTTCATCCAGTTCAGACAGAGATCAGTGACTGCCATAGCTAATACTTGTGCTAAAAAATTATCCCCATGTAGTTATTTTTAACCGCATTAAATCCAGCACCGCCTAGTGGTGGCAACTTTTAACTTCTTTTCAGTACTGAGAAATTATCATTAACTTGCTTCAAAATGGCATGACATTTGATCACATAGTTAAGAATAGAAGTTATTAAAATGTTTTTCAGGATTACTTAAACTGATGTGTTCTTTTCCTAGGCTTTGCAGTTAGTTAATAAATATTTTTTTAATTGTTCTATGGTTGTATCACAAATAGCATATCATTCTCAGAAAAACAGTTTGGATCACAAACAGCATTTACATTATTCGCAGAAAAACACTTCCATTATTTTGTATATAAAACATATATTTTGACTTTCAATGCTCCTGTTTTTCTTTTAAGGTGTTAGTGCAATGCTTTCTTGAATAATCTTACATTGACTGTTCACTGCACAAATTTCATTGTGGTCATCCAGATAACTGGCCCAAAATTAAAAAATGGATTTCATATAGAAAACATTTGCATTTATCAAATTTGATGGTTTTTTTGTTTTTTTCAAGAATATGCTTTAATAACTGGTAGAAATGTATCCTTTCTTTAATTCTTTTCATTGTAAATTGACAGTAAGATAGGGGAAGAGAATATACAAGTTTTAAATGCATTTCAGTACAATTTTTGAGACTAGTTGTCTTTCATTTTTAGTAAGGTATATCATAATTCCAGCAACTGCTGTATTTGGCTTTCTTATTTTACTTCAGTTGTGAGCTTTGGTTTTTAAGATATCTTTTTAACTTCCTGTTACAGTTAAATGTATTGTTTTATGAATATATTCCTGATCAAAATTATCATTGTGCTAAAGGCCTGTTTATCAAGCATTTTACTACACGCGCACACACATACAAAATCAGTGAATAAATCAAATGAAACCTTTAACCTCATATTTTTTTTAATATTTATAAATAGTCATGTTGCTAATATTCTGCCTCTCAGGGTACAAGCAAAAATAGTTGTAGTGCTAAATGTGGTAGTAAAAAGTCAAGACAAAAATCTTATACTACAATGAATGTTTTGTTACATTTGGTTTATTAAACACACTTTTATTATTATTGAAACCCACATG
The DNA here is from genome assembly GCA_028829895.1 of Sinotaia quadrata. Taxonomy (NCBI): domain Eukaryota; kingdom Metazoa; phylum Mollusca; class Gastropoda; order Architaenioglossa; family Viviparidae; genus Sinotaia; species Sinotaia quadrata. Next base: position 36,584,971 of record CM054180.1, read on the forward strand.
ATTGTCATGTAAGTTTTTTCTAAAACAGATTTGATCACTTCTCTAGATTATTTCCATGACTTTTGTCTAAGTATTTGCTTATACTTTGCATAAAGTTTTACTAATTATCACATAAAATTTTACTTGTCTGATAATTATAATGAGACAGCAAAAATAAACTAGTTCTGAGGACAATGTAGTGTTTATCAATTAACTTACTTTAGACATTACTACCTTTTGTTAAATGCCAAGATAACAACTTTAGTTGTCTTGGCATTTAGTCACAATTGATAGATTTTATTCATTTTTTTCGTTTGTTTTCTGGTCAATCTATTCAAGCAGGTTTTTATGTTCCATTGCTAAGCTGTCTGTCTAGATCTTTGGTTCTTTGCCAAACTGACATGTTCCAGAGTTTTCTCGTGTCCTACATATTGTGATCTTTTCTCATTTAACTCCACATTTTATTAAAATAATTCAGATTCACAAAATATTGCAATGATAATCTTTTATTTTAATGAGGCATTGTTGGTTTGAATGGTCATAGAATCATTGAAAATTAACTATTTACAGATTGGCCATGTTTGGAATCACGAGTGAAATTTTTCATGTTTCTACTGACTCTTATATATTAAAGTCCAGGATTCATCTCTCCCCCTCCCTCACTCTCCAACTTTGTTAATTAATTTTGGGTTAGGGTTGGTGTTCAAATACTTTTATCATATATAATTCATAAGACCAATTGATCATAATTGAAAAGTGCTTTGTGCATGTGTTGGTGTTAACATATTTTTGTCAGGTGAAATATTCATTAAGTCAAGATTGTTCATAACTCAAAAGTTCTTAAGTAATGTTTGTTTTCCAGTTATTTTAATGAAAACCCTTTCAGATTATTTATACAGCAACACATCAGCTAATTATTTAGATACTTATTGTTTTTACCATATAAAGCTTGTAAGTGAACATATGCAAGGAATGTAGAATTTAAATAATCAAGATGATGTGAATACGTAAATATGATTTTAAGAGAAAGATTTTTTAATGTGGTGTATTGTAAACAATGTTTATAAAAAAAAAAGGTTGTTTTTGATGATGTATATTAATTAACATGTTTATTTTTTTTTAAATTACATTTTTGTTTTATTTTACTTTGATTAAAGTGAATATTTAAGAGGGTATAATGGGAACTGGAAAAACATATGGGGTTCCCAGTGCCAGAATTTTTTATTTTTTAACACTAAGAATACCTCAAGAGAATTTGAAACAAATTTTTTTTTTTTTTTTTTAATTGAAAGGGAGATTTTTTTTGGATTAAAAAGTACACCATCTTTTTTTTTGTGTTTTGGTTTATGTGCTTTGATTTTGATTTCTTACAGCATATTAACTCTTTGTACATTTTGGCTTGCATGTTTGACTTTAGGTTAAAAATCAGCAGTTCTCTACATTTTGGCTTGCATGTTTGACTTTAGGTTAAAAATCAGCAGTTCTCTACATTTTGGTTTGCATGCTTTGACTTCAGGTTAAAAAACAGAGCAGTTCTCTACATTTTAGCTTTCATGGTTTGATTTTTCAGATGATGTCACAGTTATATGTGTATGTGGTTGTGTTAAGTCTTTTGGGACCATTTAAATTTTTGTTGCCTTCTTGTCATTTCATAATATGCATTAAACCACTTTAGCATGATCCACGAGTAAACTTATACACTAGATATATTTCCTCCATTGCATGTATTCTAAATTAACTCCTTCCAAGATAATGGTATGTAGTAGACACAAGTTTGTTAGAGGCAGGCAATTTTACTCAACATATTTTTATCAAAGGGATGTTACTCTTTTGTGTTGCCTTTCTTAAAGATGAAATGAAAGTATCACAATATGAGACTAATTTTTGTGGTTACCTGTCTGATACCTGGTTTTTTTTTTTATAACCAACAGAATTCAGCTGTTTGACACTTCCAGCATAGTTTATTTATGTTCTGTAAATTCTCTCCAAAATATTAATTTCTAACTAATTCTTTTGTATTATCTTAATTGTTTACATTTTCACAAACTTACACTCTTTCTGCTTCTCACTGTAACATTTTGCATTTTGTGTTAAAAAGGTTAGTAAAATGCACAAGCAACTGGAGCATCAAACTTCAGTGATCATTCTTCATCAAAATGAAAGCAATAGTGTATTAGACATTTCAATATTAAAAATGGCATGAACAGATGAAAACAGAATCCACAGTGACTTCATATTTTCTAGCTAGTAATTTTTTTTTAAAAATCATTTGCATGATTTATAAATATTACTAAGAGTAAAAGTATTGTACATAGATATTAGTTTATTTAAAGATGATGTTTCTTAAATTATTGTGATTGTTTTTTATACTTTAATTTCTCTAATAAATTTAGTAACTGTGGATGAGATATTTAGAGATCCGTTTATAGTTACGAAGATTTGTGCTCTTAAATTCTAGATTTTTTTCTTAAGTAATGCCCTACTTATTTCTTTACGATTTAATTTTAAAGTCACTTTACATTGTCTACATTAAGTTATAAACTAATAAATGAACTTTTTCATATTAAGATGTAGAAGACATTAAAATATAGAGGGAGATTTGGTGTAAAATAAAGTGAACTTAGTACAAACACATTTTGTTACTTGTTTTGTCTGTTTGTGGCATTTGGAAGTGTTGAAAATAAAAAGCAGAGCAAAGGAAAAATTCTATAATTTACTGGGAACAGAGCAGAGAAAAATGTGTTGGGACAGATATAGAAATATTCATGAGACAATAATTTTATTTCATTTTAAGATGTTAACACACAATCACAATCTTGTTTTACAATGTTAAAACAATTACATTGTAGTGTTACACTAGCGGTATACAATTCTAATGTTATACTGTTAATGGTTGTGTTGTGAGAAGACTGCAATTACTTCAATCCAAACTCCAGTTCAAATTCTTCATCTACTGAGCGCACTTTACGAGAATTTGGATGAGCACCCTGAAAATTATAAATGAAAACATGCTTGATTCAGTATACAATAAATTTGAATTTACCAGAGTAATGGTTATGCACCCTAAAACATTAAATGAAAACATGCTTGATTCTGTATACAATAAATTTACCAGAGTAATGGTTATGTTCCCTGAAACATATAAATGAAAACATGATTCTGTATACACGAAATTTATCAAAATATAGCTTGTGTCACTGATAAAAAATATATATACACACTGTCTCAAAAATGTTTTGACGATCACAGTAGTTCTGCTGCCTTCTATGAATTACAACCTACAAAACTCTTAGCTGTTCTTACTACTCATAATAACTCATTTCAGTTTGGATTTTGTTTTGAATCCAACAAATACTTTCTTGCTTTTAGAAATGGCCAATTATTTTGCTTCTGAATTTTAATTGAAGTAAAACTTTTGTGTTCAAATGCTCTGGACCTAATTTTGAAGGTAAAACTGTTTTGCAACACCAAAGACCTAATTTAAGGAAGTAAAACTGGTAGTGAATGTGCAGCCCCAGTTTTAAGAAAGAAGGAAATTGCTTTATAAACCACTAACCCTAATCAATTTCAACATATATAAAATGCACTTTATTTAAGACCAATCAGTAAAAGAAATAGTCATTTCATGAAAACTATTGTTTTTTTTTGTGCTAATTCTTAGAAGATTTAATAAATTGTAAATTATTATTAAACATTGTTTATAACCATTCATGTTTGCATAGAGCCATCTTATGCAATCAGGACTTGGTGGTAATGCCATAATTGTAACATAATAATAATAATAACAATTGTAAGCAATGAATAAACTTAACTGATAAGATACATGCAGCATTAAATACTTATTTACCTACTTGGGTTTACCGTTTCTAGTTTTTTTTTTGTTTATGCTTAAAGTGGATGGAATTTAAAAAGCAATCCCCCCCCAGAATTCAGCTTACCAGCTTTTCCTCAATTGGATGATCTTGTGTGTTCAACCAGGTCATCAATGAATTTACAGCATCTTCATTCATGTAGGATATTTCAGGTCCACTTTGCATGCGTCTCTGCTCCATGGGCAGTGATTTTGTTTCAACATGTCCAATAGGATTAGCTTTCACATCAGTCACATGCTGGTGATTAGTGGGTTGAGGTGTCACTTGAGACACAGTAGCATTGTCCATACATGCAGTAATAAAAAACCATGCCCCACACCCTCTCTCGACCCACCAGTGTGTGGTGTTATGACCAAAGTGACGGTATGTTTTGGAGTGTGTTTCATCTTGACGAATTGTCAGTTCACACCTGGTATTAGTCAAATTGTTTTTACTAACTTAGATAAGTATTTATCATTGACAATTTTAATGCACCTAAATAAGGCAGATGTAATTCCTTAAAAATCCATTTATGTGTATATATAAATCATAAATTCTTTTTTTAAGGGAAGACTGACATTAAATACATATTATTTAAGTAGTGGCATGAAGATTACATAAATATTCTGTCTTTTGATTCTATGTGTATGTATTTGTGAGGCTTATGCTTTTTAAATGTGTGCTGAAAACATTTTATCCTTTATTTTATTGTGTGTATGTATAAGGCTTGTGTTGTTTTAAAGTACATGTATGTGTACTGAAAACTCTATATACTACATCCATTTGTTGTATTTTTTGCACTTGCAACATTCTTTAATTTTATGATGGCTTACTAACACCTATACAAACAAAGTAATGGTGCAAATCAGAATTTAATATTTTCATTATAATAATTTTCTCTTCAAATCATCTCCCCAATAATTCAGACTGAATCACCCTCAATAGCTTGCACACTTAGAAATACAATAGGATGTTATTGATTGTTTCTCAAACTGTTGATTATCAAGCCACTTTATAAAATATCTCTCTGTTTGGAAACTTTTGATTCTTATTATTTTAAAGCAATTTATAATATATATATATATATAACTAAGACCTATATTGGTGTGGTTTGAAGTCATTCAACTTTGGGTCAGGCTGATCAACCCTAAATGCAAACAAAAGTTTAGACTAGTGCACTTTATGGATTAAAGACTGACCAATAGAAAGACCGTTTTCGATTGCTGTCAAGCACAACCGATTGGATGGCGTAGGTCGGGGGCAGCGTGCTTTGTTTATAGACTACCTTGTGGACAAAATCAGGGCGAGATTGCAGATGGTCCTCGTATGTCACGCAGTCAGCTGCAAACAACCACAGCGAAGTAAGTATCTCATGATATGGTGATCTGATGAAGTGCTTGTTCTTTTAAAAGACTTTCATGCAAAATACTTAAGCTAATATAGCAAAGCAAAATGATATATCCATGTTCATAATGACAGTATATAGCAAATTAATTTACAAATAGATATAAATATAAATGTGCGGTTGGAATAAAGAATTATACAGAATAGACAGTTCAATTTTTGCTGTTGAAAAAACAGACTTGAGAGCAAATTACCATGCTCTCTTTGTTTGTCTGAGCTCAAAAGGCAACACTTTCCATGGACTATGATTAGTGCATGAACGTTGGCTGTACAACTTCTACTTTTGTAATGCTGAACATGTGGGTCTGATGAGTAGAGTGAATGTATATGAAATCAAACAGCATGTGAAGCATAACCAAGAACAAAGATCTTGTGTTGTATTCTGTTGCGGACAGCTAGATAGCCTTTGGAGTGGCATGATTGCTTCTTGGTGCATATGAATAAGCCAGGCTTGAGTGTTTTGAAGACAATACTAGACCAGAGAGAAGAGTGTTGCAGAATCAATAGTACCAATAAACAAAAGAATGTTTGAGGCATCAACTGTGAGAAGCATGTAATGTCTTAAATAAATGCTGTACATAAGTCATGTGTGTTGTTTAATTTGGGTTTTGCACCTGCTTGCAATTTTCGCATACACCAAACGAGAGATCAGAGATTTATGTCCCAGATGAGGATATAGTGTCGTGGGCCAGTGAGGAGAGAAACCGTTCGAATTAGTGTTCTGGTGCATTTTATTTTATGTGCAATGTTTTGCTCAGTCCTGACAGCAATAGTCTCTTTATTCTCATTCTCAGCCTTTTTTCATTCTCAATCAGCTATTTTCATTCTCAGTTAGCCTTTTTTCATTCTCAATCAGCTATTTTCATTCTCAGTTAGCCTTTTTTCATTCTCAATCAGCTATTCTCATTCTCAGTTATCCTTTTTTTCATTCTCAGTCAGCTATTCTCATTCTCAGTTATCCTTTTTTTCATTCTCAATCAGCTATTCTCATTCTCATCTAGCCTATTTTCATTCTTAATCAGCTATTCTCATTCTGAATTTTAAGTGCCAAGGGATATTGAATGTGTGTGGCCAACAGATAAGATAGTTTATTGTCCCGTCCAGTGGACATTTCACTTAGATTACAAAACTTTAAGCTATGGAGTGGCTATTAAGATAACCCATTAGATTTTTTTTCCCAGCCAAAGTGGGATTGAACCCCAGCCACTTTGAGCGAAGGTAGGAAGATACTGAAGTGCTTCCTGCTCTTGCTACCACTGACTGTAAAACATGAGTTATTTTTCCATTTCTTGTATGAAATTTGTTTTCTGCACAGCTCACAGACATATGACCAATAATCTTTACATATATTAATAAGAAATAAAAACTTAAAGTTTACTCTTACCAAATTTCTTTATATAAATAAACATTAGCAATATTCCTTCCAGGCAGTTGGGTGTGAAAAATATTTTCAGGGGCAGCTAGTTTTAATATATAAGTATTAATTTTTAAGATACAACTATATGGACTTTGCATTTTCTTAAAGTGTAAGTATTGTTTTCTAAAACCCTTATCAATCCATTTTATACTGAATCCAATAATCAATTAAAATTAAAAACAGTTGAATAAGCCCCTTTATCAAAATATCTGTGCCTATTAAAAAGTTGAAATAAACCTGCTATTTTGGCGGGTTTTGTTCGACTGCTCAAAAGCACACAAATCACATGGATCTTGAAGAAATTGCAAATTTAAAGTTCTTACTGCTGTTGACCGCTGTGTCGACACAGTGTGCCGATAGCACTAGTGCCATGCAGACTGATAGGAGTGATTTCACTTGCACACTGCATGCATCTTGGCCAGCCATGGTTACAGGGAATAGTCTGTAAGAAAATAGTGAGTGAACATTAAAATAAATAAACTCTTTAGCATTATTTTATTTTTATTACGAACATTGACAAAATTCAATGTCACTTTATTTTTATTATGATGAAGTTCAATGTCACTTTATTTTTATTGTGAACATTGACAAAAGTTCAGTGTCACTTTATTTTTATTACAAACATTGACAAACTTCAATGTCACTTCATTTTATTAAACTAATATTGACAAAGTTCAGTGTCACTTGACAATTGTCAGTTTCACATCTTTCTCTTGCACATTGTAGAACACTGATGAGCTGCTATTTTCTCAAGGCTAATCTCGGCACTCATTCGCTGTATTATCTCCCCCTCAAGCAAAACAACTATGTACCAATTTCTTTTACCAGAAATTCCATAATGTAGTCAGCATACTTTGCCACCATACATCAACAGAGTGATGTCTACCCTTATACTTACACACTGGGTGTAGACACTTCTCTCATCTACCACAGTCAGAGCAGTTTATAAATCAGTAAACTGGGAGATGAGGTAAAAGAAGAAAAGGCTGCTTTTTCCCTGCAAAATATAATCAGGGAACAAAAGATAAGTTTCCTATTTATTCATTTTTAACTCCATTCTTTCTTACATTCAAGTCTCAACTTACAGTTTCCTGCAACAGTATTTATTAGCATAATAGTTTATGAATGGATTCAAACTTTTGATCTCAATCCATTGGCTGGTCTCATTCTTGTAAATCTTAACCATTGGATAATAAAAACTACTCATCCACCTAAAACCAGTTTAAGATTACATCAGCAAGTCTAGCACATTCTTTACCTTAGTTGTTTACTTCCAACTCTGACAATTAAAAATAGCAGCACAAGTAGTGCCCAAGGTCGGGTCATTTTGACATTCAACAATTTATATAGCAATCAAGTCTTGAAATATGGATAGGCAAATTTACTCTGCCACAGACTCAAATACATGGCAGTCATTTTTATTATATTCAATTACAAGGCAGACAACATTTTAGATTCATTTATAGGGCGGTCAAAGTGTTAGATTCAGTTACAAGGTGATCAGTTTTAGATTCAAGTACAAGATGTTCAGTTTCAGATAGATTTACAAGGCAGTCAAAGTTTCAGATTCAATTTCAAGGCGTTTAGTTCAAATTAATTTACAAAGGATCGAAGTATTTTATTCAATTATAAGGCGGTTAAAGTTCTTCATTCAATTACAAGGCGGTCAGATTTAGATTAATGTACAAGGCGGTCAAAGTTCTTCATTCAATTACAAGGCGGTCAGATTTAGATTAATGTACAAGGCGGTCAAAGTTCTTCATTCAATTACAAGGCGGTCAATTTTAGATTCAATGAAGGGATTCGCGAACATAATTATTCTTCAGTCATTATTGTAGTGAGAGCTTCTATAGGACATATGTTTGCTTGCTTGCCTTATTGATTTGTTTGTTTTTTTTTAGTGTGTGTGTGTCTTTTCGTTTCTGTTTGTTTCACAAGCGATCATTATTTTCCTCAGGAGTGCTAAAATATTTCAGACTTAATTTTACTTGTCTAAAATGAAATCGTTGACGAACTTCGGTACTCACCGCTCACTAGCGTACTCACACTTCACAGTATGGATGAAACGAAACAAAGTTAACGCACTGTGACTTGTGCTCTCTTCACTGAGCAGAACCTGGCCCCGCCGTATACGTCACAGACTCGATCGCGGCTCATCAATCACCTATAAATGATCCACGAACTTGCTTCCTTTCGCCTCGAGGAAGTGGGGGTGGAAGTGGTGGATGGGGGTGTTGCAATTGTAAAGTAAATAAGAAATAATAAGATTTTAAATTAGTTTAGAAACATGATGTTAGGTTTCCCTTTAAAAAATAAAATTGATTGCTCATTCATCAAACAAGAAAAGAAAAGAAAAGCAAATCGATTCCCACATCAAGTCATTTGTTTACCAACACTCTTGACTATTCGAGCAGATTGATGTTTGCAATTACTGTCTGATGTAAAGGAACATTTCAAACGAAAGAGCACGCACCCTCTTCCTTCCATGCCACCATTACACACACACGGGGCAGAGGGGTGGGGGGATCTGTCAAAATAATTGAGTTCAATTAAATAAAACATATTCTTGTAAATAGATGGCTGGCGCAGGTCAGTGATAAATATAATAATAACAACAAAAAACAACAACACAACAAAACAAAGTGCCTAGTGTGCTTGCTGGTTTTCCTGTCAAACGCAGGCATGCACTGACACATTTTCAAAACACTTTCCACCTCCAGGCGATGTCCTGCTTGCAAACTGAGGAACGTCCGCAACCGCAGGCAGAAACTGAGTGATATACCAATGACGATGCGAATGATCAGGCCAACACAAACACTCTGGCTGTGGAGTATGGACTTTCACGTAGCCAACACAAACACTCTGGCTGTGGAGTATGGACTTTCACGTAGCCAACACAAATCACTCTGGCTGTGGAGTACGGACTTGCACGTAGCCAAGAGACAAATTCACTTGCTGTACAGCGTGGTGCATATGTATATATTTGCCCTTTGGTCGCTTAATGTCACTTGAACCACTGTCAGCGTGTTTGACCTGTGATCGATAACTCGATAGAAATTACATTTCACAAAACTGTACTGAAATTTAAAATTAAAAAGAGAACAAAACAACTAAAATGCTTTCTGCGCTTCCACAAATTACCACCAGTGTTATTCCGTTTTATATATAATACTATTATTAGGTCTTTTAGTAAAACAATATTTCAGTTTACTTCTAACTCAAGAAACTCATTCTGGAGAGTACAAACAGCTGGCTGATCTCATTTCAAACGCTAAAGTGTAGACTTACTGAATTCACATCTGTGTGTGTGTGTGTGTGTGTGTGAGAGAGAGAGAGAGAGAGAGAGGGAGATTGGGACAATTAGCAATGTTTATAAAAGTATGAAATGTTATATACAACTTCTAGTTGTTTACTTCTTAGAACTGACTTAGAAAGAGGTGTTAAATACCATATTTGACAAAACAATCACCATAAGTACAGGCGAGAAGGAAACGAATGCAAAAATCAAATGGAGAATTCCTTCAAAAATGAAAACAAACTCTACACAGACGTCAAAACAGGAAAACAAACAGTTGTCTCACAGACCTCGACAACAACAGAGGAGAAAAAAAAAACAGACTCCAATTATTACAACCAGCGAGAAGAAAAACTACAAGCAACGATTACAACAAAGACAAAAAGAAACATCACAGAATCACCAACACTCAGACGAACACAACAGTGACAAAAGACAAAATAATACAAACGAAGCAGACAATATTAAGTCACCGAGACACAGACTGACACAGAAATTGACAACACTCTGGAAGAGTTTACCACGGTACTAAGGGCTTCGCTGCTCTCAACCTTGCCATACACGCCACCACGAACGACATCAAAGGAAACACCAACACCAACAATCATAACAACAGAACACGGCCAAGAAAGAAAAAGACGATGCCCAACAAACACATCAGACAACAGCAACGACAACAAAACCACCACCGACAGCAACAACGACAGCAATAGCGGCCCAGTGAATAGCAGTTCATGCAGTGGGGTTACTTTAATCACATTGTAGACATGATTCAACTGCTGCTCGACCATCTGTACTGGCTGCCAGCGCCCGCCTTCATACACCCAACGGACACTGGGGACAGCCACAACGCCAGCGCCAACAACACCACTAGTGAGGAAGACGGAGGGTTGAACATCGTGGGCACACGTGCAGGCTAAGTATAGACTTGGCGTGTTATTAGGCGGGACTCTGTAAGACACCCCTCCCACTATAGCAAGAACGGCTACAACACCCAAATGTGTTTTAGCCCACGTATTTTTGGACTATTTTTGCTTCATAGCCAGTCAGCAACGCATACGGACACCAGTCAGCAACACATACGGACACCCACAATGTACAGAAACAGAAAATTTACAGCAACACTCTTCAAAACAAGGACAATGCAACTTTCAACGCTACAGTGAACAGATTTTTAAAAACAAACAAACAAACAAACTACATGCTTCTACATTCGACAGGAACTCTAAGGAGAAATCCCCCCATCTCCGAACTTAAAATCTACAACGTCATGCGACAAATACCTCCACCAACACATCAGTTTCCCCTCTCCAGAATCGAGTGAGGAGAGGAAGTCCTCCAGAAGCAACCCAAGACCAAGAATGTCACACGATGAAAAGTCTACTGCGGCTTCTGTGGGGAGATGTCAGCGAGAGAAAAAATCTAAGCAAAATTGATATTGTGGATGTCACGTATGAAGTCAAAGTAACTTGTACATTTCCAAGTATGAAGAAAATACGACAGTGACTCTACTAACCTTTCGCCATTGGCCATCCACATTCAAAATCTGATGAAAGAAGAAGTGGAAATGGAGAATTTGGATCTTCAAAATGAAATTCTTCTAAAATCTTGTGCAATAGGCAACGATGACTTGTCAAAGAGTTTTATGCGTTGAAGAATGTAGCGTACAAAATAAAATCTTAATTAGATTCTACGTATCTGTGTAAAGTAATGTTTTCAACAATGAATAAAATAGTCAAAATACATATCCTGACTTACAGATGCCAATCTTGACAATTGTTTACAAAAAGAAATGTCGTTTTCCTCTTCCAGTTGCGATGAAATGCAGTGCCAAAAATCAGACTGACTTATAACTTGCTCTTGATTTAATCATATCCTTTTTCCATTGAGCGCTGATGAACGCATAAGATTAAAATTTGTGTTTAACATTTATTATATTTGTTTATTGAAATCCGGATAGAAGTAACAATAAAACTCGTGTTTAACATTTGTCATATTTTATGTTTTTGGAAATCCAGATACAAGTAACAATAAGGAGTATTTTAATTTACCATGCTATATTTCGACCACTAGTTCAACAAATATTAGACTTTTAAAAATAAATATGAGACATGTTTATAATATTTATTTTTGTAAAAACTACTTAAATTTTCTTCCAGGTAGATTTTAAACAAGAGCAAATTCACTCAGTAATAGTGAAAGAGTAACTGCTGAATAATTTAATGAAAACCTATTAGGCATACGTTAACATTATCTCTTTAATATTATAGATTCATACTATGTATTATTAAATATGATATTTTGCATAAACTTTGAAAAAATATTGGCGGTCGCCAATGCTGCTCTGGAAATTTGAATGTGTTCTTGGCCACAGAAAGGTTGGGAATCACTGATTTAGACGAAAGCGAGAGTTCACGGTTAGCTCTTTGATCGTACTAGATCACATTTTTTTATCTAAGCCATCAATGATTGCACTTGTTCTCATAATCCTTAACGGAAAACAGAGACCATAGTACACCGCGATCGAACCAAGTTTCGCCAAAATTAGGTTCCGCTTTTGGGTGCATATGCAATTGCTATGGGTGCATATGTTTCACGCTTTCCAAACGCCCTCAATCCCAAATCCAAATTCATATAGTATAAAAAAAACCCACACAGTCATCTTCATCCTTTAAAAGCCCAGTACTAATAATTTACTAAATGCAGTCTGCAAATTGATATATTGGGAAATTTTGTTGTAAAAATGCATTCAGTTAGCGTTTGCAACGCGAGCAATTGTCCCAAGAAGGGGATTCAGGATTCTGAAGGGATTGCGCGATTAAAGGTACATCTCCACAATTTACCCCATTTAGTCATCTTTGCGTATGAACACAGTTTATACCTATTGAGTTATTAGATGTGTGTGTGTTTTAAACCCCACCCCACACACACCATACAATACATAAGTACACAACTGACAATACTGAATATTGTAATTTAAAGTTCATAATACCATAGCAGAATTTAGAAATAAATCATTGTTAAGCATACCTATTTGCTAATTTCGTAATTGTATTTAATAATCAGACAATCATAATACATTCAAGCGGTTTTCACACCCGACAGAAAACAATTAGGCATATTTAAAATGGTTATATTTCTTTTTCTTCTACTATTATTCTAACATCATTTAATGCTTTAAATAATATTTAGAAATCCTAATGATATTTTCATTTTTTAACCTTTTCACTACTGAGTATTTATCAAAATAGTGTATCCAAATCCATCTCCAGAGATTTGTTAATCACTTAATGTTTTATTTTTAACTTTTATAGGTATAGCAACAGATATTGTGGCAACACTGAACAAAGTAAGTTATGGCTTGCTTTGCAAATTGTCCATTTCTGTGACCTTAAACTATTTTTACTTATAGTGGAGTTGCATCTTTCATATACTTACACAGTTTAACTTTGCTCTGGAAAAAAAGAAGATAGAGTAGGTGAGATAAAGGCATGAATCTGCTAATTTCTTAGTTGGTCTCAGTTCTCATATGCCTTTTATAATGCCAGCATATTTTTCGTTGAGTGTGACTAGTATTTAAAGATGCACGTGTATTTCCTGTTTTTAATTCTGAATACAACCTCTCTGTTGAATGAAACATCAGAATCACATATAGTTTTATAGATAATTTGAAACTGTAACAAGAAATGTTTGAACAGTTCAGAGGACACCAATGACAATTGTCAATCACTATATTTAAAAAATATAAAACAACAACAAAAGTCCAATAGTAGTACTACTAGTAGCAAATGAACCTATGCAACTTCATCTTGCTTTCTGAGACCCATGCCTGGCCCTTTGACTCCTGCATTGACAACAAGCTCTGATGCTAATACTTTAATTTGTCAGGGAAAAAGGAAGACTAATCAGTGAAGTATGTACAGCACCCATCTTTATCATCTTATTGTTCTTCATCAGGCAAAATTGAAATCATCATATTTTGACTATTTGTGATTTTCATTTTATGTGCTGATGTCAGAACATAACTCATTGCCTATGACTCCCTGTACCCTTAAATGGGATTAAGAGATTCTTAATAATTCTGAATGCAATATTAAATACTCAGGGATTAAGAGATTCTGAATACAATATTTAATACTCTGGGATTAAGAGATTCTGAATACAATATTTAATACTCTGGGATTAAGAGATTCTGAACAAGCCACACCTCCCAGTCCAAACTTCATATTTCTCCCTATTTGTGCCTTTCAAAGAAAGTTTGGAAAGGAAAAAGTTTAGACATCAGTTTTGTGCCAGTGTCTAAGAATATATCCTAAAGATTTCTGCATTATATTGTGTCTGTTAATGAGACAATGATGGGAAGAATACCTGGAGTACACTGCCTAATAAATTTTTATAGTAACATGAAACAGGTAAAATAATTTATTTAACTTACCTGGGTCAAAATTCTGGGGCAAATTTGAAACACTCATATTTAAATTCTTTTCTAAGCATTCTCATATTTAAAACTTTCTTTTATTTTTATTTGGTCTGTAGGATATTCTACCGGAAGGGTTTGATTATGTAGTATGCAAATGTATCACTGTGGCAAAAGGAGGAATACAAGCACTGTTTAATATGAACATGTTCACCAAAGATCAAGCTCTCCAGTGGTTATCAGATTATCAAGAAAAGACAAAAACAACTCTAAGGGTGAATCGAACTAATCCTTCGCTTGGATCTAGAGTAGTCTATAGAGTAAGTTTATTTACAGAACATTTTACTACTAATAAAATAAGTAGTGCTCATATTCATGAATCAATTTCATGAAAAATAATTTGTTGGTAAAATTACTAATAACCAGATAGTGACTTAAGGATGATTTTATTTTAATCATGAAAAGTTTTGTGCTAAATCATGGATTTTAGTGGTGATTACACTACTTTCCATATTTAGCTAAGAAGGTTATTTGTGTGTGTATGTGTGTGTGTGTGTGTTTATTTATTTATTTTTATGTAAACCAACCAAATTTGAGGTTTGATGACTTAAACAGAGCTAGGGATGTAGCTTTTTTACATATAAGTACTATGATCTTTTGTTAATTTGCAGTTATTAAACTCTTCTAAATTTATTATTTCATTTGGTTTGTATGCTTCATGCAGGTAGTTGTATTTGTAACCAATGGCATAATTGGTTTATTTTATATGGAACATAAATACATTTATTTAAAAGGTTCAATTAAATTAAAATTAAAAATAATATAGATAGTATAATTTAAATTATCTTCAATGTAAAGTAATTTGAGGTTGTATTTGTGACATTTCTTCCTGGTTGAAAATATTTTGAAAATGCTTTTTGAAAACTTAATAAGTCAGTTTGCTGCATAGATATATTAATTTATTATATGCATTTGCAGTTCAAGAATGTTTTAATAACATCTGAGATAACAAATAATACTTTTTACCAGTGGCTGAATTAGTTGCTAAATCTCACATTGTTTAGTTAAGAAGTACAAAGTATGTTTTATATCAAGTTTCATAACTTTTGCTTCAGGTGAGCTACCGATGCCAACATAATACAAAGGCACCTGTTGCCAAACAGAGGAAGTCTTCCAAAAACACTTCCTGCCCAGCAGAATTAGAAATAACAGTTTGCAAGAATAGAGTCAGATGTGGAGCCAATAGTGACTATTTAAGGAAATCAAGGTATGTTGACTCCACTGATACATTTGTGGGTAAATGCAGCTCCTAAAGTTGGTTATTAACCAGTGAATTTGCTGACTGTCAGATTTCAATCTCTCTAACTAATAGAACAGACTTCTTCTCTCATATTTGCTACAAGAAGTAGAGTACAGAATCTCAGAAGTGGCAAATTACATTCCTCAAGCCATGTATGTTTGTATTGTGGTGCCAAAAATGTTTTCTTGCTCAATTGTGTTTATCAGCACTTATGAGGATGTGAGCATCATGATTAAACTGTGGTATTTAAGCAGAAAACTGAATGCAGAAGATGTGTTTATCAGCCCTAGCTTGAATGTAATTAATCTTTCATTTTTAAGCAGAAAATTGAACATGGATAGACATATTCATTACGTAAAATTAAATTTTTATGGTTCAACACTTCATGCTTTTCTGGTTTTAAAATTAAATCCTCTATCACCCCTTTGATAAAAGACTACTTTAGAACTCTGCTTATCCTCACTAAAGATGGAAATTTTTGCTAGATGTTCTGATAATAAATTTTAGTAGGTGATTAAATAAGTGCTTCTTGATTGTAGATCTTGTCTTCTGTCTGCCAGTGATATCCATGAAAAAATTGCAACTGAAGATTTGTGAATGTGGATATGATGTTATTATGACTGTTTAATGTTAGATTGGATCTGTAATAGTTTGTCTTGAAAATAATGTTTTGGCATAACAGATAGCAGAACATGAAAATGGTTTGAATACAAGTATGGTTATGGCTGAATATGTTTGTAAATTAAACCCTCATAATCAGATTTTCAAAGCCTAAGATAGTGATTAAATCCATACTTATTATTTAATTGACACATTTTATCTTACAAATTAGATTATATTTATTTACTAAAATTACCCTACTCACAGAATGATAATTTGACATAATGTTACTTTTTCTACATATTTTAATTAATAATATTATGTGATTATTTACTGTAGACATCTTCTGAATGAGAGCTGTTGAAATACTGTTGATATTTCCTTTAGTTATTCAGCTGCATAATTATCCAGGTAATTTCTAGTCATGAAAATTGAAAGTGAATTTTATAAAATGACTAAAGGGTTGCTAAAAGTAAGGGAACAAGGACATTCTAGGAAAAGACAGAGTGAGGTGGGGGACAAGAAGATTCTAGGAAAAGACAGAGTGAGTTGGGGGACAAGAGGATTCTAGGAAAAGTCAGAGTTGGGTTGTACAAGTCAAGAGGATTCTAGGAAAGGATGGGGATTGAGCTGGAATCAGGAGGATGTAGGGAATAGGGGTGGAATGGGGACAATCTAGGGAATAGGGGTGGAATGGGAACAATCTAAGGAATAAGGGTGGAATGGGGACAATCTAGGGAATAGGGGTGGAATGGAAACAATCTAGGGAATAGGGATGGAATGGGGACAATCTAGGGAATAGGGGTGGAATGGGGACAATCTTGGGAATAGGGGTAGAATGGGAACAATCTAGGGAATAAGGGTGGAATGGGAACAGAATGTTTCTAGGAATGAAGGGATGGTTGGATTTGAAACAAGCAAATAATAAAATTCATTATTAATGTGGAAGGGTGAGAATGTGTGTGTGTGTATAGCGCTTGTTTTGATGCCTGCGGCAAACTAGGTCATTCACCTGCCAGCGCCTGTTTTGAATCGTGCAGGGCAATATTTTTGCCTCTGCTATAGTAACGTGTGTTAGTGCGTATATTTCTGATCGCCATTTATTATGTTATCCATTCATTAACTAAAGTTTATGTTTATTTATTTTAATAGGGAGTGGGTTGTAGTTTATATTTATACAATTTTGTAAGTTAGTTTATATTGTTTTCTTAGTATAATTTATGTGTGAGAGCATGGTTTTCTCCTATCAGAGGAATATAGTTATTTATTTTATTTGATAGTTTATCTTGTAAATTATATTGTAAGGAATTATTGTATTTAAAGAGTATTTAATGTAGTATTTTTTGGTAGTTAAAGTATTATATAATTCTGTGTAAAGGGACTGAAATAGGGGTCAGTGGAGTACTGTGTTCTATTAGAAATGGTGTTATTATAAATGTAAATTAGAGTAGTTGCATACATAAAATATAGTTTATTGTTCTATGAGAAATGATATAATTATAAATGTAAATTAGAGTAGTTGCGTACATTCAAATATAGTTTATTGTTCTATGAGAAATGATATCATTATAAATGTAAATTAGAGTGACTGCATACTTTAAAATGTTAGAGCATTAAAATGTGAGCAATTTTCTTTTCTTGTATTAATTCAGTCCTAAGAGTTTAAATAAAGATTCCCATCTGTTTATTTTTTTAAAGGTTGTTATGATTACATGTTTAGGTTAAATACTTTTAACGTCACTTAAATTGAGTATTGTCTTCCTTCATGCTTTAATTTGTATATAATCATTTTCTTAATTTTAAACAAATTTTTCAGGTCATCAGACCCTCACAGAATAACTATGCCAACTCATGTTTCTCTGAATTTCACCCACAACCATTCGATTGATGCTGCAGATGCTTTGAAACATAGGGATGTGTCTGAGGAAGCCAAGCAAAAATTGACAGAAATACTTCTTGATGGATACAAACCATCAGTAGCTTTGGAACTATTTAAGTTTGATTTACAGCTTAATGATCCTGACAATTATGAAATCAATAGTGCTGATCGCAAACTGTGCCCAGATCAGTCATATGTTTATCGCTTGTACAATCTTCTCTTTCGCAAGCAATGTAAACACAAAAATACAGACACCCCCAAAGACTCTAGTAAATCAGGTGAGGACAGCAGTAATACAGGTGAGGAGTGTATTGTACATTTACAGCGATTCATTGAAGACATTAACAGCAAGCTTAAAGGAGAACTGTTTTTCTCTACAACATCTACACCTACAGCGACAGGCAAAATTACAGGAGAGATAGCAGAAAGGACAAAACCAAGTACAGGTGAAACACTAACAACTGCAGGCTCAAAAACAAGCTCCAGTTCAGGAAAATCTCCAACAGTGACAAGCAAAAGTACAGGAGAAATAGCAGAAAGGACAAAATCCAGTACAGGAGAAACACAAACAAGGACAAGCTCAAGTACAAGAGAAACATCAACAAAAACAAGCACAAGTGAAGGAGAAGGTGACAACTGTATGGCTTTACCTGATATTTTTAATGCTACCACTCTGCCAGGAGCTGTACAGGATATTGTCAGGATGGAAGTCACGGAGGATAATAAATTAGTGGTAGCCATCTGTACACCCTTCATGCGCAGGGTGCATCATCTCATCAGGCACAGTCGAGAAGTGATGTTTTGTTATGCAAGTGGCAATTTGGAGAGGAACAAATGCAGAGTTGTTTTGTTGTTGACTTGCAGTTGTGTGGGTGGTCTGCCCCTTGGTGCACTCATTATGACAAATGAATCTCCGAAAACACAGGAAGCAGCTTGGCACTTATTCTATAGCATGCTTGATAATGATTCATTTTACTCGCGTGGAAGGATAGGACCAGAACTTATCATGACAGATGACAATGTTGCAGAAAAATTGGCTCTGTCGGTTGTATTTCCTCATGCTAAGAGGCTTTTGTGTGTGTCACATATCTTACAGTCATTCTGGAGATATCTCTGGGATTGCAAAAGTGCAGTTCTGAAAGACGAACAGCCAGTGATTTTTGCACTTTTTAAGCAGATGGTTTATGCAAACACTAAGGAGGAATTTGATGAAATATATAGCAACATACATAGTTCACCAGTGTGTTCAAAGTATCCCAAAGTTCTTGCATATATTGACAAACTTGATATTAGAAATGAGGAATGGGCAATTTGCCATCATAAGGATTTGGCTGTTAGTGATGAGAGTGCCAGCAAGTTCTGTGAGACAGCAATGAGAGTAATGAAAGATCAAGTTTTGCACAAGACAAAAACCTTCACTGTCCACCAACACATTGATTTCATAACTACACGCATGGAAAGGTATTATAATCGAAAGTGTTTGGATGTTGCCAGCAACAGATTTGCTCGTGTACTTCAGTCATGGTCATTTGCACATGATGTTTCCAAAGAAGAAAATATTATCCGCCTTTCTGACAACGAGTTTGAGGTGAGGAATGAAGGGGATGAGATGAAATCATTTAATGTGGATATGTCTCTTGGTATCTGTACTTGTCAGGCAGGCTTTAGTGGTAGACCCTGTAAACACCAGGCAGGTGTCTTACAGAAGTATCACTCGTGGGATTTTAGTCCTCAGGTTGACAGTAAAATGCAGTATTTGCTTTTTGTACTGGCAACAGGAAAATGCCTGACTGAGATGGAGTGGTTTGCTCTCCTTCATGAACAGCCGTTAGATTTGAGTTTGATAGAGAGGCAACCAGCAACCACTTGTTTATCATCTATCACTGTTACGATAAATGATGCAGTTACATCAGGATTGGGTCGGAGTGCCAGAGGGGAGATTTCTGATGCTGATGCACATGTTAAGAAGGCAGGTCTTGATTGTGATGTAAACATAAATAATGAGAAAGAAAATGTCCTGTCTGACCCAGAATTTACCATTATAAAGAATGAGTCAGATTTTGAAGACTCAGTACCAGCAGTGTTGGATCAGAGTTTCAGTAGTGAGAATTCTGATGATGATGATCATGATGAACTTTCTGAGGAAACAAGTCATAAATTTGATATGGATATAAAGAGGATTAAAGAATGCCCAAAAGCTGATTCTAAATTGCTTTCCTTACCATCCTCTTGTATTATAAAAGAGGAACCCGAAGTTGAAAATTTGACAGCAGGAGTAAATCTGAGTTCCAAAGGAAAGATTTCCGATAATACTGTGCTTGCTGCAAAGGCACCTGAATTAGATATGAATGTCAGCAGGATTAAAGAGCCCTTAATACCTGGATCAAAATTACTTTTACTTCCTTCTGTTTTGAAGAAAGAACCAGATTTTCAGGACTCGTGTGTGAATCATGATTTCAATGATGAAATTTCTGATAGTGCTAATGATGCACTGATTGAAGAATCATCACTTGAATCTGAACTTGATTCTGGTGTCAGCAGGCTATGCTCAGACAAACACTTTGAAGCGCAACCCACAATTCAACAGATCATCAGAGTGCGGGCATCAGGCTACTGTAATTTTATTGACCATCCATCACAAACAACTTCTCTTAAATATCGAACTAAAAGAAAGGGTTTGCCTTTGTCTGTCTCAGGCAAGACTTCCAAAGAGAAAAGAACCTCATAGTTTGCTTTCGGGTTTTCAGGCTAGTCCCTGAGTAACAGTTTAAGGTAGCAAAACAGTTAAGAAAAACCAAATACATCAAAAATAGAAACAGTACATGAAAATATTAAATGCAGATTATTAGAAACATAGTTATTGAAAATATTTGACAAAAATGTAAATTATTTATATATTTTAAAATATTGACCACAGACACTTTTAAATTATGCGCATATACCACAATTGTAATCTTTACATTTGCTTTAGCATGAAATATACCATATAAATTCTTTGAGTATGACTTTCTTGATCAGCTTATTTTGTCTTTAACATATATATTTTGAGATGTAATTTTGTGATATGAAGAATACAAAGATCAAATAATTTCACTTTATTTAAGTATATGAAATTTTTCACACACAAAAATATAATTTTACTTCATTTAACATTTCTATTGTTTGGACAGTTAAAAAAATTGCTACGTCATTTTTTGTACGATGGTGAAAGATTTTTTTACCTTGGTATTTTAAAGTCTGACTTTCTCAAGAAGAAATGAAGATATCAATATATTTCAAGTTCACTTCCCATCCACACCATATGTTTATCTTGTGGAAAAATCTAACATTAAGATGTTTGGTAAATATATACTATATAAATATATTTGCTAATGCTTTTAAGGTAATAGTTTTTAATTTTTTAAATACATTTCTTAGCTAGACAGTTATTAATGCTTTATTACAAATTCTAAATAGTGTCTATTGTAGGAGATTAGATTTTTATGAGTAAAATATTATGAGAATTGTATAACAAATGCAGAAAGGTATATATTTAGAAATAGTATAATTGATTAGTTTTATTTTAAAAAAAATAAATGTCAGAATTGTTTAGACACTAAATCATAGCACAATTATATTGTTAAATGTAATTTTATGCAGTTCCTCTAGTCTTAGTTTAATAATGTAAGCATATAAACAGACACACATTGAAGGTGTCAGATTTATGAAATTGCTCTTTGTCTAATAATATAATCATATAAGTGAAAATTCTCTCAAGAATCACATCCTCAAAATTTGCAACATCAGTAAAACTGTGCATCATACTGGTTGGATGGTATATTCATTAAATTTGCTAATGAAGTAATGATTGAAGTAGATTTTTCACCTTTCACTTAACAGTTGAAGATCACTAGTCAGGTTTTATCAAGAGATTCTTGAAAAACCAGCTTTCACATGCCTACTTCTAGAAAGGTGCTTGTGATGTATATTTAGGGTACAAATACATTTACAGCATGCATTGAAAATTGTAATTGAATGTTTTTGTATTTGTTTCTCATGCACGGGTCATAGAATAGATGTATATTATCACTTAATTATTACTCTGGTGCATTAATTTATTTGAAAAATAATTGTATTATTAATTGAAGTTAATCTTTTGTGCATTTCTGTTAAATGGTCATATCAATGTTCCTGTTTTATGCAATTTTGTCAAAATAAGCTGTAACTCTGGAAATGCATCCTCTGTGTACAATGAGTTTTACCAAGACATGGAATTGCTGAAAATACAGCCCAATATAAATGACAATTACCTGTATATGAATTTTCAGGAAAAATACAGCCCCATGAATAACATGAAGGTTACTTTTGTGTGGAAATGCTAGAAATGCAGTAAAATGAGTTAAATCTATATGGAATTACTGGAAATTTAGCCCCCTTTGTAAAATAAGAAATACCAAGAGATGGAATTATTGGAAATGCAAACACCTTCGTAAAATGAGAGTTACCTGTTTATAGAATTACTGGAGGAACGGTTTGCTCATTAAAAGCAAACTGAAAGTGAATACAAACTTATTTTGTTGAATATAGAGTGTTAGGTGTACAGTTGAACAGATTGTTGACCACAAATCAAATGTGAGGTTTGTGTGAATATTACAAGAGTATTAATGACAACAAAAATCACTAATAAAAGTTGTCAGTATTGTGATATATTTTCAGACCTCAGTATATGAATTTTGCAAATATAAATTTACCAAACATTTTAAAAAATAGATTGATACTTGTAATTTTGTCAGATAAGTTTGTTATGAAACTGTTAAAGTTTGAGGAATATTTTAACACATTATGATGTCTTCTTACACTTACAGCATCTTTGAAGCGAACATTTATTTATGCTCAGTTGGATGAATATTTCAGTTCTTTCATTACATAAGAAAGTTTTATTTTTAATTTGTTTTGTGTGTGTGTGTGTGTCTGTATTAGAAATATTTAAGATACACATTTATATTTTGTTTGATGTCACAATAATTGATACACAGCATTTTCCTAAATATACTTCCAGTGCATCAAAAACAGAATTTTTCTAAATATACTTTTAATGCTTCAAAATAATCTCATGCTACTTTGGACATGTACAGCACAAGTTGATCAGTGTGTAATCATAGTCATACTAAATTTGAGTTTATGAGGCAGAAATCAAACTCACTTAAAATCACAATTTTAATACAAAAAGAAGCACCTGGGTATATGTATGCTCACATAGAACATATATATTATATGCATGCACACAGATATACATATTTGAGATTCTGGATATACCTCAAAACTCTTGATTGGATTTATAGTGATAAAAACAAAAATAAAATTGAATTTTATTTTTAATACCAAGAGAATGTTTGTAGAAGAGGTAGTTCAGTGTTCTTAAAATGTACTTAGATAACATATGTAATTATCCTTAATATTTAAGAATCTGTGAACCTGATAATCCAAGTTTGGCACAGGTGTGGTAACATTATGCAGAGATTCTAACATTATGCATGGAATCTAATTTTATATGAATGCATAGGCATCTGTAGAAGGCTTATTAACATTATGCAAAATATCACTGTACAAACCCAACATTATATGCATATGAATAATTAGAAATTAGATAAAGTTACTGCTACAGGGGAAAGATAAACTCTCTGTGACTGCTACTAATGGTAGGGCTAAGTGTCTGACTGCTTTCTCTCTGGTAATTCTGCACTATCAGCTACTATTTTCGCTATAGTGCTGTTTTACTGTGAGTTAATCTTTATGGTTGACTCAGTATTTAAAAAACAAACAATTGAATAAACTACTTTCACTGTTGGGTGTTTATACAAGTTTTTCTGTTTACTTAATACTTAACTCACATATACTTGAGTCAATTTCAGCTTGTCAACTACATCTTTCCTCATCTGATTTGCCAACTCATTGCCTGATTACTTTTGTTGTAGAAATGTGTGGCATTATTGAACATCCATCTTCAACATGAACTTGTTCCTGATTTGTCCAACACCTGACTGCTAGCCTGTGATGGATTTAGGCTCCTCTTTGAAACAATGTTAGATTGTAGATGCTAAATCCTGCAAGAGAGATTCACAGTCATTAAACCTCCAGTCAGCATTTATACATTTTATTAATTTCAATTTATACAACATTTTATTAATTACAGTGTGATGGTCTTCCCCCTTGACTGTAAGATTATTTATATTAAATATTAGATAATTTATTTAGGTAATGAGCCAAGGGCAATAATAACAATGTCCTGTATTGTTTATGTTCTCCACCTCACATACAATCTTGCATACAAACATGTCAGCATATGTAACCCTTGCACACATAATAAAAGAGCCAGTAAACCTCCATGGAGTATGCATGTCAGACACTTTGATGAACAACAGTAAGATTCTACATAGTGTTGAGAAATCACTAAGGGATTGAATAAAGTTGTGACAGCAGAGACGTGACGTAGACGATAATAGTATGATACAACATTTCCCCACTGTTCATGGTCTTTGTTCAAACCTCGTCCCCTTGATGTGACATTTCTTTACAAATTTTGGTGTATCAATTATACCAGTTTATGTAAATATTCATAAACACAAAAATGCATTTATCTGAAAACAAAAGATTACTATCACACTGGTTCCAAGAAGTTAAAAAGAAAAAACTTGGTGTACCACAATGAAAGTGGATGACTCCATTTTGCTAAATAACATATATTGAGTAAACATTATTGTACTGAAAAAAATTATTTAATTAATATTGTAAGTAATTTATAGTATAAACATACATCCTTGCTGATGAAATGATGACAGTTCCTTCTGGGAAGAGTATGTTATTCAATAAGGAAATTGGGAAGATTATACTTTTAAAATTTGTATCCATCAATGTCGATGGCTCCATTTAATTACTTCTTAAATTTTGTGACTCACCCATTTTTACTTTTGAACACCAAATTTGACACAATTTGAATTTTAAAAGTTATTTTCTACTTTAAGTGCAGTGTTAAATAAAAATGATTATGTTGAAAACCTTTATAAAATAACTACTGAATAAAACTTGATGTTTGAACAAATAGACAGTCTTAACAAATGGTACAATTGAAAGATAAATATATTTTAATTGTAATGTAAATATACACATTTAATACTCCCAAAATAAATAGTTTACTAGACTCCAATTGTCCATCTTTACAAGACAAAAATAAACTACAGGAAAACAACATATATGTAAATTGATTGAAATTTGTCATGATAGGCTCAACAGCCCTATTATCACAATCTGAACAGTCACATTGAAAAAACACACATTAAGATTAGTTAATTGATTTGGATTTAAAGTCAACATTAAACAATCGTAATGGTACAAAAAACATTTGGTTCTAAAAGAAAGACTAGATAATAAGTCTTGAATTCAATACACTTTACAAAAGTTTACATAATAAATTATTTTTTTAACACATACACATACATGCACACATTTTATCAACATAGAATAGCAAACATTTATAAATCAGTAAAAATAATAACAATAATAAAAGAGTTTACTACTCTGAGAGGCCTCATTTCAGCTTATGATAAATCAGTGTCATATAATTAATTGTATGTTACATTTTGAATGCTCTTCAATTATATTCAGATTTAATACATGCCTACATGGCATAAATCATTCAATATAATCTAAAATTATGTTTTTAGACCTGCTTGGTTGACATCTGTGTAAGTGCAGGAATCTTTGGGGTTTTTGGGTTTGAAAACCAGTCCAATTGATTGAATTTTTCTGCTGGACACACCCTCTCCTAATCTTGAGTTTACTGAGCTCAGTAACCACATTGTGCAGTGCTTAGAGACGTGAGCATTTGAAATGGTAATAAAACTCTAAAATATTAATTTATATATATATATATCCAAGATATACAATCAATTTGACATGTCCACCCCTTAATGGAAAGAACCTAACAATCTACAGACCCAGCTGAATTTATAAAGCTTTATAATATCTTTGCTAGACTTCTTTATGTAATATGTGTTTAGAAGGGTAATGTTGCACTGTTTATTTAACCTGTCAGATAAAATCAAATCCTAAGCTTTGTTATTTAATTTATATTTCTCTAAGTCTAAGCAATAATTTGTTATGGTAATTTTTTTCCAATCTGGCTACTGTTATTGTCATAAAGTATGTGGGATTAAAAATGTAATTTGCTCATTGACATAGGTGTAAATATATATAACTTTTTACATTTCTTCCTTTTTTAACTCCAAAAATGTTGTACTTAATTTTAAATGTTATTCAACCAGGAATTTATATTCAAAGCATAATGTATCTTCTTTTTTTTTTATCTGAATAAAAATTAAAACTTGAAGATTCAAATTTTTAATCAATTAATAGATTAAGTGATCACAGTTTTGTACCAAGATTCTGATTACAAGCATTGTAAACAACTTGTAAATAAATGATCCTATTTCTTTTCCATCTTGTGTCTTTTGCTGATTGATGGAAATTTATGTTTATTCAATAAGTGTATTAGTGAAAACAACAAAAATTGTCAATACTCTGCAATGGTGAAGCTATAACACTTGTAATGTATATTTACTGAATATTTGTATGACAGAGTGCAAACAACCTATATACAAACATGCACTTAATCAAGCTAGTAGGTACAAAAGTCCTTTCACAGCAGAAAAATATAACATTTTAACAAATTCATATTAGATTGTATTGTAGTTATTTACTTTCTAATTTCAACTAATATGCTTGAGTCATAAGATCCTGTAAATTTCTAATGAATTAACTTGACTTAACTTTCTAAGGAAATATTTTGACTATACCTTTCTAATGAATAAATTTGACATTAACTTTCTAATAAATTAACTTGACTGTAAACTATAACTTTCTAATGTTTGTAATGAATTAACTGTAATACTAAATTGACTGTATACTTTCTAATTATTTAACTTGACTGTAACTTTCTACTGAATTAACTTGGTTCTACTTTTCAAGTGAATTAATTTAGACTGTCATTTTCTATTGAATTAACTTGACTGTAACTTTTAATGAATTAACTTTACTATACCTTTCTAATGAAATGACTTAACTTTCTAAGATTAATTGACAATTATTTTCTAATGGATGAATTTAGCTGTAACTTTCTTATGAATTAACTGACAATAACTTCCTAAATAATTTAATATAACTTTAAATTACCTTGATTATAACTTTCTTAAGGATTTATTTATTTATTATCTTTCCAACAAATTAACCTGACTAACTTTCAAATAAATTAACATGACTATGATTTTATAATGAAATTAATGTAACTATAAGTTTCTAACTTTGACATTACAGAGTAATTTAATTTTATTAAATTATTTACATCATGTTACAGCTATCAGTGATATATTTTACTGAACTAATATTATTGATAGAGGGGGTTTAGGGAAAAAGTGGTTCTGAAGTGGGTTGTATATTTTTATTATTTTAAAAAGGAAAAGAAATAATTTATTATAATGAAAAACTGCACAATGACGTGGTCACATTACGTTCTCATTTCCATAATAACTAGGATCCATAGGTTATTTTAACTGATTTGAGAAAAAAAAAATTTCACTCTATCTCAAATCAGGTCAATGAGTATATTAGAATCAGGTAGCAGAGAATTATGAAATTTAGGATAACAACAGATTAACATATGAATAATGAAAAGATAGAGTAAATATCAATTTTATGTGTATTTTTGTCAGAACAGATACAATTTGCATATTTATTTTTGGATATTAGTACTGTACTTATCTTTTAAATCTTTCTTATTCTTATAAGGCTGTTGATGTATTACCTTCTCTCTCTCTCTTTTTTACTTCAGCCAGTGAACCTCATGTCCGAGTTTAGAATATATTCAAACACAGATAAAAATAAAAATAAAAATACTGTATCTGTTAACTTGTAGGACAGTCTTAATGTGTAAATACAGCTGATGATAGGTTATAGATTATTTTTATATACTCCAGGTCAACATCCACATTCTTAAGACACATATCATTAGAATAAACCAAAACATATGGTCAACATTTCTACTCAAATCAGGACTATCACATAAGTGGAAAGGGCAGCCTTTAAAACTCAGACATATTACATCATAGCATTAAAATATATAAAATATAAATATGTACATAACTTTACATACAAAAAAAATATATATATATACACAGATATATGCACATACACTTATTTTATACATTGTATTACTAATGTTTATTTAGTAAAGCTCTTTGAACTTTTAAGATTAAACTTAAAGATGCAATGCTACCTATGCAATGCTACACACTACAAACTAAATAAGTTGAATTCAAGAGGAAATCATACCTTGCATTCATAACATGAATTTAAAATTGCACATCGATAGTACACATCAATCACAAAATGGCAACATTAGTGCTTAAGACTGAAATAGGTCATAATATTTCAGAATGGTACACTAGTATATTTGCATGGAAGGTAAACAATTTTGAAACTTCTGATAACAACAAGTAACAAAATGACCATTAAAGAAAATCAATTTAAGCATGCAATAAAATATCATACATGTATACTCTTTTTTTTTTTTAAAAACCAAATGCTACATTTCCACATTTGTTTCACTCATTGAAAGATTAAACACTAACCTTATTATTTAGTCTCTTTAAGGAAATGAAATACTTGTATGTCTGATGAACATAGCAAAATAATATTTCAATTACAGGCATTCATATGTTTATGCCTTTAAACTGTGTACTAAAATAAAATTTACAATGAATAAAGGCATGTCAACAGCATTTAAAAAAACACATTTAGAGTTCTTGACAACCAGCATTTAGGAACATCTTTATATACATACTCATATATATATATATATATATATATATATATACACACACACACACACGTGAATGAAATAAGGCTATATTTTATATTATATAGATCAGGGGTTCACAAACTTTTTAGGCCAGAGGGCCAAATTTCCTATTGATAGTGCGTGGAGGGCTGCCACATGGATGGCTCAGTAGAAAAAACAACACAAATAATGAAATAATGTGCTTTACATTCATAATAATGGTAACATCCAAAAGTCCTCCGGGGGCCGCATGCGGCCTGCAGTTTATGCACCCCTGATACAGATGTTAAATGTACTATATTTTAGTAAGAATAGGATTTAAAATAAAATATAATTTGTTAAAAATGTGATTACAACTTTATTTCCAGGTAGATGCAAAACAGTTTATGAAACAATGCTTTGTGTGTCAGATAAATAAACTGTAAGTGAATTTGGGTATCCAACTAAGAATGATGCCTTTTCCAGAATTTAATAATGTTAATTAAATGTTATGGGCTAAAGACAGATAAAGAAACTTTAAAAATTTAAAGATGAGGAACTGCAAGTGCAATATTTTTTTCAAGCCATGTAAAGTCTACAAGCCATGTAAAGTCTATTTTAGCTCTGATTATTGTATAATTATTGTATGTTAGTGATTTTATTAACTATAGTATAATGTACCTGTAGAGTTTGAACAGTAAGATTAATTTCAATTTCTCATGAAAAATTAGTTTCAAATGCAGTCAAATGTTTTCTTCATAAGGAAATTTTCACACATAATCACAGTGCAACATCAGAAAACGTAATGTACAATAAAAAGGCTCAGTACTATGTCAGTTCTGAATATACCGCAGGAAAATATTTCATACAAAAAATATGTTACCCACTGATTCGGATAACTAAACAATTTCAGTTTTAGATTTAAAATCTGACTATTTTACAGGTGTAAAATTATCACTGGAATATAACTGGTAGTTAGCTCATTGTCAAAATTACAACTTTTAAAGAAAAAAATGACAACTTCACAGAAAATATATGTTCAAAATGTGAACAAAATTAACAAAAACTCAACAAAAAATTATGTGTGTTCCCACTTAAATAATACTAAGTTAAGAAAAATACAAATATTAAAAATAATTAAATAAGTGGCAAAATAAAAATTACCTGATATTAAAATACAAATAACTTACCGGGTATCTGTGTGATGAAATTAAAAAAAAAATACAAACTAAAATAAATCACAACAAATTCACAGAAATCTTCAGTAAAATGAAATTGAATAAACTAAATAGTATTTATATTTGATATAAACAATGTATCACTTGCAAAATTTGCAATAAGTTAAGTAACTAATTAATATAATTTTTATATCACATGTATTCAAATTCATATGCTAAAAGTGCATAGATATTTAATATTTATCAAAATGAATAATATTTTTTTAAACTCACCAATAAACAACATAATGTGAACAGTTATAACATACTTGTGTGTGTTACTGTTGTCATTTGTTCTTAATGACTAAAGTGGGTTACAACCCAAGTGGAGTGACAAAAACGTTGCATAATTAATACCTAAACATTTTTTAATAAATTAAAATAGTACTGTATATTTATTCGATACACTTATAGGTATTCCAATTATCATGTGTGAGGGATATGTTCCTAATATCCTTACAGAAGTAGAAATTCTTGAATATACATTTTGATCCAATTATACTGCTCCCACTTAACTTTAATTTTTTGCTTATCACTAAATCTTAAATTAGAGTTCTTATACCAAAAGCTTACTATAAGCAAGGAAAACCAGAGTAAATCATCGAAGGGGAATGATGCAGGCAAGAATACAAATGCCCAGAAAGTGAGAATGGTGACATTGTAGTGGATGACATCATGCATGATCTCATAATGTTAGCACTACGTAAGAGAATTATCCCAATTCTGAAATAATAGTGAATTGCTAAGTTTCTAGCCTAAGAATGGCTGGCTTTTGGAAACATTTTAAATTTTATGGCTACCTTGCGAACACATGAATTTGTGAATGCTGAGTTCACGGATTCACAGGTACTGTTGTACTTCTGTGTAAATTTTCTAAATCATTATATAAAACTGTTTAAATGTTTGGTGTATGTATACCCTATTGCATTCCCCAAATACTGAAACATTTTTACTAAACAATATGAGATCAGAATGCCATTTCAATATCCAATTGATTAGCATTGTGGTAAACTAATTTTTTAAAAAAACAATTGATTAAAAATGCACTTAATATATGCACAATAACATGACTTTAAAAAAACAACCAACTGATTAAAATGACTTAATATGTACAATCAACAATACTTTAAACTTTAAAAACAAAAAATAAATATTACTTGTTATGAATTTTATACTGAGAAAATCATTTACAAAGATATGAACTTCTTGTACTTATGGATTTACAGTAAAATTATAAATTCTATTGCACTCAATGTCTCCAAGAAAAAATAATATTAACAAATTTACCAACAGAACAGTAACTCATGCCATCATGTTTCAAAAAGACTGAAT
This sequence comes from Sinotaia quadrata, assembly GCA_028829895.1. Classification (NCBI taxonomy): domain Eukaryota; kingdom Metazoa; phylum Mollusca; class Gastropoda; order Architaenioglossa; family Viviparidae; genus Sinotaia; species Sinotaia quadrata. The sequence continues at coordinate 36,616,511 of CM054180.1, forward strand.
AAACATAAATCTCAAAAAACAATTATCAAAGTAAACATAATTCTCTCTTTCTTGTCAAAATGGCTAATCTTTAATCTTGTCTGATGCAGTTCATGCAAAAAAATTACCAATATTTGGCAGAAATATTTAGGATGTTTGATTAATTCAAGTTTTGTGTCAGAGTCCTTATAAGTATCAAACTGTAACAGTCATTTTAGCTGAACGGCAGTGCTTGACATAGACTGAAGCAGAATGTCACTGTGAGCAGTTTTCATGTGGCGAATAAGAGTGGCCTCATGTGCATACTTGCGATGACAGTGACCACAGGTGAGAGAAGATTGCTCAGCATGGACATGACGTTTGTGTCTTCTCAGGTCACCTATATAAACAGCAACAGTATGTGTATAGAATTTATTCTATTTTACTTTTAGACTGAATTTGTTCCACAATTAAAATTTAAGAGAAACATTCTCCAGACTTCCAAATAAAATTATAGACCCAATGGATACTCTAATATACACACACAATTGGAAGGGCAAATTTCTGCTACCTTTTTACTGTTACCAAAATACACAAATGACCAAGTAAAGAGATGCACAGACAATCCTTGAATCTGACAGTAAGACATCTGACAAAATCAAAACATCCTCTGCTACAGTGACTCTTGCTAATGTATGCCTTAAATGTACACTAAAGCTATAAACCAATCCTTGAAATGATTCAGTTCAGAGTGTCTAGCAACTCTGTGGTGTTATGCAGTGATCCCAAGCATCAATGAGAAATGTGATTGTTATTTTACTTTAAAAATATTTACAACATTGCTGTTTACCTGATCTATGCTTTTTTGTTGTTGTGAAATATTTTTGTACACAAGAGCTGCTGTAATTTTTTCATCACCCAAAATTTTCTGTTTTGGTGGGGACTTGCTTCTTTCTCTAGAGTTCTAAGGAGGGCAGCCTATGTTAATGTGTCCTATAGTTGTTAGTGTTTTTCTAGATGAAATGCTGGTGGTTGCTTTGTTGGACATACTTTTTTTTGTTATTTTTTTTTTTTAATAGTTTCCACCTCTTTGAGTTTTAGAGAAGGTGTAGTGTGTTTGTTTCTGTAAGGAATGTGATGAGTTTCTTTTTGGATTAGTTTTTCTATTGGTAGAATATTAAGTGTGTAAGTGGGATCCATAGCATTTGTTATGAAAATGATTATTTTGTTTTATTATTGCATAGTGGTTAGTACAATGGATGAGTTCTATGGTGTTTTCTGTTCAACAGTGAGTACATGTTTTTGTTTGTCCTGAGATCTTTTGTGTTAGGGGTGTTGAATTTAGTCTTAATATATGAATATGGCTTTGCTGTGCAGGAAGATGGGTAGGTTAGGTCTTGGCAGTTTGTGCATCTTATAGAATTGATTAATTTATGTATGTATTTCTGATTTATAAATGGGTGTGTATAATTGTCTGCCATGTTATGTACCATATTTTGCCCCATTGTCCTAATCTTTTCCAGGATCAGGTTTTATAAATATGTCCACTTGGTCTTCAAAATTGCTAATCATAAGGTCTTAAAACTATGATCACTTACATTTATATTACAATTAAATTTTAATGTCCGAAGTAAAATAACAACAAAAGCATTAGTACACAATATAAAATATTTAGAATTCAGTTACAAACCTGACTGGTAAAAACTGCGTTTGCACAAATCACACTTAAAAGTCCTTTGTTTTGAGTGAAAGCGTTCATGAACCACAAGATCACTTTTCCTTATGTATCCTACATGAAAAAAAAAGAAGCCCTAATTACTATTTAATATCAATAACAATAACAAGTTTAAATAAAAAGGTAGCTGCAAATTTATAAATATCTATAACTTCTATAAAAAATGTCAAATAAATAGCAAATTCCAAATAAAAAGATTTATAAAATTTTTATTGTAATTCAATCTAAGGATAACAATTTAATTAATTATTATAATTTTACTTGCACAAGCACAATAGTTCTAAAGAGAAAGTACAATAAAGTCTTGATATATTAAAGTTCAAGGGATCATCACTAGAAGTTAATATATCCAAGTGTAATCCTGTTACTATGAGTTTAATTTTTTGTTTACTTGTTCATTGTTTGCCAGTGTGCAGATGTCTCTGTGCATGTATTGTTCAGGTGAGTGACAGTAATTAATGACACCACGATAATGGGTGCCTGATGGTGTGGATGAAGGTGTTGATTCGTTTGAGCGTTCCAGCTACATGGCATCCAAACTTTCAAATAACTCCATAAGGAGTGCCCAAGATCGGGTCACTCTGACAATTTAGCAACTTAAATAACAATTAAAATTAAAAATATGGAGGGGCAAATATACTTTGTCATAACCCCCCGCTAAACAAATGAACCATTTTATGGCATATCTGTCCATGAGTTTTTGAGCCTGTGGTGATCCAAAAGCATCCTGCCTTCCTTCCTCTCTCACTCTCTCTTTCTTTTCAATCATCCCATGTCTGTATGTCATCTGTTTGTCTGTCTATCTATCTATCCATCCATATGTGTGTGTGTGTGTGTGTGTGTGTGTGTGTGTGTGTGTGTGTTATATACTGTGTTGAGTGCTATATATTACTTTTATTGTGTTGTTTAAACCACTTTACAATAAACTGGTCCAAACAAATTTTCAAAGTCTAATGAAAAAAATACTTTTAAACATTAATGTAGTAAAACAATGTTCCCATTGTTAAACTTAAATGTGAAATAAGAACATCTCAAAATCACAATAATTGCTCCCCTTCTAAACAAATTTCTAACATGCACTACTTGCGACTGTACATTTCATAAACAGTGAAACTTGTAACAAGTGATGGAATGACTTATAAAAGTAGATTCAGGTTGAATATAAGTATGGTAAAGTTTTAGTGAGTGAGAAAATGTGTGGTATTTGTATGTGCATGAACTTTTTAAAAATAAAGTTTCAATCTATTTTTCTCATTGCACATTATGTATCATACAATAAAATACTTTTGAGATTGAAACTTATCTAGGACTTAAAAGTTGTTGATGACAAGTAACACTGAGAATCTCTTCTCTCCTGGAGATTTTCTACTGTGTATTGCTTTTTTGGCTAAAAAACTTTTTAAAAGCACTATTGTAATTAAGATGTTACCTGTCAACAACTAACTTGATGATAAGCTATGAACACAACAGAGTACAGTACAGTCAAGTTTCTGGTTTTAGTATAAGAAAATTTGATTTAAATATACCAAGATAGTTAAATGTACATTTAATGAACATGAGCTGTTGTTATAAAAAAATCAAAACAACCCAGACATCCTGTTTTCTTGAAGTCTATGATCAATATTCCTTTTAAGCTGAGTGCATGCATGGCTGCACAGCAGCTGTCACACTTCTGCACACTGGACTCAATCTCCTATGCACTGTGCCAATGACTGCACAGTGATTTTTCCCTATTGTTATCTATGATGCAGTGGGTTTTTTGACTCTATTATTATTGTTATCGTAATATAAAATTTCAGTGGACCAGTTGAGTGTGTTTTTGAAATTTGTTTTAAAATAAATTTGATCCCACCAAAACGTCAAAGCATCCAGTACATAAACTGGTGCAAGACAATCACAGTGATATTAAGAGACATAAAGCCACAGGAAGTTTGAAACTACTGTGGCTAAATAAATTGGTTGAAACCAAGACAAAGGACTGTGGAAGCCAGCATTGTGTACATTTGTACTTGTTGACTTGTAAATTGTTTTCTTACACTAAAGACAGAGTTATTGTATGGTTGGCATGTTCAGAAGCCAAAGTTAGCTGTGATTTTACTTTAAGGAAAGACTTGGGGTTGCTTAAAAAGACATCTCAATCAAAAAGTCCATCTGGAGGGAGTGTGCAAGTTATGAAGAATTCAACAAGGGAGTGGAATAAATCACTTAGTAAAGGAATCAAACACTGACAGGAAGTGTGGGCCATAGTTCAATAAGTGCCAATGATACCAAGTTGATCAAGTGAAAGCATTAATTGACAATGTACTGCTTGCCATATCCATGAGCATATGGCAAAATACATAAGAGTTCCAGAAAGCTGGTGCAGCAAAAAGTATGCATTTGAATTTGTTGAGTGCATTAACCATGTCGTTTTGCAAAGCCTTTTATCAAACATTAATTGTGGACAAAATTACTGACATTTCAATAACTAAGATGCTGATTTTGTATATAAAGTTTTGTTCCTCCAAAACCAAGAGTTAACAACAACAAAAAAAATAAATAAATAGAGGAATTAAATTCTCAATATATTTAATTAATTAAGCAGTTCAAATGATAAATAACTTTTTAATTTCTTTTTGTTGGCACATTAAGAATTTTAATTTGCTCAAAATATTTTCCAGCACTCTTTACAAATTATATTTATAGGGAACTTGTCTACCATTGTAATTTTTAAAAAATTACATTTTTAGACAGAGAATTATACCAGTACTAGTACATGTACTGAAAAGTGTTTGAATGAATGAATGAATGCAAAAGATAGCAGTTCAAGGCACGAAAAGCTAGATCCCATTGATGAACTGATTGCTTGTGTATCTGGGCAAAATAAGATCAAACTATCAAACAGGTTCTTTGGAAAGCCACAGAAATAGGTAGGCAGAAACACAGAATTCTGTGAAAATGTTGAGAATACCAAAAAAATGAAAAATATAAACCTACATTACAGTACACAAGCTTGCAGTGAAAATACACAGTATGCATAATTGTATACCTAGAGATGAAAACTGAAAGACTCCAGTTTATTAATAACATTTACTTACTATGACTTTAAGGTGCAATTCTTTACTTATTCAGGAGATATAAAGTATACCTTTTCCACATGTACTGCAATGGAAGGGCTCTTCATTGGTATGAATCAGTGTATGTCGCTTCATATCACATCTTTGCAAAAATGGTCGATCACAATATGGACACTTGTAATGAGTTCCTTCCTGGAAAAAAAGTTGCAAGTTGCAAGCAATTTATACTTATTAATATTATACAAACATTTATTTAAGATTAAAAAACTGATGCTATTATTAATATACAAATAATATTATTAACATTTTTGTTTTGCAATATTTATTTTTATAATAACCAGTACTCATTTGACATACTGGTATAATAAATATACTAGTAACTGAATGTTAATAATAATATGAATATTGGTATCATGGTTCAGTCACTCCTCTTGCACCACACAGCTTTAGGTATGAGGCAGGTCACAAATACTGACTGACTGCATGCCAGTCAGCTAGCTAGATGGCTTTCCTTCCTACACAACCAACCTGACAGTCATAGACTATGGACAGAATGAATACTGAGTCTGCTGAATGAGCAAAAGGGGAGACTGAAATAACACTATGTTAATTGTTAATGTTATACATAGTAAATACAAGAGAGAAAGAAATGCTTGCTCCTTCCATATGTGAAATGTGGGTCTAATAATTAATATGTGGTTTTAACCAGTGCTACAGAAGTACACATGTAAAAAAAGCATCTGTCTTTATGACTGGTTTGTGCACTCTCATACTTATTAGTTATACTTATACTATAGAGAAAACTGACTACAAAAAAAACAATAAAATTATCTAATACTTACAACATCAAAACATGTTGCTATAAATATAATTAAAGTTAACATAATGCAATATCAACAAAAATTTATTCATAACATAATGTTACCTGAAAATTTTGCAGAAGCAATCCCAAAGGTAAAACACATTTTTAAAAAAAGCATTGTTAACACTTGACTTAGGGATAGAAAACTGACATTAAACAAAAATAATTTTAAAAAATGGAAGGTAAATATTATTACAAACAAAAAGCTGTAACAAAATAATTTAACAATATTTAGATGATATTCCATAAAATTAAATAACAGAAAATATATTTATTGCCTCACATGGTGAGGCAATACCCAATAGAGCAAACATTCCTGAGACTGTTAAGAGAAAAGACTGTGATTCTATATCTAATCAACACATAAATCTACACAAGTCCATGACAAGAACACTGGCAACCCAAAAGGAATGAAAATAAAACAGAATAATACTGTAGTGTATGTAGCATAAACAATTAAGAACTTTGCCTAAAAAAAAAAAAAGATTGAAACAATTTAACGTGTAGTACCATTTACATATACTGCAATTCCACTCACTAAACTTTTAAAAATCAAGCATGTACAAATTAGTGAGTGAAATACAGACACTAAACAGACCTTACCAAGTTATAAAATTTGTCCTTACAAACCTGCAGATTAAGCGTGTGTATTTTACGGTGACGTGTAAAATTGCCCATCCTTGAGAAAGTTGCAGTACACAGATCACACTTAAAACACTTGCCAGTCCCAGCTTTGAGCATAATCTTTGGTAATACTATATCACTGTTCTGTTCCTGCACTGTTTTCAAAGAAGATTCATTTTTTCTATCCTCATCAGCCTTTGCTGTGACTGTAAATTAAAAATATTTTTTAATATTTATTAATGAATTATAACTTCTACATTTGTTATTTAAATTTCTGTATCTCATTGTACTTACTTTGTCAATTTTAAAAATGTCTTAATAAATCAATATATCATAATTTTTCTCTGGTGACCTCTTGCCCAAGATTTGGACAAGCTTAACTACACTATATTTCACCTACTAATGTTATTAATATTAGTAAAATATGATACATGTATTGTTAAAATTAAATGTATATTAGTGGAGTGAATGTGCCACTTTATATTGGTACAATGTCATAGCCACCCTGCTTGAATCCCACAATTTGGGCATGAGCAATGATTACAAATGACATAAAACTTAAAAGGCAAAGTTATAAACAGTTCATATAATTAAACTGTATATTATTAACAATTGTGTGTGTGTGTATGTGCACGCATGCTTGTGTGGAGTTTCTTGACACTGTTCACATTTAAAAAAAAAAAAAGTTGATATCTTTGCTAAACCAATTTACATGACAAATATAATTTTAGTATTATTGTTTGTCAAGTTCATTTTCTTGTATTTAATATTCAGATTTAAAATTTATATTGATTTTAACATGTGAGATAAAATACACAGTGAGAAAAATGTCACCTTTAGTTTCTGGGCTCAATCCTGAATCACCATCAGACCTCAGATCATAATTCCTGTTCCTTGCTGTTTCCAGTGCACAGGCCTCTTGTGTACTTGTATCCTGCTGCACTACACTGATAATAATAGGTTTCCAAAGCCTCTTATTACCTGGATCTCCTATAGCATTTGATTCTATCTGTGGAACTTCTACAGTTTTACAGTTATTATCATCGGATGCAACAAGGCTGTTAATGTTATAAAATGCTTCTGACTGAATACTTAATAAGGTATGGATGGTGTCTGAATTCTGTAGTAAGTCAGAGTCAGATGTATTTACAGAAGGTGGATGCAGATGAAGGACATCTGATGCACTACATTGTACAGAGCCATCCACTTCATCTCCTCCAATTTCAACTTCAATATTATTTCTCAAATTTACTGATTCTGGTTGATTCAAATCATTACCTTCTCCAAATACTTCATGTCCAAAAGTATGAGTCACTTCTGAACTTGAAGAATCAAATGCATCAGACATGCAAACATATTTTCCTATTTTCCTTTCTGTGTGTATCTGAACAGATGAATCATGTAACTGCATATCTGACTTCAGTAAATCACTTCTATTAACAATTAATATAATTGAGCTACTGCGCCTAAAGGGACTGTTATTGCTCATTTCTGAAAGTTCTGCAGCATCTCTTGCAGATTCACAACCTGCACATCGCAAAACTGATTCAGTACTTTCATAAGCACTGTCATCAATTGCACAATCTAGTGGATTGCCAAACTTATCAACAGCGCATTCTAGTGGATTATCAAAATTATTTTCATTTGCCATTAATGTTTTAGTGCTGTCTTCAGAGTTAGATAAAGATTCAGAATTCTGAAAACATCCTAGTCTGTCTCTTGCAGTGTTTGATTTCTCAGCAGCTCCTGAATGCTGCTTTAAAAAATGACTAATTACCTGCTGTCGCCCTCTGCATCCACCAGACTCTGGTCTCATGCAGCCAATTACCAGTGCTCGCTGATTATGTCTGTCAACATTATGATTTGGTATGTCTATTACATTATTACCAGCAGCATTATCTGAGAATAAAGTATTTGTCTTTTTAATTCTGCTCACTTCAATACTGGTACCTCTACTAATGACAGGTGCAATTAATTCCAAATGATTTCGGCTGGAAAATGTAGGAGAAACTGGTGGTGATGGAATGGATGAGATTCCTCCTGATGACATAATATTTGGCAATAACTGTATTAAAGATGGTGCTGAAATGGCTGTGGCTGTTATTGGTTGTATAATGTTCATCAAATCTGGAACTATAGTTGGCTTTCCAAGCCATAAGTAATCAGATGAAATATGTGTTTTCATATCTTTTGAGCTTGGAGAAAGGACCATTCCAGAAGATGACGAAGTCGAAATGTCTTTAAGTACTGTTTTGACAATGGCAACTGCTTTGGGATTTCCAATGATGACTGGTGCGGCTTGACTGTGAGTGTGAGGGCTAAAAATTTCAATTTCACTTTGGTTGGTTTCCTTTCTATTTATGTCTGCTAAAAATGAAATATTTGGACTTTGAACAGTAATGATTTCATTGGTACGAGAATCAGTGCATAGTGGATTTCCATCAATCGCTAAATTCACTGCTGAACCTCTACAAATAACATGATTAGAACTATCAGGATCACTGTTGTGAAGACAATCGTTTTGTGTCTGTAGATCCACTTGGTCTCCAGTTAAATCACAAGCTGTGTTTAAAATACATTCTGTTTCAAATCTTGATGAGTCTTCCGAAAAGTCTAAATCCATATTTGAGCAAACATTGTTTGATCTGTTTTCAGGTGCCAACGGGTTATCCAAAAGACCTGAAATATCGGTATCTGATGATAAACTGCCAGAGTTTTGTATTAAATTTGATTCGCGAGAAATGTCTTCATAAGATAATATAGTCTTTGCCATTTTTGACGATTATAATATATGAAGACTAATAGATATGTTTATTTACACCAGGCAGCAGATATATTAGTGTATTATATTAAATAATACTGTTTACTACCCTCCCCCAAACAAATGAAAGAAACAAAACAAAAAAAAAGCAACCATGCTGTCGTCTGCTCCTTTAAATCCGTTTCCTTATCAATCGCGCATGTGTGTCTGTAACAGAAACATTAAGCTCTTAGAAGCAGTTTATTTTCTTAGGCTTATAACACTAAACAAGCAGTCAACAGTTTAAAATATTTTTAAAAAATTGAATAATTTAAATTTTAATTCGAAACTAAAACTAATGTTAGGCTCTACTAATAAAAACACGATGGCGTCGATTTGTTTAGAAGTACAGTAGGCCTATTAGAAACATATTCGTACATAGTATAATCAAATGCAATCTAGACATTTGATTTAAAGGTTAGTTATTAGCTGCTGCCTTATGAAACCCCATTGATTGCAAATTATTTATAATGCATAATTAATTATAAAGCCACTCAACGTCAGAAACTAAACTTACAATGTGAATATTCTTGTCTTCAAAATATAAAAATAGCAAACAGCATAACTATTAAGCGTTAACAAAACCAACGCAACATGTAAAATCAGAACGCTTTATAAGCATGCAACACAAAAAAAAACAATTACAAGAGTCTACGTTTCGGCTAAATAGTCTTCAAAGGGACAATTATGGCATTTATTAATATAACGACAGATGAATAACGAAATTGCATCACTGTAACTAAAGTGTAACTCACTAACTGTAAGCCTATTGTAGTAATGATTTTTTCCTCCTGCTTTGAACAGTATCTTATTTATTAATACACGTTTCACTTGGAATGAATTTCAATGCTTTCAAAAGAAAAGAAAAATGTAACTGGAGAGAGAAGATTTATGCATAATTTATTAATTACAATTGTTCAGTACAATAAACATAGCATAAATGATAGTGATACATACTTTATTGCTCAGGTGTCATTCATTGTTATTAATAATTGATTTTCCTGATGAAGACTATTTAGCATCAATGCTTGTAATTTTGTTTGTACTGTATATTTGCAAAGCATTTTGAATTTTTAAAAATTGGTAATTTTGGTAAAAATAAATCAATAGCAGCAACAGTGAATAAAGAAGTAAATAATTTTTTGTATAGTTTATTAAAACAATTTTGATATCTAAGACTGCAAATTATAGACTGTAAGTTTATTGGAAGAATTTTGAGTCTTTTTAGTGATAAGATTTTTTCGATATAGTGCTGGAATTCCTTATTTCCAGAAGAGATAATCTATAACCTGACTTATTCTAATGCAATTAAAGAAATAGCAATTTCATAATTATTGTTTATTGTGAAGAACATATTAATAGTATACTTAATATTTGCCTTTAAATCAGTGTTACTAACATAAATTGTTTCATTATGTTTATCATATAGTATAAAATTATCAAAAATTATTAATAGTTTATTGGAGTAGTTTAAACATTTTCAGTTACAGCTGTATCAAAAGACATCAATTAATTGAAGACATTTGATTCACAAGATGAATTTTCCCAATGTACCAGCTGGTTATGGGGGAAGTAATGTGCCCAGGAGAGAAATGCTATTGGAACCAGCATTATTAGGTGGTGAAGGCTTTCCACCTGGACAACATGTAAACCAACTGTACCCTGGTGTAGTTCCACCAGAGATGGATTATCGTGCAGTGCGTCGTTCACTTCAGTGCCTTAACCACACTTGTATTACATCAGTTTGCTTTGACAGCCAGGAGCTTCTTTGGTCAGGAACCCAGAGGGTGTGTATTCCTGAATTTGCTGTCCTAGCCTACCTTATTACAAATATTAGTAAATAGTAATTTCACAGAAGTTTCCTACATTCTTTGTTAATTATAACTGAGATGGTACATGTAAGCAGTTTGGGGCGTAGTAATACTAATAGTATTACTATTAAATGTAGTACATGTATTAATTACACTTTATTAAGGATGTATTAGTTCCTAACATCACACATACTGACATAGGTGCACATAAATCAAATGACATTCATTCAGATAATATACAGGTATATACATTAAATAATATTTATTATACATGTACTAATAAAAATTTATTACACAAAATTCATATATGTATAAAAGATATTTTTCTGAAATGCAAAATTTCAGATTTGACATAAAATATTCTTTTTATCTTCAAGATTTTACTACAAATAGTTTGGAAACCAAGGTAATTTATTTCTTATTATACTATTACTATTACAGTATTAGTATTACTAGATGACATGCATAAAGAAAAAATATTGGCACCATTTATGAATAATCATTGTTAATAGTTGTAGTTAAGTGATTCTCTTTAACTGATAATTCATATCTGCAGTTTTGTTCTTGCCTAATGACGTAATGTTCATGCTAATTTATTATGCTATATGCCTATTTATACAGTATAAAAGTACCAAAGACTAAAAAGTGTTATATATGTATAAAATAATAAATATGCCTAAGGTTCATTCTATTTGCCCATTTATACAGATTCTTTTAATTATACAGCACTCAAGAAGACAATACATTTTTGTAAATTCATATTTTGTTTTATCAGTTCAGAATTTTATGTCTGAGAAAAAAAATCTATGAAATATCTTTTCTTTTGTTTTAATTTGTCACAGGGACATGTGGCCTCTTATTATGGAGTCAACTTTCACAAGCACACAGCATTTCAAATATCTCCTGCAGATTCTGCCCTACCAGAAGTCCGACAGATTCTGACTATTGATTCTGGCATCCTTTCTTTGACTAGTACAAACCTAAGATGTCATTGGCGGAGTGGTCTTCCTGTATATAACTGCAGGCAAGTTGTTTATTTTGATAAATATTTTTAACTAGTCAGACCGAAGACATGATCAGTAGCGGAGTGGTCTTCCGGTATATAAGTAACTGCAGGCAAGTTGTTTATTTTGATAAATATTTTGACTAGTACAAACTTAAGATGTCATTGGCAGAGTGGTCTTCTGGTATATAACTGCAGGCAAGTTGTTTATTTTTGATAAATTTTTGTTTATTTTGATAAATTTTTTTTACTAGTACTAGTAGTAGTACAAACCTAAGATGTCAATGGTGGAGTGATCTTTAGGTGTTGTTTTAATGTTGTGATGAAATTTTGTTATGTTCACATATTCTGAGATTAGGTGTATTTCACAAATGTGAAGGCACATTGTATGACATAAATTAAAATAGAAAAGAGTAAGTGCATCAACCATGCAGTGAGAATTATATTCTGATTAGAATGAGTTTAAAATAGCAAATTACATGGAGAAAATAATTTCCCTTCATTTTATTTTAATTTGTCAAAATTTTGTATAATTACTATTTTTGCTGGTTTCTTTTTGATTTTGTAATCATTATTCATAACAGTGATATTGACATGCAGCAGATGCAGTGTATGATTGTCACAGGTCATGACACAATTCTGATGGGTGGTCATCAGAAAACAGTTGTAGAGTTCAACACATCTAAAGGTCAAATTGTTAACAAGGTATGAACAGTATATTAGATCTGATGACATAAATTACTAGGCATGGTAATTCTGTTAGTCACTTGTAAGTTTGGTTGTAATAAACATCATGACATTAATTACACACACACACACACACACACACACAAATGCACATCACACAGAATTGTTGCAGGATTTGTAAATTGAGAATGTTTGTAAGAGAGAAAGGAGTTTGGAGATGAAATAATGTTAACCCGATACACTCAGTATGAAAATTATAGCATAGATCAAAATTCATAAGTATAATGTACAATATAATAAATTAGTGAACCTAGAAATAATGGTTCAGTTACATAAGCATTCCCTAATTCAAATCATAGATCAATACTAAATATGTACGAAATATTTCGAAGTCCATTCTTTCTTTATCAGTTAGTTAACTTACCATAAGCTAACAATCACCTTTATGGCCAGACTCAAGTTTCATCAAATTCAGAGTGATTAGAATATAGACTTTCTTCAGCAAAATGACTTTTGGTCCATTCCCAACAATAAATTTGTTATTAACAAGTGTGAGACACTTAGAAAAAAGTACTCATCCACTTGGAAAAGGTTTAGATTATATCAGCAAGTTTCTAGTACATTCTGCACCTGAGTTGTTTACTTCTAACTCTGACACTTAAAAATATCAGCATAAGCAGTGCCCAGGGCCAGGTCACTCTGACAATTTAATAATTTATACAACAATTAGAAATAGGGATATTCAAATTTACTTTGCCTCACAGTCACACACAGTATAGTTGCATCCTTTTGCATGTGGGAACATGTGTCTTTGTCTTTTACCTAGGAAATTATTTATCTGTCAACTCATGTACATGTATTTATTTATAGTTATAAATATTATGCGTGAATATTTTTCATTTGTTAATTCATGTACATGCATTTAAAAATGACTTCATATACCAGAAATAGAATATATAATTTTGTTCTCTCCACTCTTTATAAGTCACTAAATCTGAATATCCCCATAGAATCAGTTTGTGTGATTACCATGGCCATTTCAGTATGGAGTTGGAGAGGCAGGCTGTGCTATTTTTCGTCAAGCTGGCAAATATCTCTGTGCTGGAGATGCAACAGGAAAGGTAAACCATTGTGGAAATTAAATAATTTTCAAACCAGATGTATTTTAAACATTCAAGCAATGTCATTGATGTAACTAGTGTACGATGAAGTAACATTCCACATATAAAAAAATATATCAAAAGGATAATTTTTTCCATCCCCCTCTCTCTTACTTTAAAATATGTTCTGTCTCTCATTGAGTGTGTGTATGTAAGAGCCACATTTTTGCTATTTCTTTTTGTTAGTTTTTTGTTGTGTTTTGCTAAGAATGTATTACAACTTTTGAATAATTTTGAATTTAACATATTTACTATAATATAAAAGAGCGCTTTCCTGTTTCAAACTTCAGTATTATATTTCACAATGTAGAACATTGCATTTTATTTTTATGGATTAGTAAATTTAAGATTAATTATGAATTAACATATTTATCTTTTTTCTATAATTTAAAAAAGAGGAAGAAATGTGTATTTCTAATAGGAATATATTTACCTATTTCTGATGGTATATTATTTTGCGTTGCCTACCCATTACACTGTCTCAGGTAGGACTGTAGACTTTGTTAGAGTATGTTTTGTTTACTCATAATTCATATATTCAGTTTTATTTTCTTTGTAATTTGCATAATTACATCCTTCTTGAGTGATTCATTTCATATTAATAATTCTCTGAAAATTATAATATTGTTTCAAACCAAAATGGAATTTATTGTCTCATACTTATCAGTATGATTTGAGAGACATTTAATACATTCTGAACAATCTGTTATAAAGCACTTTTAAAGTTTTAACACAATACTTTCACTTTATATCTTGGATCTCCTGTCGTACGTGATCACAGCAGTTGTGAATTTTGATTCAGTTTGATTAATAAATTATTAAATAACACAAATGCTAATTATAAAGATTCAATTCATGGTCAAATTATTGTCTTTGGAAAACAAAGTAAGTATATTTCTAGATCCATTTGTTATAGAGTTTTAATGTGGACCTGTGTGTGTGTGCATGTGTTTGTGTAAATTATGTAAAAATAAATAAAAATGAGTGCTATACTGATTATTTTTATCTCAGTCACTGCATAGTACTGACAGTTATGTATTCCTAGTGGAGTCCTTCTATCAACACATAACTGTGTTAGTGTGTGATCACCCGGTTTTCATTTAAAGATGATCATTCCTAATGATATCATTTGAAGTCAAGTCACAACTATTTTTCATTTCTATTATATTTATGACGTATAATGGCATTACTAATGCCGGATTCCAGACAATAAAGTATTTTAGACAATTTTTTATTAATCATTGTGATAGCTTGCATGAATTTGCTGAAACCAGTCATATCTTTTTAACCATGCTATCTGTAGCACACTTTACATTGCTTTAGAACAAAATATCATAGTATCTCATATAAAAAACAAACGGTATTATTATTTGTAATAATAAATTAATGTTTTCAAATGAAGTATTGTTATTTGCTAATTAGCAGCTGTATTAATTGTATTCTTAAGAACATTTAAAATCCATAACTTCATTTAAAAAGTTCTAACACATACCATGCTCCATACTAGTTGATCTAAATCAAGGGTGCACAAACATTTTAGGCCAGAGGGCCCAAATTTCATTTGATAGTTCGTGGAAGGCCCCCACATGGATGGCTCAGTAGAAAAAACAGCACAAATAAAAGAAATAATGCACTTTACATTCATAATAATGGTAACATCCAAAAGTCTTTCAGGGGCCGCATAGAGCCTGTCTTGGGCTGCATGCGGCCCATGGGCTGCGGTTTGTGCATCCCTGATCTAAATCTTGACTTGAAAGGAAATGATTTTGACCAAGATTGACAATGAGACATTAAGAGTTCAATTTACTTATGCTACTGGATAAAGATTTACTACCACTATTACTACAAACTATAAATAACTAATTGTCAAAGTGTGCTTTTGCCCAAGAGTACATTATAAAAAGGAATTAGAATGTACTAATTTTATTTGCCTCCCTTTGGCAGTCTTGAACTATTTGCTTAGAATAGACATCCTACAAGAGTCAACCCTATCGGTAAAGGGACTTGATAATTATATTTGATTAAAATAAAAAAAGAAAAAAAGGCACACTTTATGATATAAGTTTTAAGATATGGTTCCACTGACTTTAATTTCCTTGTTGACATGATTGTTCAGGTAACACTCTATGATGCAAGCAGCATGAAGAAAGAACATGTGCTGGAAGCTCACAGCAGTATGTTGTCAGACTTTGATGTGCAGGGTCATCTTTTGGTCACTTGTGGCTTCTCCAGACGGTAAGTATTACCCAATTTGTTTATGTGGTTTATATTTTTTTAATGTTGAAATAAATAGTATCTGTCAAAATTTGCATTAACATTTTTTATTATTATAGAAGTGTTAGCTTAGTTATTAGTAAAGCTGCACAAATTATGTAGCTTTGAATTTTCTAAATCTGTATGAGATTGTTACATATCTGTAGAATGAATAGCTTAGTTTTGTACTGATTGCTTATCAAATATGATATTGGTAGTTGCTGATTGTTAATGATAATGCTGCTTGTGTGTAGGTATTCACAAGTTAGATAAGTAGTTTGACATGAGATTGTTGGGAATGGTGTAAACTAGAATATCTGACTGGTAAGCTACATTAATCATAGAGGGCAGTTGAATCACACCCAGTCTTGCCAAACTGTTTTTGTGTGTGGGCATGCATGTGTGCATGTGTGTGTCACTGATAGATGTGTGAAAGATAATTCAGACAGATTATAAACCTCCATGTCCATAAGTTTTGATATACAACTTTATTTTTGTTTATTTCATTTTAAGGTCTATTATGGAGCCTTGATGAGCTCTAGTAGCCTTATATGTACCAGGTATGTGTACCCTGATGCTGTTTGACACTATTACTTGTCTGTAGAATGAATAATCTTGTTGCGGATCGGTTGCTGATGGTGTATGATATGCGGGTTATGCGAGCCATGGCCCCCATTCAGGTCTCCATTGATTCCACCTTCCTCCGTTTTGTCCCAGCTCTCTCCAACCACCTGATTGTTGTGTCACAGGTAAGAGAACCAACACAAGTTTAAAATATTTCATTGTTTAGCTCCTAGAGCATAAAATTGTTTGCTGTCCTTACAAATTTGTCAAATCCATATCTGTAGAAAAGAGAATGATCATTTGTGATTACAGTGTACTATCAGGTTTTTCAGATTCTGATTTTAGGGGTTTTGTGTTTTGTTGATAGGATTTTTAAAAGTGATAAAAATAGAAGTGTAATCTTACTCCCCTTGATTTTGAGAAATGTATATATTTCCTCCCCTCACTCTGAGAACTGTTCATACTAGAGCATATTTAGAATTTTTAAAAAGTAAGCACAGTGCATTGTGTTTAGAGCCTCATTTATAGTGCACTAGGCCTTTATAATTCTGGTTGTACACAAGCTACTGAACCTGATAAATGGTAAATGAAAGTTTATTAAAAATTTTCCTCACTTTAGTGAAAGTGTAAACTTTCCTCTTTCTAAGCTTCAGTTTTCTTTTGACTTCTTAATAGGGGTTTGTAATTTAAAGAATATTTTTTTCAGATTTACAATAAATATGTTGCATCAGCATGTTGAATAAAACAGAAGTCATCACCTCAAAATATATCTTTGACTCAATCTCCTTTAGCAAAGAACCCATAAATCTGTACTCAAACACCATTTAAGGTGGTCAGAATAAAACAGATCAAAGTGCTGAAAACTGCAGGTTTAATTACTGTTGTCTTATGTCTGGATAGATGGGGAACTTTCAGCTAACAGAGACCACTGCCATGACCCCATCCATGATGATATTTCCCATTGACACCCATGGAGCAGGCATCAGTAGTTTTGACCTTTCAGAGTCATGCCAGGCTTTGGCCTTTGGCGACACAGCAGGTAAATGATGTAAAATTTCCTCTAAAGCAATTAAGTAACAGACATGACAAGCTTACATGTGCAATCTAAAAACAATCTTCTTGAAACCTTTCTAAAAGACAAGGGTGAGACTATAAACTGCATGAAATTTCTACAGAAGGGAGATCATCTTAAAAATTTGACAGGTTTTAATCATAAATTCAATAGAATTCTTTTAAAATAGGGCCAGTTTACCAGCAAACTACAATAGTGAATTATATAGAACTTGAAATATATTGATTGATTTATTTGATGTATCTGACAGATTCTTAATGCGTGCATTAAGAGACTGACATTTTATTTTTACAAAATTATTTAAAAGATTCATAGCCATACTTATTAAACAGGATTTCTGGGAAAAATTCTTCTTAAAATTCTTAGCATTGATAAACTGATAAATTAAACTTGCTATTAAAAGATAAAAATTGTTTGCCCTTCCATGTTGATGCATCCTTTGAACCATTTTGAGACATAGTGACACGTGTTTCCATCTTGAATATTAATGTTACCATTGTACTATTGCAGATTAGGGTAATGCAACTCTTGCTCATGTTGTTGATATAAAGTTGTAATACTCAAGTTTTACTTTTATGAGTTTAGTGTGATTAAAGATGACTTTCACTTGAATTGGGATTGCTTAATGAGTATTTTACTTGAATGAGTGACCCATATTATTGAGCATTACATCTTTAACACACTATTAAAATTTTATTAAACAAGATTGACTTAACACTGGTAAACTTTATTAAATTAATTTTTTTGTAAAAATAACTTTGTGAATATTTAAGTTTATGATGGAGTTACAGAAAAGTTGAAAATTCACATTTTATTGTATTTTCCTAAACAAAATTACCTCCTACCTGCATATATACTCCTATTTATTGACAGTTCTTGGAATTTACATGTCCTTTTTTATTTTTCTGAATTTTTTCTTTGATCCAAGCAGAATGTTCAAAAACTGATTCTAGAAGAAATTAACCTCATTTTGACTGGAGGACCAAAACACTCACTGATTGGCTGGATGTGATAGTTAAATGGGTCAAACATTTTGACTCTAAATGAAGCATTTTGATTGAATTCTGCAACTGTAGTAGTATATGTAAATAGTATAATATTTTATATTATTATGTATGTAATTATTCATACTCCTTTGAAGCAAAGTAGGTGTGCGCCAAAGTATACTACATTGTAACTATAGCAACATGACCAAAATTGATTCAGCATACTGAACCTTGCTCAGCAACATTAATGCTTTGTTAGTGCCACAGAATGTCTAACAATACTGATAAAGCTGTCATTGGTATGGATAAAACTGATCTTCTGATCTAAAAATGTTTTTATCTTGCTTTTTGAAATATGTTCCTAATTACATTTTCCAAGGACCTAAAGTAAGAAGTAAGCTTGTTTAAGAAAAGGAAACATTTCTTAAAGTTTTTTGCTAATTTTCTTTTCATTGTTATTTTTTCCACAATATTATATTTCATAATTTGAGTAAATTCTAAAGAACCATATACAACTTTTATTTGTTTTAATTTTTGCAGGTTATGTTCATTTGTTTGCTAACAATGAACATGCAGTGTTTAACAATTATGGACAACCAACAGAATTTGCTGTCCCTGTGAGTATAAAAGTCTTTTTGGGATAGCTACATAAGCCTGGACAAACTTTTTAGTTCTTAGGCTTTTTTAAAGATAAAATATTTAAAATTTGAAAATTTTGTCATCTTCATTATTTCCTAGATTATAGACAAACTGTTCAGTATATTGAGTATTTAGGTCTATACTATGTATTTTAGCCACACAAGCATGTATGATGATGTGGGTTTAAATTGCTTCATACAGTAACTGTACAAGCAATTATCTATATGATGGTAGTAAGAATTGTTTCATACAGTAACTGTATAAGCAATTATCTATATGTTGGTAGAATGAATTGTTTTATACAGTAACTGTACAAGCAATTATCTATATGATGGTAGAATGAATTGTTTCATACAGTAACTGTACAAGCAATTATCTATATGATGGTAGTATGAATTGTTTCATACAGTAACTGTACAAGCAATTATCTATATGATGGTAGTATGAATTGTTTCATACAGTAACTGTACAAGCAATTATCTATATGATGGTAGTATGAATTGTTTCATACAGTAACTATACAAGCAATTATCTATATGATGGTAGTATGAATTGTTTCATATTTTAACAATACAAACAGTAATCTGTGTAACAATAAGCTTGAATTGTTTCAGATTTTAACAATACAGGCTTTTATCTTTAATATTGTGGGTTTAAATTCTTTTATATTTTAACTGTACAGGTATTTTTTTTTATCTGTATGACTGGATTTAAATTATTTCATATTTTAACCTTATAAAAATTTGTTTGTAGGATGTTAGGTTTAAAGTCCATCTGTCATGTGGGTGTTTCCATCTGATTTATTTTCCCAGTAGATCATAAAGTTCTATGGCTTTCATTTGTATTAAGTTACATACATTGTTTTACTGTTTTTCATTGTTTACAAGTAATTATACCAAATTTTCCACTGGAACAATTTAATATTATTTCTACCGTTAGTACTAATATTAGTGTTATAATTAATATTAATAATTATTCACTGAATACTTAATTTTTATTTTTCCTTCTCCCCCCTCCACATCCCAGTGATTTAAGTTTATTCCTGTTTTGTCATTTACTGTTTTTTTTTTATTCACTGACTTTTCAGTCCATTACTTATGCTTCCTTGTGAGTAGTTTTCCTTTTTCTGTATCGTTTTCTCTGCTTTACAAAGAATAAAATATGTTGAGATGTTTACACTCACATCTTTTCAGCTTGAGCAGCCTGTCCACGGCATTCATATCACTGATGATCTTGCATCTTTGGCCACTGTGCCAATGATTTACCCTGCTAATGAACCTCTGCTTTCTGACTGGCCATCCAGCATGTCTCGGAAAGTGTACAGGTAATGCCGCACTTTTGTTTGCTTCCCCATGCTAAATGTCAACAATTTATTCTTCTTATAATCAAATAATAAAACAAGGTTCTTTCCCTTATGCTTATTAATGATCTGCATGGACATGATGGACATTATTTGGGACTGACAAAACATTGCTGCTTTCTAGTTTCACTTTTGTTTGCTTCTTCATGCTAAATGTCAGCAAATGATTCTTCATATAAAATCAAATAATAAAACAAGATTCTCCCCCCCCCCCCTCCTGCTTATTAATGACTTGCATGTGAATATGATGGACAATATTTGGGACTGGCAAAATGTTGCTGCTTTCTAGTTTCAATTTTTTTTTGCTTCCTCATGTCAGTAGTTGATCAAATAATAAAACAAGGTTCTGTCCCTTATGCTTATAAATGACCAGTATGTTAATATGATGGACATTATTTGGGACTGACAAATTGTTGCTGCTTTTTAGTTTCACTTTTAATCACTTTTAAAAAATAAAAATTGTTGGGATTATGTTTTCAAATGGCATGATGATGCAGATCAGTTGTGTATCTGTTTTTGTATTATAAATATTAAATCATTATTTCTGAAACTGCAAATATTTTCCAGGAAGCCAAAGCCAATTGACCCAGAAATCCTGAGGTCCATGAAGGTGGTTCACAATGTACACTGTGTGCCCAATCCAGGAAAAATGCGTCGTAACCAGTGCCCATATAAACTGGGGAAAGAAAATGTCACAAATAGAAAGCAAAGCGTTCCTGAATCACCTATTGGTAGAGGTATGTTGGATATTGCTTAGAATGAATGAATGAATTAAAAATGAGGAGGTACATTGGCTAGTGCATAGAATGAATGAATTAAAAAAAAGCAGAGGTATATTGGATAGTCTTTAAAATTAATTAATAGTTAGGATTCTAGAGGTATGTTGGATAGTGTGTAAAATGAGTAAATTTAGATTGTAGAGGTATGTTGAATAGTGTGTAAACTGAATGAATTAATTAGAATTGTAGAGATATTTTGACTGGTATGTAAACTGAATGAATTAATTAGGATTGTAGAGGTATGTTGAATAGTGTGTAAAATGAATGAATTAAATAGGATTGTAGATTCATCATCCCCAGATTTTTCATGCGCTGTTTATCCTTTTAGAAAAGATTTTACTATTTTATTTGAAAATATTATTTATCAGTTTGTAATGCCTTACTGCTTGATGTGTATATTTTGATAATCATTTACTATATATATATATGCATTGTTTTCTTGTCATTTTCAACTGTTTCAGTAATATCTTCAGATAATGTGTACATCATAGAATTTGTCGTTATTGATTCTAAAAATTCCTACTAATTTAGAATTCTTTTAAACTTTTATGTAATAAATAGTTTTCATTCATATTATTTAAATATAAAATATTGCAGCATAAACCCATTATAGTTTGAGCTTGAACCATTATTATCAGAGGATATCTTGTTTCACTTTAAGCATTTTATTATTGTTTGAAGCAATATAGCAAAAGGGGAATAGCTCAAATCATTTTATCACTTTAGTTGGCCATGACTTGTGTGACCAAAACTTTACTCATCTGTTAATGCTAACTAAAACTGTCACATGAAAAGTTACAACCATCTTGAGAAAATGTTTTGTTATCACTGAATTTTTTACTGGAAAATTTAATTTGATTATAATGGAAAAGCATATCGGACCTGTTAGATTACTTTTTATTATCTCTTGAGATGTTTGAATGAGTTTTTTTTCTTGTTACAGGTGAGGATCCATTTGTAAACGTGCCGAAGACTTACCAGCGTATGCTAATGCGGTACACCAAGCTTGATGATTTTGACTTCCGACATTATAACAAGACCAATTTTGCAGGCCTCATTGCAGAGCAAGCTAATTCCTACTGCAATGGAATGTTACAGGTGAACAAAATTGGGGCTACACATTTTTATATTGATGTGCCATGCAAGTAGGAGAGCATTTTCATAATAAGCTCTGTATTTTAAAAAAATATGGTTTAAATGAGCATCATGTTCAAAAAGTTTATATTGTTTTTGTTGTTGTAAATATCACTATTGATTTAGGAAAGCTGATTATTACATGCTGATTTAAAATGTGTTATGCTAACAGGTGCTGTACTTTTTGGAACCTTTGAGAGCAGCCCTCTTGAGTCACATATGTCAGCAAGAGTTTTGTATGGCTTGTGAGCTCGGCTTTCTGTTCCACATGTTGGACACCAAGAAGGGAGAAGCATGTCAGGTGTGTTTTGAGATTAATTTTTAACCTGATTTTATCTAATGGTTACAGCAATTTCATATTAAATTTAAGCATAGAGTTATTTTCTCCCATTTGTGTTCATCCTCCTATTGAAGGTGAATTTTCATCCTTTGTAAGTAATTTTCAAAGAATTGATGATAAGTTTGAGTTCTCGTCAAGTTAACAGTAATGTCATGCTGTTCATTTCTAAAGTTGATTCTATGTCTATTGTAGTATTTTACAGTAAGTCATATTTTCCTAATGATATTGATTACTTGTTTATTGTCAGTATACTTTTACAGGCAAAGAATTTTCTCCGCGCCTTTCGTACAATCCCTGAGGCCTCAGCACTGAGTTTGGTGTTGACTGAATCAGAAGAAGCAAGTGGACGAACCAACTTGCCACGACTCATATCTAGTTGGCACCGATTCCTTCTTCACCAAATTCATTCGGTGTGACTTATGCATGTGTACACTTTCCTATTGTTTGTTTTAAAATTAGTACTTATGAAAATAATGATTACCTCTGAACTAAGCTCTATTTTGACATATTGACTGAGGAAGAGATGTTGACCCAGTTATTGCCCTTATCAGTTTTGATTTCTTAAATGAGTAATTAATCGGTTCATTTATAATTCAATGATAGGAGATATTTTGTAATTCTTTAATTAGTTACTTATAATTATGAGGCATTTCATTGTTTTATAGTTATGTGCTTGCTTTCATCATTATACTTGTAAAGCTGGACAGTCTCCCTCTTGACCATACACCTTTGCAAATGCATGCATGTGAACTCACTTGTCTTATTGGGGTTGTTATTTCTAGTCAGTACCAGCTATCAATTCTCCAGTTGTCCACTTTGGCTATAGGATTTTGTGTTTTCTTAGGGCTTTTAAAAGTACTTTTCTAACAATAATACCATTGGATATAATTTTAACTTCAGGAAATTGTTGCTTATTCTTCAGGTTTTCTTCCTCATGAAATTTCATCGGGAAAGTCCTGTACTTGTTTTTATCTTGATAGTAAATATGGTGCTTATTTGTTAATATTAACTTTTTCCTTTATACATGCTGTATTCATGTTGCACATATGATCGTATCATTTATTTTCCAGTTTATCAGGTAAATACAATTGTCATTGGACTAACACTTGGAATGATTTTTCTATTGGCATTGACAATTCTTGTGTTCATTCTAAAGAAAACAGTTTTCTAATTAAATATCCTTTTCATGTACTTACCAGATATGCATACATATAAGCTCTTTCAGTGTCTCCTTGTTATTTTCCAGCTAATACCTTGCTCTATAATGCTAAAATGGGGATTTCTTTTAATAAGAGGCACACTACCCAGTGAGTGCTTTTATCTTTGTTCATCTTTCTTTGGCTTTGTATAGAAGCCAAGTTTGAGACTTGAGAAAGTAGGAAATCTTGCTAACCACATGTTTTTCTTCCTTTTTTTTAAGGAGATATGTCAGCAAGTGGACACAGTATCTGAAGTAAATGAAGCAGATAAAGAAATCCGAGTTGCGGAATCCACACCTGAAAAGAAGACAGAATTAAACACAACTAGGTCTAAGAAAAAGAAAAAGAAGGGGAGAAGAAAGGAAGAAAACAGAACGGAAGCAAGTGATGCTGGAGATGAAGGGAGTACAGGAGAAGAAGGGTAGGTAGATTGATTAAAGGAAGAATGATTGCATTAAATATGAATAAGAGCATGAAAAATGACTGTAGGA
Organism: Sinotaia quadrata; assembly: GCA_028829895.1. Classification (NCBI taxonomy): domain Eukaryota; kingdom Metazoa; phylum Mollusca; class Gastropoda; order Architaenioglossa; family Viviparidae; genus Sinotaia; species Sinotaia quadrata. The sequence continues at coordinate 36,641,024 of CM054180.1, forward strand.
AGAAGGATTGCATTAAATATGAATAAGAGCACGAAAAATGACTGTTAGGAAGAATGATTGTATTTAATACAAATAAGTGCACAGAAATGGCTGTGGAAAGAATGATTCAAGGGGAAATGGCTTAATATGAATGAGTTAGGGTTAGGGTTAAGAGTGACTGTAGAAAAAGTAATTGCACTTAAAATACAGTAGAGTGCATAAAGAATGGTTTAGAAAGAATGATTGCAAGGAAAAGACACTATAAATGAGTTCACAAAGAATGGCTATAGAAAGAATGATTGCAGGGAAAATGATGTATTAAAGACCAAGTGAAATGGAATCTAGGTCAAGAATAAATCCATATGAAATGAATACAGTCGAACCCGGATATGTCGACAGCCTAGGGGTTTGCCAAAATGTGTCGAGATAACTGATGATCGAGATTACCAAAAACCAATATGACGGCAATATATTACAGTACTATAACATGTGCTTGAAATTTCTTTATGTACATGATGTGTGTTATTGAATGAGAATGTATATGCACATGTTTGTGATTTTTTTTTACACAACAGCGTTGCCACGATTTGTTTGATGACGCGATCGGCATGCTATAAAAATTTACATACATGTACATGTTTGCTAACAATTTACAAAAAATTTTTTTTTTGTGACACAGTTATAATTATAATTGTTTGAAAAATTACTATGGGGACAGTAAATCAATAAAGCACATCTTGGTATTGTTATTGTAGCTGAATCCAGTAATTGTATGATAGAAATGAGTATAAAGCCATCATAAAACGTGGTTTTATTTGCTACTTGATAGAAATAAGTACAAAACCAGTAAAAAATGATAACTTTATTTGTTAACTGGTAATAAAAAAGCTAATAAAACTCAAGAAAAACTCCTTAACAAACACAAGAACAAAAAATAAACTAGATATATTATGTTTACCATTTATTTATTTTTTAAAAAAATGAATAAAAGTGCTTGTGATGAAAGCCAAAACTTCAACCTGTTATAGCTAGTTCATTGATATCTTGATTGATAATGACTTTACAAGTTATTTCTTGATCAGTGGCTATTGAGATTTGAATTTCAGATCAAGGTCTTTAGAAGAGCAACAGGAGGAACCACTCAGGTAAGTTTGATTGGATATGCTTTAGTGACTTGGAAAGTTTGCACTTTTGTTCCTGATAACTATGCTATAAATCTCCTTGCTTGTGTTAGTTTCTCTTAAAAATAACATTTTTCAAAAGGTTGAAATAGCTTATTTAGTTTTATATTTGTCTATTTTTGCTTCATGTGTCTGTATGTGAGCTATTTTACATTTGTTTTTGAGATTTTATTTAAATGAAAATTTGTTTATAAATGTGGTTGTCATAAATTACTTTAGTAGAATAAAAAAATAAAATAGGCCAGTTGTTAAAATAACAGTATATATAGAATTGTATATTAATGAATATCTTCTTCTTACTGGAATGGATGTTAAAATGGTAGCATTCAGATGTAAGAGTTAATTACATGCAAAATGTATGTAATGATCTGAATCAAGCATCTTGATTAATTAGAATGTCAAAGATCAGTGCAAAGTTTCTGTTTGTTTGATGAATAAAAGAAATGGTTATTATTTTTTTTTGTTGCTCTTGCAGTTGAATTTGCTGAATTTGTAAATAATAAATATGAATGACATTTTCAGGCTAGAAGAGATTTCTCTTGTTCAAGAGCTGTTTGCTATCAAAACAACATCCCTCCTTCAATGCAAATGTGGTCTTGAGACTGTTCGCAATGTGCAGACAATGTTGGTCACCTTCAATTATCCCCCCTGTCCACCACCAGGTAGAGATTTAATCTTTTACTTTTCAACTCTTTCCCTTGAATATAGTTTATAGCATAGATTTATACCATTTGTTGAAGCTTTTTATCTCTATTGACCTCAAATCTATTTTCTTTCATATTTGTTTTAGCATAAATTTAGAATATTTTTTGAAATCTTTTTGCCTATATTTTCCACCACTCACTTTCTTTGGTATAGTTATAACATTTAATAAAGCTTTTTGTATAATTTAGTATAGATATAACCATTTAATGTAAGCTTTTATCAGTTTATATCAGTTAATAAATGCTCCTCCAAATCTCTGTTATTTATACAGGGCCAGGGCAACAACCACAGCAGTTTACATTTGCAGATGTTCTACGCCGCAGTCTAATTGCCAGGAGTACAATGCAGACATGGTGCAATGAATGTGACAAATACCAGCAGCATGTATGTATACTTACATAAGTACTTTTATACATTCATGCATTATAAAAAATTATTAGTCAGGGAGCCTGAAGCCAAGGGAGCTAACTTATTTCAAGACCTCATTACAAAAAGCATTTAGTAAGACTTTCTATATTTTATTTGTTTATTTAAACATTTGATATACTTAATTTTTTTTTTAAATATTAGAATTCTTATTCTTGGCCTTGGGATTTTCTGAGGTTTGAATTTTGTATTATCATTGTAATTTTAATAAGTTAGCATTTAAGAGTACTCTAATGATCTGATCACATTCAGCATGAAATACTTAATTAAAAATATTTTTTCGACTACCAATATTATTTTTTTTAAATGAAGAAACTTTTGTTTCTTTCCGTTTTTATCTGTTTTTCAGCTTCTAGACTTAATTTACTGGAGTGGTTTTTACTTTCGCAAGAATAGGACCAAGAAGCTAAAGAATTATTCTGTAGATTGATGATTCCATCATTGTTAATTATTTCTAACTTAAGTTTCTTTTGCTTAACCTAAGTGTACTGAGGACTGTGATAAAGGAACTAACTAGTCATGATTTTTGCTGCTCTCACTTAAAAAATCCCACATCTATTGATTTCATTGTACTTTTATACATTGTTATCATTTCCACTTGGAACATTAATTTTATAGAGCCATGTATTCTGTAAAAATTAAATTTCCTGAAGTAAACAGATACCTACATAATATGAATTATCCTGTCAAATTCTTGCCTAAACAACAATAAAATATTTCAATTATTTATGCAGCCTCCTAGACAAATATTAATTAGCGTGAAATACATGTTGTATAATATTGAAACTGCTGCTTTTACATGTTTAACCATTTGTCTTGGTGGGATAGGTGGAGAATGTTAAGTTGCATTACAAGAAATAGTTATAATTTCTAATATTCAAAAAAGTTAGATTTTGCAGTCATATCTCAGGGCTTGCTTGAATACAGAATTTATTTATTAATATCATATTGAAGAAAATGAAAATGGAGAGATACATAAATTAAACAGTCAGACTCCCCATATAAATATTTTTCTTTGTTTAATGCCTATAGAGAAATCTTTCTGTTTGTCTTTCTCTTCACCTGCAAGTCAGTCCTGCTGTCTCTCTGCCTGCTTATCTTACTCTTCATCTCTGTTTCTTTCTCTTTTTGGCTTTATATCACTCTCATTCTCTGTGTCTGATTTGCTGGCTGGATATTTGTGTGTGTAGATTCATGATCGTTGTGTTACTTCCTTGCCGGACATTTTGGCAATAGACTGTCACCTGGAAACAGCAAAGGATGTAGAATTCTGGAAGACTCAGATGCAGGTAATTGTGTATTGAAATGTAAACTATAGTGCGTTGGCCATATAAAACATTTTTGTTTTTATTGTTTCTTTAATGCACTTTATTAATAGCCTGTTTTTCCTCTTATTTAAAACTTTTTTTTTTCATCATGCACTTTTTTCAAACCCTTCACTAGTTAAATGTTTAGATTGTTAAGGGATTCTATTGCTTTTTTCTCCAGTGTCAACTGTAAACCCTTTCATCTCTTTAAGCAGTATGTATATATCATTCAACCAGATGTGCATACTATAAAAACATTATAAACAAGCAAGCCAAATCCAGATGGGCCCCCTACAAGATACCAGAGGAGGTAAAAAGCAGTGTGTGACATGTTACTCGATATCAAGAAAGAATGCCTTAACCCTTTACTGGACAGACGTTTTTCCTTTTTTTTAGCTCTGTGCAGGCAAGAATTTTCAGGATTTCGGTGAGATTTGGGTTACGTTAGTAAAAACATCATATCTTAGGTATTCTCAATGAAATAAAATGCAAAATGAAAGGAAATGAAAGCAGCTTTATTAATATCCTTAATTGAAGTATACTTGTCAGATGTCAAATTTTAACCTATGCATGAACAAATATATTTACTCACAAAAAATTATTGTCCAGTGATTGTCAGCTACATACACTATGTACACACACTTTGTTGATGCCAGGAACACTAACCTGTCATCAGAGACGTATGCTTCTCTTCTCTCGGCAGATTGTGAATTCCTATCATGACCCACTGCACTTCTACTTACTACACCCATCACCCTATCACAGTTGGTTTAAAATTAGGGCATGATTTACAAGATGTAGTCATGTTCATATATATGGTTTTCTCTCTGGTTTTTATACTGTCACATCAGAGATAATTGTTTGTAAATGTTTACTTTTCATTTAAAAAAATTAAATAGCTGCCTGCTTTTTCCCTGTTGTTTTAGTCTCAGACTACACTGGCTGCTCTGGCATAGTGCCAAATAATATTAGATGGTGTCTTGTCATTATACTTTTTCCATTTAGTGTCAGTTTCAAGCTTATATCATTAAACAAGGAGAAAATAGACTGAAAAATAATTATTTGTATAGAAATAACAGTGGTACTAAGAGTGCTACACATTATCATTTAGTTGAAGGGAACTTCATGACATGGTTTGACACACTTTCCTGGAGGATAGAGTTAGAGGCATAACATGGGAAAAGAGTAAGAGGTATTTTTATTTAGACAAATAAAAGCAATTTATGTCTTTATTTGGTCTTTAGATTCTGAAACAACAAGAGTTGGAATCTGGAAATGCTGAAAATCTCAATGCATTTCCCACAAAAGTCAGGTCCCGAACCATGTGTCGATATGGCACTGGATGCAGACGAAAGGATTGTCGCTATTCTCATGAAAATGATCAAAGCAAGTAAGTTAGGGAAATTCTTCTTGACCTGACTTAACAGTATGTTGTCTCTGCTGCCATTTTTTTCTAAAGTATTCTTTTCTTTTTTGCGCTATTGGCTATTTTAACTAATTTGATGGAATTTTTTAATAAATACTAGAAAATTTTACTGTCCTAGTGATGAGTATAGATAGAGTATGTGTGCTAGTGCATATGATTTTTAAATGTGGGTATACATTTTCATAAATAAATATTCCATATATTAGTATACAAAGAAATTATATTTAATTTTCTTGCTCAAAGTAAGAGAGCTGAAAAGCAATAGGTCTCATTAATAACATGTTGATATATGATTGATTGTACATTGTGAGATTTTGTTTCCAGTGAAATTGCAGGTGATGCAGGTGCGTCTGAGCAGAATTGCCCAAGCTGGATCCCCTTGGGATTGCGTATAAAAATTCAGGAAGATGGGGACTTGTCTATCATAGAAGTCACTGATGAGGTTGGTGTCACACAATGAATAAATTAAATATTTATATATTTAACAAAAATTCTTGAAAGAAATAATTATTTTTCCTGTTGTCAAATTGTTTTAAACTTAAAAAATATCTTGCTGGCATGAAAACCTATTTATAAATAATATTATATGACCAGGAACCACTGCCAAGGGAAGTGAATGCTCAACGGGAGCTTTACGAGCTCTATGCTGTAGTATACTGTATACAGCAGCAGGAGTTGGGGCGCCACCTAGTGAGCTGCATCAAAGTTGGAGAGCCATACCATCAGCGCAAAGAAGGGGTCACTTGCACTCAGTGGTATCTCTTCAATGACTTTTGCATTCAGCCTATCGAAAAGGTATTGGTCAAGACCATACACAAGAAGTCGCATTAATGCAAAATGTTTGTCTTGTGAACATTTTATTTGGTAATGGTTTGATCACTGTTTGGCTGATGATTGCTGGTATAAGTGCATGAAAGCATGAAAAGTAGTCTACTGCCAGTGTAAGTGCAGTACACTTAGCATGAAAAGTAGTCTACTGCCAGTGTAAGTGCAGTACACTTAGCATGACAATTAGACTAGTGCCAGTAAAAGTGCAGTACAGTTAGCACCACAATTAGGCTAGTGCCAGTAAAAGTTGCAGTACAGTTAGCATGACAAGTACACTACTACAACAACTTGTAAGCTCCAGTCTTTTTAATAGAGGATGAGATATCACTATGCCCATTTGGGATGATGGCAAAATGTTGTGATGTGACTAATCAACAAATGTGTCACATACATTCAACTTGTGTGTGATACACATTCAGTCTATTAAAAGGTTATTGAATTATTCACTAATCAGCAAATGTGTCACATACTTTCACACACATTTAGACCATTAGGATAGGTGTTAATAGAATCTTCCCCATATCACAAACTATGTTACATATATACAACCTATTGATCAGATACTGATTAAAATCATTAAATCATGCATTAATCAGCAAAAATATCATCACCATGTTGTCTGCTGAAAAGGTTTTGACAGGATCTTACACTAATCAAACAATGTTTTTTTTATGTACCAAGTGAATCTTGCACTAATCAGAAAATGTGTTTATATGTTTAGCCTCTGTAAAGGTATTGACTGAATTTTTCACTAATCTGTAATGTATGATAAACCTCTTGAAAAGGTATCAAGTGAATCTTGCAGTAATCAGCAAATGTGTTTATATGTTTAGCTTCTTTAAAGGTATTGACTAAATTATGCACTAATCTATAATGTATGGTGAATCTTTCGAAAAGTTATTTACTTAATCTTGCACTAACCAGCAGATATGTGTTGATTAGCCTACTAAAAACATATATTGATTAATTTATGCTCTAATAAGCAAAAAACATGTTACATACAATTGAGATCAAATTTATGATGTTATCCTGTTCAGATCTTGTAGCATTTATCATGCATTGTGAACAGTAACAAACAAACTTGTTACACAGTTTATTCATATAGTCATTGTATTAGTGTATTTCTGTATTAGTACTTGTTCCTATTCAGGCCTTGTTCATTCATGTGTCAACTATCCTGAATAGTTTTGCTCTGTGAATGTTCTTTGATAGATAATGTTTGGTTACTAGGTTGCATTTGTTATTTAAGAGATTATTATAAGCCTTTTAATATCTAAATTATTCCAGAGGAACACTAATTTGTGTTACAGCCTGAAAATGTTGCTTTGGATTTTGCTTGGAAGGTGCCTTGCCTTGTGTACTATTCACGGCGACAGTATACTCGTTATCATGATACTTCAGGTAACAACTTTATCTTGCATTATTTACTATTCACTGAGACAGTATAATTGTTAGGATACTTCAGGTAACAACTTTACCTTGCATTATGTACTATTTACGGCAACAGTATACTCATTATCATCACACCTCAGGTGACAAATTACCTTGCGTTATGTACTATTTATGGCAGCATTATACTCGTTATCATGATACTTCAGGTAACCTTGCATTATGTATTATTCATGGAGACTGAATAATTGTTATGATACCTCAGGTGACAAATTACCTAGCATTATGTACTATTTACAGCAACATACCTCTGTTTACAGCTTAGGTCACTTTGTTATAGATTCAGATCTATGCTTTAAAACATTATTTTACATATAAGCACATAGCACAATGTTAGACACACAACCATTATTCATGAAATTCACATGGAAGTGTTGCATTTTCCATAGAAAATTACAGCTGTATAGGAGTTAACTTTGGACTCTGATGATGTCTTTGAAAATTGTTTGCACTTTTCCTTTATGAGTAGGACACTGAATTCCAGGTTGCACGTACTGAAACTAATCTGTATGGCTGATGTGTGTTTGTTTGTGGTTGTGCAGTTCGCAACTGGTGCAAGCCAGACATACTATATAATGATCCAGCACTGGTGAATCCGAAAAGATGCAAAATTACATTCCTACCATTGCAGTATGGAGAGATGCTTTCCAAGGGTGACCTTGTGGGCTTGGATGCAGAGTTTATCTCATTAAAAGAGGTATTAGAGCAGAAGTCTACATGGCCTCTTGGAAGGATTTCTTTAGATTTATTTGAATAACCTTTGTATCATATTACTAAAGTGTTATTGAAATTTGATATGATTATAGTCTGATAATTATGCATCACATTTGTGGACATAATCTGCATTCCAAATGCTATTCAGTTAAGTACAGAATCACTGACAGTAACCATTACAAATTCACTGACTGTTGACTGTGTATAAAAGACTGCTGTCCAAGCTTTCTTTTTCATGTTGATTGCAGCTTAGATGTGATCATTATAGATGTGATCATTCTGGCTGTTCACAGGCGAAGTAAGAAGGATATTGTTTTTCACCTGTAGACCAAATGAAATTCACCAAGCTCTTAGGACAGCAACTGAACAGCTGTCTGGAATGCTTTCATTGTGCTTGCCTGCTGTTTTGTCAGTTTAGTGGCTCTGCGATAGTCTTCAAATCTTGTCAATGAAATCTTGCTTCAAGGTTTCACCCACAGATGATTTGGAAATAATTTTGCATGCAATAGATTTCATTGTGCAATGCATCTATGGATTGCTTTTTTTGACCCAATATGGAACTCATTGATCTTGTTGATTTTATATCAATTTGTATATAACATCTTTGTTCATGACACATTTCTGGTTAGTCCGAGTTGATTCTGCTCTGTCATTTGTATGAATTTCTTTAATCACCCATTTGTCCCTCTCTTATCAGGAAATGCTTTCAGATAACGCTTGGCACTACCTTTTTTATTTTGTCATAAAAATGGATAGTCAGTCTTTACTGAAGATTTTGCAAAGGTTGTTTATAAATTGTTTCATTGTAAAATGTCATTTTAAAAAGAGGTGCTATTCAGTATTTATATAAATCATATGTATCAAATGGTTATTGTAACATTATTGACATGATGTCATTTTAAAAATAGGTGCTATTCAGTATTTACATAAATCAAACATATTAAATAAGGTATTAGATATATTTGAAATATTACTTATATATGCATAGGTTATTTTAAAAAGGCAGTTCCTTTTTTCCAGAAATGGTATATTCTTATCAGTATATGCTTATTCACTGAAAGACATGTTAGATCAGCACATTCTGTCATAGTATGATGTTTGTTATCTTGCTAAAAGAAGTATTAACCTTTTGAACTCTAGATCCCACTTTAGCGGGATTTTCCCGGTTGCCCGCAATAACAGGATGAACTATTATCCCAATATACTACAACATCGGTATATGCTGACTTACCCTAAAAATGAACTCTTCCAAAGATTTTGTGTCTGTGTCTTGGTGCGCAAGTTCAGTGTAGTGTACAAGGCTAATAATCAGTGTATTGTACAAGGTTAAATATGGCGACGATCTTTTGATGTTCTGTGTGCAAAGTCTACCTATGCATTCGAATTCACAGCTGCTGTTGGTCGGATTATCATTTCAAGAAGGAATTTTGGCGATAAAGCGTCTCACACATTGAGTGGCTAACTGATTTCATGTAAATTTTTAAAAAACAATTTTTTAAAATTGACGTTTTTTTTGCTCAGGGAGCTCAGGTTAGGGGTTTTTCACATACAGGTGCGCCTGGTTCAAAGGGTTAAAATAGCAAACTGTTGTAATCACACATACTTATTTGCTGAAGATGTTTTTAAAACAACATACTATATTGTAATTTAGCTACATACTCATTAGTTAGAAGAGATATAAAACAGCACAGTATATTGTAATCAATTACACACTCACTTTATTTGCTGAGTTTGAGATGTTGTATGTTTTATACACTTCACATTGTACATTCACAGTGCTAAAAAAAAACTTAAGCTTCAGTAAAAATTGTTTTCAGGAGGAAGCAGAGTTGCGGAGTGATGGCACCAAGTCCACAATCAGGCCTTCTCACAACAGCCCAGGACGCATAACTTGCATACGAGGGTAAGGAACATATTGCAACACTAGAGGAAAATCAGAACTATAACTTATACTGAACATGGGGAAATAATGCATATTATAACACATTTTGCAATTATTGTTAAACATTTAACATATATCCATGTCACTCAGATACTTTGGTTATTTCACTAAGAGCAAGAAACAAATGTTTGCTAATTGACACATTAATATGTCATATGGCAGTTTGTATTTCAACATTTGTATGCTTTGCTAATTGACACATTAACTAACGTCACTAGCAGTTTGTATTTCGATAGTTGTATGTTTTGCTAATTGACACATTACCAACCAGTAGCAGTTTTTATTTTGACAGTTGTATGTTTTGCTAATTGACACATTACATACCAGTAGCAGATTGTATTTCGACGGTTGTATGCTTTGCTAATTGACACATTACATATCAATGGCAGTTTTCATTTCAACAGTTGTATGCTTTGCTAATTGACACATTATATATCAGCACCAGTTTGCATTTTGACAGTTGTATGCTTTGCTAATTGATACATTATGTATCAGTGGCAAATGGTTTCATCTGCTTACCCTGAAACTGGAATTCACGGATAAAAAATATTTTCTGTAGAAAACCACAGCAGCCAAGCAGAAGTTATTCTTTTTACTGCTAAAGGTTGACAGGATTCTGGATTTCTTCTATGAAGAAAATGAAAGTTTTGGATATCAGAGTTAGAAATGTTACAGAGACAACGAATATGCATGCTGGATTAGGATTTCACACAAACATATATCACAGTTTATAATAAAGAAACAAAAGAACAACAGAGGAGGGTTGTGGGTGAGACCAATGGGTGATTGGGTTTAAATTTTTTTGTGGCTAGCTTCATTTGAGTTTCACACAATTCTTGACTACATTCCAAGCGAAAAAATGGTTTCTTTTTCTATTAATCAGCTAGAATGGCACCGTCTTTTTCATGTTATTGTTTATTCACACTGTACCTTTATCAATCCATTGTATTTGTTTTCTTTTATAAGTACATTCATTTATTTTATGTCATCCTTCTGCATGTAGATTTTTCACATTGTTTCATTATATTATATTTGGTTTGCTTTTGCGTCTTTTGCAGTTTCTATGACGATTTTTGTTTTATGTTTAAATATTATAAAGTTCATTATAAGATTTTACAATGGTAAACAATCTATCCAGTTATAATTATCATTATCATTGTCAGCTAATTTTGACTTACTGCCAAGAAGTAGATACAGCACTTTATCCAGTGCCTGACTTTTCTGAATGTTTGATTGGTGCTAGTTACTGCTTTTGTCATCTGAAAACATGCTATTACCACCACCAACAGCAGCAGTCTCCCTACTAACTTAGTGATAATTTCTCATTGCTATATTTGTTTAAAAAAAATACCTGAAAATTTCATATATTTTTAGGTAATAAATAGTCATTTAACTTTAGTGCAGACTGTGATGAAAACAGAATTATACAATAAAAAAATCACTAATTGGATAAAAGTATATAAAAATGTTTAATTTAATTTTTTTAAGGCAAGGTGAACACATGGGAGAGCCTTTTATTGATGATTACATCTTGACTCCTGAACAGGTATAATAAACTAATATAAATATTGTTGTGATATTATGGAACAAGTATTGAATGTGTGTAAATATTGTTATATTATGGAGCAAGTATTGATGATTAATCTTGGCTCCTGAAGATATCTATATATATTGTTGTGACATTATGGAGCAAGTATTGCATGGGTATGTAAGAATTGTTATATTATTGAGCAAGTATTGATGATTAATTAATCATGGCTCCTGAACAGATACGTGCATTTGTAAGCATTGTTGTTATATTGTGGAGCTATATTGAACAGTTGCATGAATGTGTCAACATTTGTTATATTATAGAGCAAGTATTGATTATTACAGCCTGACTTCTGAACAGGCACATGTATATGTAAATGTTGTAATATTGTGAAGGAAGATGTTATAACTTACTAACAGCCTGGAAGATGACTTATAGATGTTGTAATTCAGTATTTCCTCTTGTCATAAAGAATTGGCATAATATATGTATATATACATTCCATAATAATATTTTTGTGAAATCACTAATTATTTTTAAGTGAAAAAATTAGCTATTACAGAATACAAAAAACTGATTTTGGAATAGATCTGTAAGTAATTTTTTCCTAACCATTTAAAAAAAACACTTATTAGTTTGTGCTTTTTTTATTATGAGTTTGCCTTTTCTTTTTAGTGAAGAATAGTGAAATCTTTAGAACTTTAAAGTGCTGTTAGAAGTGACAATAATTAATTGATTGAATTTGTCCTTAAATATTACTGTAAGTTGACAAATTTTCTAGAATGGAGAATTGAGTTAATTGATTGAATTTGTCCTCAAATGTTACTAAAGTTGACAGATGCAAGGCCCTAATAGAATGGTGGTCTTAATAGAGTGAGTAATGTGAAATTCTGCTCCATAATCATGAAATATCACCTATAAATGAAATTGCATGTTATAGATTGCTTTGACTTAAGTTCAGATGTGAATTCTTAACCTTTACAAAAGAGTGAATGTCCAAATTTATAATTAGCCTTTGGAATATAATTTTCCTAAGGAATTTAAATCTTTTGAAAGTGGGTTTTATGAAGTATGTTTCTTTCATTAATTTGACAAATATTTTTCTACACCAGGTGACAGATTACTTAACTGAGTTTTCAGGAATTGAACCCAGTGAGCTAGATCCCAGCACATCAACAAAACATCTGACTACACTTAAATCTGCATACCAAAAACTACGTTGTTTGCTAGACGTTGGTGTTGTGTTTGTTGGCCATGGTCTCAAGAAAGATTTTAAAGTCATCAATTTGCAGGTACGTTTATTGGCTTGTTAAAATACAGCTCTTCATACTATTAGATTAAAATATCTCTTACTGAAAATTTGGGGAGGCAGGAGTTATTAAATAGTCATGCTAAGAAGCAAAATTAACATTACAGAAAGAGATGAAAGAAACAATTGTGTTTGTGTTTAAGAAAAATAATTATGATTATACATGATTTTATGTTTTTCATTTTTATTTTGCACTCATAGGTACCTAAAGAACAAAACATCGATACTGTACAACTGTTTCATTTACCACGGCAACGCTTTGTCTCTCTCCGTTTCCTGGCCTGGCATTTTCTAAGTATACATATTATATAAAAATACAAAAATTGAAATGGTTAAAGAGCTATTTTGTGTTTAAAAAATGTAACCAAATGTTTTGAAATGAAAACTGATGAACAAATTAAATGTTATGATAATTCAATTGTGCATATTCTTGATTCATGTGTGTGTGCACATGCATGCATGCTTGAGGAGTTTTGGGTGTGTGTTGTGATTGTATAATATTATTTGTATGCAGGAGTGTTGTGTGTATGTGCTCAGAGGGTTTTGGATGTATGTTGTTGTGTGTTACTTCTGTTCTGTGTGTGTGTGTGTGTGTTTGTGTATGTGCTTATGAGTATTTTGGGCATAAGTTTGGATATTTATATTATTTTAATGAACACTTGTGTGTGCTCAGGGTAATTTCTTTAGGGTGGTGGTAAGTGGGGTACAAAAAAACGCTTGGGGTAAATTTTGATTTGGATTGTTGGTTGTACTCTTGATTTTCTTTATCAGAACTTTAATTGAACTTAAATATTGCTTATAATTTTGTACATTAGTCAAACATTGTTTTCTATATACAGTATTCATTGACTGTCATCCTGGACATTAAATATCGTTTTCAGTTGTATCCATTTCTCTTAGTCCATCTGTTTCACTGTCCCTTTAATGTGTATTATGTAGACACCATACATGGCTACTGAAAATTTTTTTTCTCATCTTGCACATCTATTCTTCTCATATCATTCTTCTGAAAGTGCATATCCATTCCATAAATAACATCTATTCCACTTATATCACACTTCTATCATTGCATAATCTATTATCTATTCCATAAACTTTCTCCCTTATAAAGCTTTTTCATTAATTTCAAGTGTTTCACTGAGCATTTGTGATCTGTTACAGTTTTGCATTGCATATTTATTCCATATTAATCCATATCCCTTATAAAGCTATTCCATTTTAATTTCAAGTGTCTTACCGATTATTTGTGATTGTCAATGTTTTGCATTTAGAGAAAAACATTCAGTCTGGTGGCCATGACTCAGCAGAAGATGCTCGCACGGCACTGCAGCTCTACACCCGCTATCGGGAATTGGCAGCTGAGGGGCCAGAAAGTTTGCAAGCAGCCATCAAAGATTTGTACGAGACTGGACGCAAACTATCGTGGAAGATTCCAGATGATTTTGGTGATTCTGGTATGTGGAAAGGTTCAGAGATTGACACAGGGGACCCTGCTGCATACTGGCCATCACAGGATTCTGAGGAAGATTACTTGGAAAATTTCCATTGCTATCCATAGATATAATGTAGTTTGCATTCAGTCATCAAGAAGATTTATAAAATTGATTGGAATTTGAACTATGCTTGGCTACACATAGGTATGCCAATAAACATGTACAGCAGAAATTTCAACTGTTAGTTTTGATTGACATATTGCCCATTTTGTATGTAGAAACCATGATGTTTAGATTGTTGTTAAGGCAGCAAATATTATTACATTATATGTACTTCAAAGATTTAGCTATACTTTGCCTTCAGAAAGGTGCATAAGAGTTTATGTAATGATTTCAACCATTAATGATCATGTTTTTCATTTCCTTGATAATGGTCTACATGTAAACTACCTCGTCATTGCCAAATGGAAGGGAATTGAAACAGGTAAATACAGAATGTTGTGATGGCACCCTCTATCTATTAATTATTATTAATATTTATCTTTAATAATTAATAGCCACATTAATACAAGGTTGGCAGGTCACATGTATATGTTAACCCTAATTAGACGACTCTTATCTAAATTCCCAATTGGTGGACTGGTCTGGCACTTTCAGAATACTAAATAACATACACCATAAATAATCATTCTTCTGTCACACAAGTTTTCTACTGACAGGAACTTCTTGCTTAAGGAATATGTTTTGATCTCTCTTCATTTACTTAAGCCCCCCCCCCCCCCCCCCTCCTCTACCCCAAACTAATTAATTAATTAAGCACAAGAAGCTGGTTACAAGAAATAACAATATTTATTAAGTATAACAATTATAAAAAGAAACTAATAAATACAGTTAGTTACAAAACGAAAGAACAGATCACAAATATTATCTAATAGAATGTTCACTGAAAGTCAGTGCTCACAATTAAGTAAATTCAGTCCTATAGCCACTAATTATCATCATAGAAATGAGAGTTATAAGAAGAGAAAATAATACATGACAACGATTGACCTGATCATTTGCTTGCACAGCGATGAGGTCACTGGTCATCCGCACACACATATCAAATAAAGTTCTATCAGAGTCTCTGTTGACAGTTCCTATCACAGGGTACAACCTTCTCTTAAGGTTGTGTAAATAAGAACAACACTGCTTTCTATTTTCTTCAGTCTGGTGAGGAGAGCTTGTTACCTCCTTCGCATAGCAAACAAGTATTGACCACATCTCCAAGGACTGGCAACTCAGCAGGATTTCATGTCTACACGAATTTCCAAAACAACCCAGAGATGCAGACCCTAGGAACCCCTCTGTCTAAGGTCTCTGTCTTAGCAGGTAGATTGGCTTGGAGACTTGGGTCTGGAGATCTCGAGCATGCTACACTGAAGCACAAAATATGACGGCGCATACATCTCTTGCATTAATTCCTACCTTCTCTCTCTTCTTACTTTCTCAATTTACACATCTGCAAAAAATGTTATTATCTCCCATTTATAAAAAATACATGAATGAACATTGAAAGACAATCGAAGTATAAATTCAGCATTACAACAAAGTCATCTTAACATAACTAAATAAACTTCCATTTTACAACAGAGATACATAATGTAACAAATATTTCTAAGTTGAAATTTCAGTCTATCAGCCAGTTAACTCACTGACAGTTAGCTATCATGGCACTCCACATGGTGTAAAGTTCTCTTGTAGTAATTTAGCAAGGATTGTACCCAGTATATAAACTAAAATGGTATTGGTTTGGAAAGAACAATTCATCACTTAAACACAGCTAGCTGGCATGCTGTGTCGAATGATATGTCTCTGACACTTCTTCCACCACCTTGCACCTTTCATGCATGCCTGCAGATGATTCTGACCTACCAGTCCACTTTTCACTTGACATGTCTCGTCGGTCTCCTATTGATCTTGCCTGTACCCTGGTAGATGCCTACAAGCATTTTTACCTATCGGTCCATTTCTACTTGGCACCCTTGCCAGAGTCTATAGACGCTGTTCTCCTATGTCTAACTGGCGAAATAGGACTGTTATTTAGTACTGTCACCATGCTGTTCTCGTATGTCTGACTGGTGAAATAGGACTGTTATTTAGTATTGTCACCATATTGTCTCTAGAGGGGTTGGTTCATCTCTGCAATCACACATTGTATTAGGGGAGTCATTCATGGACTTCTGTGGTGGCCTTAGGCATTGCAATAGCTTGTGAACTAAGACCAAGTGTGTTCATATCTCATTTTATGTCTCAAAAGTCTAAAAGTTAAAATGAAGAAAAATAATAATAATTTATAAAATAATTAATTAAACATGGACAGCAATTGCTCCATCACAGATGCATTTAAAATTGTTCTTGAGACTGCTGGACATGTGAGTGATTTTCAGCATTACTGAGTGTTAGGATAATAAACTTGTGCAGCTTGCTGTTAGTAGTTTTATGTTAATTTGGGTGTTATGAAGCTTGCATGTGAATCATTTATCTTATTCATGTATGCTACAGATGAAACTCATTAAATTTATTATATTACATGCTACAGGTGAATCTCATCACATTTATTCTTACATGCTGCAGTGAATCACAACACATTTATCTTAATCTTTCATATGGCAAAACTTGACTTTCTTGTATAGGCTGACATGAAATTATTATTGCTTTTAAAATCTTTATTACTTAAGCATTTTTGAAAGGGACAAATTCAGACCCTTTTATTTTAAAATATAAATGACATAACATTAATATCTGTTTGTAATTATTTTACAAGCAATAAATAAAGAAGCTATTTTTCTCTGGTGTGAATACGAACTTCTCTTGTGCTGCATAACTCATCATTTCTTTGCAACAATCTGAATTAAATAAAAAATCAAAATTTCACCAAAAGTGTGTTGCATCTGCATTTGAAAGTATCTGGAAACTGCCTGCCAGTCAAGCATTCATTTTAGTGAGAAGGCAATTTTATCCAAAGCCAATCTCAAACTGCCTGCCATTCAAGCATTCATTTTAGTGAGAAGGATTTCCATCCAAAGTCAATTTCAAACTGCCTGCCAGTCAAGCATTCATTTGAATGGGAAGGCAGTTCCATCCAAAGCCAATTTCTTGCCAGGGGTGTGGATAGGCATGAGAAGAGAGCACATAAATAAATACACCAAGTGCTATCTGTGGTAAGTGTTTCTTCACAATTCCGATTCTGTCTTTCAATGTCTGATATGGGATTCAGGAGTTAGAACCTGTTCTTCCATTTCTGACAAACTGACCACATTCTTCCTGCTCTGCCTACTATTGACACATTTTGCACTGCTATCTACTCAGCTTAAAGGTACATAAGTGCATACAAATTAATGACATATTTTTTCTTACAGTCTGTATAATAAAATAAACAACAATTAATTTGCAAATCTTAACTTCCATTTTTTATTACAGTTTTTTGTGATGGCATTTATTCTAATTGCAAAGCAATGCTAAAATACTGGAATGTTATTTTCTACATACATCCTTTCCAAACCAGAAATACAAGATTGGCTTAGAAGTGAACAATAATGAAAAAAAATACCTAGCAAAAAAGTAGTGATATAACTGTCAGTTGCAGTGTAAATCTTTCTTCATTCAATGTAGGTTTGACAATGTCCTAATTACTAAGGACACTTGCCTAAACCAGTAAGTATGCACACACAAAAATATTGAAAGAAAATATTGGAAGAATGAGAATCAAGTGTCAGTTATATGAAATGAAACAACTACACAGCATGCACATTTTGGGCTTAAGATACAAGAGTAAAGTAATTTTAGTTTAAAAGCAAAAAACTGGAATAGTGTCAGTGTGAAAATAAAGTCAGCTGTTGCTCATCATTTTTCAACATATTCTATAACCGGCTTGGATTGATGCAACATGTGGTCTTGCCGAGACACGTTAGCTAAAGCCATATCGATGTACAGAAGCTTTCAAAGATCGGTAAATCAATACTGTTGAACAAAGCAGACGAAAAGTAATATTTCTATTATTTATTTTTATTGAACACTATTCAGCAGTGTCTAAAATAGGACCCTATGTTAACTCTATGTGTGTGTTGTCCCTAACGTATTTATGAGAGCATATAGTCCAGTCACATAATGGACGAAACCCCCCCAGATAAATGCAAATAAATATAAATGAAACATCTGCAAATTAAATTTCATGGTTGGGCTTATTGCCCAGAAAACAACTTTCTAAATGCTACATATTTATGATTAGTTCACAATCCAAAACAAATAATGATAACTATACTATAGTTAAGAATCTACGAGTAACTTTCATTGTCAGCCGGTAATAGAATGTTTTATTTAGATCTGGAGATCAAAACACCACAGTCAGTACTAATTTCGAGATTTAAACACCAGTTCCGTTTGCTTAGTACTGCACAAGTGCATTATTAATGCTGATTTTTACTTAGATCTGGAGATATAAATTCCAGTGCTATTTACTCTGCACTATACGGGTCTTCTGTTGTTGCTCTTAGATCTGCAGAAATCAACACAAGTCCTATTTCTTCAGTACTTATTATGGGGAGCGCTACCGGCCTCGGTCGATGTCGCGCTACTCTGTACTGAAAAGGTCAATTGATCATAAATCTTTACTAGATCTTGAATTATGAACTCTGTACTGAAAAGGTCTATTGATCATAAATCTTTACTAGATCTTGAATTATGAACACCAGTACTATTTATCTGGTATTGTATAGGTCTTCTTACTATTTACTTAAATCTGCAGAAATCAACACCGGTGCTATTTACTCAGTCCAGTACACGCTACTGTTGCTTTTGACGGCTTTCAAACGAATGCACGCAACCCAAGTTGTCGATTTGGGTGAAGCAATTATATGAGACTAGTGTACAGTGAAAACAAACGAGAGACTAGCGTACAGTGAAAACAAACGAGACTAGCGCACAGTGAAAACAAACGAGAGACTAGCGTACAGTGAAAACAAACGAGAGACTAGCGTACAGTGAAAACAAACGAGACTAGCGCACAGTGAAAACAAACGAGAGACTAGCGTACAGTGAAAACAAACGAGAGACTAGCGTACAGTGAAAACAAACGAGACTAGCGTACAGTGAAAACAAACGAGAGACTAGTGTACAGTGAAAACAAACGAGACTAGCGTAAAGTGAAAACGAGACTAGAGTGTAAAAAGATTTGAGTGTTTAAAGTGAAGAGCTTTAAGTACAGAGAGAATACAAACGTGAAGCTAGTGTTTGAGGCGTAAATATAAGAGGATTATATTAAAATATAAACAAAGGAAAAAATAATAGATTGTTTAGCGCAAAAACTTCAGAGCATGCCTGTAAAATAAAAATGAACAGGATAGTAACGGTTATCAAGCCTGCTGTTCAAAATGTAAACAAACATGTGTTACTAGTATGTAAATATAAACAGGCAAGTGCTGCTATTATGTGTAAATGTAAACAAACAAACGCTACTAGTATTTAAAATATAAGAAGGCATGAGTTACTAGTAGGCAAAAGGTAAACAAACAGGTATTTAATCTGTAAACTTAGATTATAGTGAAAGTGGTAACAGACAAAAAGCCAAATACAAAAAAAAAAATATATGTATAAAATATACTCAAAAGGCTCTAGTGTAAAGTAAGAAAAGCTCTGGACTAGATGTCAAAATATTAAAAAACAAAATGGCTTTGAAAAAGTAAAAGAAAAATTAAGAAGAAAAAGAAGCAAAAGATCTCATGTACATAAACAAAAAGACTAGTGTTTAAACTTTAAAGTATAAACAAACAATATAATGACTGTGTAAAGATTAAACAAACAAATAAAAATTACTAACATATAAAATGCCAAGGTTAAAAAATGGTTAGAGTCCAAAATACAAACAAAAAGAAAAGACAAGACGAGACTGTAAAACGTAAACAAAAAGACAATTGTGCCAAGCCTCAACGCACGCTTTATGTCAAAAACAAAAAGAAAAATAGTTGCAATTACGTGTGAGTATAGTAACGCAAGAAAAGTTAGTATTAAAAATATTTATACTGAAAAGTGTATATAAAACTATGTTTAAAAAAGTTTAGAATTTATTAAAATCTCCAAGAAGCACTACAACTACTATAGTCGTCGAACCCGTTTATCAGCCGCTAGCAGAGC
This sequence comes from Sinotaia quadrata, assembly GCA_028829895.1. Taxonomy (NCBI): domain Eukaryota; kingdom Metazoa; phylum Mollusca; class Gastropoda; order Architaenioglossa; family Viviparidae; genus Sinotaia; species Sinotaia quadrata. The sequence continues at coordinate 36,661,425 of CM054180.1, forward strand.
CAAAGCCATGGCCTCTTGGTCACAGTTCTCCATGCAATATGTAAACAGATATAAGGGGGTAGGATACAGAAATAAATATTTATTAGGCCTGAAGATAGCGTCAGTACACCTCTACAGTGTTAAACAAATAGACGGGTGTTATATCTCTAGATCTAAATAAAGATTAGCGTCAGCAGACCTGTACAGTACCAAGATTCTGGTGTTTGTATCTCTGGGTATTATTAGGTTTATAATTCGACGCGTGAAATGATTTTAACTGATATTGTTTACAAATGTCGAAATAAAGCTCTGTGCTGGCATATTAGATACAGGTAAAGTATATTTCTTTTAAAAAAATAGTAAGACGACGGTGTTTAAACGTACTCCGATGATCTACTTTCGTTTTGCACTGTATTTATAATAATTAACCCCACGGCGTTGTGACAGTGTTATGTGGCAGATCGTGAAGCTAGAAGCAATACTCCATAGCCTAGTGTTATTGCATACCGTAGGATAGTGTTTGAGTGAAATTCCAATGTCGAGTGGATTGGATTCATACAACGGGCTAAGATAGTGTGTCTCTCCCAAGTGCTGCCTGCAGTCGCAGTCCACTTCTATCACTCTGATCAACTTCGTCAGAATAAAGAAGGTAGGACCTACAACATTTCGTACAGACGTACTAAGAGCTAGTGCTTTTGTTATTCAGATCTCATACAAATACACTAATTGTACAGACTTACTAAGAGCTAGTGCTTTTGTTATTCAGATCTCAAACAAATACACTAATTGTACAGACTTACTAAGAGCTAGTGCTTTTGTTATTCAGATCTCATACAAATACACTAATTGTACAGACTTACTAAGAGCTAGTGCTTTTGTTATTCAGATCTCATACGAATACACTAATTGTACAGACTTACTAAGAGCTAGTGCATTTGTTATTCAGATCTCATACAAATACACTCATTGTACTTAGTCGTCGTGCATGTAGGCCTGCCAGTACATCATAGCACAAACTATAAGTAAATTGCCTAAGTATGTAATTTGCAATATTTGTTCATGTTTTGCTTCACCGAAGCGAGACTTTATTAAGACTCCGCCGTAATGTAAACGTGCTCGCAAATTGCTGACATTATTGTATTCATTGAAGCTCTTTGGAACCCTATTTGCGTACGCACGGAAGGAAAGTTTGACGTTTTCGGGGACGGGGCGGGAGTAGGTAGGTGCAGGTAACAAAACCAAAGATAGTATGATATGTCCAAGTGGATAGTGCACCGTCTTTGCAGGTAACAAAACCAAAGATAGTAAATTAAACAAACCGTAGATATATACATATGTATTACTGGATACTGCACCGTCTACCTTATCGGCTGTCTGTATGTGTATTTGATGAGTCGAGACGAAAATACTGCGTTCACTCTTTCGCGTGACAATAACGCGCTTTAGGTTGTTACGAGCAGCCATCTTGGCCAGTGACAATCACCCCACGTGTGAAAAAGCAGCCAATCGTAAAGCGCCAATCGTAAAAGAAAATAACAAATGTTCGAAGGGCACGCAAACTTCATTATTTGATGCACCAGTTAGCCATTGATTGACCGAACACATAGCTCGCCAGGCGGGTGGTTGACAGTACGGCAAGAATGGCTAACTGACGTCAACTTTACAATTTCTGGATATCTGAGTGCAAAATCCGTCGATCAGTCGATGCTGAATTTAGCTTCGATAAATATAAGCAAATACGGATTGCAACCAATCTATAACGGTGTTCGTCAAATACTTTTTTTACTTGAGATGGCTTAATGTCAACTTCTAGCAACATTTGGACAGTGAAGCATATGCAGACACTTTCTCTCTTCCTCCGTAACAGAATTGTCATGTAATGTGAATAAACACATTAATCAGGCCTTGATCAAAATGGGACGTAAATTTAATCCATTTATTCTACAGTCACTTTACTGTATAGACCAAACTAGTGTTCTCACAACAATAGCAATAAAATACTGACAAGTTTGTTTACTGAAGTCTTATTAACATGTAACGAGCACAGGAAACGGTGCGAGCTACGGTGATCCATCCATAATTAGATCTAGGTACAGCGGCTGCCACAGCCGGCACGATTTAGCAGGCCGCCATGATTGAACGGGATGCGAATGTGACCGGAGTGTGTGTGTGTGTGTGTGTGTGTGTGTGTGTGTGTGTGTGTGTGTGTGTGTGTGTGTGTGCTAAATCGAAACAACCAGTTTCAGTTATCTCTCTATCGCGTGATTGGCTTGCCTGTCGGTTTCCCTTGCACCCCACTCTACATTACCCATTTCTGTGCCAAAGGCCACTTTATCAAGGGTACCCTGTCCACAATTTTACTACCCGGGTATTAGCAAGGCAACGGGTACCCGTTGACACCACTACTCAAGAAACGCTTGAGTCGCATTGAAGATCACTAAAACATTATCAGTCAATAATTTTCTCTGATGCACAGCAAAGGATCCCCCGATCTGATAGTGCGAAACAGACTCCATTTTAACAAGTACTTAAGGTTATAAGCTTGAAATGAACACATGGTTTAGAATCATGTATAGAATTTTATAATTCCCTTGCTCACTCATTCATTCATTCATTACTCGTGCTTGATACGTACGTATTCTAGTTATCTCCACTTATAAGAGGCACGTGTCTAATCCTAGGTGTCAGTGCATTCACGCGTGGCCTTCACTGCGTCTAAGTAAAGAAACTATTAACTAAGCCATTTAACAATCAAACAGATCAATAGAAGTCATACGAACTGTACCCATTTCTAATCCACTTAGGGTTTTATTCAGCTTAGGAGTTAAATACAAGATCTAGCAAAGGTTAATACAATTGAAAAGTTTAATCTTTTGAAAAATACATAAACTATACCACTCCCAAATAGTAAGTGTCCATGTAGATATTCTGTAAGCATTTGTTTCCGAAAATTTGAAAAAAAATTGTTTTAAAAAATATTACAGTATCTGACAAAAAATAACCTAATGTTTTAAGAAACTGAAAGGACACATCGTAATTGTTAAAAAAAAATGTTTATTTTTTCTGGATTCCGGGTGGATGCTAGACAATGGCATCAGACTCTGATCAGGAACTTTCATTCGTCATCATCCCCGATGAAGATGGTGTTGAACGCTTCTCTCCAACAACAGCACAACCAACTATAATGAATGTCTTCACAGTCCATCACGGCCATAATATGCATTCTCAGTCGGGAATGTCTCTAGAACCAAAAGGAACATCTGGTGACGGTGAAACATCTGATGGCTCCTTTGTCATGCTTTACCCCGAAGTGGGTTGTCCGAATCACTACTCCACTAAATGCAATACAGAGAACCCTAATATGGACAGCTCCAAGATAGAATTAGACAAAGAAATTGAGGTTAAAGACTCCGATGTCACAGAGAAGGGGAATATGGGAAAACCCGAGGCAAAAGAAGCAGTAGAGGCTGCTGTTAGGTACAGTGATAGCAACAGCATTCCTGATGAAAAAAGATATTCTGAGGAAAGTAACAACATTCCTGATGAGAAAAGATATTCTGAGGAAAGTCACGGATCTACAAGTGTTCACTCACTAGACATTCCAACTGATACTCATGACATAGTCTCTACTGCTCAGAACCAAGCCTCGTTTGGGACTTTGCTTGAAACGTCATCGCCTCACGAGGAAACGACTAAGAGCACTCTGTCACCCTCCACAGCTCACCAGTCTGGACATGCGCATCCTGTGCCTGCAGAGACAACCCGAATGGGCACGAAGATGGGTAACTACGGAACTTATCTTGTTGACTTTCAACCTGATTCCCAAGGAGATCACTTTAACCAGTGGCAACACCACTACCAGCCGCAGCCGTTTATTCCAGGGACTGTACCACCTTTTGAAAGTCCCGCAAGTTCGGGAGGTACAAGAGTTCCTTTAGCTCCAGGTGTGCTCCATACAAAACCTAGAAATGTAATTCCAGACAGCGCGTCTCCAATACAGCCCAGTAGAACAGGTTAGTACACGTTAGAGCATCCCCAACACATCACACACTCTGTTTCTCTGTGTGTATATTTCTCAGATTATATATGTGCGTTTATTTTTAACAGAAAAGAAATTAAATTATACTTGTTACATGTCTGAACTGAAATGTACATTTTTCTACTGATCACTTTTATTCCGTGAAGTAAAACAAGTCATACAATGCTTTTGCGAGAAGTGCAGTACATACATATACAATTTGCTTTCAGGTAAACCAAACACTTTCATTTGTAGGGAACGTAAAAAATATAATAAAAAATATAATAAAATAAATTTCTTTTTTAGATCACGCTAACCTCACTGATTCTTCATTTATAAATTGTTTTCTTCCGAATATTAAGATTCCAAAGCTACAGAAACACCAATCATGCATAGAGAATCTATCGATATAGAGAAGCTGAGACGTTATTTTCAACTATGAATATCTGACGCTAATGCATATTGAATAAATAATTTTCAGTTGTGAACCAAGTGCTGGAGGAAGAGCACGCTTTGAGAGGCACAGCGATTCAAGTAGGAGTATTAACACCACCAGCAGAGCCTCAACATGTATGTGAAACCCTACAAATGAACACTGTAGCTGTGGAAAATCTTGGGCCCAACGCCACAGAGGAAACGCTGACAAATTACTTCGAAAACAAGCGACGTTGTGGTGGAGGCCCCGTAAGGGAAGTGAAAATTGATGTCAAGAAACGTAAAGCGTTCGTCACCTTTGAAAATCCCGAAGGCAAGTGTATGAAAGAAGTATAATATATGGTGGGAGAGGAAATACAGACTAAATGAACGTTACTATCTATCTATCTATCTATCTATCTATTTGTTTCACTGACTTTTAGATGCACTAATGCTGCTTGAATCCCTGGTCCTTGTTTCAGATGCTAAAAATGTGACGACACGTGATCACACTTTGGATGAATGCAAGCTTAAGGTCGTCCTCAGTAAACCACCGGAAGTAATGAAAGATCACGTAGTGGTGCGGGGACTTCCTGACTCGGTGTCCAGAGAACAACTCATCAGCTTTGTGGAGAGCTCGACCGATGTTGAGGTTCAGACAGTTTTGTACGGCAAAGAGGGTGCGGCAGTTATCGTCTTCAAGACAGAAACAGGTAAATACAAGTCGTGAACAGATAATTTATGGCGGTTGTTATCTATTAGGACATAAAAGGGTAATTACAAGTCTTGCACTTAAGTATTTTGGTTTGTGGCGATGTTTCTTCAAGACAAAACAGGTAATTACAAAGTTGAGTAGAAAGGTTGTAACAATTGTTGTCTTCAAGACGGAAGGGTAACTATAAAACTTTAACAGAAAGTTTATAACGATTGTTGTCTTCAAGACAGAAACAGGTAATTACAAGGTTTGAGCAGAAAGTTTGTAACGATTGCTGTCGCAGAGAGACTGTTAATTACACGTTATGAGCAGAAAACGTGTGGCGTTTGTTATCTTTAGAAATTGGAAAATGCAAATCTTGTAAAAATAATTTCAAGTATTTACCATGCGCATTGATTCAATTTCTTAAATGAGAAATTTATTTCTAAAATAATAATGCAAAACCTATCATTGCTAAGTTAATAGTAGTTGTCATGTTCAATATGTAATAGTTATAAGAAATTTCAGTAGGTTCATTCGTTTATTTATTACAATATTTCTTGGAAAACAGCAGAAATATTAAAGTTATTTCGCATAAAGGAAGATAAAAAGGATGGATTTGGTAATATGTTATTTTGCTATTGATTACTTGTTTAAAATTACAATTACAGAATAATATTAGCACCTTTTTGATTTAAAATATTTAAACAATCCTCAAAAATAAAATGCAATCTCTAATTTGAAAAACTGACTGGGAAACTTAAAAATACATATCAATAGTAATTATGTATATTTTGTGGTAGTTTTAGTACTGCTCTAATTTTGAATCCAATTAACGTTATCACAACAGATATTCCAACTGTTACGGCAGCGCTAACTAAAAGACAACTGCAGGACCACAATCTGAGCATAGAAGAAGTGCCAGTTAGCTGCACGATTCTTGTGAAGTTTGAGAAAAACAAAAAACTATCCAAGGACGACTTAACCCTGTTTTTCGGGAATGTCCATCTCAGTGGCGGAAGTGACGTCACAGAGGTTGTAATGGGAGAAAATGGAGAGTACGCTCTCGTTACATTTGAAGACTCTAAAGGTATGTCATTGAGCTTCCTTTATTAACATTCATGGGTTTACACTCATCAATATATTTATCTTCATACATGTATGTGCGCACACACATAATAATATAATATCATTTAATCTTTTCAAGAACATGCAGTATGTCATAATTTAACATCAACTTAAGGTTGGTATGTATTGTGGAAATATCACGCTAAAAATTTACAGTAAAACTTAAGGTAGGTGATTATAGTGGTATGGCACTTTAAAACATTTACAGTAAACTTAATGTCGGTGCTTAATGTGGTATGGCGCTCTAAAACATTTACAGTAAACTTAAGGTCGGTGCTTATCGTGGTAGGTCACTTATGAACATTTACACAACTTTATATCGCACGTATTCCTTAGTTATTCTCAGTGTATGTAAATAAACAGCAATGAAAACACACCTACTCATTATGTGAGCTGCTATAATGATTTATGCATTATGGTCATTATTCAAAAGTTAATGAAACACTCAAACTAAAGTTAATCAAACACTCAAACTAAAGTTAAAGAAACACTCAAACTAAAGTTAATGAAACACTCAAACTAGACCTCGTGTTTGATAACGAAATTTATTCGAAATAAGTTGTAGTAAAATAGCTGCTTACGTCACTAGATAAATCTGTCACGATTTCATTCCTTCAAAAACAATTGCATATGTACAACATATTCAGCAGTGTGTATATGCACACACAATTACACATATGCGCACATGGTTTCAGCTTTGGTTGTATTAACTAATCTATTACCTATTGTTAAGAGAACACAAACAACTATCTAAAACCAGTTTAGATTATATTTCTCATTGATCGTAAATATTTAATTATTGCAGATAGGTTTTAATAACAAATCTTATGAATTTGAGTTTAAGCAGATGACATGCAAACAATTATTTCAAAATTAAGAAATAAATGAAAGGGTATAGGTTAGTTTTAATCCCACCTTTAAATTAATGTTTCTCTGTCATGCCCTTGTTTTACGTGTTCCAGTTGCAACCTCTGTGGCGAAGAAAGAACATAAATTTGAAGATCTAGAGATGGATGTAACCATTTGGATGGAATGTCTCGGCATTAATGGAGGATCAGAGGAACCAGTCATGAAGCCTGTTGACCCTGTAGCCATTTCTAGCTCTGATCAGTGGAAGATCTCTCTTCTCAAGGAAGGATGTCAAGTCATGCTGGAGGACTTGGAGAACGAACTGCAGAAACACCATGCTCGACTGGATTGGTCAGATCGAGAAAGGTCGGTCCAGCTTGTCTGCTGTCTGACACCTGAAACTCCTGGTGCACGGGAGCTTGCCAAGACATGGGCTGAAAATATCACAAACGTTCTGCAGAATCACTTGAGCACTGTCAAGGTGGAAGAGGTCAAGGTTACAAGAGAGGAGTACATAGAAATGGCTCCCTTACTTCAAGGAGAAACTGGTGAAGCCAGAGTGAGGATGACGTGCGATGAAGAGGAAGGCCGAATCTTCATTGTCTGGGACAGAGATGAAACTGTGTACATCGTCCGGAACTTGCAAAGTACAATCAACAAAGTTAAGGAAAATTTTAACAGGAGAAAGCGAGAAACGTGTGTACACAAAGAAATAAATAAATGGAAAATGCTGCTGCTTAAAAAAGAGAAAACGGACCAAAAATTAAAAGACAAATTTCCACAACTTGAGGTGACGTACAATTTTGAGGCATGCTGCATGGTACTAAAAGGGGTGGATGAGGAGATACACGAGATGGAATTGTTAGTAGAAAAAGATTTGAGGAAAATAATCTCACGGAGCCACAACTGGACGTCACCCTTAGCCAAAGAGCTTTGGACTTTCCCAGAGGCCAAGACTGTTTTTGAATCCACATGTTCAGGCCAAGACCCGGAGTGTGTCCTTGAGCTCACACTTAATGGCTTCATCGTTCACTCGTTTAATGAAGAAAAAGTAGATGAAATGTTGATAACTGGTCAGAGAATTCTTCAGGAACACGAGATCCCTCTATCCAAAGAAACCAAAGAGGCTCGCAGACTGCCCCAGTGGGAAGAACTGAAGACTTCAATACAAGAACGAAAACGAGGCTTGGTACTCATACGAGAAAACGAAAACGAAAGTTCTTTGACTGTGGTGGGTATTAATACAACACTGAACTTTGAAATTCAGCAGCTAAGAGAGTTTCTGAACGAAAACGGCAATTACCAATATTCCTCTCTTGTACATGACGTATGTAGCCAGTTGCTGTTAACGTTCATGAGTGAGAACCTAGATACAAGAAGACAACAAGAAGACTTTAAGATCGATGACATCTTATTTGATGACGTCACCACAAGCATTGTCGTAAAAGGCAACAAAACAGGAATCCACGCTGCGCAGGAAGCAAAGAACCATTTTGACAAGACTTTGGTTTGTAAAAGGAAGACATTTACTCAGCCATGTATGAAAGAGTTTCTGAAGTGTGCAGATTGGCAATCCAGACGCACAAAGATAGAACACAAACTTAAGTGCAGGATTCTGGGACCAGCTGAATGTCCACCAGAACTGGCATCAATAGCTGTTGATGCAACAATTCAGAAAGGTGGGCTTTCTCAAGGGGTTTCTGCTCTGGCTCATGCTCCAGTACAAGCAAACTCTACAGCTACAATGCTCGCAGAAGGGCACATGCATACAAATCAGAAATTAAAGAAAGGTAACTTTTAAAAAATGAAACTGTGTGTCAACGGCTATATGTTTAAGATAGTCTTCTAGCTTTATTTTCTTCATGAATCAGGACATCCATAGTTACACTTTTAGCGCTTGTTTGCGTAGGTGCTAAAGCAATGAAAATTAAACTAAAAGATACCTATGTTTTATCAATATTTCGTGTTGAAGTCATGGTGTTTAAAAAGGAGCATTTGAAATTAATTTGTTAGTAATATTTTAGTTTTTGAAAATTATTTTAGCAAAGCATTAATGAAATTCATAACCTTCCACAGAATACTTTCAACTGCAGTAAAAGTAATTTTTATCGAAAGTCTGATACCCCTTTGGGGGATTTTGGTATTCAGTTGTCTACATGGTGGTCGGGACTCAGATTATATTGAGGGGAATCAAACCCCTCCGGATCTATCCAGGGCTAAGAAAACCCCAAGACGAAAGGCCCCACTTAAGCTCTGGAGAGGAAGGAAGCTAACGCAACTACCTCCACCACCCATTTGAAATCTGCATTTTTTTATGTATTTAATATTAAATAAAATTATCTTTTCAGAAATTCTGGTACCAACATCACCCATTTGAGATCTGTATTTTTGTACTGTCATTAATATTAAACAAAATTATGTTTTCAGAAATGCAACGAAAGTCTGAACACGCATCACTGGCAAAGCTCATGAAGATGAGAATCTTTTTACAAGAATCATCGGATATCACCAAACAAGAGGTAAATCTAAAAATAGTCACCTCTTCTAAGATATTTAGCTTGTTCACTGAAGGAAGTATGTGTTAATAAATAAAGTTACGTACTACGATATGAATTGTTTTCAGGATTTTAATGGAGATACGTAGACTAAACGGGCTGATGTACTGTGCGACACCGAGTGTTCTGGAAAATATAAATATGCAGCTGGATATGTAAACAAATTCTGACAAATGAATTGCTTTTAGAATTTTAATAAAAGCTGGTAGACACAAAGCCGTTTTGATATCACTATGTGTTACGTTTCCAGTATTTATTTAGAGACCCTGCTTAGGAAATTATGGAACTTTAATTTACTAATTAAATTAATTCCCTAACAGACTGGTTGCTCAAATTATCATTCGACTAAATTAAAAATGCGTCTTTGTAGTCTAGATCACAGATTTACGAACTGACAATTTGCGTACAATAGCTGGTTTGGAGATCGTTAAAAACTCTCTTAGCTCAAAAAACTCTCATTTAGCTCAAACAGCCCCCATCCAAACCACATTTTTTAGGTCTATATGCATACAAATTACTACGAAAGAGGTTCTTAACAAGATGAAAAAATGAATTTAATATTTAACAACTAACAGTAACAATTAATTACAAGCACGAAGTCTAGATTCAAATAATTGTAATTTCCTGCTCTATCGTCAGTGTCAATTGCCTTTATAGAGAATTGTTCTGCCAAATATTCACTTGATCCTGGAGGTAGTAGATATACTTATCTACACTCTTGGCGCCACGTGGGGTCCACACTGGTTAGAACTGGCCCACATCACTTTGGCTCATCGTCAGTACCGCTCATAGCATAACAGTCAATCGTCCACTCAATTACTGCATCGCTAATGTACTTGCGACGATCATTAACCGTAGTTAACACGATGTACTTCTACGTAGTTCACGTATGGGTCATGAAGATACCCGAGTCGGCGTGCGACTCAAGAAGTACGAAGGTAGAGAGGAATAACATAAGAACCCGTCTGAAACAAAGGATTTGGGCTCTGTAACTATTTGCGTCTATATTCGCAAAACCCAAGCACATGTTTCTTGTTTAAAGGTTCTGAATTTAGAATCTTTGACTATCGTGTCGTTTACAATTCAAATATGGTTATATTTAAATATACATTGTGGTTCACGTATGTGTTACATGTAACATTACATGAATGTATGAATTCCCAAATATTTACAGCATTAAAAATTGGAATTCACACAAGGATTAATTCAAAATGAAGCATGAATGCTTTACAATTTTACATGAAAAATTATACGCAAAAACAATTTGAATTACAAAGAAGAATTCACAACGTGCACAGACATTCTGGCGGCACTAGGGAATTTTAGATTTATATAAATTAAAGATAAGAAAGAGTTACAATAATTTATATACAATAAATTTTAGATTTGTCCTTTTACATCGAAACAGGTGCTTTGGCTAAAATAGCGATAAGCTGCACAAATACATACATCAATTCAATTACAAAATACAATGAACAAAATGCAATAATATTGTAAGAAGTAGACGTGTTACTGTTACCTCTTAAAAGTAGATTTACTGCTCTAGCACGGGTTCTTTCTTTCGACTCTCACACGACTCGATGTGCGGCGGGACGGAGCTAATGCAGCTGGCTTGTGCGTCTGCCGATCTGGGGAGCGAGTACTGATTTCGCGCGCGTGTTATCATATTTATTAAACTGCATTGAACGCATCACGTGACTGCTCACGTGGTATGTTGTTGATCTCGAAGGTGCTGGACAATGGCCTAAAGTTATGCAACAAATCTGACCTCCTTGCTAGAAGCTTCTCGATACTGATGTATCACGGGAGAACTTTAACAAGGTCCTTTTCAAGATTTGATTTTTGAAAAACAGCAATTGGGTTACGAGGTCATGACACAGAATTTGTCTGACTCTGTAACACTATGTGATACTAATTGTTCTTGTCTCTTCATGCTGTGGGCCGTAAATCGATTGAATTTTATAGTGGTGTGTGTGTGTGTGTGTGTGTGATAAATTATGAACATTTTCAAGTGAAGACAACTCCATTTAGCCCATTACTATAATTTTATACAGTCATTTCGTTCTATCATTTCATTCTGGTTTAAAGCAAATTGAAGTATTGATTAAAACAACACATTGACTAATATCCGGGAATGGGATTACAACTTTTAAAATTAAACAGGGTGAAGTGAATAAAAAAAAATGTCGTTGATGTAAATAAAGTACACAAAACACAATAGTTTATCAGTCACGTGATTACACGTTGCTGCTAGCAAACAAATTAAGCGCTAAATATCTATGCGTGTCCAGTAGAGTATTATTTCTGGCAGCTTGTGTCATATGTGATTTCGCGGAATTAAGAATTATATTGTTTTCTATGAACATTTATAGATTTTCATGCAAGTCATAAAAATCTTTTGTAAAATTAACTTTCGAAATTTGTGCTCATGTATAGCAGTTTATGTTTCTTTAATTATTCTGTCTTGCATACTTATCAATTTTGTTCACTACTTCCTAGCATGATGTTCTTGTAAATTCTTCCAACACCTCCCTGAATCTGGAATTGGGCCAAGTGTCCAAAGCTTTGGTGAAAGTTGGCGGCAACAGCATTCAGAAAGATTGCAAGAAAAAGTATCCACGTGGGATCAAAATGGGAGACATTGCTGTCTCTTGTCCCGGGAACCTGAAGCGAGTTAAAATGTTGTTCCACTGCTGTCTCCCTGAAGAAAAGGACCCCAACAAAATTAGAAATGTAAATATTTTCTTGTTGCATTGTTTATGACAGCAAATTTACAGGTTGTATCAAGGCACTTAAATAGCGCTGTTTCACGGATGTTAATGCTCATGACAGAAAACTTATAAGTTGTTTATTAATGTTTATGGAGGCGAGCTTAGGCTGCTCCACTGTTGTTAATGCTTCTGACAGCAAATTTTATGGTTATTGCACGGTTTTTCATGCTTATGACAGCAAATGTATAGGTTGTTTCATGACTGGTAATGCTTATGGCAGCAAATTTTAAGGTTATTGACGGTTCTTAACCATTATATTTAAGATGGCAGAGTACTTATTATTTGCTTTGGTATAAAATGTGCTGAAAAATATATTAATTTTATGGTTTGACCCAGTACTATTTATTTCCTTTCTATTTTTCATTTACCCGCACAGCCTTTGCAAAGTATTTTAAACTCATGAGTTACATATCTGTACTATTCATTAAGGTTTACGTAGCTGTATTATTCATTAAGATTTACGTATCTGTACTATACATTAAGGTTTACGGAGCTGTATTATTCATTAAGATTTACATATCTGTACTATACATTAAGGTTTACGGAGCTGTATTATTCATTAAGATTTACATATCTGTACTATACATTAAGGTTTACGTAACTGTATTATTCATTAAGATTTACATGCGCATTACAATCCGGGTATCCAATGAATGATATCACAGACATGAATATCTGATTTTATATCGTGTGACGTCATATCCAGTTTGACAAGCAGGTAAATTCTTGGAGATCTAGTGATGTCATATCCAGTTTTATTTGGTTATTTCCGGTTTACATCAGGGTATTTCATTATTTTTTCTGAATTATTTTGTTGTTTTAGTGGGTGTTGATATGTTTTTATTTATTTTGTTTTAGTTTTCTTTCGTTTTTCTTTTTCAAAACAATTTTTTTGTTGATAGTATTTTGTTAATATTAATTTTTAAAGACTTGTTTCCCTTCTTTTTTAACTTTAATTTTATTTTTACTTTTAAATTAATTTTATATTTTTCTTTTCTTTTTTCTAATTGATTTTGAGTAATTTGATGTATATTATTTTGTTTGTTCCACTTTTTGTGGGTTCGGTTATTTTAGTAACTGTTTAGTCAGTTTGTGTTATTTTAACTTGATTCTCTTCATTTATTTAATTTGTTCTGATTCAGTTACGGATGTGTGTGAAGTTTTATATTTTGTTATTATTTCTGTGTAAAGTTTTGCATTTTCTTATTTCTGCCATAGTTTAACACTCTTGGGCCGGGCCGCTTGCTTGTGCTAGTTAAAATATATTTATGATTTGTAGAAAGAATTTAAACAGTGATGCAAGTTATACCCCAGCCACTCTCCTTTTCATCATTTTATCCTGTTCATTTATTAGGATAATTTTATTATCAAAAGTTTGATTCACTAGGAAAATGATAAATCGACAGTCACATTAATTGTTACTGGAAATGAATATCTACTTCAGCAACAATTTATGGCCATTTTGTAAACAAAGCTTTCGTCCAATTTTTTGATAATTTTCATTGCAAAGTAACTATTAATTTGTTTGATGGACAATAATATAGACATTTATAGGAAAATACGCTTTTATTTGTACGAAGAGAAATTATTATCTGTAACCATTATAATACTAATTTTATAAATTTATTTTTGTGATTCCAGTTTGTAGCTGAAGTAGTAAGAAAATGTCTTCAGTTAGCAGATCAGTCGAAACTGAGTTCGATTGGTTTCCCTGCTCTTGGTACCGGCTTCCTGAAATATCCACCAGATCTTGTTGCCGAGGCGATGTATCAGGCCACGATTGACTATTCAATAGAACACCCTGACTGTAAAGTGACGGACGTGTTTTTTGTTTTGCTCAGGCAGGAGGACACTGCAATTATTCAGGTCAGAACGAATAGAGTTTACATTACGATCGACTATTCAATAGAAAACCCTGACTGTAAAGTGACGGACGTGTTTTTTGTTTTGCTCAGGCAGGACACTGCAATTATTCAGGTCAGAACAAATAAAGTTTACATCGCGATTTCAATTTATTATCTAAAAGTGTTTTAGATCTTAATTTTTAGGCAGAGTTATAAGTGAAATTTATTTTAAAAATATTTTTATGAAAAAAAGTGTGCTTGAAAGTTTGTGACCTTCACTGCTCAAGAACCTGTTTAAAGTCTGCATACAAAATAATTGAGGTAAATGTTTGTTTCGTACATTATATTAATTAGTACTACGCTCTACTTTACAGAACATTATATTGTTTAATATTATTTAGTACTATGTTTTATTTGACAGAACATACAAATATACAGATTTTGTTAAGTTGTAATGAATCGCACCAAGATCACCACTGAAACGTACTTTCCCAATAATTACATGTACATATCTGATAACGCACTTTCCCAATAATTATATGTACATATCTGATAACGTACTTTCCCAATAATTATATGTACATATCTGATAACGTACTTTCCCAATAATTATATGTACATATCTGATAACGTACTTTCCCAATAATTATATGTACATACCTGATAACGTACTTTCCAAATAATTATATATATATATATCTGATAACGACTTATCTTTAAAATATTATATGATAAATAAATCAATTATTCATGTTTGTGACTTTCTCAGAAACAGGACGATTGCATTCTTTTAGCATTTTGTAAAATGTTGCCTAATTTTAACATTTTTTTTCTCTCTCAGGCATTTACAGCAATCGATGCACTGTACAAAGAATTCAATACAGACAGTCTGCTGTCAGCAGGTGACTGTTATGTGTTGCAGCTAAATAATTTATATCACCATCGCATTTCATTGGTTACATGTTACAGCTAAATAGTTTAATTACCATCGCATTTCATTGGTTACATGTTACAGCTAAATAGTTTAATTACCATCGCATTTCATTGGTTACATGATACAGGTAATTATTTTTTATCACCAGATAATTTCATGTTTGTGGAAAGTTATCCATGCAAATACAATAAGTTATCAGTAATCGAAACCCTGATTTTTTTTAAATACAAGAATATTACACTTGAGTTGTAAGCCGATTTCGTATTAACAAACAAACTAAATTTAGTAGCAAACTATTATTATCATTTAAAATTGAATCTGTTTACAAAACACATGAACAAACGCATTATATCGTTAGCACTACCACGAATTTGGTTATTGGCAATTTAGGCAGATTCTCCTAAAATTCGTAAATAATCATTAGTTTCGTAAAATGGGATATATTTACCAGGAAAAGAGAAAAATGAACTACACATGCCTTTGTTTTAAAAAAATAAAATTGTGCTACATAGAACTATGACTTTCAAGTATTTTTATTAACTTGCTATACACAGAGTTGACAAGAAATTGCAAATAATTTTGCTTTTTTCATTTTCTGTTTATCTGGTCACTTCATAAAACTTCTCATCTTTTTCAACCGCTCCTTTAATAAACTAGCATTTATGGTTAGTTTTGCGATTTAAAATAGAAATAGAAATTGAAATAGACTGATTGAATTTAATTTCAGTTGCCTGTTTTACCTTAGAGAAAAAAAATATATTTTAATTTATGTTTAATTTGATATTTATATTTAATTTAAATTAATATGATTTTTTACATAATTATGAGCAGCACGTTATATTTAATTTATTACTCTGTCTGTAACTGATGGTATATAATGTTATATTGTTCTCGATAAGGCCCAGTTTATTACTCTCTCTGTAACTGATGGTATATAATGTTATATTGTTCTCGATAAGGCCCAGTTTATTACTCTCTCTGTAACTGATGGTATATAATGTTATATTGTTCTCGATAAGGCCCAGTTTATTACTCTCTCTGTAACTGATGGTATATAATGTTATATTGTTCTCGATAAGGCCCAGTTTATTATTCTGTCTGTAACTGATGGTATATAATGTTATATTGTTCTCGATAAGGCCCAGTTTATTATTCTGTCTGTAACTGATGGTATATAATGTTATATTGTTCTCGATAAGGCCCAGTTTATTATTCTGTCTGTAACTGATGGTATATAATGTTATATTGTTCTCGATAAGGCCCAGTTTATTACTCTGTCTGTAACTGATGGTATATAATGTTATATTGTTCTCGATAAGGCCCAGTTCTTCGCCAGACCAATCCTAACGCGCAGGGAATACAGACTTGTAAGTAAATGAAGTAGAATTATCTCTTGCTCATTTTCTTTCATTGCTTGAATAAACAAATTCTCTGGTGTTTTCCCTCTGTCCACCTTTTAACTACACAAATCAGCCTTCACGGCAGAAGGGAAATAGCTGGTCTTGAAAACGGCATCTGTCATTTGTAATACAAATTATTACGTAAATTTTAGATATTAACAAAGGTTAGATGTTGATCGAGCTGGATGAGTGCTGACCTTCTACTAGGGACTCCAACAGTTCCTTAAAAGTGCTAGTATTCTAGGATCCAGGTCTGTCTTAATCTAAATGAATTATAATCTTAGTGTAGAGCCGTCGCCATTTGCCCCATAGTTTGTGATGGTCTCCTAATTAAGATTCTAATGGTATGACGTAATGTAAACTTTGGCTCTACCACACACAAATGAATGTATACACCAAGATATTAATAGATTATATATATAGTGTAGAGCAATAAAATTACATCTAATAAACAAAGCATAGAAACCATACAATCAACGATAATAACATTAGTGGAAACTCTTTCTCTTTAATACGTACAGTAATTACTGTATGCTTTATGAAGACACAAGCGGAAGTTGAATAAATGAAACTACACACTCTGAAATTTCACATATGGACTGAATAATTAATACATTCGTACTCTAAGTTTTGCTAATAGAAAGATCGAATTTAAATCTTCAAGAATGCTAAGAAGTGGCGAGATGAGAATAAAGATATTTAACGTTACTTAAGATATTGAGATGAGAAAATGAGATAGAAGATAACATATGAGTTCAACCTAAAACCCAGGAACATTCTGAATATCACACAATCCAAACACAGTACTAAATTCCGCCGTTTTAGAGAGATACACCTTCATAGGCTTAAAGTACAGAATGCACCAGCAGAGCACACCATGCAGCCTCACTGCTCTTGCTGAGAACTGCTACACTAACGAAAACCACCAGCACAGCACACCATACAGCCTCACTGCTCTTGCTGAGAACTGCTACACTAACGAAAACCACCATGTATCATTAGTGACACATAATTATAATTCAACACTGCGCCTTTATCAGCCCTGATGTAAATGATATCATAGATGTCAACATTTACAAGGTAAACCCAGACCCCTCACAACACATCAGTAAATGAGGGGCATTAAATATTTGTACATCTAAACAATTTTCATCCTACACACCCTTCTTTACACATTTTAAAGATACATATTATCATTAGAATATTTATTTTATAAACACACTAAATCTTTATTGCAAAATGCTAAAAGAACATTTATCTAAAAAACCACAAACAAATGGCAGTCTGAATAAAAATCATGAAAACATTAATTTGCCGAAAGTCAATAATTGTCTGAAATAGATTTTACAGATGGGACAGTCTCGGACATTAATGCTAAGAGCAACTGAAACTGCCAGATTTTTCATGTATATGTAGTTTTAACATGCTGTCGAGGATCTCCTGTTGATCATTGGTCAC
Organism: Sinotaia quadrata; assembly: GCA_028829895.1. Classification (NCBI taxonomy): domain Eukaryota; kingdom Metazoa; phylum Mollusca; class Gastropoda; order Architaenioglossa; family Viviparidae; genus Sinotaia; species Sinotaia quadrata. The sequence continues at coordinate 36,679,469 of CM054180.1, forward strand.
TCCTAAGTCACAAATGATCAATTAACGTATAACAAAATCTCTGATTTCTTCTAGAATATTGTATTACTAGTATATTTTTAATTGGTCAGTTTTACCGTTCAGTTTAGCTAACTTATCAGACACTCCTTAGTCACGTGACTTCGGCTTACTGGTAAACTCCAGTCTTACATAGCTCTGTATTCTACATAAGTCACAGCTAGCGCGACCAAGCAGCATGCACCACCGCCATGTCATCTTAACGACGCCACAACAACTGTCTGTGATCCCTAGCAATCATACAGTCCCTCCCCCCCTCAATCACTCTCCTGTGATCCCTAGATATTATACAGAAACGACATGCTTTCTTGACCCAACACCAATATATGTTACTCGCTATGCTGAGTTATACAAATCGTGCATATTTTATAAATAGCAATGTCCCTCCCTCCCTCCCTCACTCATACCGAACACACACGCACGCGCGGATACTCTTAGATCCATTCACCCCCACCTCCACACTCTCCCAACTCAGATTCGCCCACACTGACACGCACATATTCAACAAAGTAAATGCATTCAGAAATGGATTGCTTGCACGTTCTTTTATCTTTCTTGCAGATCCACACTTTGAGCATTCTCGTAGCGACGAGATCTTGTTCTTTGTGGCCAACAGTTCTCAGGTGATAGAGGAGGCTGAAAGGGAACTGCTGGAGTGTTACCATGAAAAAATCAAAACATTGTCTTTTGATGTGCCACATCTTGACCAATGGGATGATGATCATGTAATGTATTGCATATTTCAAAGATAATATTTTTGGTTTGTATGTTATGAATGAAACGTAAAATTTAAGAAGTGACCAAGTGAAAAGATGTGTTTCTAGTGATTTCCATGTAATTACAAGTTTACTATACGTAAATTGTCTCAATGGCAGAATCGGATGCGCACTATAGATGGTGGTGTGTGGTACACCCATCCCTCTTATCCTATGCTTAGGAGAGCCTAAGGACAAAAGGACAAACACACAAGAATAGAATTAATCGAAATACGATAAGTGACAGATTGAGAATCTGTTCTGGATATATATATATATCTTAGTTACATGTACACTCCCCATTTAATTATACATTTGTGATGATTAGGAAATAGACATTAATTTAGTTGAGGAGAAGATGAACAATCGCACAATTACTATGAAAACAGTTTAATAACAAACAGCTACTAGAGACCAGGGCTGTGCTGGAGATTGAAAATTTCATTATCTCAGGAGAGATTTAATACAGTTTTCCCCCTGAAATTCTTAGAATGAGTGAATTTTCTATTGGGATTCTTTGAAAAGTTTTAAATTTATTTTAAAAGTAATGTTTCTGGTTATACCAGACTTATCTATATGAAGGCTGACATTTTAAATCGTTGACTTGACCTCAGGTCAAGGTAAGTGTGGAGTTACGTTCTCCTGTCCCAAATGACTTTGAGATTTCAGGGTTTGCTTTATTAATAGGACTTTCGAATTGTCAGGTTTTATCTTGTCTGCAGAGTGCCACCTTTAAGCCATTTCTAATATCAAGGAAATCTGTGTACATTCTTGTAATCTAGCTTGTTTATACGACAGTTGCCATAGTGATATTGACAAATACCAAAGGATCTTAACATTGCTGAGGGACGGGTGATCCCATTTAATTTCCGTGACCGAAGACAAAGCTATTTATAGCTGGAAAATCTCAATCGGAGCTGAGACTCATTTTCAAAGCCAAATGATATACATTTTGATTCCACTTCATTCCATTGGAAATTGGAAAAAAGAATCATGTGATGACACAGGGCGTTTCTTAGACAAAAAAATTCAGATTAAAAGAGAAGTGGCAGATTTGAGAATTTTTTTCATGGCTAGTCTGGAAGATACTGGTATGTTTAAAACTGGTAAATAGCTTTCAAAAGTAAATTGCAGTAGTGGTGAGTTTGAGAGAGATGGTTTGTGTTGGGAAAACACATGAATTTTAACTACGAAAATCAGGATCTATGTAACAGTAAAATGCCAAGGTTAAGCCGTCCGAACATCGTAATCATTAAGAAATAACACTTCTAATATTTATCTAGACATTATATATCTAGTCAGTACATTGTATATATATACCATAACCACTAACATCTAACCAATAAACAACCATAACCACTAATATCCAGCCTACCAACTACCATAACTGTTAACATCCAACTTACCAACTACCATAACCACAAACATCCAACCTACCAACTACCATAACCATTAATATCCAAACCAGTCAACTACTACAACCACTAACATCCAACCATAACCACTAACATCCAACCTACCAACTACCATAACCATTAATATCAAAACCAGTCAACTACTGCAACCACTAACATCCAACCATAACCACTAACATCCAACTTACCAACTACCCTAACCACCAACAACCAACCAATAAACTATTCTAAGTACTAAAATCCGACCAATCGGCTATCATACCTACTAACACATCACCACTACTGCCAAACGACCAACCAACTGGCTTACTACTTGCATCATCACTACTTAATCTTATATGCATTATTCAATATGCTTATCTGTATTTAATTGGTAATTGAAAATTGTACTCTATATGAATCATTTCAGGTCACCACAATAAGGAATGCTGGCATACCGGGATATATTGACGTCACGTTTGATTACGCCAGGAGTCGTTTAGCGTTGCGGGGATTTGAGGACACAGTCCGAGTGCTTCCAGTCCACACAATGATAACGGATGCTGACAAACATGTGCAATGTAAAGTGCAGGCAGATCTCTTGGCCAAACAAGTCAGTAACTGTGAGACTGAAAATTATTTCCTGTGACTAAAATCATTCATGCCATACGTATTAACCCACCGATCAACTATCTTACAACACCCAACTTCCCTTCGTCTCTCTCTTTCTCCATCTATCCATCCTTCCATCCATCCATCCATCCATTCACCCGTCCGACCGTCTATCTATCTATCTATCTATCTATCTATCTATCTATCTATCTATCTATCTATCTATCTATCTATCTATCTATCTATCTTTTCATGTTACTGACTAATGTGACGATAATCTAAACATACTGTCCAAAGCTTTTTTTATGTTACTGAATAATGTTAATTAGCTTGCCATATTTCATATTTCACTTAACTATTATAATGTAAATGCAACTGCTTATATGCTGCACACTACTAACATTTCTATAATAATAAAATGAAACGAAAATAATTTATTTAATTTAAGATATATAACTCATAACTTTCTTACAGGTTCAGTGGAGTGCAGTTACTGTTTCTGAGACAGAAGAAGTTTTGCAGCCTTATTCACGAATAAACAATTACTTAATTGAGACGGCATATAGGTAAGCAATTACAACAAATAATTAATTAATTATTAGGCATTTTTAAAAGTATCAGTAAATTGTTTCTTCATTTTGAACCCACTCCTTAACTTAAACAGCATTCCGTGTGTTTTCTTTATTGACGATGGAACTAGAAAAACAAAAATTGGTAAAAGCAAAATCCTTTTTATTTTGAGCATTTAGTCAAACATCATGGCTCACTTGCAGTTTATTTGGCAAGCAAGCGTTTATGTGAAGGCCCAGTGTATTGACATTCTGACGGGAAAAAATATATAGACAAGACAACATTTATACACAGGACCTTTAATAGTTAAAATCTAATGGGAAAAATATAGACAAGACAACATTTATACACAGGACCTTTAATAGTTCTTTAGATCACCTGATTCGCCAGACAAGCCGCTTGACTGACTAGGAGATATATAGGCAGATTAACAAGAGGAATATATCTGTCAGAATATGTTTCCCCACAAAGAATTGTTTTTATCTTAAGAAAGAAAGTTATTGAAGGCAAGATAATTATGTAATTTTTGACAGGAATTGGCAAACAGCCTTAGTGTATATGATGTTATGAATTGATTGGGCAAACATCCTTATTGAATTTGATGTTTTGAGAATAACTATCTTTAATGTATTTCATGCTTTCACAAGAATGAATTCTTAATGTATTTGATGTTTTGTCATGGATGGGATAACAACTTTAATGTATTTTCTTTTCGTCAGTGGTGGGAAAACATCTGTAGTTGTTAAGTGCGAACGGACACAACAACACGTAAATGTCAATTTTGCAGCGATGGAAGAATTGCCAGAAAACCCGGACTTTGCCAAAGGTGTGGTTCCCATGCGAATCATCAGACATGACTTGCTTCAAGGTGAATACAAGCTTGCAACTGTGTTACACTTGCATTATAAATATTAAAATAATAACAAAACTCATCTCTGGCTTGAGACCGTTACTCTAAACACATCAAATAATTTATGAAGACTTTTCAAGGTTTTGTATGCCAGACATTCTAATCTGTAAATAAATCTGGTGCACTTACTTCAGTCCGTCAAAATGTCTGATTTCATGCCCGGCAAATCTGCTTGTCTGTCTCTCTGTTGTTCACACTTCAGTCCATCTGTATCTTTCATCTCATGCCAGTCCATTTATCTGTCTGTCTTTTGCCTATACTCCAGTCCGTTTGTGTGTCTAAATTTAGCACGACATAAAATGTGTACATATGCATGCGTTTATTTAATCTATAGCTACGAAATAAAATAAATAGGTTTTCTATGTTAAGGTCATTGTTATGGTGATTATGGTCATTCTGGTATAAATTTTGTCATGTGGTCATTTTGATCATTAGTAAAGTTTGGTCATTGTGGTCATTTTATTGTGGTAATTTTGCTCATTGCGATAATATTGGTTTCTGTTATCATTTTGGTAATTTTGGCCATTGTGATAATTTTGGCTTCTGTTATTCTGGTCACTTCACTGCAGGAATGGCGCTGGACGCTCCCTTGCCGGACCGCTGGACAGACATGAAAGGAGAAATTGACGTTGTACCTCTGTCTCCTAAAAATCCTGATTACAGAAGAGTTGCCGAGGCCTTTAATAAAAACCCCAAACAACATCAGCAGAAAATTAAAATGGTATCACAATAGCCGGATAATCCTAAATAGTGTATACGCTTTAATCTTATTACTGTGTCTAAAATAACTTTATCTGTACAAATAGTGTGTCTAAAATAACTTTATCTGTACAAATAGCATTGCATCTTTAGTGAATTATGTCATGTTATCAAATAAATATCCGATGATTTAAACTTTTATGAAACTTAATGATTTACCGTAAAATCTTAAAAAATATCTTAAAAGGAAACCAGTAAAATAAATAAACTTCGTTAGATAATATTCATTATAAAAGACAAAGTGTCATACAGTTAATTTGACAGCGAAGTGTGAAGCTTTAATCAGTATGAGTTACCTTTTCCTTTCCAACGGACTGAAGAGTTCCCAAACACTCTATTGCAGGAGGTGTATGATACAAGTTAAGCCAACAATTAATAAAGCTGTACTTAGCATATCAAGGCAATAAAATAAAGATTGTAAAAATGTCATTCCAGTAAAACGCTCTGAAATTAATATAAACACAAAAATCAAAGATATATCCCCACAACTATCAGAACATACCACAGTTATACATTATTTGTAATGCATAAGTGAAATAAATAAATGCCTGAACATACAGCTAGAGTCATCAGTGCATTAAGGTCGCAGCATTCTCCTATATAAAATGAGCGAATATCGTGTTTATATCAGTATGAAATCGGCCCCAGGCCGGAAGCGCTCCACGTCAAAAGAGGATGATGATGATTTGATCTTTGCAGCTATTAATCTGATAGTCCGTTTTCTTACCACCTTACATCAAGTTCAACTTTTGTCCTGTAAATTTCATAAGTAATTGAATAAATGATTCCCTACATATTTTTAACAATCCCGATACTAATTTTGTCTAGTTTGCTGCTCATTTCATTCGTATCTGTTAGCACCTTTTCACCCAAACTGGCCTCTTATTGCGGACTTGTTTCTTGATATTCTTTCGGTTGATTGTTAAGCTGACTCCTGACTAAGCAGTAAAATGATGTTCTCTAACAGCATCAGTAAATATTTATATGAAGTGAATACATGTTGGAAGCTTGTTACATTCATTGTCTTAGCAATTTGAACAACCGCGGGTGATTTCACTAGAGTGCGTCTTCGTCACTCTTATCGCTTGGATATTCTCAAAGCAATTGGTGAATGAAATTGTTTCTTAATGTCGGAACAGCGAGTGGTAAATGAACTTTGTTTCTCAGTGTCTTAACCTTCAGACTTCTGAGCAGCGAGTGGTGAATGAACTCTGTTTCTCAATCCTAACCTTTAGACTTCTGAACAGTGAGCGGTGAATGAACTCTGGTTCTCAATGTCCCAACATTTAGATTGATTTAGGCTATTAAAATCACGTGGAGGACGATAGCTGAATACGAAGAACTAGTTTGAATATAAGCTACGTGCAGAGAGACAGATGTAAGTTTCTGTATATTAATTGGTGAAATTTTGTACATTGACATAGAGAACATGTAAAATAATGAAATGATAACGTAGAATATTCACAAGCTGTATAAGGTTTTGCAAAGGGTGCAGAGGAACAAAGACAATAAATATCGTTCTGAGTTCGTGAGCCGGACAATGCCAGTTTATTTAAGAATGGAATATAATAATGACCTTGGCAAATAAAGGGAATGCCAGTTACTTAAGAATGGAATAAAATAATGACCTTGGCAAATAAAGGGAATGACAGTTACTTAAGAATGTAATAAAATAAATGATCAGCACTATCTATAAACTACATCCGTTCTCAAAGTGCACTTGTTAAGATAGGGTTAACTCCTGAAAAATGTAGAGAAGTCGGATGGCTGCACGGTGAAAAAGTGAAAGAATAAAGAAGAGGAAATTAGATTAGCGCTAATTTGAGAATCCACTGGATAGCTTACGGATTTCCAAAGAACTAATCTAATATTAAAAAATCAATTCTAGACGATAACCTGAGACAGTGATAAAAATAAGCAATTATAAAGTTCGTTTGAAGCATAATACAATATTTTTCCACTTAAGAACGGAATAATTGCCAGACACCAGTTTCTCAGAGTCATTTTGCAATATGCAAATTATTAAAATCCTTTTACTTTGTATTAATAATTATACACTTAGTTTTTAATTATTTACCGTTTATTTTAAATTGAAATGGACTGACATGAAATATACGATTTGTGTCAAACACACACACACATGTATATATACTGAACGACCCAGAGTGTTTTGATTTCGTTTATTTCAGCTTATTATCGTTTCTGTGACATTTAATTCCATGAATTGTTAAGAGAGAGACAGTCCATATATTCGAGTTTTCCCTACTTTTAATCTACCTACAGCCGTTCTATTTTGTTTTATATTCGGGGACTGTTATTTTGTCATTACAGTTTAAGTTTTTATTACAGAGGTGGTATTTGAGATCTTTCTATGTATGTTTTATTCAACTTCTTCTAGAGACGGTTTCTGAGATCTTATTGTGTATGTTGCATTAGTGTTCTTCTAGAGACCGTTTTTGAGATCTTATTGTGAATGTTGCATTAGTGTTCTTCTAGAGACCGTTTTTGAGATCTTATTGTGAATGTTGCATTAGTGTTCTTCTAGAGACCGTTTTTGAGATCTTATTGTGAATGTTGCATTAGTGTTCTTCTAGAGACCGTTTTTGAGATCTTATTGTGAATGTTGCATTAGTGTTCTTCTAGAGACCGTTTTTGAGATCTTATTGTGAATGTTGCATTAGTGTTCTTCTAGAGACCATTTTTGAGATCTTATTGTGAATGTTGCATTAGTGTTCTTCTAGAGACCGTTTTTGAGATCTTATTGTGAATGTTGCATTAGTGTTCTTCTAGAGACCGTTTTTGAGATCTTATTGTGAATGTTGCATTAGTGTTCTTTTAGAGACCGTTTTTGAGATCTTATTGTGAATGTTGCATTAGTGTTCTTCTAGAGACCGTTTTTGAGATCTTATTGTGAATGTTGCATTAGTGTTCTTCTAGAGACCATTTTTGAGATCTTATTGTGAATGTTGCATTTAGTGTTCTTCTAGAGACCGTTTTTGAGATCTTATTGTGAATGTTGCATTAGTGTTCTTCTAGAGACCGTTTTTGAGATCTTATTGTGAATGTTGCATTAGTGTTCTTCTAGAGACCGTTTTTGAGATCTTATTGTGAATGTTGGATTAGTGTTCTTCTAGAGACCGTTTTTGAGATCTTATTGTGAATGTTGCATTAGTGTTCTTCTAGAGACCGTTTCTGAGATCTTATTGTGTATGTTGCATTAGTGTTCTTCTAGAGACCGTTTTTGAGATCTTATTGTGAATGTTGCATTAGTGTTCTTCTAGAGACGGTTTTTGAGGTCTTCCTGTGTATGTTTCATTCACGTTCAATTAGAAATGGTATTTGAGATCTTCCTGTGTATGTTTCATTCACGATTAAATTTGAAATGGTATATTTTGAGATATTCCATTTGTGTTTTATGGGAGTATCTGCTGATCCTTTCGTTTGTGCATCTGTGATCGTTTTCTTTCTGTCTTCATCAATACATTCGTCAACTGTCTTGGTGTCAAGTGTTAACTTCCCTTGATCTGCTCATGGACCATATTAGGACTTTTGAATTCACGCGTTTGCTGATGTCTCTTTAGATGTCTTTCTTTCAAGTCTCAGCTTGCTTGACTGGTATTATACCAAAGAGATTCATTACTTTTGAAAATGGATCAATTTAAAATTTATTCAGACGTATTCTGCAAGGTTACTGGCCTCTACTTCAGTTCATTTTCATGTATTTTCATGTTCAGTCTGTCTCTAACTTTCCTCCTCCTTCTCCTTCTCCTCCTCACCTTCTTTTTCTTCTCCATGAATTATTTTTACTGTTTTGTGTTTACATTATTCTTGATGGGGTTTTGCGTCTAGATTTTTCGCGTTCAGAACAAGACACTACACAAGCAATACATGGCCATGAGGAAGCAGATTGTGGCCAGCCTGCCACCAGGCAAGAGGTGTGAGAGAGATAACATGTGGCATGGTACCAAGGAAGGGTCTGTGGATGGCATCGTCCGTTATGGTTTTAACAGAAGTTACAGTAATTGTGACGGTAAGATTTTATACGTATTGATATTCATGTTAGGACACTTGTACGTAAAGGACAAAGCTATCTGTATGTTTACACTTGCCAGCTCAAAGAAACGTAGGCAGATGATAACAACTACATCATCTTCATCACCATCACCATCACCACCACCATCATCATCATCATCACATTCATCATCATCATCTGCATCATTATCATCATTATTATTATTATTTTAAAAAAATAATTATTGGTAACTAATTCCAGATACATTTCTGATATTAAATGTTTGTCTGCAAAACCAACGAATTTTGTAAGCAGACATTAACCCTACCTCCTTACTATACATTCATTTCCTTCTAGGTCAGTTTTAAATAGCGAATTAAACAACTTGATGTAATTTGTTGGCTGTATTTATTATGTTAGAAAATCTGTCTCTGTGTCTTTCTATCTCTGTAATTTTGATAGATTTGTATCTCTATCTGGTCTTTATCTTTTCTGTCTCCCCATCTCTGTCTCTCTCTTGTTACTGTCTTCGACTCTCTGTCCCCTCTATCTTTTTTAGTCTCTCATTCTCCAATTTATTCGTTCATCCATCATATATTATATCCATCCATCTACCCACCCATCCATTCTTTTTCTCTTTGTGTAGCAAATAACTATGGACAAGGAGTGTATTTTGCCACAGAAGCCGAGTACTCAATACGAGACGCTTATGCCACAAGGAATAGTAGAGGCGATAGACATATCTTTATGTGCAAAGTTTTAGTAGGAGAGTATACGGTAGGAAAACCAGAGATGCGTTTTCCACCGGAAATTCCTGGATCGAATGGAAGGCGCTACAACAGTGTGGTTGACGACAAAGAAAAACCCTCCACATTCGTAATCTTTAGCGATGTACAGGCATACCCCGAATATCTTATAGAATTCAAGTAGTTTGAGGTCATCTTTAGCGATGTACAGGCCTACCCCGAATATCTTATAGAATTCAAGTAGTTTGAGGTTATCTTTAGCGATGTACAGGCCTACCCCGAATATCTTATAGAATTCAAGTAGTTTGAGGTTGTCTTTAGTAAAGTACAAGCCTATCATGAGTACCTCATACTCTTCAAAGTACCTTGACGTCATCTTTAGCGATGTTTCAGGCCTATCATGAGTACCTCATACTCTTCAAAGTACCTTGACGTCATCTTTAGCGATGTTTCAGGCCTATCATGAGTACCTCATACTCTTCAAAGTACCTTGACGTCATCTTTAGCGATGTTTCAGGCCTATCATGAGTACCTCATACTCTTCAAAGTACCTTGACGTCATCTTTAGCGATGTTTCAGGCCTATCATGAGTACCTCATACTCTTCAAAGTACCTTGACGTCATCTTTAGCGATGTTTCAGGCCTATCATGAGTACCTCATACTCTTCAAAGTACCTTGACGTCATCTTAAGTGATGTTTCAGGCCTATCATGAGTACCTCATACTCTTCAAAGTACTTTGACGTCATCTTTAGCGATGTTTCAGGCCTATCCGGACTACCACACAGTATTCAAGTAGTTTCATTCAACCTGCTGCTGATTACATAATGTATTTATCAAATTCAGCGATGTTGAAATTGAAATCAATACTGGTACTGTTATATAACTACTATTAATAAAACATGCGATAAAATGAAAGCATAATTTTTGTAATTTTTTTTCTCCTTCACAACTTATTAGGTTTCAAGTGAACATTATCTGAAATTTACTGTCGAAGAAATGTAACATATTTATAATGGAAATGTTAGCAGATATTCATTTGGAGGAGCTATCTAGATGTTCATTGTGAATAATAAATATATATGGCCAGCATTCAGATTTTACATGTTTTAATTAGAGAGTTCGTTCATGATGATTACCCGGTCCACTATGTTTATTGATATCTTGTTGCTGTGTCCGCTTCCATTGAAACTGACCAAATGATCCGTGTTGTCAATGTGGGCTATTAAAAGTTACCTACTTATTGTTGTCAATGTGGGCTATTTAAACTAATTTACTAACCTCTGTTTTCAATGCGGTCAATTAAAATTATTCTGCTAATCCGTGTTTCAAGAGGGCTGTTAAAATTGACCTACTGATTCCTGTCAATACATTCATTCCTTCAAAACATAATGACTAGGTTTTTTCGAAATAAAAATGTTTGTTTCAGAACTATTCAAGAACAGTGTGGAAGAAATACTAATACCTTAAATGACTGTTTGAAAAAAATTATGATGCAAATGAAACACTTGAAAATTTAATTTTCACATTATACTGCTTATGGTAAATATATTAAATAAAATAATATAAGCAGAGTTGTGTGATGTGAAAAACAGTGAGATATCTAAAAGCAGAGTGGCTGTGTAAACAGATCAGCTAAAGCAATGATTCGTTATAGGCATGCACAATCAGAAGTATTCACTTTGATTTTAAGTAATGTATTTTGACTTAAAGTATCATCACCTTTCTCAGAAATATACTTAAGTCGTGATTATCGTTGTTCGAGCTGCTATGGGGATGTGACATTGCTTCCCTTGGGTGAAAGTGTTTAGTAAATACTGTGTGCATGACTTTCTGTATTTAGGTATGTTGGATTTTCCCCAGTACATGAGTTAGGTTTTTTTATATATTGATAGACTAATTAATTATTCTTTTTTGCTAAGAAATGTCCTTTATTTTATTAATTTAAATATCATTTCTGGTGTTAAATGTTTTGCAGTAATAGTGAGTATTTTCTTTTGAGTTTATCACTATTTTCTTAACATTTACATTTGCAAACAGTTGGATTTCTGACATGGATAAGAAAAATAAGTAAACAAGGGAGGAACGGAATACTGACAACATATCACATCCACGTATATTTTTTTCAAATTAAATCTATAATATTGATTGTTTTAAATGAGTTAAAATTATAGTTCGTGTACATTTAATTAATGATTTGATATTTTTGGTAAGAAATGACATCCCATTCCCAAAGTAAATAATAAGATTAAAGATAATACTTAACTTCGTGCAAAAATATTATTAAGCATAACAATTAATAAACATAACAATTTGTCAAGAACACAAACAACTGTCACGTTAATAGAATGTTGCACGGCACAGCTGGCGACACACATGGTAGCAAAATGTGACATTGCTATCAAACTTTGCAAGGAAAGAAAGTGTAGTGAAGGGCACATTGAATTGTAGAAAAAAAATAACACAAGTTTTAAAAAATCACCTGGTGCTGAAGCAGCTAAATCAAGCAGTAGTGACGTAACAAATTGTAGAGCTCAAGTAGCAAGTCAAATAATGAATGTAACAAAATCACAACCTTGAAAGAATCAATACTTATATGTAGCAAAGCAACAATGCAGATATGTAACCGAGGCAATAGTGTTGATATGTAGGCACTGTACATCCACACATTCTGTTGTTCCCTCTATTTTTCTTATGACAAATGTACTAGGATGTTTAACTTTTAATCATTTTCATTGTATGTACAATGTATCGGGATGTTTACTTTTTAAGTGCATTTATTGTATTGCAAATGTTTTGGAATGTTCGTTATTGTCAGCTGTACAGTTATATTACCAAGGTGGAGGCAATAAATGTTATTTCTTCTACTTTGACTTTGTTTATATGTAGATGTGTATGTATGTATGTATGTATGTATGTATCTATCTATCTATTCATCCATCCATCTATCTATCTATCTATCTATCTATCTATCTATCTATCTATCTATCTATCTATCTATCTATCTATCTATCTATCTATCTATCTATCTATCTGTAACAGAAAAATGTCAGAGAAATAAAATCACTCTGACCATAACTGTTGCTGACAAACTATATTCTGTCTTGTAGGAATATAAAGATAGATTTTTGGTTAGTCGAAATGTGTCACAGTCTGATAAAATTGTCCGACTTCGTGACCCACTTGCCTTGTTTACTTCAAATTCGAATATTTGAAACCCTTGGCCCTTTGTTCAAAGCTTCCTTTTTCTAGGTGCTTCTAGAACAGGTCAAGATGTTATGTAACTTTAGGACCATTGTCCAGTTCTCGAACCAACCACATGCTTTGCGAACAGTCACGTGATACGCAATATACCTTTCTATATATGTACCCACACGCTTCCGCTCCCTCACTTCGAGCACATTTTAGCTAATTCCATCAGCTTACTCGGGTCGTGAGAGGCAGCCGGCGCCATAGAGAATCAAGGTACCCTTCGACTTCTCTCAAAGGTATCATTTTATTTAATAGTATTTGCCTATGTATTGTTTAAGTATGTATTTGTGCTATGTATTATATGATTTCCATATACACTTGAGCATGGTTCAGAGAAATAGCTGAAAACCTATATGTTACGGAATATAAATTTATTGTAACCATTTTTCCATTTCTGTACTTTAATTTATATTGTTTTAATTCACTAAGAGCCAGAATGCTGCGCTCGATATGAATTCTTCATGTAATTCAATTATTGCGTGTAATTTAAATTGTAAATTGTGAAGCGCTCTGTCGGCTTGAATTACCCCTTGTATGAACATTAATTTAACGTTGTATCTATTTTATTGCTTCATACGTCATGACTGTTAAATGGAACACATGTGAGACGATTATATTTTTTCTAAATCTAATTGTAAGCGACGCGAGGTCGAAACTCTTTGTTCAGCGCATTTAATTGAGCCATGCCTAGGTAGGACCTGTTAGGTTGAGAATTATATCCAAACACGTTGCATCCACAGGTCGGCTCATGGTTCATGTTCACCCATGCCTCACCTGCATTAGCTTATTGGTGTAAGCGTGTCGAAATCCACTCTGAGGGCCATGCTGCAAAAATTCCAGTTCCTAGCCACTAACAAAGGGACATCATTCCTTATGCACCACGTGTGTCGTTAAAGGGGGACTGAGGGAACGAACCGGCATGATTGAGTGTTGAGACCAAGGATACAAGAATAGAGCTAAGTGCAAGATCAAGTGTACAGATCTCAAAGGAACACTTTTCTGGCAATTTAGATTGACAAAAATCAGGCATAGGCGCGTAAAGACAGAGTGAGGACTATTCGCGTTGCATTCGATTTATTGTTAATTTGTTAAACTTTATTAAATCTTATTTTCTTTGTTAATACCTCTTAGTAGTTGATTTCTATGCACAATAGACCAATTAGATTAATTCTTAGATTTGAATGGGGGCGGATGAGCAGAAAGATTGATGACGAGTGCATATTAATTTAGAGGGATTTAACTGTTTTCAAATCTAGCTAAAAGTTCGCAGTTTATTAGTCTGTAAATTTGTCGTCTGAACTACAAGACGCACTTTTAATTAGTCAGATAATAAATTGAGCAACCAGTCTGCGTAGAATATGAGAGGAAGAATTAATTATATTTAAAGTCTTTTAATTATTCTAAGCAGGGTCTTTAAATAAATACTGGAAACGTAACAAGTGGGGGGTCGTCGCGGGATTGATATGTATTAAATTGTAAATTGTAACATTTTTATACATAGGGCGCATCATAACCTAGAAACGAACGAACGAACAGAATTGCCAATTGTTCTTTTGATTTTTGTATCACTGATTTTCTTTGCTTTTGTTGTGACATGTGCATGTATTCTTTTGCAGAGTAGCGTGCATGTTAGTTAATGTTGATATATTTAAGCGTAGTTAAATATGTCATGTTAGCTATTGAATGATTTATTTAGTATTGTGTTACTGAGTACTTCATTGTGAGGAGTCGAAGGTTATACCGCCAGCTAGGAGAGTTATCGGTAGTAACAGACTTCGGACTATTATATTTAGGGTGCTAGATATAATGTGTAATGTTGTATGGTAGGAGCCGTGACATTACGGAAGTCTTGGAACAGCGGACACTGTGACAAGCAGGTGAAACGTGTAAAGAGTTAACGCGTAATTTATTTCGGAAGGTGTTCTGAGTAAATTAAATAATTTTTGTAAGGTTGTAGCCTAAAAGTTATTTTCGGGATAAGCGGAGTTATCGCCGACGGTTAAAAAAAAACACACAATTCACGAGATACATTTTTATTGTAGCCAGCGCGCTAAGACAGTAAAATGGATCGCAAACAGGTTCTCGAAGACCTGAAAGAAACCGGTATCATGATAGGATATCAGGGTGACGAACTGACTAGCTACGTTAGAACTAAGCTAGAGGAAGTGGAGAAAGCGGAAAGAGAAGAACGTATAGCTAATCGCGAGTTGAAGAAGTTAGAAGCTGAAAAACTAGCCGAAACAGAAGCTAAACGCATCGCAGCTGACGCAGAAGCTAAAAGGTTAGAAGCTGAAAGATTAGCCGACATCGAAACAAAACGTATCGCAGCGGACACAGAAGCCAAACGCATCGCGGCAGACGCGGAAATAAAACGGTTAGAATGGGAAGTAAAGAAACTAGAAGTTACTAATCCAAACCGTGACCGCAGAAGCAGTGGTGATTCGCATTCTAGCGATGGAAATAATCACAGTAGAATTGAAAACATCATTCCAAAGATAAATATGGTCCCATTTGATGAGAACAAAGATCAAATAGACGCGTATTTAAAAACGTTTGAAAAGTTAGCCAGAGCAACAAGCATTCCAGCGGAACATTGGGCGATAAATTTATCCGGGTTACTGCAGGGTACTGCGAAAAACGAATTCAATAAGCTTAGCGATTCTGAGTCAGATAATTACGACACAGTCAAGGCCGCATTATTGAAACGATACAGACTCACCGCAGATACATACCGACGTAAGTTTAAACAGGCCACGAAAGCGAGTTCAGAGACGCACGCACAGTACATACGACGCGTCACGGACTTGTTCCAAAGATGGATAGATCTAGCTGAAACTCCACAGACATACGCAGGTCTTAGGGATGAAATGGTAAAAGACCACATTCTCGGGTCATACAAATCAGATCTACTGATTCACTTAGCAATAAGGGAAAAATCTACGCTAGAGGAGATAGGCAACGCCGCCGATCGCTTTGATGACGCACATTCTCAATTCTCGAACGCACACGCGAACAACAAGTCTCGACCGAACGAACCGCAGACTCGAAAGGATAAGAAAAATGACGGGAAGGCACATAGTGAGCGTGATGATAAAACATCTAAACCCGACACTAAAAACAAGTCCGACAAACAGAAAGATAAAAAGAATCTTGCATGTTACACTTGTGGTGATAGTGGCCATTTTTCACGAACATGTCCTGAAAAGAAAACAGCTAAAGTTTACGCAGTAGAAAGTCATACACCTAAAACAGAAAAGTCGAATCGAACACCAGTACAGGCAAACGGTCACGATACAATCGCTTTGCTTGATACAGGGTGTGAGCTAGACGCTATTGTAAATGCATCATTAGTTAACCGTACCGACTACACAGGGGAGACAATCTCTGTCACCTTTGCAAACGGCGAACAAGACATTTTACCAGTAGCTGAAGTCTCGATTGTTTCAGACTTTGTAGAAGGAACAGTCAAAGCGGCAGTTATGGAAAACTCACCGCATGACGTGATCCTTGGTTGCAAGTATGTTTTGCCGTGCAAAAAACAAACTTCAACCGAACCACCACTGGTTAACGCTGTAACCAGAGCAGCGAGTAGTAAAGACAAATCTGTAACTGCACCGATGTCTGCCGCACCAGCCGTAGATAAAGCAACAGTTAGCGAGATTAAAATATTACAAGCTGAGGACGAAACACTATACAAGTTACGCAGACAAGCTGTACTTGTTAGTGACGTCAACACTGACGATTCGAATAAGAAAGCGTGCATTATTCTGAAAAAGGGTTTATTGTACCGCTATTCGAAAGTGGGAGACGAATTTCGGAAACAATTAGTCGTTCCACAAACCAAACGAAATGACGTATTACGATTAGGTCATGAGAGTCTTTTTGGTGCACACATGGGTGTACAAAAAACAACTAGTCGTATTACAAGTGAGTTTTATTGGCCGGACATCACTGCCGATATCCGTAGATTCGTGTTAAGTTGCGACACATGCCAGAGAACACAGTCTAAAAATTCAATCAGACCCGCACCGTTAGGAGAGCCTGAACTGATCAGTGAACCCTACAAGCGCGTAGCATTGGATTTGATTGGGCCTATAATACCCACATCAACGAGAGGTAATCGATACGTGCTGACCACTATTGATTACGCAACAAGATTCGCCGACGCAGTACCATTGAAAAATATTGATACTGAAACTGTCGCCGAAGCCCTTTTCGGTCTTTGGAGTCGTGTTGGAATTCCTACTGAAATTTTGACGGATCAGGGGAGTCAATTCATAGGCAACGTAATGAAGGAAGTAAATCGTTTACTTTCCATCAAACATCTTACTTGCACACCATACCACCCCCAGGCAAATGGTCTGATTGAAAAATACAATGGGACATTAAAAACAGCACTTAAAAAGCTCGCCACAGATAAACCGAAAGACTGGGACAGATACATCCCTGCCCTACTATTTGCATATAGGGAGGTGCCACAATCTTCCACCGGGTTTTCACCATTTGAGCTACTTTACGGACGTACTGTACGCGGACCGATGATGATTTTGAAGGCACTTTGGACTGATGAAAAGACAGATGACGAAGTTAAGACAACTTATACATACGTCACTGACTTAAGAAACCGTCTTGAAACTATAGGCAAGATAGCACGGGAAAACTTGACGATAGCTCAGTCTAGACAGGCAGAATATTACAATAAGCACACCAAACCTAGAGAATTTGAAGTTAATGACAAAGTGTTACTGTTGCTTCCTGAAGCACATAACAAACTTCAGATGAAATGGAAGGGGCCCTTTGTAGTTACCGCCAAGCTAGGGGGACTGAACTATAAGGTGCAGACAGGAAAGAGAGAGAAAATCTTTCATGTTAACCTACTCAAAAAGTACATAAGCCGTGAGGATCAAACCACTCAAGCTGATTTTGTCGTAGCGACGATAGTTACAGAAGACGAGGGGGATACTGATTGCGTCACTGGTACTTTACCAAACTGTCCTCTACAGACGGACGAAACTGTCAAAGACGTTAGGGTAAATGAAGCCTTGACAGAAAGACAGAAAAAAGAAGTGAATGAATTGCTTAATGAGTTCTCATCTACTCTGACAGACAAACCAGGGTTGACAGACTTAATAGAATTTTCACTGAAGCTGACTGACAACAAACCGATACGTTTGAAGCCGTATCCGTTGCCACACGCTAAGATAGATGACGTTAGACGTGAGATTAAGACTATGCTAGATCTAGGGGTCATAGAGAAGACTGACAGTGCCTACGGATCACCCATCGTGTTGATTAAAAAACGTGATAACTCGTTCCGTTTTTGCGTAGACTACCGCAAACTCAATCAAGTGACAGAGTTTTGCGCCGAACCTCTTCCTGATCCGGATCTCATCTTCACTAAGCTAGCTAACGCTCATTACTATACCAAAATAGATTTGTCACGCGGTTTTTGGCAAATCAAGGTCAAGGACACTGATCGACACATACTAGCTTTCACTACACCAGTAGGAAACTACACATGGAAAGTTATGCCTTTCGGAGTTTCAAACGCTCCAAGCATTTTTTCTAAAATGATGCGGTCATTGTTAGAACCACTGTACGGACGTGGAGTTGAGAACTTCATGGATGATTTAATTCTAGGCACCCAGACATGGGAGGAGCACTTAACACTCTTACGAGATGTGCTAGCCAGATTAAAACAAGCCAACCTCACTGCCCGCCCTACGAAGTGTGAAATAGCACAATTCTCCTTAGACTTCTTGGGACACAAGTTGAGTCATGGAACTATGTCGCCAAGTGAAGCTAAGATAGCACAACTTAAGGACACTTCACAACCGCTAACAAAAACACAAGTTAGAAGTTTTCTTGGTCTTGCTAACTACTACAGAAAATTCGTACCAGATTTTAGTGCCATTGCATGTCCTCTGACTGACTTGACACGTAAGAATATGCCTACAAAAGTAGTGTGGACTGATGCATGCCAAAACGCTTTTGACACACTGAAATCTAGACTGACTTCAGATTTAGTTGTTAAACTGCCAGATCTGACAAAACCATTCTTGTTAAGGACTGATGCTAGCAACACAGGATTAGGAGCAGTGTTATTACAAGAACACAATGACACCAAACACCCAGTTGCATATGCAAGCCGTAAACTCACAACTACTGAACAGAAATATTCCACCAGTGAAAAGGAATGTCTTGCAATAGTTTGGGCCATAAAAAAGTTCGAAAACTATTTGTACGGAAAAACCTTTGTCATTGAGTGCGATCACCAGCCGTTGGCCTTTCTCGGACAGGCGCAATTTACGAACAGCCGTTTAATGCGTTGGTCTTTGTTTCTGACACAGTATGACGCAAATATTCATTACATCAAAGGGTCTTTGAATGTTGGCGCAGATTACATGAGTCGTGCTTGATGCCATCAAGTGCCGGTACTGATAGAATGTTGTTTAATCAATTAACTGAACCCTACGGATTCCTTCCTGTAAATATGAAATATAGTTGCACACTTTATTTCTAGGAATGTCGAAATTTTTTTTGTGTAAATTTTTCTTCATTGTGGACTTCTACATTTTATCATACATAATTTGTAGGAGGCATTTTATCTTTGGCAAGATAAACGCCTCAAAAGCAAGGGGGTGTCACAGTCTGATAAAATTGTCCGACTTCGTGACCCACTTGCCTTGTTTACTTCAAATTCGAATATTTGAAACCCTTGGCCCTTTGTTCAAAGCTTCCTTTTTCTAGGTGCTTCTAGAACAGGTCAAGATGTTATGTAACTTTAGGACCATTGTCCAGTTCTCGAACCAACCACATGCTTTGCGAACAGTCACGTGATACGCAATATACCTTTCTATATATGTACCCACACGCTTCCGCTCCCTCACTTCGAGCACATTTTAGCTAATTCCATCAGCTTACTCGGGTCGTGAGAGGCAGCCGGCGCCATAGAGAATCAAGGTACCCTTCGACTTCTCTCAAAGGTATCATTTTATTTAATAGTATTTGCCTATGTATTGTTTAAGTATGTATTTGTGCTATGTATTATATGATTTCCATATACACTTGAGCATGGTTCAGAGAAATAGCTGAAAACCTATATGTTACGGAATATAAATTTATTGTAACCATTTTTCCATTTCTGTACTTTAATTTATATTGTTTTAATTCACTAAGAGCCAGAATGCTGCGCTCGATATGAATTCTTCATGTAATTCAATTATTGCGTGTAATTTAAATTGTAAATTGTGAAGCGCTCTGTCGGCTTGAATTACCCCTTGTATGAACATTAATTTAACGTTGTATCTATTTTATTGCTTCATACGTCATGACTGTTAAATGGAACACATGTGAGACGATTATATTTTTTCTAAATCTAATTGTAAGCGACGCGAGGTCGAAACTCTTTGTTCAGCGCATTTAATTGAGCCATGCCTAGGTAGGACCTGTTAGGTTGAGAATTATATCCAAACACGTTGCATCCACAGGTCGGCTCATGGTTCATGTTCACCCATGCCTCACCTGCATTAGCTTATTGGTGTAAGCGTGTCGAAATCCACTCTGAGGGCCATGCTGCAAAAATTCCAGTTCCTAGCCACTAACAAAGGGACATCATTCCTTATGCACCACGTGTGTCGTTAAAGGGGGACTGAGGGAACGAACCGGCATGATTGAGTGTTGAGACCAAGGATACAAGAATAGAGCTAAGTGCAAGATCAAGTGTACAGATCTCAAAGGAACACTTTTCTGGCAATTTAGATTGACAAAAATCAGGCATAGGCGCGTAAAGACAGAGTGAGGACTATTCGCGTTGCATTCGATTTATTGTTAATTTGTTAAACTTTATTAAATCTTATTTTCTTTGTTAATACCTCTTAGTAGTTGATTTCTATGCACAATAGACCAATTAGATTAATTCTTAGATTTGAATGGGGGCGGATGAGCAGAAAGATTGATGACGAGTGCATATTAATTTAGAGGGATTTAACTGTTTTCAAATCTAGCTAAAAGTTCGCAGTTTATTAGTCTGTAAATTTGTCGTCTGAACTACAAGACGCACTTTTAATTAGTCAGATAATAAATTGAGCAACCAGTCTGCGTAGAATATGAGAGGAAGAATTAATTATATTTAAAGTCTTTTAATTATTCTAAGCAGGGTCTTTAAATAAATACTGGAAACGTAACAAAATGGTGCACGTCTAACTCACTTGGGTTGTATAATGTTGAAAAGTTGTTAAGGGTATATTGACCGAATGCCGTCATAACTCACTTGTGTTGTATAATGTTGAAAAATTGTTAAGTGTATATTGACTGAATGCCGTCATAACTCACTTGTGTTGTATAATGTTAAAAAGTTGTTAAGTGTATATTGACTGAATGCCGTCATAACTCACTTGTGTTGTATAATGTTGAAAAGTTGTTAAGTGTATACTGACTGAATGCCGTCATGACTCACTTGTGTTGTATAATGTTGAAAAGTTGTTAAGTGTATACTGACTGAATGCCGTCATAACTCACTTGTGTTGTATAATGTTGAAAAGTTGTAAGTGTATACTGACTGAATGCCGTCATGACTCACTTGTGTTGTATAATGTTAAAAAGTTGTAAGTGTATATTGACTGAATGCCGTCTCGATGCTCACCAACTGTTGCCATTTTTCTTGTACGAATCAAAATCTAAAATACAGAATTCATGTAGACACTATGCAAGCATTCCATTTAACTCAATATTATAAATACGTTTGAGTTTTAACCATTAGAATACTCACCTCCCCCCCCCGAAATAATTTGTATATATTAACATAGTTTTACTAGCTGCGAATTCGCCTGCTCAATCTTCATAGAACAATCTAAGCTATCGGCCAAATATGGCTACTTTATAAAATAATAAGACTGTTGTCTTTGTAGGTCTAAGCGCGAAAGCGGCGGAAGCCGGAAGCGCCCCCTACACTCACTCAATCAATCTTTGTAGGTCCTCAACCACCTCTCCGCGCAGCCGTCTCGGGCAAGTCTAAGGTAACGACAGTGATAATTGCTTTTGAAGACAACCAAGAAGCATGATTTCCCCAGTCAAAAAGTGAAAACCAAGCTGAGTATCGGAAATTAAATCATTACTAAGTAATAAAATCCCGCCTTAATCGGCTCAAGTCTGAACAAAACTCGAAACGTAACATGCTCAAATCATAGGTATTCCTCTTTCCAAAAAGCGAAACAACACTTGTAAAAGTTTTCCTTCAGTAATCTTACTTCAAGCTCCGCCCTATTTGCTATATTTGGAGATATTGACATAATGTAGATTCCGAAGAGATACACACTACATCTCTTACTTGTTTACAATGTACCAACCAGTCTCTAGCTAAGTTTTACTTTACACTAATTTTTCTTGTTTACATTATTTATTTACACTTATAGAACTAATATTTATTCTTTATTACACTAAACTCTCATGTTTATTTACACACTGTACAAATATACTATTTTTCATGTTCCACGTGCGTAAGCAAAGTAATCGGCAGTTAAAGATCCCTCCCCCTCTTTGTTATAAGGCGTACTGCTTTTCCTACCCCCTCCCATGTAATTATCGTATTTCATCATATTTTCATTACTTGTATACATCGCTGATCCCCCACTCCCCCAGACCGTTTCCGTACAAGTCACCCGTACGTTAGTTAATCTACTCATAACGGATTTTCGCATATCGAGCTAGCAAACAATAAGATCCGAGACAAAAAGCTATTTTTATAATCGCCTCATCAAATTCTCCAACTATGGGTTGTGTTCAATAGTCTGAGAGCACGCGACACAGCTTATTTCTGAAAACTGTTATCTTTTCCCCTCCAAAGACCAGCAATATTATAAGGCTTACAATTTTAACTCGTCTTGCTATATGAATTATTTTATCTAATTTTATTGTTTTTACCCAGGCAAAAAACCTGCCTGGCATATTAGATACAAACGTAACAGGAAGTAAGGATGATAGAATTAATTTTGAACGAACCCCGAGATTTTACTTTCGTTTTCACGATATAGGTAATAAGTACTCTTATGGCATTTAGACAAGATGTAATTGTACTTATCGAGATAATAGAAGCAAAGCTGCATGCCTCGTTGATATATGCATACTGTAGGATAGTTTCAACGTGTAATCCATGCCGAGTGGACTGGACTTAAGCGATTGGCAAGTATACTCTGTCTTCCAAAGTGCTTTGAATATTGGGACTGTTTACCTCACGACTGACTCATCGATTTCTTGAAAATAAAGGTAGGTCTACGCAATTTTTTTGTACCTTGCTATTGAGTGTATATTTTGTTATTTAAATCTGGAAACAAAACATATACACAGTGTTTGTGCGTCAACACGCGTGAATATTACTGTCATTGTTCGAAGCTGACTATGTCATACGTACGCACGGAGGGGGAGAGAGGGAGTAGCGGTAACTGATGGTGGGGTGGGGAGAAAGTTTAAGTACCTGTAATAAGTATGCACCCATGGAATAAAAATATATATAAATCGTCGGGTGTTGGCACGGTCAGCCTGCTTTTGATAGGGTCGAGAATAAAAAAGAAAGTCTCATACACTCTCACGCACGGTGAGGGTTTGACGTTTGCATATGTCTGCATTCGGAGTTTGGGGTGGGGGAAATATCAATAGCAGGACCTGTATATGCACATGAAGAATTAATCATTTCGTTACTATTCCGGCTAATTTATTAAGTTACTGTCCATACATCTGAGATAGGTAAACCAAATTTGGTGCTCTATTCCGCTGAAAAAAAACTACTAGTCGCGGTTTGTTATGAATCTGTGATGGCTAAAAATAACCTCTCTACAGAATAAAAAGCGCAAGTCATCAAGAAATACAACCTAACCAGTGGCGGCCATGCGAAATATTAAAAGGAACTTATCCCAATCCCTCCCCTTACTGCAGTATTCGGCATCATTCTAATAATTATTACACTGTTTTTTTTAAAACATTAATACTGTAAAATGATGTTTTCACTTGTAGTCTGGATGTTATATAATGGTAAAAGAAATTAGCTGGCTAAAATTCAGATTAAAGTGGCAGGCGGTTAAAGAGCTGTTGTTCACTGAACCTGGTCTTAGGTAACACGGTAATAATTTGATCAGGTTTTCTTTTGAAATAACGTATAACAATTACAATATCTCGATTACTGACAGTCTCCCAGGGGAGGAAACCTGGTCCTAAGCGTAGCACATTTGGATTTGTGACCTATTTGTCACTCAGTAAAAATAACTTCGCATTTAGGTCTTGCAACCTTATACATGTGCTGATCACTGACCTATTTACCACTCCGTGACTATGGCTTCGATTATTTACTTTTCCAACATTATAATTGTTATGAACTTCCACCTTTTACTAGTCAGTAAATATGGCTGTACATTAACGTCCAACCACAGCTTAATATTTAGGTAATGTAAAGCAATGCATTTATATGTCAAAAGGCACTCATATCCGCAAAACAAAAAATTTCAGATATTGAAATAGTTTCAGTCAATTAATACCTTCAAACGTAAAGTGAGCATAAGTTCACTTTATGCATATCAATTTTAAATTAATTCTTTGAAAAGCTTACTATATACACTTTTCGAATATAAAGACATTCATCATCTTAATTTTAATGTAAAGTCTACACATTGTTTTACTTAGTTTCTGGGTTCAAACATTGCATGTTGCATTGCCTTAGTTCCATTTCACTATATTAGAATTAAGCAGTTCATTTTGTTCCCAGTCTTTCAATGATACTATTGAAATTAAAGTCGTCAGTTCGGTTTCACTGTAGAAACATTAAAGTCGTTAGTTCGGTTGCATTGTAAAAACATTAAAGTCGTTAGTTCGGTTGCACTGTAAAAACATTAAAGTCGTTAGTTCGGTTGCACTGTAAAAACATTAAAGTCCTCAGTTCGGTTGCACTGTAAAAACATTATACTCATCCGTTTCACTAGAAATTTTGGAATATTAGATATACCCCAGTTTAATAAAAGTTCAGTAAATCTTCAAAAAAAAAATTCAGAATGATCTACAAGAACAGATTATGCAAAGATTATTTTTTACTTGATTGTGCTAGACCAGGATGAAGAGAAAACAGAAGGTGGGAGACTTGACATTGACAAGAAATGCTTTATTCAGCTTGAGTTAAACGCATGTCAAAACAGTCAGATAAGTTCATTGACATTGACAAACGATATGCTATTTATAGCACGAATTAAATGCATGTCAAAACAGTAAGGGAAGTTACTTGACGTTGACAACATATATGCTATTTATAGCACGAATTAAACTCATGGACAAACATTAAGATACGATACTTGTTATTGAAAACATATGCTATTATAGCACGAGTTAAACGCATGTGAAAATAGTAGTATATGTTACGCTAAGGTACTAGTAAGTAATTTTAACATACACTAATAGGCCTTCATGTTCACCAAAATGGAATTTGTAACCTCTCCTGGCACATTCAAGTTAGATTTAGTAACGCACACTCCTCACCCCCATCAAAAAAAAAAAAAACCCTCAAAGCGACAGAGATAAGACTCATTCCATTGAAGCTAATACTCCTAAAACTGCTGACACAGTGGTGAACTTATGCTAGAATACGTTAACGTATTTCGTGGTAAAAACACTCTTGCAAAACATCCAAAGTACGTCTTTTGGTAAAGCACAATTTACCTTGTCTCATCCTTTTCCGAAGTGTATTTAAGGAGTTACGTGACTTAAAATGTCATGCAACAGTTTGTCCGAGAGAATTAGCGAACATCGAACGAAATGTTATATGCAGCTTGTTACCAATAGAATGGTAAAATAAAGTAATGACGTGATCTTTGTGACAATACTCTGGTATGTGTGTGTGTGTGTGTGTGTGTGTGTGTGTGTGTGTGTGTGACGATAACAGTTTAAGCTCCAGGCTGGTAGGTTTCAGCAAAAGTGGTAATGATAAATGTGATTTGTTCTATACAATTAGTCCGAGGAGAGGTGTCTGCAGTGCGCCGTAGGCATTAGTCTTTGAAATGGTTTCGTAGTACATTCGCCTTAGTCATAAAATGT
The DNA here is from genome assembly GCA_028829895.1 of Sinotaia quadrata. NCBI lineage: Eukaryota > Metazoa > Mollusca > Gastropoda > Architaenioglossa > Viviparidae > Sinotaia > Sinotaia quadrata. The sequence continues at coordinate 36,705,582 of CM054180.1, forward strand.
CATGTATAGTCATCCATCTGCACTGAAACCAAAACTGTTTGCAATACACCCTCTCATGATCGGAATTTGGTACACAACACACATGAGCAGTAAAGTATGTGAAAGGAAGGAGAAAGAGAGAGAGGAGAGAAAGATAGAAGTTGAGTTGAGAGAGGAAAGGAGACAAGAGGGAGAGAGAGAAAGGGAGGGAAAAAAGAGAGAGGAGAGAAAGATAGAAAGATAGAGGCTGTGAGCTTAGTAAAGAAAGGAGACAAAGGGAGGAGAGGGAAATGAAGTGAGGGAGAAAGAGAGAGAGAGAGAGAGAGAGAGAGAAAGAGAGAGAGAGAGAGAAAGTAGAGATAAAGAAACTGGGAAAGGAGGGATACATTCTAAGAGGAAAAGATGTTATACGTGTGTATTATAAGTAGATTTTCACTTTATATTCCAATCACTCGTCCTGAAAATACTGCACCCTTGTAAAAGGGTAAATAGTAATCACAAATGTGTATTTTAAATTACAAATTCAAATTTATTGTGTGAAGACACGTCAAAGTAGAGAAGTTTATTATTGGTCTTGTGTCGGTAACATCTTCTAATGCGAACATTCTTTATTGCTCTTTTGTATAGCAAAGTTAAACTTAGTTTCGTTACAATTGATTGTATCGTTATATGTAAAGAAACGAGAATATATATTAGTTTAGGGAATTAAGATAAGTTATAGAAATAAACATATACTCAGTCTTGGAATCATAGATACTTTGGACATATCATTTACTGGACATTTGGAAACGTTCTGTGTTTTCAAAATATATATTGTGTCTGAAAGCAACATAAACTTAACTTATTATGATATTAAGTGATGACTTGTAAGTATTCAGAATATACTTTTGTTTATTTTCTATGGATTCCGTTTGAATGCCAGACAATGGATTCGGACTCTGACCAGCAGCATTCCTTCGTCATCATCCCTGACAAAACTGAAGGTGAATATAACCTTGACGAAGTAGGTGGTGAGCACATCCCGTACGAATTTGATGATGAACACATTCCTGACGAAGATGGTACTGAAAACAACTTTGACGAAGTTAGTGCTGAGCACATCACTAAAAACGTTGGTGGTGAACAAAACATTGACGAAGTAGGTGGTGAAAACATTACTCATGAAGTTGGTTGTGAACACATTCCTGACGAAGTAGGTGATGAACGCATTCCTGACGAAGTAGCTGAACACATCCCTCGTGAAATTGGTGGTGAACACATCCCTGACGAAGTAGTTGATGAGCACATCCCTGACGAAGTAGTTGATGAGCACATCCCTGACGAAGTAGGTGATGAACACATCCCTGACGAAGTAGTTGATGAGCACATCCCTGACGAAGTAGGTGACGAGCACATCCCTGACGAAGTAGGTGATGAGCACATCCCTGACGAAGTAGGTAACGAGCACATCCCTGACGAAGTAGGTGATGAACACATCCCTGACGAAGTAGTTGATGAACACATCCCTGACGAAGTAGGTAACGAGCACATCCCTGACGAAGTAGGTGATGAACACATCCCTGACGAAGTAGTTGATGAACACATCCCTGACAAAGTAGTTGATGAACGCATCCCTGACGAAGTAGGTGATGAACGCATCCCTGACGAAGTAGGTGATGAACGCATCCCTGACGAAGTAGGTGATGAACGCATCCCTGACGAAGTAGGTGATGAACACATCCCTGACGAAGTAGGTGATGAACACATCCCTGACGAAGTAGGTGGTGAACATTCTCTTCATGATGATTTTTCTCAGACAACAGCGCAGTCAACCTTTACAACTATTTCCAGCCATAATATACATTCTCAATTGGAAATTTCTCTAGAACAAACGGGAATGTCTACTGACGATGAAACAGCTTATGACTCATTTGTCATAATATCCCCCAAAGCGAGTGGTCCGTGCCACGGCTCTGATAACTACAACACAGAGAACGCCAATCTGTACATCTCCAATAAAGAAATTAGCAAAGAAACTGATGTTGAAATCTCCGACACCAAAGAAATGATGGATACTGGAATGCTCGAGGTTACTGAAGCAACAGAGGATTCCATTAGACATACAGACAATGAAAGCAACACCATGTTTGGTGAGAAAAAATATTCTGTGGAGAGTGGCGGATCTGTGAAAAGCAAAGGTTTACATCAACAAAGTACAGCATTCCCCTCCCTAGACACTTCAGACCATACTCATGACGCACGCACAGACTCTACTTTTCAGAACCAGGCATCGTGTGGGTCTTTGCCTGATGCGCCATTGCCTAACAAGGAACCGACGTCACAGCCATCCTTGACATCTTACCTGTCAGGAAATATGCATCCTATGCATGTACATACATCCCGAACGGAAATGAAATGGGACGAACACGGAACTTCTCCTGTTGGATTTCAACCAGACACGCACCCAAACCAACATTCGGTCTGGTCGAACTTCCAGCCATCCAATAAACCACAGCAGACTTCCGCTCATCACCCAGGCTTCACACAGAGCGTAAGTCCACAATTTCCAGTGCAAGTTCACAGTCCTAGAGAACCAACGCAAAGTCAGTATCAAGCAAGAGATCAAGCGCCACCTCTTTTTCAAGGCCATCCTCAACAGCGGCAATACTACCAGCCTCAGCCACTCAGACCTGGGACTCCACCCTCCTTTGCAAGTCCCACCAGTTCTGGAGGCACAAAATTCTCTTTAACTTCACGTCTATCCCAAAGTCCATCAAGGTTACCTACAAAACCTGGAAGTGTGATTCCAGTCAGCAGTCCACCAGGACAATTCGGCAGATCAGGTTAGTACACGCTAGAACCCCACCCATATCTCTATCTGTGCAATCATGTAACATTTACAAATCAGGTTACTATAATGCACATAACACATTTTGCAGATTAAATACGGGTTTATTATTAAGAAAAAATAAATTTCGAAAATTACATTTGTCGCATGTTTGAACGGAATTGTATGTCTACTTAATTTTATTTAATTTTATTTTCTAGTGGACATTTTTATTCCATTGAACTCTTATGCATAATTTTGAACTTAAAACTTTTCTTTCTTTGATTTGATTTATGACATTATCTTTCTTGCAAAACATGAGATTTTCGAATATCTGTCTTACTGGGAAAAATATCTCTTGGATTTGTTTTGTCGTGTTATCTGTCTTTCAGAAAGAGAGGCTTTGATTTTTTACTGCAAAAATAATCTCTTTGATTGGATTTATGGTTCGATCCTTCTTTCAAAAATTCTTTTCTTTTACATTTCGATTGCCGATGTATATTAATTATTTATATAAAAATTGATTTTTGTTTACAATATTGAAAATTCTCCATTTAATTTCTTTAAGTATATTTGGAATTATCTTTCATTTAAACATATCTTTAAAAGTGTTTGCAAGCAAGAATTTATAAACGCAAGATTTTGAATTTTTATTTCAATGTTTTGTTTACATTAAAGAGAACTGGCTATTCATAACCTAAGAATAAATTATTGAGCACTGTACATAAACATCTTCCATTTTTAGACATGGAGAAACTAGAAATTTGTGTACAATAAATAAGGATGCTTAGTGGTTTCATTTTGACGCAATTCCTTGCTGCTGAAATAAGTGGGACGTAAAATTAGGGAAAGACACTTATCACAAAACATAAATAGTTCCATTTAAACCCATAGATTTACGCAATTATAAAGATATAAAATGTCGAGCATGGAGCATTAATCTTAATACCCATAAAAAACCTACATTCCTTTTCGTGTATGAGTATTTCTTGCTAACTGATATCGTCTAAATTTAAACCCACCACCTTATGTCCTATCAGACGTAAAAACACGTACCTTAAGGGTGGACGGTGTCGATGAGAAAACAGAAATCAAACTTCTGAAGATGTACTTCCAGAACCAACAAAAATCTGGTGGGGGTCCTGTGAGTAATTTGGATGATCACCGGAGGCAGGGTTACGTGCTCCTGACTTTCGAAGACCCAGCTGGTGAGTTGTATTAAAATCTTTCACAATTTAAATGAACGCTAGTAGAATTATCATTTATAGTATTGTACGCATGAGTTAAATATTATGTCAATTCCATTTGTCTTGATTGTCCTAAAAGATGAGAGACACAGATTTAAAATACACAAAACTATCAAACGTTAAATCAATCAAACAAAGAATATCAAAACTGAAATAAGGACAAAAACCATACAAAAGAGAGCAAAGAAACAAACAAACAAACAAATTAATAAAAGAAAATCAGACAACTAAAGAAACAAACTGAAACTAAAAACTAAACCAAGAAACAGACAAACAAACAAATATATATATATATATATATATATATATGCAGGACCAAATGTGTAAGGAAATTTATTTCGTTTCATCACAAACAGCTCTAGTCTAGCGTTTAATTAGATTTCATTTTATAATTAATTATTTCACTATTAAAAAATTATTTCATCTTTATTTTTAAGAAGCGTTGCTTTGCTTTGTTCTTGTCAATTACAAAATTTCATTCTGTATGAAAATATAAGAAATAACCAACACATCATATTTGCTCAAAACAAATGAGAATGACAAATATATTGGCAGAATCCATGTGTCACTCCCGTTTTAAAAAGTCAGATTCGTTTTAAGGTGCACACTTGAAACTCTATCTAAATAATTAATTAGCATATCACACTTCATGTCTATACCCTAAATGTAAAATAATTCCACATTACTCCGATTGGTCGAACTGTTAAACATCAAATTTTTGTGAAATTTTATAACAGATAACTGATCTGTTTGTGTGTGTGTGTGTGTGTGTGTGTGTGTGTGTTGTAGAGAGAGAGGGAGAGAGGAAGAGAGACAAAGAGAGACAAGAGATTCTATACATATTACAAGACCGAATCCTTCCAACGGTTAATATTATTTATTGAAATATCACATTTATAAAATGTAGATTTTCCATAAAACTATGCATATATGATATGAGATCACTGCGGCAAATGATAATGTTGACTGTACATAATGATGATAAATTTCCCAATATCAAAATAAAGGTGATCAGACAAACACAAGTTTACCAATCATAATACACTTACTCACTTTACAGGACTGCACAGAGTGGACATGAGAATGTCTAATATTATTCCTGCAATTACATACTTATCAAACTTTATACTTTAAGAAATAATAATCCAGAATACAATTTCAATTTTAATTATATACTTAATACTTTTTCAAATCACCTGCTAAACTTTACTGATGCGATAGTATTGTAATATATATTTTATTAATTGTATTGATCCAGTGGCTGACAATGTCATTAAGAGGCCACACACTTTCGCCAAAAAAAAATTGATGGTGAGTATACAGGTTGACAAGCCGAATGTCACGACTATAGTATCACAAACCGAGCAGTTCAATGAAGAGTCACGCACGGTAGAGGTTCGCGGCAGTGACATTGTCACAGACAAAGAAATGATGGAAATTTATTTCGAGGATGAAGAGTCGGGTGGCCGGGACATTCAGAAAATTGAAGTGGACGAGGTATTGCAGGTGACTTACATCACGTTTGCGGACGTACATGGTGAGATGCCGTTTTGAATATAAAAGTTTGTTATTTCAGACACATTAGAAAATTATAATGTAAAGAAGATTTCAATCCTGACAACAACTGAAAAAGAATGTCTCAAACGATGTGTAAATGCAATTCATGAATGAAGTTTGTTTTTCAAAGTTAATAGTAATTTAATTCTAGCATATATTCGTCTCTGTATTGTCAATAAAACACATCACTTAATTAAAGTCTATAGATTTACTAATCTAGGTTATACACTTTTGTACATTACAGTCCAAAGCAAATAAATGTTATATGGTACCGAAAGACAGGAATATGGAAACATGACGAGAGAGATAGAGAGAGTGAGAGAAAAAACAAACACCAAAGTTAAAGTGCTAGAGAAAAGAGAGAAGGTGACAAAAAAGGAAAGATGGAAGCAGAAAAGAAAAACATGAAGAAATAAGAGAACATAACTTTTCTTGAGAAGTTTCTATGATTAATTAATTATAGTGTATTATACATGATCTTTGTACAATGAATTGTCATTGTGTTTGTACAGTAAATTGTCATTGTGTCTGTACAATAAATTGTCATTGTGTTGTACAATAAATTGTCATTTTGTTTGTACAATCACATTTTCATGCTGTTTGTACAATAAATTATCATGCTGTTTGTACAATAAATTGTCATTGTGTTTGTACAATAAATTGTCATGTTGTTTTTCCCGTATAACTAGTTGCGAGAGAAGTTCTGAAAAGAAAGCACACCTTAGATGGCGCCACTTTAAAGGTCACTCCTTGTCGACCTCCCACAACCATCAGGGTGTCCGGTATCAAGCAACACGTTACAGAAAATCAACTAAAGACATATTTTGAAAGCAAAACATTTGGAGGAGCAAAAGTAGAAGCAGTCTTACTAACAGAAAACAAAGAAGAGGCTTTCGTCACTTTCACTGAATCATCAGGTGCATGTTATTAAGTTCTGGCCCATAACCCATCGCTCTCTGCAACATTTCGTCTGTCACCAAATGTTCACCTAACACTTTACAAACAGTCACTAAATGTTCTCCTAACACTTACAAACAGTCACTAAATGTTCTCCTAACACTTACAAACAGTCATTAAATGTTCTCCTAACACTTACAAACATTCACTAAATGTTCTCCATGACAGTTACCAAATATTTTTCATCACTTCTAACCAGTTACCACTGTTCCCCGAAACACTTCTCCTAACCATTTACCCAATGTTCTCATAAAACCTCTTCTAGAAAAGTTACAAAATGTTCTCCAGAACACTTTTAGCCAGGTAACCACTGTTCTTCATAATAAATCTTCTAACCAGTTACCAAATATCTCCATAATACTTCTAACCAGTTACCAAATATCTCCATAATACTTCTAACCCAATGTTACTGTATGTTCTCCATGACACTTATAACCAGTTACCCAATATTCACCATAATACTTATTCTATCTAGTTACCAAACATTTTCCATAAACGTCTAACCAGCTATTCAAATGTTCTGCATAACTGATACCGTACGTTCTCTACAACACTTCTGTCCACTTACCAAATGTTCTAAATAACAGTTCTTCTAATGTGTTGCCAGATATACCACAGGCCACAACATGTTTCATTACGTTTGCAAATAAATGTGAACTTATCGGCGAAAATGCTCTTTGGTGACTTAACAATAAATAATTTTTTCCCCTAAATAATCTGGCAATAACCGCCTTTTGTCGTTACGATAATTAATGTGATAAATGTTTTAAAAAAATCAATAATACTAAGGATTATTTTCAGAATATTTTAGAATGAGAATGTACTACCTCTACATTATTCATAATCTTTTATTTTATTTCTTGGGACAAAATTAACTATGATCACTGCTTCCCGAAGAGAAATATAGCGTATTTACTCTCAATTTTGTAACAAACAGCCTCATTGTTATGAGTGAGTAACTTAATAATATTTAATATTAAATTATTATATTTAATATTAAATTAAAACAATTTATACCCATGTGCCACAAATGAGCTTTAAAAGTCATTTAGGAAATTAAACACACACATAATTATGTGTACTATTAGTAAGGAAAGTATGTTTGATATCTGAGAGTAACTTATCGATTTTTTAAAAAATTAACCACCCCATCCTCCCACTCTTCCCAGTCCCCAAAACAAACGGAAAACCGGCAACATACGGAGAATATGTTCAACAAACACTGTTCAGTGTGACAGCGTTGTATAAAGCGTGGTCATTGCTTTATTTACGTCTTTTCAAAATCTAATTTTATTTTCGAGAATAATAATTAATGAAATAAATTGACATAATGTAGTTTGTTTTAATGTACTGTTAAACTATGAACCATATGTATTCTATATTTTATATTGTTACACGCTGTTGCATTATAAAATATACAAGTTTTAAGAAAATAAAAATTGCTATAATTGTAGTGCTAAACTGAACGGGCCAATGCTTTGACATTTCACAACTAAACATTGCTTACAGCATTGATATTTTTGTTGATATCTTCAAACTGTAATTGAAACTATTTATTTTCACGTTTTGCAATCTTTTGCCAGCCATAGCAAAAATAGTGAGACATCACCACCATCAAGTGGGAGGCAACACCATATCCATTACCACTGTCAGAATTGCACCCAGATCACCAGCTGGTGAAAATGTGACGTCAACACCAGATGACACAAAATCTCGGATTGTAGAGGTCAAAGGCCTACAGAAAGACACCCCTCAGAACATCTTAAAAATGTATTTTGAAAATAAAGAAAAATCAGGTGGAGGAAAGGTGAAGGACATGAAATGTGATCTTGATGCTGGAAAAGCGTTAATTACGTTTCAGGATGATGACGGTAATTATGAAGCAATTCAGATTTTTTAATGCATTGAGGTTGTGTAGTAAAATAGCTCATGAATAGATCTCTCATTATTATTTTAGTTGGTACTGGATATTTCTATGACTACTCATTATTATCAAATTCTCCTTTGTGAGGACACGTTTTCAATACACATTATTGTTTATTGTTTCAAGAATAAAATGTTTCCACGTGAACTATTCTTAGAATAGAGAAATCCACACCAGGGGAAATAGAATTAAACGTCTTGAAACAGACTCAAGGTGCCCTGTTACAAACACACTTATAGCAGAGTGTATAGTATTTTTGTAGCTGTTTGGATATTTTATGTCACAGCACAATGCAATGCATTCGCAGATCAATGCCACTAATATGATAAATGTTTAATGGATGTGACAGTAGAAATGTAATCACACCGACGATAAACCAAAGTCACGTGACGTGTTCTTGTGACGAGTCTGACAAATTCTGTGTCATGGCCTCGTGACCCAATTGCTCGTTTTCAAAAATTAAAATTTTGAAGGGACCTTTGTTGAAGTTCTCCCGTGATACATCAGTATCGAGAAGCTTCTGGCAAGGTCAGATTTGTTGCATAACTTTAGGCCATTGTCCAGCACCTTCGAGATCAACAACATACCACGTGAGTAGTCACGTGATGCGTCAATGCAGTTTAATAAAATACGATAACGCGCGCGAAATCCGTACTCGCTCCCCAGATCGGCAGACGCACAAGACAGCTGCATTAGCTCCATCCCGCCGCACCACCGAGTCGTGAGAGAGTCGAAAGAAAGAACCCCTGCCCGAGCAGTAAATCTACTTTTAAGAGGTAACAGTAACACGTCTACTTCTTACAATATTATTGCAATTGTTGATTGTATTTTGTAATTGAATTGATGTATGTATTTGTGCAGCTTATCGCTATTTTAGCCAAAGCACCTGTTTCGATGTAAAAGGACAAATCTAAAAGTTATTGCATATAAATTATTGTAACTCTTTCTTATCTTTAATTTATATAAATCTTAAATTCCCTAGTGCCGCCAGAATGTCTGTGCACGTGGTGAATTCTTCTTTGTAATTTAAATCGATCTTGCGCATAATTTTTCGTGTAAAATTGTAAAGCATTCATGCTTCATTTTGAATTAATCCTTTGTGTGAATCCCAATTTTTAATGCTGTAAATATTTGGGAATCCATACGTTCATGTAATGTTACATGTAACACACACGTGAACCACAATGTATATTTAAACATAACCATATTTGAATTGTAAACGACACGATAGTCAAAGATTCTCAATTCAGAACCTTTAAACAAAGAAACATGTGCTTGGGTTTTGCGAATATAGACGCAAATAGTTATAGAGCCCAAATCCTTTGTTTCAGACGGGTTCTTATGTTATTCCTCTCTACCTTCGTACTTCTTGAGTCGCACGCCGACTCGGGTATCTTCATGACCCATACGTGAACTACGTAGAAGTACAATGTGTTAACTACGGTTAACGATCGTCGCAAGTACATTAGCGATGCAGTAATTGAGTGGACGATTGACTGTTATGCTATGAGCGGTACTGACGACGAGCCAAAGTGACGTGGACCGGTTCTAACCAGTGTGGACCCCATGTGGCGTCGAGAGAGTAGATAAGTATATCTACTACCTCCAGGATCAAGTGAATGTTTGGCAGAACAATTCTCTATAAAAACAATTGACTCTGACGATAGAGCAGGAAATCATAATTATTTTGAATCTAGACTTCGTGCTCGTAATTAATTGTTACTTGTAATTACTTGTAATTGTAACAACTGTTAGTTGTTAAAAATTAAATTCATTTTTCATCTTGTTAAGAACCTCTTTCGTAGTAATTTGTATGCCTATAGACCTAACATAACACGTGGTTTGGATGGGGGCTGCTTGAGCTGAACAAATGAATGTTTTGAATGCATATGAATCTAAGAGAGTTTTTAACGATCTCCAAACCAGCTAATGTACGCAAACTGTCAGTCCGTAAATCTGTGATCTAGACTACAAAGACGCATTTTTAATTTAGTTGGATGATAATTTGAGCAACCAGTCTGTTTAGGTTAAAGGAGGGGAATTAATTTAATTAGTAAATTAAAGTTCCATTTCCTAAGCAGGGTCTCTAAATAAATACTGGAAACGTAACAGTTCTTGAGGTTTGGAGACAGTAGCACAAAATCATCATGTGCATCTTTGCCCAGAAAATGAGAGAAAGGAGAGAAATTATGTATTTTCTTTTCTCTTCTGGAAAATTTGTGTTTCGAAAATACAAAAACCACTAGGTCATGGTGACTCTAGAAGTGTTGTATGATGATAGAGGGCAGACGAGTGTGATTGTCTCTCTCATGATCGGATGTTTGGTCCTGCTTTTATCACGTTTTGGGTAGAAGTTTCTCGATCTAGTGACGTGATTTCTAGAAGTGTCGCTATATATATGTGCTGTAGGCACATGAATCTGCCCTAACACTTTTATACCATTATTCAATTAAGGAAAAAAGATAAAACTAATGATCAAAAAACTAATAATGTAAAACTAACTATATTTTAAATCTAGGCAAAATGTAACAATCTTAACACCACAATTAAAAAATAAATCTAATGCCAGTATCACCGCAAACAAACTAGCACATGAATATATTTTTATAGACTACACTTAACTCTATGATTTTATTTTAATCTTTAGGTGATTTCTGCTAAAGTTTTTATGACCGCAAGCTACAAATCACATGCATATTAGTGATTCATATCAATACAGAGAGATTGATAAGAAAATGCTATTGTCAACTATGTAAGGGTAATACAAATTTAATAAATAATTTTCAGTTGTGAGTCACGTGTTGGAGAAAAAGCACGTTTTCAGAGGCAAGGCGATTCAAGTCGGTATCTTTACACCCCCAGCAGAGCCTCAACAAGCCAGGGGAGCTCTACAAATGAACACGGTGGCTGTGGAAAATCTCGGGCCGACAGCCACAGAGGAAACGCTGATGAATTACTTCGAAAACAAGCGACGTTCTGGCGGAGGCCCCGTGAGGGAAGTGAAAATCGATACCAAGAAGCGTACAGCGTTTGTTACCTTTGAAAACCCTGCAGGCAAGTGTATGAAAGAACAATATCTGGAGAGAGAGAAAATGCAGATTAACTAAATGTTAATATATATATATCTCACTGACTTCTAGATGCACTAATGTTGCTTGAATCATCGGTCCTTGTTTCAGATGCTAAAAATGTGACTTCACGTGATCACGTTTTGGATAAACACACGTTTAAGGTCGTCCTCAGTAAACCACCGGAAGTGATGAAAGATCATGTGGCAATGCGAGGACTTCCTGACTCTGCGTCCAGAGAACAAATAATCAACTTCGTGGAGTGCTTAACTGATGCTGAAGTTCAGAAAGTCTTGTATGGCGAAGAGGGTGTGGTAGTTGTCGTCTTTAAGGCAGAAATTGGTAAATACAAGTCTTGAAAAGAAAAAGTTTAACTACTGGTCCTATATATATATATATATATATTGATTGATTCAAATTCTTCTATAGCTAATTTATTTCGGAAATAGACCTAATAATTATTAACAAATCCGATATCCATTTCAGACATTTGTGTTTATAGATATTAGAAATTTCACTAAAATGGTTAAATCTCTTTCTTGCAATATTTCATACAGTTTAGTACAAATATAAAACAATGACAATTTCACAATAGAGAAGGTATTTGAAGATTAATTTAGTCATGTGAGTTATTCAGTAATAAATTCACTTATGTCAAAAATAAAAATTGCATATAACATTAGCATTTTATACTAATTACATGACAAAATAATTTTAAAATTCTCAAAGAAATAATGCAAACTGTTAATCAGAAAAACTGTTTGAGAAACTAAAAATTATATCAGTAGGAATTTTGTATTTGATATGTGTAACGAAGTCAAAGGCAAATTATACTTGACCTCCTATATAAGAAATTATTTTGTATTGTTAACTTCCTTGAAGTTTCATTCCTCTTTGATAGTCGTGTATTCGTACAGGCAGCGCGAACGGTGATGTAATCATCAAGCTCCTGACGCGTCCGCTGGAGACGACTTACACACAATCAAAAGAGGTCTGCACCTCTTATATAATATGCACGAACAATAGCAGAAAATGGATTGTTGTTCAAGCCTGATGCTTGACCGACTGCCATAGTCCATAGATATGTTTATATACCGTGAACCCGGTTTAGCTGCCATTCACGAAGGAACTGCGCCTAAGATATATTCCGTGAATCGAGAAAACCCGTTTACATTCAGACAAGTAACACATCGATTTCATTTTAAACTGTATTATAAACTGTATTTTATTAAGAACATTGCTGTGTGATTTATGCATATCTATTGTGATTGAATTGTATTGTTGCTATTTTTCCTGATGTGTGGCCAAAGAATAGAGTGACCTGATTAATAGGTATTTGTAACTCTAAATAATTGCTGGATTGTGTAAAGATATTATGGAAAGTTACTTTATCTTCTTTGAAAAGCTAACTAACTAAATTAACAATTGTGAAATGCTGTGCACGTTGATGTATTTGAATGTAATGATTTTATCACATGTGCGTGTAATATGTTCTATTATAATTGTAACACGCATGTGCATGATTTAAATTATATATTTTCATTTTTCATACTTTACCTTTCATTGTAAAATACGATCAAAAGGTCGATTTGTAAATAGGCTACTCTATTGTCTATGCCACATGTACGGGTCAGTGAATAAATAGAATTGTCGCTCATGGAAATGAACGATTATCGTTTCAGAGCGGGTTTCATGTTTTGAATTTCACTTTCGAACTTGACGTTTGATTCCACATTCAAATCCTGAGTATGTTCGACGTTGCACTGTACTTGAATTGCCGTGCAAGAGGCAGAACCAGCAACTAAACTGAACACCGGGCACCTTATAACTACTAAGTTGAAGGGCCAAATCGACGCTATTCAATCGACGTGTTATGTGACAGTTGCCGGACAATCCACGACGAAACGTTGGGCGAGCTCTGCCATAATGGACGAGAAGATTAAACCGCTAAGTGGACAGCTGGTGATCTCTTAAATCAGAACTGTGTGTTACGATTCCATACAAACATAGACAAATATTTAAATTTTGATATATGGAATTACCATTTGTTAATTGTTAAATTATTACATTCTTATTTGTTATCTAATTTACAGAAGTTGGCTAATTATTGCATGAAGACCAAAAATAGAACTGGGTTGGGGGCTGAGCAAAAAAAAGGTGAATGTTTGAATGCATAATTAGTTGTGATTAGAAAACGTACCTAGTTCGTGCATTATTACACAGGTTTACCTGTCACTAAATTTAATATCTGCATTAAACCAAGGGAGTTAATTTAGGAGACTGAAGGGTGAATCTGGCGACCAGTCTGTCGTCAGCATAGGTGAATGTTGGAAATTAATAATGTTTAAATCTTCATGTTGAGACATGGTCTCTAAATAAATACTGGAATGTAACAATATGACAGTCCAGAAATCTCTAATTTTGAATCCAATAAATGTTTGTCACAACAGATATTCCAACTATTAGGACAGCGCTAACTAAAAGACAACTGCAGGACCATACTCTGAGTGTAGAAGAAGTGCCAGTTAGCTGCACGATTCTTGTGAAGTTTGAGAAAAACACGAAACTGTCCAAGGACGCCTTAACCTTGTATTTCGAGAATGTCCGTCGTAGTGGCGGAGGTGACGTCACGGAGGTTGTAATGGGAGAAAATGGAGAGTACGCTCTTGTTACATTTGAAGACACAAATGGTATGTCATTGAGCTTGCTTTATAAACACTGATGAACAGTCGCTCATCAATATATCTCCATACATGTACAAACATTTGCACAAATACAATATCATTTAACCTTCTCAAGAACAGTGCAAAATAGCATAATTTAAATTTACAAATATTCAGGCAAAAGAATGAGATTTGTAAAGCGACCACAAAATATGTTTCGTGTTCAAGCACTTTAAGGATGGGAGCCGTGAAATATAGTGACTGGCCCTTTTTTCCTTACTAAATTTTTCTAGCGTTATCTTAAGTAAATCTCACAATTGTGAACAAGACTTTCTATTTACATAACCCTGAATAGAATGATAGTATTTCGGTTCGTCAGAAAATATATTAGTTTTCACCCTGCCCCTCTTCCTTTGGTACCTAACACAACCACACATTAAATTTAGTAATTTCTCGCCCACTTACCTGCGACTTTATTGTCAGCTGGATACACATAGGCGTACTAACTCTTTATCCCGTGGTTTACTTCCCCTTCATACCTACTGTCCTGCATTTGGCTGCACGGAAAATATCCGGCATATAATTTTAATGCCAATCAACACTTCACCACATATACTTTGCACCTTTAGCATTCACGCTCTATCTGTAAGTATGCGATTCCGTTCATAAACAACAAGGGCATTAGGCTAGAGATAAATTACGTTATATGGGTGCACATTTTCAAGTCACATTCTGGTAATAATGATAATTCTTTAGTATATTTAAAACATTATAATTAATAAGAAATGAAATCCGCATTACATGATAACGTCTGGTAGTTTCCATATGTTTCGTTTTCCAGTTGCAGCTTCTGTGGCGAAAAGAAAACATAATCTTGAAGATCAAGAGATGTATGTATTTCTTTGGATGGAATGTCTTGGCATTAGTGGAGGATCAGAGGAACCAGTCATGAAGCCTGTTGACCCTGTAGCCATTTCTAGTTCTGATCAGTGGAAGATCTCTCTTCTCAAGGAAGGATTTCAAGTCATGCTGGAGGACTTGGAGAACGAACTGCAGAAGAACCATGCTCGATTGGAGTGGTCCGATCCAGAGAGGTCGGTCCAGCTTGTCTGTTGTCTGACAGCTGAAACTCCTGGTGCACGGGAGCTTGCCAAGACATGGGCTGAAAATATCACAAACGTTCTGCAGAATCATTTGAGCACTGTCAAGGTGGAAGAGGTCAAGGTTACAAGAGAGGAGTACACAGAAATGGCTCCCTTACTTCAAGAAGAAGTTGGTGAAGCCAGAGTGGGGATGACGTTTGATGAAGAGGAAGGTCGAGTCTTCATTGTCTGGGACAGAGGTGAAACTGTCGAAATCGTCCGGAACTTGCAAAGCACAATCAGCAAAGTTAAGGAAAAGTTTAACAGGAGAAAGAGAGAAACGTGCGTCCGCAAAGAAATAAATAAATGGAAAATGCTGCTGCTTAAAAAAGAGAAAACGGATCAAAAATTAAAAGACAAATTTCCACAACTTGAGGTGACGTACAATTTTGAGGATTGCTGCATGGTACTAAAAGGGGTGGATGAGGAGATACACGAGATGGAATTGTTAGCAGAAAAAGATTTGAGGAAAATAATCTCACGGAGCTACAACTGGACGTCACCCTTAGCCAAAGAGCTTTTGACTTTCCCAGAAACCCAGAGAGATTTGAAATTCATATGTACAGGGCAAGATTCTGATTGTGTCCTTGAGTTCATACCTAATGGCATCATCGTTCACTCGTTTAATGAAAACAAAGTAGATGAAGTTTTGATGATTGGTCGAAACGCTCTTGAGGAACACATCATTCCTCTAACTGAAGAAACTAAAGAGGCTCGCAATCTGCCACAGTGGAAAGAAATGAAGACTTCAATACAGGAACGAAATCGAGGCTTGATACTCATACAAGAAAACGAAAACGAAAGTTCTTTGACTGTGTTTGGTGTGAATACAACAATAAACCGTGAAATCCAGCAGCTAACAGAGTTTCTGGAAGAAAACGGCAGTTACCAGTATTCTTCTCAAATAGATGGCGTTTGCAGCAAGATGATGTTAACGTTCATGAGTGAAAACCTGGATACAAGACGAAAGCAAGGGGCCTTTAGAATCGATGACATCGCATTTGATGACGTCACCACAAGCATTGTCGTTAAAGGCAACAAAGCAGTAATCCAAGCTGCTAAGGATGAAAAGAACCATTTTTACAGGACTTTGGTTTGCGAAAAGAAGACATTCACTCAGCCATGCATGAAAGAGTTTTTGAAGTGTACAGACTGGCAATCCAAACGCACAGAGATAGAGCAAAAACGTAAGTGCAGGATTCTGGAACCAGCTGAATGTCCACCTGAACTGGCGTCAAAAGCAGTTGTTGCGACCACTCGGAGAGGTGAGCTTTCTCAAGAAGTTGCTGCTACAGTCCCTGTCCCAGAGCAAGAAACCCACACAGCTGAAGATCACGTGGATATGGCTCAAAAATCAAAGAAAGGTAACTCTGCCGATGTATGTCCAAGGCTTTATAGAAATTATTTCCCTTATTTTCCTTGTCACCATAGCCAAATGTTTTGAGCGTTGGTCCTTAGATCTAAACAGTCAAAATCATAATAAACAAAAACAAGCCCAATGTTGTAATCAAAATTTCCTGTTGTTTATCAGGGCGTTATAAAATAGTTTTAAAAATCATTTCTAGGAATACGTTTGAAGATGACTACTTAACATTGATTCTTAGATCTTGACTTTACCAAAATCATAAAATCTCACAACCTTTCAAAGTATACATTCATTTGTAATAAAATTAATATTTAATATATATTTGAGATCTGCATTTTTATGGTATTATTAATATTACACAAACCTCTGCTTTTAGAAATACAACGAAAGTCTGAACAAGTAAAATTGACAACGCCCATGAAGATGAGAATCTTTTTACACAGGATGTCGGATATCACAAAAGAAGAGGTAAATCTATGAAATGAACTTTCCCAATCTTAAAACTATTTAGGTCACTCAAGAAAAGACAGTAAGTGATTTGCTGTTAAGATTTTGATAGAGGCTTACAGACCAAAAGCGGTTTATATCTCTGAGATATTAAGAGTATCATGCTTTCTTTCATGCTGTGTCTTAAATGTTGTGTCGATCGAATTTGACAGTGGGGATGATAAATGAGGGTGGTATGTCAAGTGAAGATAACTCTGTATAACTAGATGAACATTTTATTCAGTTACTTTGGTCTATCGTTCTATTACAGATTTAAGCAAACTGAAGAATTCGTTAAAACGCAAGGAATAGAAAATGCATTCCCAAATATCTGGGAATGTGGTTAAAAGTAAAAAAAACAAACTGCAACAGCCGTAAAGGGACTGATAACAACATAGAAATATTAAACAATTACTCTGGCGTCATAATCATGTAACTATGTTGCTGCCGTTAAAGAACATAAAAGCTGTAGCAGACTTCTACAGATTCGATATAATTCTCTTTTAAGCAGCGTGTAGCATATTTGTTTTCATTTAATTTACAGTTGTATTCTTGTAAAATTAAAGATTTGTATGCCCCTTTCATATCAATCGTTAGCAAAATATTTTCAAAAATTCTGCTCTTAAATGAAATTGCACATTGTTTTTTTTATTGTTCGCTGCCTAATTAATTTAATGTTTTAATATAAAATATTTTACCTAATTATTTTAAGAATTAAATTATTGTTTTGTTACCTAATTAATTTAATGCTTTAATATATTTAACTGAATTATTTTAAGAATTAAATTATCGTTTTGTTATTTGTTACCTAATTAATGCTTTAATATAACTTACCTAATTATTTTAAGAATTAAATTAATGTTTTGTTAACTAATTAATTTAATGCTTTAATATATTTAACCTAATTATTTTAAGAATTAAATTATTGTTTTGTTATTTGGTACCTAATTAATTGAATGCTTTAATATATATTTAACCTAATTATTTTAAGAGTTAAATTATTGTTTTATTATTTGTTACCTAATTCATTTAATGCTGTAAAATATTTTACATAATTATTTTAAGAATTAAATTATTCTTTTGTTTTAATAAATCTTACATAATTAATCTAATGCTTTAACAAATCTTACCTAATTATTTTAAGAATTAAATTATTATTTTGTTATTTGTTACCTAAATAATTATATAATTTGTTCACTATTTCCTAGCATGATGCTCTTGTAAATTCTTCGAATACCTCCCTTAATCTGGAATTGGGCCAAGTTTCCAAAGCTTTAGTGAAAGCTGGTGGCAGTAAAATTCAGGAAGACTGCAAGACAAATTATCCAAACGGGATCAAGATTGGAGACATTGCTGTTTCTTGTGCCGGGGACCTGAAATTGGTCAAGAAGCTGTTCCATTGCTGTCTTCCTGAGGAAAAGGACCCCGAGAAAATAAGAACTGTAAGACTTTTTTCGTATTAACGCTAATGACCTCAAACCATAGTTTTTTTTTCTCGGTTGTTAATATTTATGGCAGCAAACCTATCGGTTGTTTCACATCTGTTAATGCTAATGACAGTAAACCTATAGGTTATTTTAAGATATTTAATGCTTATGACGCAACTTATAAGTTGTTTCACGGTTGTTAGCCCTCATACTTTAGAGGGAGCGTACATAGATTTGTTTATATTAAATGTACTTAAATGTATTTCTGAAATATACTGTAGTATGTAATAGTATAGTTTCCTTAAATTTTTCGTTTACCTGTATTACGTTCTCAATGTATTTACATTCAAGATTGCATATGCCTGCATATTCATAATCATACCTGAATTTTCAAACTCAAAGTTACACACGTACATATTCACAGAGTTCAATATAAACATATTTACAGCAATAGTTACCTAAAGGTATATTTAGAGTTACATACAATGATGATCAATTCGAGTTGCATACGTGTACCTTCACACTAAAATATGCATGCCTGTATATTCACACTAAGAAAATATAAACCTGTATAATCACATTCAGAAATATACACCTGTATAATCATATTCAAAATTACATACCTGCGTATTCACATTCAGAAATACATACATATACATTTAAAGTTTGGTATGCAATAGTTTCAAAGAATCTGATCAGATTTTAGAATCTTGATTTTGTATGCAATATTGTCACAATACTCAGATCATTTAGAATCGTAGTTTTGTATGTAATTGCAATTGTTTGACAATGATAAAATATATTATATATTAAAGTGTGTAAAAAGATTTGATATTACTTGTTATTTCCAGTGAATTTCCACCTTAGCAACAATTTATGTTCCTTTTGAAAAAAATATGAGTTTTTATGTATTTGTCATGAAAGCGTTTGATATTTTTTAAAATTACAAATTAAATATTAATTTATCTTAACATAAATGATAATAGAATTTGTGATACGCAACCCTTTGTTACCGGTTATGATGATGATTATTATTAATCATCCATAACTAATTACAAGTGATGGAGAAATAATTAGTTTAATTAATTAATTTATTAACTAGGGGATACCGCTCGTCTCTCATTTGGCAGATTAGACAGGTGTAATAAAGTCTTCCTTCCACAATTAGACAGACAAATTTACTGCCAAACAATACTTCTGCGGGTGGAAACTTCTTACTATAGGAGTAATAAAAAATCCATCTTTTATTTATTTTTAACGAGGCCCATCCACTCGCTATTATGCCAACATAAGGTTTTAATATATGTGGAAGAAGGGTAATAAATATAACATTAAATTTATTAAATCACCAATCAAATATACAACATATGAATATAATCAAACGTGCATTGGCATTTAACATCACTTCACAACAATGTTTGATCAAACTTTAGACCCTCATTCAGTTTACCTCAGCATAGACATCAGCAGTCATATTAACACACACGCATACACACACACACACACACACACACACACACACACACACACACACACACACACACACATTCTCTCTCTCTCTCTCTCACACACACACACACACACACACACACACACACACACACACACACACACTTATTTATAATCAAGTTCACAGATATAGTTTCATTATAGAACTGAGAGTGGAGTTTTAGAGAGATAATTAGTCAATGTACATAACCTTTTCAATGATGGCAGCTAAAACTAGCACATGTTTACAATAACGTGATTTGCAACAAGTCACTGTCTTTCTTATTAGATCACGGTCCAATATACCCCATCTAGGTATGTTACACAACTGTTCAGAATCTTTAATGCGCTCACAAAGCACACCGTGGAGAATGATCCAGAACTTCGTATGCGATATTAAAGCACATCACGAGGAGTGTTCCAGAACTTTTGTGAATTCTGTCGTATTGGATCTCGAACGGAATTCACAGGATTCAACTTACAGCAACACGTTTAGTGATACGTCTGATGGCAACGCTGGATACACACCAACACAGTCTGGTAGAGTACAGTAGTCACTGCAGTCTGAAGTGGATACTAGGTTACAAAACATCAAAAGCATCAAAAAGCATGCTCCTTTCTGCAAAAGTCAAATTAAATGCAGCGCTAAGTTTTAGGCATATTTCATCTCTAAACTCCTTTTTTTCTTACACACATTCTCAACTAATAAATCCTGCAACAATATTCCTTAGCCCGATACATACCAGCATAAGAAATATAATATCGATCAAAATCAACAAGTATAATATACAACGTAATCCATATTAGTGAACATAGAAATAATGGTTCAATTACATAAAGCATCCTCCAATTTAAGTCCATTCTTTCTTTATCAGTCAGTTAACTTACCATAAGCTAACGATCGCCTTTATTGACTTGAGTTATGTCAGAGTCAAAGTGATTAGAATATAGATCTTTCTTCAACAAAGTAAGTTTCAGTCTGTCATCATTGGATGAAATTGTTATGAACAAGTGTGGGAATATTAGTCAGAACTACTCATCTGCTCGGAACTGGTTTGGATTGCATCAGCAAGTTCAAACATATTCTTTTCCTGAGTTGTTATTTTAACTCAGGTATTTACAAAAATATCGTCATGCGCAGTACCCGAAGGTCATGTCATGTTGACATTTAACAAATTATATAAGATATAAGTTTAGAAATAGGGACAGGAAACTTTACTCCGCCACAGAATTTGTAGAAGTACTTTAAATATTTTTATGATGATATATCTTGTGTAAAATTGTTATAATACTTCTTCCATAAATCCTTTAATGTAAATCCAGGTAGTAACTGAGGCAGTAACAAAATGTCTTCAAAAGGCAGAAGAACTGGAACTTCGTTCAGTTGGTTTCCCAGCTCTTGGTGCCGGAATCCTGAAATACCCTCCAGATCTTGTTGCCGAGGCCATGTACCAGGCCACGATCAAATATTCGTTAGAACACCCTGATAGTACAGTGTCTGACGCTATTTTTATTTTGCACAAGAAAGACAACGCAGTTACACAGGTCAGAATTGAAAACGTTTACATCGCAACTTCACTTTATCATCTAAAAGTATTAATTTCTAGATAGACGTACAAGTAAAGTATGAAAATTACAGTTTTTATCTTTAGATGAATACAAAGTTTGTTTATAATTTCGTCACTGCCCAAGAAATTGTATAAAGATTATACTTAAATTATATTGTTCAATACTATATTTATAACATCAAATATACAGAACTGTGATGAATTGCAATGAATGAAATTATATTTCCCCAATAATTATGGACATTAATATATTATCTTTAAAATATTATGATATATGAATAAATAAAAAGCAATATTTGTATCTTTAAGAAATAGCCATTTGTTTCTTTAATTTGTATTTTTATAAATGTTTGGCTATTTTTTTCATTTATAAATTTGCCTCTGTTGAACTATTTTTCTCTATCTATAATTTTGCCTCTTTTTTACTAGTTTCCTTTATCTATAATTTTGCCCCTATTTAAGTATTTTCCTTTATTATATATATTTTGCCTGTCTATTCTTTTCTCTCAGGCATTTGATGCTGAAGACAAACTGTTTAAAGAACTAATTGGAGATAGTCTGCAGTCAGCAGGTGACTATTACGCGCTGTAACTGACCAGTTTATAATCACCATCACATTTCGTATCTGGGACTGAAATAGTTTTGCAGAAACAATAATCTTCCAGTTATAGAATTTGTGAAACCTCTGGGTACCCTTCACTCGTTATGGTTATTATTTATTAATTAATAACACATAACTAATTACAAGTGATCGAGCATGTTAATTTATAGTTATTAATAATTATCCCACTAACCAACATGTTTCTCACTTGGCGGATCATACGGGTGTCGTAAAACTCCACTCTTTACACCATAATGAGATAGTCGTTTTACTGTCGCATAATGATCTGCAGGTGGAAACCTCTTTCTAAAGGAGTAATAAAAATCCATCTTTTACTTACTTTTATTTACCCAATCCACCCGCTATTACTCAACATAAGGCTTTATGTACAAGAAGATTAATAAATTTAACAGTAAATTTATTCAATCGACAATCAAATATACAACATATGAATATAATCAAAAGAGATTGGCATTTACATCACTTCACAACAACGTTTGATTACATTCGACACTAATTTAGTTTATCCTACATAGACATCAGCAGTCAAATATATATAATTATTGTCAATGTACATAACGGTGGCGGCTGTCGCTGGCATGTGTTCACAATCAGGCGATTTACAAAAAGCATCACAATCACACAGGCTTCAGTCAAGATACAATCGAATTCACTCGAACTTAAACCAAAGTACTTTTAGAGTTCACTCATAAATATTCAGTATTCTCTTATAAACTCATTATAGCTCGCTCATACAAACGAACTCAATAACTACTGCAGTGCCATAGGACTCAAAACATACATTCTCTTGTTGTGATTATGAACTATAAACAATTATGAACTCCACTTGTAACTGTGGAACTATTCGCTATAGGTAAACACGCTGTCTTATTTTATTTCTTGTTGAATACATTTAATATTGATACTTAGACCACTCGTGTTAGCGTGAATCACTCACATGTTATATGTTGTAGTTAACCATTACTTACTATCCTGGCTGTGTGCATCAGGGACTCGAGCTATCTTCTAGAACTATCACTCTTCTATTCTACATTATCTGCCATTCATCTTTCTAACATGTGTGGCCACCCAGGTGTGTTTTGGGGATTAGCCTAAGGCTACGGGCGGCCCTGGGTGGTGAAGAATTAAGATCTGGCCTATCTCCCAGCAAAACGTCACACACATACACTATGCTTTTTTTTAATTTATTGACTCTTTTGACTAGTCATTTAACAATGTCTATCATCATTTTCAATCGCTTACACTACATCAACTGGCATGTACGGTTCATATTTACGTTTTTAAATTAATATATAATTTGTGTTTAAAAAAATAATATAGAGAAATTGATTTGCTTATGAATTTCGATATGGTTTAAGATGATTAATATTTCTTGTTTAATTTAATTGTATGTAATATGTCTCATTTCAGAAAAAAAACATTAATTTTATTATTGTTTCTAAAGTCTTCAGTACATTATATGTTTCTTTATTCTCCATTAGACTCAGTTCTTCGCCAGGTCAACCCCAATGCTCATGGAATTAAGACGTGTAAGTAAATGAATAAATGGCTTTGTATGCAATCTGTTATATTCATCCATTGCCTGACTAATCATTTGTCTCTGCTGAATTGTTTTAAAAAGACCAATCCTATAAAATCCATAGCTATTTTAATGAATACATTTAATGGAACCGTTGCGATGCGAAATATTCGTTCATTAAGAAGGGTACCAACATATTACAATTCTTTAATAAGGAAACTTGATATCATTCACTTGTACTATTAGTTATAAATTAGCGACAATAGAAATTACAAACAGAAGTTAAAAACAATATGCGTTTTAGAATGCAACAAAACTTCCTTAATGCCTTGCTAAGGGGGTCGAATGTGCAATAAAATTTTCATTAGAAAACGTAAACGTTTCGTGTCTGTAGGAGATGTATGTTGAAGATTTTATTTGCCACACAATACGTTTAACAGCTGAATGCTTTTGATACAGAATTTAGAGAAGTGCATAAAGAAACTACAGTATGCAGACAATAGCAACAACCATTAAACACAGATTTACACGCAAACACACACCAATTCAACAAAATAAATACATAAGAATTAAATTGCTTGCGCTTTCTTTTATCTTCTTTCTTGCAGACTCACACTTTTTGAAGTCTCAAAGCAAAGAAATCTTGGTTTTTTTGGCCAACAGTTCTCAGGTCATAGAAGAGGCTGAAAAGGAACTGCTGGAGTGTTACCATGGCAAAATCAAAAAAATGTCTTATGACGTGCCACTTTTAGACCAGTGGGATGATTATCATGTAATGTATTGTATATTTTTGAAGATTACATACTTCATTTGCTTGTTTTAGATGAAAGGTACAAATTATGATGTGCCAGAGAGATTTGTGTTAAGTGATCTCAAAAGATTACTATATGTAAAGGGTTACATGGGTGGCAAAGGGTGCGCACTATACTCAGTGGTTTGTGACACCCCCCCTTTCGTATCATTGGCTTAGAAACAGTTTCAGTATATATATATACACACACACCCACACACACAAATGGACATGCAAAACAATAATTCAAATAGATTTAGAAACGGAGCTGTATATGGCTTTTCTCCCAGTTACATGCACTTTCAGACTTACTATTTAATTGAGAAAGATTAGCAAGGAGATATTAATTTTAGCTGAATAAAAATAGAAATGATCACATGCATACAATAATAACAGTTTAATAACAAACATTTACGACAGACTAGGGCTGAGCTGGAGAATGAAACTTTCATCATCATAGGAATATTTGTAATAAATTAATAAATTCTTAATCTTATTTTCTGATTATTTGAAAAGTTATACTTTCAAAACACATTTCTGGTTATATAAAACTTATCTATATGATGAATGACATTGTAACTCGTTGACTTGACCTCAGACCAAAGTAAGTCGGAGGTTGCTTTCTCCTGTCCTAAATGATTTGTGAGACATCGAAGTTTTGGTCTTCTTTAAAGAACTTGTTAACTGTCAGATGTTGCCTCATTATTAGACTGTCAAGTTTATTTTAAGCCATTTTTAATAGCAAAGAAACCGAGATAACCCCACCCACATTCCCTGACTGGAGACAAAGTTATTTATGTGTAGGACGTGTGAGCTGGAGACAGCTATTTTTGTGTAGGACATGTGAGCTGGAGACAAAGCTATTTATGTGTAGGATGTGAACCGGAGACAAAAGTATTTTTGAGTAGGACGTGAACTGGAGAGAAAGCTATTTTTGTGTAGAATATGTGAACTTAAACAAAGCTATTTTATATATGAATGGAGACAAGGTTACTTTTGTTTAGGGCGTGAACTGGAAACAAAGTTACTTTTTTGTAGGACATGTGAACTCGGGTCAAAGCTACTTATGTGTAGGGCGTGAACAGGAGACAAAGTTACATTTGCGTAGGACGTGAACTGGAGACAAAGTTATTTTTATGTAGGACCTGTGAAATAGAGAGAAAGCTATGGACGTAGGACATTTGAACTGGAGCTGAGGCGTATATTTAAAGGTAAATTGTACACTCCGATTGGATTTCACAAGTTCCATTTTAACTCGACCGGAAATTGAAGAAAAAATCCTCGATCAATACAGGAAGTTTCCCAGTCGCAAAAGAAAGAATTGCGTTTTCATAAGAGAAAATGTTTGTCGAATTCATTGTAAAGAAAAGTGTCCGATTGTCTGTTACGGATACAAACATACCTTGAAAACTGAATTACAGTAGTGGGAAATATGTGCAGCGGAGTTAATACGACAAGCAAGGATCGCTTCACCAATACCATGCCCGTGCACAAGGCCGGATTAAGGCCTTTGGGGGCCCTGAGCACAGCCATCACAGGGGCACATAACTTTCTATGCCTTATCGGCGTATCGTTATAGGCGATGTCGAAGCCGATGATATTATTAATTGTAGCCTGTAAGCCTATTTGGTATTCATATAACGACTCATGTCGTGTGCTATTTAATTCGTAAACATTTTGTATAACTGAAACATAAATAAACTAAATGAATCGAGTCACTTCCAGTTTTGAGTATTTACTATCCATATACATGGTCGAAGAATACAAAGTTTAGCCCGCTTATGATTAAAAACATTTCTTCCTGTATGTCATCAAAGGTAAGTTGTCAAAGAATGTCGTGATTACTGCACAACAGAATTCGATAAGTCAGCTGATCGTGGGTCATGGATGAACGCATATAATTTTTAATCAGTTTCAGTGTTGAAAACGATCTTTCACCAGAGTATTTAGTGACCATAAGTGTCAAAAACAAGCACAACATGACCTCGACATTTGGATATGCACACTGAGTATTATCCTCAGATATGACACTGTGCATGATTATATTTCAAAGCGTTACTAATGTTGACATTTGGAGTACCATAATCTCTGGCACATAGGTAATCTTAATAATGCGGAAACTCAATAACTAAATCATCACCAACGTCCTGCAGGTATGTTTCGATCAGTCTATGTAAATGTTTTTGACATTCTTCCTTGGGCATGACTGACTGAGTAGGGAATGCAAATAGATCTGACGTTGTCTTATAGACATTTGATCTAATGCTAATGTTGCAGAGTAAGGCATAAACAATAGGGAGAAATGTTGATACGTGAAAGTTAAGAAATTTGTCATTGCAGTCAGTGTTTCCATGGCATCTTGTGCAGCAGATCCATCATTCACCTGTGGCTTTCTAATTCGTCTGCGAATTTTGTTGTGCATATAGTCAGTTCCTGGCAGTCGCTCTTTTACTTTATTTTCATATTCAGCTAGCTGCGTATGAAGATTTTGAAGAAAACCGACCATTGATGCATACAGATTAACGCACGTCATGAGCACACTTTTCATTTCTTACAATGCATTACTGACAAAAGGAACCTTACTAAGCAAATCGTTCCATAACTCCAGCTAAACTCTAACTCATGCATGTGATCAAACACTATCCTGGCTTCTCGTCACGTGTCTCCTGTCTGCGACTGATCAATACGAACGATTGCAATCTATCCAGTATTGCATCATAACAGTTTAATACAGCATTAGTTGCCTACACATATGCCTCCCATTGGGTGTCTGACAAACGTTTTGCAACAGGATTATCCTGTTATTTGGAGAGCCTTCTAGGAACGAGAGAAAAAAAAACTTGACTAATGGTGTTTTGACGCAAAAAGTATAAATCTGCTGTATTATGGCAAAGACATTTACTGATTCAAGGCAGCAGTCATCTGCATTGCGTCCAACTAATTATAACGAATGTACAGTAGTGCATGGAATAGAGGCTGCACATGGATTCAGCTCATGCAGTTTTTGCTGCATGCCATTATACCGACCTGACATATTTGCAGCGTTATCATAAGTCTGTCCTCCTCCCCCTACCCCTGCATTTGGCAAAGTCCAGCTATGAGGCAGCCAACGGGGATTTTGGCAAGTGTATTTCAAAGCTTTGTGTTGTGCAGTTCATGTGACATGTTTGTCCATTATGTCAGTAGCTTAGTATTAGCTTCTTGTCGTGCATCCTTGGAAAGACTGCACCATATTTAATTTCAACTTTAGCTGAAGAAATGGTTAGAGGGAGTGGGCAAGTGAATGGTGTCTTGCATAATAGGTACCAGTCAGACAGAGGCAGAGTTGGGGGAAAACCTGCCATATAATCATAAACAATTTTGTGCTGACAGACAACCAATAGAATGTGGCAAATAGCGGACTTCATGGCAGTGATAGGGTATAAGAGAATTTAATGACAACCACATGCAAAAAGGAATAAATACACACTAACAGCATAACATCGCTACTTCCAGTTTTGGCCATTTCATGAGCAAGGGAATGTCCATTAACTATGTCACAGTGAAAAGAAATAGATAGTCAACTTTGAGTAAGAAAAGAAAGATAGGATGAACACTTTGATTTCTTCCATAGTGTATAAGGAAACACCTTTGAAGAAGGTACACTTTCAATTTATCACATTTTGAGAGTGAGTTTTAATTTTGTACTAATGAATGTTTTTACAACAGAAGTTAGCTGAAAATTGTGAACACGAGAAAAGCCCACTTCACAATTGAATTGTCATATATAGGATAACATTTCCTTTCCTGGTTTGCCTTTCTGGTTTGCATCTTGGAATTTAACAAAATCCAATGGTTCACCTGGTGAAAGAGGCAATTGAATCCATTTGGCAAATGATGAGATTTTGACAGAATAGGAGTTAAGTACCCTCTGACAATGTTCAACTCTGAGACAATTATCTTAGGAAAGAATTTCCTTAGAATAACTGTCTTAGGGAAAATTAACTAGTAGGATTTGTGGGATGTCAGAGTGGATTTCCACCATATTGACTTATGTGTTGTGGCTATTAATCCAATTAGGAC
Organism: Sinotaia quadrata; assembly: GCA_028829895.1. Classification (NCBI taxonomy): domain Eukaryota; kingdom Metazoa; phylum Mollusca; class Gastropoda; order Architaenioglossa; family Viviparidae; genus Sinotaia; species Sinotaia quadrata. Next base: position 36,734,253 of record CM054180.1, read on the forward strand.
TGATATCCTGGAGGTTCATTCATAAAAGGGCAGGAACACTTAGTGGCTAGAGAACTACTATCAGACAGACTATTTAGACCTAAGTTCTTGTAGTGGTAGTATAGGTTGGCTATTTCTATGTAATATCATTTGAGCTGTGTCCTGAAAATTTAAATTTTACTTTTCTTTTATTTAATTTCTGCTATTGTTTCATAAAATTCTTATTTCCATTTACTCATCTTGTTGTTAAATTGTTATTACTTCATATCTATGTAGTATAATTCCATAATGTTTGTATTGTCTATGTCCTTATGTTAAATGTGGTGGTTTTTCACAGCTGGGGGCCACCAGTCAAACTAATTTTTCCCCAGCATGTGAAACTAATATTGTCTGCATGTTCATCTCCATTTCAATTATATAATCAGGAACTTTCTTAAACTGGGATAGAAAGTGATGGGCATATGGCATAACACTTACAATCTTCCTAGTATCATTGCCTAATTAGACGGGGTGGGGGCCTGAGCCATAGGAGACTTAGGCAAAGGAAGAGATTTCTCCTTATACCATAAATGGCTTGTAAGTCAGGACTTCTTGGATGTAATTATTAAATGCAATAATTAATTTTACATAGGGGAATCCTTTTGCACCAGGGCTAGCACAGGGCTAGCATTATAACATCTCGTTATACTTGCAATGTTTCATTAATTAAATAGTGTCAAACTGCGGCATCACACTTAGAAAAAGCCCTTCTTAATCTCTAATTTCTTTTACTTGTGTCTAACATGCCTACATATAGACATACTTAATCATACTACACGTTCTCTATTTGTACTTTTAATACTGCCACTAAACTGGTGTTATTATGATCATCATCAACCCCACTCCAACCGAAAATTCAATTGCCATAACAACTAGCATCACATGATGGGCATTATTCACTATGCAGACCCTATTTTAATTGGTAATTTTAAAAATGTTCACCATATGGGTTATTCCAGGTAACTACAGTAAGCAATGCAGGCATAGCGGGTAATTTTGACGTCACGTTTAATTACGTCATGGGTCGTTTAGAGTTTCGGGGCTTTGAGGACACAGTCCGACTGGTTCCAGTGCACCTAATGATAAAGAATGCTGAGAAACATGTGCAAGATAAAGTGCAGGCAGATCTTTTGGCCAAACAAGTGAGTAATGTTATTATTTTTAATTGATTTATGATGACAAATAAATATGAAATATTTTGTTTGAATGCCTCTCTGTTTATCTGCGTCCTGACTGTCATCATTTTCTTGCTGTCCGAAGCGGGTGATCAGTGTAATTATCTAGCTACTGTTGATGCCTGCTATTTGAAGATTTAACAATATACAATGACATTAAGCCATTAATGCTGTCATAAACTACACTACTCATTGATTATAGTCCTAGTTTTCTACAGCAGGCCGGTCTTAGTCTACATGTATATTGTTTTGGCAAAAGAAAGTAGCTCATGTGCTTGATCATTTGGTGAGTTAATTATAATCTGTTGCTATTTGATCATTTGGTGAGTTAATTATAATCTGTTGCTATTTGATCATTTGGTGAGTTAATTATAATCTGCTGCTATTTGATCATTTGGTGAGCTAATTATAATTCTGTTGCTATTTGATCATTTGGTGAGTTAATTATAATCTGTTGCTGTTTGATCATTTGGTGAGTTAATTATAATCTGTTGCTGTTTGATCATTTGGTGAGTTAATTATAATCTGTTGCTATCTATATGAGTTATGATTTGATCATACACGTTCTGCCTAATTCCTTTTACCTCTGCCATTATATCTTTCAATTTTTTAAAAGTGAATTTAATTTATTTAATTTATATTTTGTGCACTTGTCTATTTATATTGCTTGACGTCTTTTCATGCTGATTATACTTTTGTCATAGTTTATTATTTATATTTAAAATTTCTTTCATTCTTTCTTTTCATCCAGTAGTAATTTGATTGTATAATTCGACTATTTGCACACTCGCTCAAATTCAATGCTTGATGTAATAAGTAATTCCTGCATTCATTTGTGCTTATCAGATCTGTTTAAAAACACAGTTCCAGCACAGGAATTGGTAGATAATTTCCATTTCATTAACCGCGCTCCTAGAAGAAGAAAATGCATATATTGATTTGCAGATGATTAGAACGTTGGGAAGTCATAAGTGAATGTCTAAAGACATGTTGCATAACAATACATATGGAGTACATAAGTATAAAACTAGTTTGGTAGTTAATCATCACCCTGTTAGCAAGTAGCACAAACTTCAAAGTAACGAGAGAAAGATAAAGGAGCGAATCACACAATGGATTATCCCCGTACAACTACAGGAAAGTACAAAGAATCTCTATTGTCCACGCATGATCTTTCGTTACCAAAACTGGACATATTGAACTCAGCATTCACTCACTATCTTCAATAGAAAGTGCCAGATCTGATGGAAGGGACCAAACACTTTAAAACTCTGGTGTTATATTTGTTAATGAAATGATGTTCATGTGATGTTACGAGTGGCCAGATGGACTGCGACATTTTGGGTCGTAAATGGAACTTTCTTCCTCTTGTTCTGTCCTTTTAACTGCTTAACCATGTATTTTGAAAACAGCCAGTGAACGTAAAAGTGCAGAAATAAAAATATTTGAATAAATAAATTACATTAATGTCTTAAAACTGAAAAATAAACGAAAACACTGGCAATAGCAGCTAAAACAAATCCCCTAAACATCAAAACGAAAATGATGTTTAAGTTGCCAGTACTGTTAAAATGAATGTCTGAATTTGAATCTATCCAACAATCAATTCCAAGATCGCCCAGCAAGTCAGGACTACCAAGCAAGGCAGATAAAACTACCCAACAAAGTGAAATTAGTAAGGCAGACAAAATTCCCAGCAAAGGAGAGAAAACTACCTAAAAAGGTGGACATACCCATCATAGCAGAAAAAACTCTCATCAATGCCAATAATACCGCCTAACAAGGAACTACCAGCATGGCAATACTACTCAACAAAAATGGCAGAACATCTCGTTATGAGAAACCTTGCTCTATATTATCCATTTCCAGTTCGTTATAAGCATTAGGCCAAGCTACTGTTTCCGACCACTACACGACACTCTCCGCATGCAGAAAGAAATAAGACATTTGATGAAAATAGCACTGATTCACATTCTAATGGATGTCAAGTCTATGAGAGTTTTGCAGATGTTTGCAACTTCGACAGTCGCTGATACCATATCACAGAGGGCTGAGGGCAGAGAGTCTATCAAATAAGTCTGAGGGCGGAGAGTGAAAGCTATGATTCTCTAGATGCCAAGTCATTTGGTGCACTCATACGTGCTTAATTGTCGTTGGCTTAGTCAAGGCGACATCTACATCCATCATTTTCTACAATGCCTTCATGGAATTAACGCCACCATGCTGTAGATGACTGACAGACAGAAGTTGACATTGCTTACTGCAGTTTCACTTTCAATGAATCTTTCAGTCACGTGGAACTTCTTGAACATTTTGAAGGCAGACTGCATTAATCAAACGTTACACTTTTGTTCAAGTCGTTAGTACCCCAGAACAGTCGAATGTGAAGTTTGTGATGGTCATGGTAGAGCAGTGCCATCTTCTGATCAAATAGGTATGTTCACGTGTCTGCAAGGCAAAATCAATAAGCATGTTCACTTATCTGCAAGGCAAAATCAATAAGCATGTTCACTTGTCTGCAAGGCAAAATCAATAAGCATGTTCACTTGTCTGCAAGGCAGACATCATAACATTCACAATAGGTATGTTCACTTGCCTGCAAGGCAAAATCATAACATTCGCATATTTTGAGTGAACTGTAGCATGCTACTCTAACATTGGCTGTTCTAGTATCCTTATACACGACGAACATATGAAAGTTTGAAAGGATTTGGTGTTGTTTTTCAGAAAGGATAAGTCATTAAAATATTTTTATAGCGTTTTGGTCTACCATTAAACATTTATGTGATTCTTACTAGTAATAAACAACTTTACGAATATCCTACAATAAACAGATTATGACCAGCAGTGTGATATTGTTTGTGCAATCAAATATCTGTCATTGTGTTCGTCTTGTTTGTGTTTCTGCGAATATTAGTTCAAGAAAAGTGGACACAGGACATACTGCTTAAAAAAAAAACTTTTACAACTTAACTACATTTAGTATATAAAATGTATGGTATAATCATACCTTTTTAATTCGCTGTTTTCTCTTTCAACAAATAATATTTAATATAATTAATTAAAAGATTTTGACAGCTCAACGTTTGTACTCATTTCACATTACGGTTTATCGAGCATTTTCCTTGTCAGTCGGCGTTTTGACTATTCTGTCTTTGAGGACGGTCTATGGCCAATGAGATAAGAATGGGTGATAGTTAAAAAACAATTTTTCTATCTGTTTGCATATTATTGCATATGTTAATTAGAATGTCGTTAGTGATAGTGTAAAAAATATTATCATTAAGCATGTGTCATAATTATTATCATTAAACTTATCTGCTCTTATGCTAAACACTACTGGAAGTATTAGTTTAAAAGAGAAATAATGAAAAGTGTTTTAAAATACGTATTATCGTACTTAAATTCAAATATATAACTCAAAATTACGTTATAGGTTCAGTGGAGTTCAGTTGCCGTTTCTGAAACAGATGAAGTCTTGCAGCCTTATTCAAGAATAAATAATTATTTGATTGAGACGGCATATAGGTAAGCATTCCAAATTATAGTAAATAGGGATTGTTAAAATACATGTATTAGTGAATGGTTTGCATTTTATAAGATTAAAAGTAGCCGTTAATTTAAATTTAAGGTCACGTGGCGTTTCTTCTTGTCATGATGCTAAAGCAAACAAAAGGAACAAACTGCTTTAAAATGTTTTAATTGGTAGAATCAGCAAAGCAGCATGGTTCAAGACAACATTTATACAAGGGGTATTTTATTGTACCTATTATGTGTTTATCCTAGCATTGACATCAGCAGTCAATTAACACATACACACACACACACACCACACACCACACACCACACATGCACACACACACACACACACACACACACACACACACACACACACACACACACACACACATATATATATATATATATATATATATATATATATATATATATATATGAAGTTCATATTTATTATTTATCACAGAAAATGAGAGAGGGGTTTAGAGAAATAATTATTTGCAACAAGGTACTGTCTTTTCTTATTTAGATGACAGTCCTATGTACCCCTTTTAGGCACATAATACAACTGTTGCTGAATCATCGATGCACTCACAAGACACAATGTGGAGAATCATCCACAACTTTGTCATGCACTACCAAAAGCACATCACGCACAGTGTTCTAGAATCTTCATGTGAGTTTACTCAACACACCATGAGGAATATTCAAAATAATCTTCGTGAATTCTTGAGACCAAACTAAAATTCACTTTTCTCTGTATTGGCTCTCAAACAGAATTCACAGGAATCAACTTACAGCTAAACGTTTACTGATAAGTATGATGATAATGCTGGATTCTCACACCAATGTGATCAGGTAGAGTACAGTATTCACTGTAGCCTGAAGCTAATTATCGCCTTTATGACTGGATGTGAGTTGTGCTCAAATCCATAGTGATTAGAATATAGACTTTCTTCAACAAAGTAAGTGTTGTTCCATCCCCACTGGATATATTGTTTGAACAGGTATGGGACTATTAGTTAGTAAAACTATTCATTCAGTCGGAACTGGTTTGGATTGCATCAGCAACTTCTAGCATCTTCTCCACCTGAGTTGTTTACTCCAACTCTGACACTTAAAAATATCAGCATAAGCAGTGCTCAAGGTCAGGTGTCTTTGAATGTAAAAATATATATACAATTAAGTTTAGAAATAGTGATAAGCAAATTCACTCTGCCACAAAGTTAATGTTTAAATTCCTTAACAATCAAAATAGTAACTTCGTGAATGACTTTCAATACGTCTAGCATCTTAAATGAAATATCTTGTTACAATATTGATCGTTGGCATTGAAATATTAAGACATACTGAATAGCCTCATACAGAAAGTGCTTGGCTAACAAACACATATAGAGGAATTAACAAGAAAGTCTACATCAGAATTCATTTTTACATTTTGTTTTGGATTAAAAAGATAATTATTAAAAGCAAAAAAAATATAATTGTTGTTTTGACAGGAATGGACTAGCATCCTTAGTTGTCCTATGCGAACGAGTAAATCAACCAGTCAACATCAACTTCTCACAGATGGAAGAGTCTCCAGAAAATCCGGAACTTGCCAAAGATGTCGTTCCCATGCGAATCATCAGGCACGACTTGCTTCAAGGTGAATATAATCCTATATCGTGGTTCACCATCCGTTAGAAAGAAAACAATAAGGAAAATGAACTATTTTTTAAACCAATCAAAATTTATGAAAACCTGTCATGGTTGCATATGACAACCAATTTAACTATCTGTCTGTCTGTTGTACGTAATTCACTTCGTCTATATTTCTTACTTCTTGTCTTTGTTAATACATACTGCCCTGCGCGTGAACTTATTAAAAATAAGTTTCTAGATAAATGTTAGAGATATGTTATATATGTTATGTTCATAGCAGTCATGGAGGTAATTTTGATTCATTCGGGCACTTTGATCATTTTGTCATTTTCTCAGTATTGGTCACGTTTATAATTTTGAAGACTGGTCATTTTCATCGTTGTAATAAATTTGGTTATTTTTATTTTCGTAAATTGGTTCCTTTGAACATTTTTGATCATTTTGTGTTTGTTATTTTGGTCATTTTGGTTGTTTTGGTCTTTTGGATTCTTTTGTTCATTGGTGTCATTCGGTCAATTCAATACAGGAATGGCGCTGGACGCTCCCTTACCGGACAACTGGTCAAACATGAACGACGAAATCGACGTGGTGCCTCTGTCTACTGGAAGTCGTGACTACCTTAGAGTTGCCGAGGTTTTCAGGAAAAGTTCCAATCAGCCTCAGCAGGAAATTAAAAAGGTATGATTATAGCGGATTAACAGAACCCGTACACAGAATAGTTCAATAATGTTTTAAAATGATAAAACTTAAACTAATAGAATTGCATCATTACTGCATTATGTAATGCTGTATAAATTATCTATGGTTGAAAATCTTTGAATGTCAATGCTCATCCTTAACATATACAAAATTCTTTATAATATATAAAAAAAAAGAGATACTTGCCTTTACCGAAAACAAGTTGCAATCGACATCTGGAAGCAAACGGATTAAGTTACAATCTGTGCTACCAGCTACTGCTGGATATAAGTTACAAAGTTACTTTGGATATATTTACTGAAGTACTAACAATAATGATTTTTCTTTAAAGAACAATCCAGTAAACGGGGTTCTGAAAGTAATGCAATAATGAATCCTAGAATATATCCTCGCAATTAATATTATAGACAGGACCTCTGACAGCCTTTTTTCGTTAATTTATTTTGGTAAATTCGACGGGAATGAATGATTTTACAAATATTCAGTTTTAGAAATTACAGAAACGTTTGATACCTTCACCAAGAAGAGTGGGTCTTTATCAGTTTTATACCTTAGACTTCTGAATAACGAAATTGAATGATTACTTCTTACCCACTGTCGTAAACCTGAAATGTTCTGAATTACGAGGGTTAATGAACGTTCTCACTGTATTAACCCTTAGACTTTTATTGTCGTATTAATAGAGCCCAAATTCAATTTCGGTTTATCCGTCAGGTCGGGCGTTTAACTAAAGAATTCTTGAAGCAAGCGCTAGCTTACTCCCCGTGCAATTCGGTTAGATTTTAGACATAGATTTTATATAGCAATTTTGTAGTTCACTGGCCAAGTCATTAGCCACAACAAACAGGTAAATAGACCTTGTATCATTTTTGTCGACTTCCATTTAAACAAACTGTATGATGGTAATTCTGACATAAGAAGTTATATTTTCACGGATTGCTGTTTTCGAAATAACCACGAAGTGAACAACTTTAAGTGCTGACAAGATTTATGGTATTAAGTGGTGGGAGTGGGTTTTGACTGCAAACATTAATCTTACGTTTCTCTGTAAGCAGAAAGTTATTGACAAAGAGATAGTGAATGAAATCGATGCTTAAATGACTTTTGCAATATAAATGATAGAATGAGGTTTTGTTCCAGTCATCTTTAGAAATCTTCTTGTCAAACTGTATAGTATAATGAATTCAAATGAGATTAAAACATATAAGATTTTGATATAAAATGCATGGATTTAGGTCTAAACAGATTGAAGCTAATCAGCACGAATAAAATTTTCTTAAAATTTAGTTAAATATTTTCTACTTAAAAATTAATAACGGAAATTCCTGTTTCCCACATGCACTATACAATGTGTGCGAAAGCGTTACACGAATTTTAATATATGTATTATGACTCGTGTAGATATTTTAAAAATTTTATAAAAACTTTAATTAAATCAAGAAGTTATTTGCTTAAAAATATGTAGGATTTCTTAGAGGCGAAATATTAAACGTCACTTAATTTCTAAACGATTATTATGCAATAATAATTTTAGTTTGACTACACTCATTTATATTAATTGTAAAATTATAACATTCCTAAGACATACATACATTTATTTCAGCAGCCTGCAATGTTTAGACTTCATCATTTCGATATATCAAAGCTTCTATGATGTGCTTATCAAATAATTGATTGATTGTCTCCTTACTTTGCATTCAGCTGTACATTTGAAGCTAGAAAATGACATTTTGACGAAAGAGGTTATGTTACATTTATCATTCTCACACAAACGGCATTAGAGCCGTTTTGATTTATGAGAATGACCTTCATTGTTCATCTGCGTAACAGAAACGATGATCATCATCTAATTTTGACTGTTGTGTAAATATATTTCTTGATTGTTTTCGTGGCCAGATTTCTCGCGTTCAGAACAAGACACTACACAAGCAGTACATGGCCATGAAGAATCAGATTGAGGCCAGCCTGCCACCAGGCAAGAGGTGTGAGAGAGATAACATGTGGCATGGTACCAAAGAAGGGTCTGTGGATGGCATCGTCCGTTATGGTTTTAACAGAAGTTTCAGTAATTGTGACGGTAAGATTTTACACGTCTTCATATAGGCTACTCGTACTTCAAGGACATAGTTATTTTACCTTGACATTTGTTACCTCAAGGATATAGTTATTTTACCTTGACATTTGTTAACTCAAGGACATAGCTATTTTACTTGACATTTCTTAACTCAAGGAAGCTTGGATGATTAGGATGATAATAATAATAAATTATTATTGTTGTTATAATTAAAAATATATTTCATCTTTTCTTTTGACAATTATTTTCCAGAAAAGCTTCTGATTAAACTCCTTGACATCTTAAGTACGCATTCTTATTTTCCAAGGCCAAATATATATCATTTGTTGGTAGAATATATTAACTTGAAAGATTTATCTTTGTCTCTTTTAATTAGTATCTCTGGATCTGTGTGTTTGAGTCTCCCTGTCGTATCTTTTCCGTCTGTTTTCTTTCTCTTATCACTCTAAAATTTTGTTTGTTATCTCCGTCTACTCTTTTTCCCAGTCTTTATCTCTTTCTTTTTCTCTATTGTCTGCTTCTCCATCCATCCATCCATCCATCCATCCATCCATCCATCCATCCATCCATCCATCCATCCATCCATCCATCCATCCATCCATCCATCCATCTATCCATCAATCCATCCACCCATCTATCCATCCATCCATCATCTATCTATCCATCCATCCATCCGTCCGTCCATCCATCCATCCATCATCTATCTATCCATCCATCCATCCGTCCGTCCGTCCGTCCATCCATCCATCCATTTTTGTTTTTGTTTGTATAGAAAATTATTATGGACAAGGAGTGTATTTTGCCACGGAAGCTGAGTACTCAATGCGAGAAAGCTATGCCTCAAAGAACAGTAGTGGCGAGAGACATATCTTTATGTGCAAAGTTTTAGTAGGAGAGTATATGGTAGGAAAACAAAAGATGCGTCTCACACCGGAAATCCCTGGATCGAACGGAAGGCGCTACAACAGTGTCGTTGATGACATCGAAAAGCCCTCCACATTTGTCATCTTTAGCGATGTCCAGGCCTACCCCGAGTACCTCATAGTATTCAAGTAGCTTCACATCATCTTAAGCAGTGTACAGAACTTAACTGAGTACATTTATTTATTCACAATTTCACCGATCTTCTATCTACGTGCGTATCTTTATTTTCATCGATGTTCAAATTACTTTATAAGTTTATGTTTTGATGAAAACTAATATCTGTGAATTTAACAAGAGCACGTTTTCTTCTAGTTTATTATAGATGTTGCCTTTACGCCAACACTAAGAAAATAAACATGGCTGAGGATTACAAAAAGCAAAAGTTAAAGTTTTACTATTATTACTTTTGAATAAAGAAAAATGAAATGATGTGAGTACAATTTTCACTTATTTTGTATTTTATGATTTATTTGTAATATTTTAAATCAATGATTATTCACTATCCATTTACAGCTTATTTATATCCATTTAAAATCTTTCATATTAAATAATGGTCATTAAAATGTATTTATATCCATTTTGAATCAATCATAATGAAACATTGGCCAATTATAGTTTACCTTTATCCATTTTAGGACACTAATTTTAAAATAATTGTGATTTATTGTTTACTCATTTAAATTTTAACTCACTAAGAATTAAATAGTGGCCATCTTTCACAATTTACCTTTATCCATTTTAAATCACTAGTTATGAAATAGTTGTCGCATACAGGTTATATACATCCATTAGACATTAATTATGAAATGGTGGCTATACATTTTATCTTCCTTAGTCACAATTACTATATTAACGGTGAACATGATGTTTGGAATCTTGAAACAATTTAAGAACTATTGAAATGTGATTAAATATTTATGGAATATTGCAATAAAATTATACCTTTGACACAAAAGTGCAAATAAATGTAAATAATTAATTACATATTTTCTTCTTAAATATTTTGTATTAATTCAAACCAAGAAAACTTGGTTTTGTAAACAAAATAATCCCTAAAACAAATTGAGAGAAGAATCGTCTATGTCAGGGCTGGCGATTATATAACTGGAATGTAAGGAATGTCTCAGCCGCACACTCGAACCATGCAACAATAGAGACTAATTGTCATCGGGCATGATATGCTATTGCATAACTAGGATTAAAAACCCTCACATAGCTGACCGACATCTGAATCATAGGAAATGCCAGCTGACTGTCTAATGAAGCTATTGCTAACAAGCATGAAAGATTTAACTCCTTTTGTAAGCGCGAAATTCTGAGACTTGAGTTTACTAAAATAATTAATCTTGCCAGAGAACTGACGCTATTGACATCACTGCTAATACCTTGCATTTCTGGAACTTTCTCCAACATGTCTGACTGATAGTATATATAATGCATCTGCACCCTTATGCTTTACTGATGACCAAAACCAGACCAGACCACTGACCACTCACTGGATCAGACTACGTATTTTTACTAAGCCCCAGTGTACTGATCATTCCAAAAATAAACTCAAGCCAGTGCTTTAGACCACAAACACCACCATACCAGACCACTGTTGTGAAATCAGAAGGCATCTCATTGGACATTCGATCACGATGAAAACTTTGCCTAAACGTACACATTACCTCATCAAACACCAGATCCTTTCCGACAATTATACATCTTTTCCATCTGGGTGGAATCTCCATGGCCACCTCACCAAATGGAGGACAATAACAAATGAGAAAAACGAAACCAAAAAGCCTCTCTCTCACAATCTCCTCCCATCTCCAGCCATCTCAGGCTATATGCCTGATGCTCTGGCTGCACAGAGAGAGTCCCCCACCCCAATCTTCTCTTGAGAGAAGACATCACCAACACTATATCAACCCAATTCACTGCAAGACCTGGGTGAGAGCTCTACGGGCTGCCTCAGAGAAACGAACTTCAGCACTGGACAGTCCAACCTCACTTCCACCAACAGGACTCCTGCTTGAAGAATTCAAGGTAAGCTACTGCCATCTAATCACATTCATCCTTCCACCTCCATGCATCCCTGAAAAACACTCACAAAACAAAAACACTTTCACAATCATGTTACCAAGTTGGGGCGACAAGTTCTAACTACAAATTGGTTGGGAACCAATTTATCAAAGTCTATGATGGAAGCCGCAGTGTACGTGTAATTGATGTCTGCACTTCCATAGCCTTCCAGTCTTGACAAGGGGAGAACAGCAGAGGATGCCACTGATGTAACTGGTCATTTGACTCCAGAATTATTCCAGTTATGGAATAATTGTGACTGTGTACTAAAATTTGAGACAGTGAGGACTGCACAATTCACATTTGTGGTTCAGTCATTCTGTGCATCAATAACGAACTGAGTAGCCACCTATCTGCATTGGTATTCACTACGTACCTGGCAGCTTCAGTGATGAGTCCACTGACAAACACATAACAATCAGGTGAATGCATGTCCAGCTCTCAAATCAGTGTTGTAATGTTATTCTATGATTTCTATTTTTCTACTTTTTAATATTTGTTAACCTAAACGTTTAGTGGAGATTTAATTTATTAGCACTTTGATACAAAACCTTGTGAAAAGACATTGAACAGTTTAGAATCTTATGAATGGAATGAAAATTGCTAAAAGAAGATTTAAATTGTTGATTATCAGAAGCTAATGTGTAATTTTATGATTTGCTTGTAGATAGTGTATAAATGATTTTGTTGATTTTTTAGTTATGTATAGTTAATAAAATTGTTGATTTGTTCTTTCCCACTTTGGCTAATTTTGATAAAAAGGAAGTATGCATGTTTGAAGGTGGGGGCAGCCAAACATATTTAATCTTAACAAGTCAGTCGAGCATACTTTGGGGAAAGAATCCTTTCAAACTGGTATGGGATGTGTGAGGGCGAGAGACGGAAATGCTGTAATACCTAGCTTAATATTGATTATCAGGACTGTATTTCAATCTGGACAAATAACACCTGGAATAGGAGAACAATTAGCACAATTGTTGATTCTAGGGCTTGACATAGTCTCCCTGACTGCAAAAGATGAAGACCCTGACGAGGAGTGGATTAATATATTAATATAATATAATTAATTACTATTTTACTAGGGTGGAATGTTCACCCAGCCTGTCACAATAAAAATTTATGAATATTGAAAAGAGATTAAACAGTTAAGAAAATATTAGTTTGATTTTAAAACAGTAGAAGAAATATTAAGATTAAAACAGTTTAATAGATATTTTGTAATATTAAGAGCTGTTGAAAACATTTTTGATGAAAGTGAAATATTTAATAACCATTAAATTTTTACATTATGAATTTATATTTTCTTAAATAACTTTTCATTTTATTATTGAGTCATGTGTGTGTGTGCTTGTGTGTGTGTGTGTGTGTGTGCGTGCGTGCTTGCGTGCGTGCGTGTGTGTGTGTGTGTGTGTGTGTGTGTGTAAAGTGTGGATGGAGGAAAAGATATATGACTAAATCTTCCTTTAATTATTTCCACCAACTTACTGAAGCTTGAACCCGATCTTCCACTTCACACTCATTACGGGTACAAGGATGCACAATATCAAGGCATATCACAAACCTCTAACCTATGGTTAACAACATTCAACATTAATCTTAATTCCAAGCCCCCAAATTCCCCAATAAAATAAATCACTATGTGATACCTCTGTCCACTCTTCACTCGTTATGGTTATTATTTATTAATTAACAACACACAACTAATTACAAGTGATCAAGAATCTTATTTTATAGTTATTAATAATTTTCCCAAAGACCACCATGTCTCTTACATGGCGGATTATAAGGGTGTTGGAAAATGCTACTCTTTTTACAATAATAATATAGACGTTTTACTGTCGCATATCTGCAGGTGGAACCTTCTTACTAAAGGAGTAATAAAAATCTGTCTTTTACTTATATTTAAGAGCCCCCATCCACCCACTATTACTCCTACATAAGTGCAAGAAGATTAATAAATCAACAATCAAATATACAGCATATGAACATAACACTATGTAACACAATTTTTGTTCCTGGCTTCTAAGTGTTATATTTCAATTGCTTATGTCTAAAGTACATGAAAAAATGACTTCATTAAGCACAAACTTTGCTTACACGACAACAGCATGAAGAAAACTCGTTTTTTTGTGAAAATAGAACGATTTTTTTTCATTTTCGTCATTATGATCAGGTAAAAACAAAAATTGCACAAGGAATAGACAAACACAGTCGGAAACCACTCAACAAGGTTCAGAAATGTGTAGATTTTCTAGATTTACAATTGTACTGTGAATCACTCTCTCGAAGTAGCCCCCAAATGTAGTCCCCCATCATGTTTTCGTTATACTGTCCTTGGTAACGACATTCAAAGTTCAATATATCTTGATGAAAGCGCTCGCCTTGCTCTTCCGAGTAAGCGCCCATGTTCTCCTTGAATTTGTCGAGATGCGAATCAAGGATATGGACTTTCAGAGACATTCTGCATCCCATTGTGGCATAATTCTTTATGAGAGTCGGCACCAACTCCACATAGTTTTCAGCTTTGTGATTACCTAGGAAGCCCTGAACAACTGCAACGAAACTGCTCCAAGCCGCTCTCTCCATCCTGTTCAACAGCTTTGCGAAATCCTCACATTCTATGATCTTCTTGATCTGTGGTCCGACGAATATACCAGCCCTGACCTTAGCCTCGGACAGCTTCGGAAAAAGATCTTGGAGGTATTGAAATGCTGCTGACTCCTTGTCAAGAGCAGTGACAAATTGCTTAATGAGGCCTAACTTGATGTGCAGCTGTGGCATAAGCACTTTATGAGGTTCTATCAGCGGCACCCACTTCACATTGCTCTTCCCAACAGAAAACTCGGTCCGTTGTGGCCAGTCCTTTGTGCAATAATGCGCCTTAGTGTCACGGCTGTCCCAGAGACAGAGGAAACAAGGAAATTTCGTGAAACCTCCTTGAAGACCCATGAGGAATGATACAATTTTGAAGTCACCGATGACCTCCCGTCCATAGTCGTCATACTTTAATGCACTCAGCAACATTTTGACACTGGTGTAGTCCTCTTTGAGATGCACAGAGTGGGCCATCGGGAGAGACGGGTAGTTGTTTACATTGTGAACAACACGGTTTTGAGGCTCCGGGATGAACTGTCTATGAATAGGCACCATTCAATAGGATTACATGCGATACCTATAGCCTGGAATAGACCGGCAACATCATTGCAGAAGCACAGCCCATCATGCTGACTGAAGAAGTTGGAGAATCTTTGATGCCGCTTCCTCTGATCCGTGACTTGTACGCTATCATCAACCAAGTTCCACTGTTTGAGCCTGGATATCAGAAGCTCAGCATTCGATTTCATAAGCCCGAGGTCCCTAATTAAATCGTTCACGTCTTTCTGGTTAGGGAAGTACGTCTTTCTATCCCCAACTTCATCTGCGGAATCGTACTCCATATCTCCAGTATCTGCCTCGCTATTTGACTTGCTGCTGTCTCCTGAAGATGGCCGATGCCGCCTAGGAGGAGTTGGAACAGGCAGATCGGGGCTGTGTGGTACTGGGGCGATGGAAGAAGGTATGTCCGGATAAACGATCTGAGGGGCATTTTTGCCAGTGCGACGATTTTTTGGGTTTACCATGCAGAAGTAGCAGCTGCTTGAGTGGTCCGTCGGCTCTCGCCAAATTCGCGGGATAGCAAACTTCATGGCTCGCTTCTCTCCTCTGTACCAACCTGTAACATAGCACATAATAATACATAAGAATTATAATAATTTGAGGGCAGGAAATTTCAAAATATGGAATGATTTCAAGATGGAACGTATTTGCCTACAGTACACGACTTATGACAAAACTTTGTAAATTACAACTCTTTGAAATGAACTCGATCTAAAGCATTGAAATTTTATGAAAATAAATTAAAACACATCTAAGCGAGAAGCAACTGTTCAGTTTACCTTCAAGTGTTTTCTTGCAATATTCGCATGTGAAATGCGGTGCCCAAGATTTGTCTTGGTCCCCGACCTGCATGCCAAAGTATGCCTTGTAGGCCTCGCACATTATACGACTTGCTTCCACGGAATACTTTTTCGCTCTTGTCTTTATGAATTATCTGCACACGTAGCAGAATGAATCAGCTGGATGCAAACAATCTCTTGATGCCATATCAAATAAATAACTTCTCTTCAACTACGAATAGTTATCCTTTCAGTCTGCAATAACACGAATTGGAATCTTGGTTCGAGACACCTGTGCTTTTATACTTGTACAGCTACTTTTGGAACGTTCAAGAACTTTCTAGAAAGTTCTGAGAGTTTCTCGAAAGTTCTGGAAGTTTCTTGAACGTTCTAGAGTGTTCAGGAGAATTGTAGAAACATGTGGACAACTCTAGCAGTTCAGGGAGGAAGCTCGGCATTGAAAGCAAATCGAGAATTTTCTCGAACACACGCGATTTTCCAAATTTCATTGTCACGGTCACAGAAGCAAAGTTTTTCTGGAATAACAGCGATTTCCTTTCTGTTCTAGACCTAACGGATTAGGAAAACACACTTTCAACCCAGGAACAGAACAGAAGTGAAAATTAGTTACATTATAATCAAAAGAACATTGACATTTACATCACTACACAATAATGTCTGATTAAACGTGAGAAACTCATTCTGTTTATCCTAGCATAGACTTCAGAAGTCAAATTAACATATATAATTTTCATAGATATGGTTTCATTATAGAAATGAAAGTAGAGTTTCAGAGAGATAATTATAGTCAATATACATAACCTTTTCAATGATGGCAGTTGTCTCTAGCATGTGTTCACAATCAAACGGTTTGCAACAAGTCATTTTCTTTCTTAGATGATGATTCAATTCCCTCTTCTAGGCACCTTACACAACTGTTCCAGAATACTCGATATGCTCACAAAGCACACCATGGAGAATCATCAAGAACTTCTTATGCATTATCAAAGCACATCACGAGGAGTGTTCCAGAATCTTCATGTGCGCTACTCAAGCAAACGACAAGGAATGCTCACAAAATCTTCATGAATTCTTGAGGACAAACTCAAACTTCAATTTCTGTTGTATTGGCTCTCGAATGGAATTCACAGGAATTAACTTTCAGCAACACATGTACTGATAAGTTCGACAACAGCATTGGATACACACTAACGTGATCTGGTAGAGTACAGTAGTCACAGTAGTCTGAAGCAGATCAAAAACATCAAAACAAAATAAAAGGCGCACTCCTTATTGCAAAAGTCAAATTAAAGGCAGCATTAAGTTTCAGGCATACTTCGACTCTAAACTATTTTCTCTCGTACACACATTCTCTAAAGGAATGCCTAGTTCCAGCTCTAAACAAACGCCTAGTTCCAGCTCTAAAGGAATGCCTAGTTCTAGCTCTTAACGAAAGCCTAGTTCCAGCTCTAAACGAAAGCCTAGTTCCAGGTCTAAACGAAAGTCTAGTTCCAGAACTAAACGAGTGCCTAGTTCCAGCTCTAAACGAAAGCCTAGTTCCAGGTCTAAACGAAAGTTTAGTTCCAGAACCAAACGAATGCCTAGTTCCAGCTCTAAACGAATGTCTAGTTCTAGATCTAAATAAATATATAGGTCCAGCTCTAAACAAATGTCTAGGTTCTACTCTACATACCCGTCATATCACACCACGAGTACAATCTTGTTAGAGGCCTGCAGTCTCATCAAGCACACTCACACTTTCAGAAAGCAGTCAGATGTTGAACGTTCTGTTGCATAGTTATCGCCCAGGAATTAGGTGACTTTCGACCATGTCCATGAGCGTTCAAAAGATCAGAGTTTTGACCTGCAAGGATTGCTCTGACTCTTTGTATTTTTTGTCTAGCAGAGCGTTTGTATAGACCTTTCATTGTTTCTTTTGTACGTTCATGTATTTGTTATACTATTTACAAATTAATTTTGTTTATGAATTACTTTTGTAAACAAAAGTATTTGTTATGCTATTATAAATTCATTTTATTTACATTCTTGTCTGCAAATAAAAGTTGTATTTTATAGATTATCTTTTGCATGTGTATTTTGTTCAAGTTTTTAGACAGCACTATATTATATACAAAAAGCTTACATGATATTATACTTAAATATTATATACGAGTGAAATCATAAAAAGGAAAGCATGTGTTTATTTTATTTCTTTGAGATTAAATTTTCGAAATAATGTTTTTCAAATCTGAAGGAAGTATTGATACCGAATGGAACATCATGGATTACAAGAGAACGCAGCTCTTGGTCAACATCAGAGTTACTTACTGACCCATTAACACGATGACGTGTCCGTACATTAATGTTCTTCTGTAGTATCAATCAGTAGTTTTCAGGGACTGATATATTTCACATTTCTGTCTTCTTCATGTTATACTCAATAAGACAGCTACACTATTTGCATGATTTTGGGGAAATCGACTTTCATGGATACTAACCATTTTAAATAAGCAATGTCAACCAATTCTATGAAAAATCCAGTAAACAACTGATTGAATAATATAAGCCAGGGATATAAAACATAGCTTAAGTGACAATCCTCAGTATCAAACTGGGGCTATGACTTCCTGCATTTATAATTTCATGATGCAGTCTCAGTCCTCAGCAAGTCACAACATTGTAGATAATGACGAATTGGGATTAACTGTACAGTCGTAATTAGGTCCCAGTCCTCAACATGATACAATTGGTCAAAGCCAGACGTTATAAAATCGTAGGTAATGATGAACTGATATGAAGTGTCACCTTCAAGATTAGTTACACTACACGAAGTCTCAACTTTTGAAAGAATGTTCTAGGACTTTCAATTATAATATCGAAATTAATGATGAAATTTTAAGTTCTACGTCCACAATGATTTCCATTATGTACCCGGACCAGATATCTAACCATTTTAGTTCAAAATCAATCCAGAACAATCGGTAATGTAAATTTGGAGCAGTTCTACTTTCAGAACAAAATTCACCACCTTGCGATATATTGATAACGTCTTTCCAGCATTTAAGGTAATAAAAAAGAGACGTTGATTAACTTCTTGTACAGGTTAATGTTTGATGTTTGTTAATTGTAATGGTTGAGGTGTGTAAGGGTTAATAGTTGAGGTTTGTAAAGGTTAACATTTGAGGTTATTAAAGGTTAAGGTCTACAAAAATAAAATTAACTATAACACTAAGTTTCTAAATCATCTCTATACTCCTTTCTCTTCTCATACATTATCAAACTTACAAATCCTGCAATAATATTCATTGGCCCGATACACAGTGTCATAAGAATATAGCATAATCAAAATTCACAAGTAATATATAATATGATCAAATTTACGAACGTTATTTACACTAGGCGCAATGTCACACCTTTAAGCAAACAATATACCAAATATCTTGAATTACAAATAATATTCAATTGCGTAAAGTATCTCTATATTAAATTAGAGAATTATAAATCAATAGCAAGAAATGAATAAAATATTTTCAAGTCCATTCTCTCAGTCAGTAAACTCACCATAAACCAACAGTCGCCTTTTATGACCGGACAGTGGTATGACAAAATTTCAAAGTGACTAGAGCAACTGATTCTTCCAACAGATAGCTTTTGGTTCATCTCCTTTGGCTGGAATTGCTGTGAGAAGGTCTTAAACCATTAGTCAGCAGAAACTACTCATCCTTCTAGAACTGGTTTAGCTTACATCAGCAGCACAACAGTATAGACATCGCCTAAGGCTATTGTTTAGCTCTGACACTGCAAAAATGTCGTGTATGCAGTGTTCAAGGTTGGGTCTCGTTAACATTAACAAAATAACATAATAATTAAATCTACAAAATAGAGACAGACAACTTTGATCTGTCACAATATGCTAGTGTCTCTTGTTTATCTTTGTTTTGCACTTAGCAGTGTTCTTGTTTATTCTTTATTACCGTAAACTGTCATGTTTATTTACACTTAATAGTGCTCTTGTTTATTCTTATTACCCTAAATTCTCGTGTTTATTTGCACTTAACAGTGTTCTTGTTTATTCTTTATTACCCTAAATTCTCGTGTTTATTTGCACTTAGTGTTCTTGTTTATTCTTTATTACCATAAACTCTCGTGTTTATTTGCACTTAACAGTGCTCTTATTTATTCTTTATTACACCAAACTGTCATGTTTGTTCACAAACGGTATATTAGCTTATTTGTACGTACGCAATCAAAATTATGGGCAATTTTTGCCCCCTTTCCGCCTTTGTTCTAAGGTTTAATGCTTTCCTAACATCCTCCCGTACAGTTTTCTTATTTCGTCTTTTTCCATTATTGCAATGCGTAGTTGTACCCCCCACCTCCCCAAGCACACACATGGATACAAGTCGTTTCAACTCAAATCACCCGTGCCTGAGTTATCTTCTCATAGCGGAGTGTCGAGAATCGAGTTAGATACCATCAAGATACGAGATGCAAAAAACTAATTTTATAATCGCCTCATTCAAAATCGCAATCTTAGGGTTGCGTTCATATGTCAAGAGCACGTCGTACAGCTCATTTATTAAATCTGTTTTGTAGTCTTTTTCTTCTAAATGTCAGTAATAGTTTTAGACTTGTAGTCTTTTATCTCTAAAGGTCAGCAATAGTTTTAGACTTGTAGTCTTTCCCCTCTAAAGGTCAGCAATAGTTTTAGACTTGTAGTCTTTCCCCTCTAAAGGTCAGTAATAGTTTTAGACTTGTAGTCTTTTATCTCTAAAGGTCAGCAATAGTTTTAGACTTGTAGTCTTTTATCTCTAAAGGTCAGCAATAGTTTTAGACTTGTAGTCTTTCCCCTCTAAAGGTCAGTAATAGTTTTAGACTTGTAGTCTTTTATCTCTAAAGGTCAGTAATAGTTTTAGACTTGTAGTCTTTTATCTCTAAAGGTCAGTAATAGTTTTAGACTTGTAGTCTTTTATCTCTAAAGGTCAGCAATAGTTTTAGACTTAAAACTGTAGTCTTTTACCTCTAAAGATCAGCAATAGTTTTAGACTTAAAACTGTAGTCTTTTCCCTCTAAAGGTCAGCAATAGTTTTAGACTTAAAACTGTAGTCTTTTCCCTCTAAAGCTCAGTAATAGTTTAAGATTTGTTGTCTTTTCCCTCTAAAGGTCAGTAATAGTTTTAGACTTGTAGTCTTTTCCCTCTAAAAGTCAGTAATAGTTTTAGACTTGTAGTCTTTTATCTCTAAAGGTCAGCAATAGTTTTAGACTTATAATTTTAACTTGTCTTGAAAGTGTGAATGATCTATTTAATAATTTTTTTCTTTACTAGACAGACCAAAAATCTGTTTAGCATATTAGATATAAATGTGGATGAAGTAATGAAGGTTGAACGAACCCGTTGGTCTATTTTTGTTTCTCCCAATTAATAAGTACTCTTTCGGCGTGTTGACAGTAAGTTATTGTACACATCACGATAACAGAAGCAATTCTGTATTGTTCGTTGGTATATGCCTTGAGGCAATTCTGTATTGCTCGTTGGTATATGCCTTGAGGCAATTCTGTATTGCTCGTTGGTATATGCCTTGAGGCAATTTTAGAGTGTAATACCGATGCTGAGCAAGTTGGATTCAAACGACATGGAAGAATAGTATCTCCAAAGAGCTGCCATCAGTCAGTCTGCATCCATCAAAATAAGGAAAGGTAGGCCGTACAGCATTTCGTACTTTCTTATTCAGTGTATCCATGTCATGCGTACACGCGGAGTAGTGAGGGGAGTAACGGTGTGTGTGTGTGTGTGTGTGTGTGTGTGTGTGTGTGTGTCTGTGTGTATGTGTGTGTGTGTGTGTGTCTGTGTGTGTGAGTAGAAAGGTGAAACACGTGTGTGTACACAAACATAAAATAAACAAGCCGTAGATAGATACTACTTCTGTACTACAGGATTGTATACCGTCTACCTAATTACGTGTTGCCCGTGCAGCCTGCTTGAAATAGTCGAGACTTAAAGATGCTTTGTACACTCTTTCACACGGCTGGGATTTGATCTTGTGTCATATTTCTTGCGATGGTAGTGGTGGGGAGGAAGAAGAAAGGGGATAAGGTCCAGTATCAGAACCTACGTACAAACATAGATTAATTAAGCCAACCACCTGCATACTGTTCCAGATAATTTATCAAGTGTTTGACCCTATATCAGAGAGATGGTAAAAATACTTTTATAAGCTATCTTGTAATATGAAAATATCTACTAGTTATTGCAAACTGCGATAAATAAAAGTAATGACTCAGCAGAAAATGAAAAGCAGATCATCAATAATAAAAAAAAAAATAATATAATCAGCGTTTTAATATTAATTTTCGCGTGGCTACCGCTGATTATATTATTTTTTGCATAATCTCCAATCTTTTACTAGTCAGCGAAGAGGGCTTCACATTAACGTCTAACCACAACTTAATATTTAGGTAATGTAAAATATTTTAAAATGCATTTATATTTTAAAAATAGCTCAAATATCCGTAAAAAACTTCAGGTATGGAATTAGTTTCATTCAGGTAATACTTTCAAACATAAAATAAGCATCAGTTCACTTTCTGTGTAGAAATTGTAAACGCAACTTTTCACACTTACTATTTAAATATAAAAGCACCTTAATCTCAGTGTAAAATCTATACATTTTTCATTTCATCTTCTGGGTTCAAACACTGCATGTCGGATTGCTATTGCAACAGTTCAGTATCACCGCCCCCAGTATTCCAGAGAAACTGTAGAAACTTTAAAGTCGTCATTTTGCATTCATTGCAGAAACATTAAAGTCGTCATTTTGCATTCATTGCAGAAACATTAAAGTCGTCATTTTGCATTCATTGCAGAAACATTAAAGTCGTCATTTTGCATTCATTGCAGAAACATTAAAGTCGTCATTATGCATTCATTGCAGAAACATTAAAGTCGTCATTTTGCACTCACTGTAGAAACATTAAAGTCGTCATTTTGCACTCACTGTAGAAACATTAAAGTCGTCATTTTGCACTCACTGTAGAAACATTAAAGTCGTCATTTTGCATTCATTGCAGAAACATTAGTCACCCGTTTCACTTGAAAGTTTCGAATGTCAGATAAGCTACTATTTAATAGTTCAGAAAGTCTTCGAGAAGAAGCAGAAAGAATCTACATAAACAAATTATGCAGAAATCATTCTTTTCTAGCTGATAGGTTTGTGCTAGTCCAACATGAACTAAAAATAGAAGACTGGAAGTAGGATTTGAAGTTTTAAGAGAGATTTGACACTGAAAAGAAATGCTATGCATGGCAGGAGTGAAATGCAACGATAAAACAGTAAAAACGTTACTCATAAGGAAAAAAAGTACTCTTAAAGAATGTTAAGATACAGCAACAGCCCTCGTCATGTTCATTAATTTAGTCCTGATAAGCATGGACTTCTTAATGTCTCATGGAGCAGTCACGTTAGATTTAGTAACGCGCTAAAATATTCCTAAACATAAACGCGAGAGAGACTAGACCTATATTAGATATGAGTCATTACTCCAAAAACTACTGACACAAGCTTAATTTCAATGATAAACTCGCGCTAGAAGATGTTAAGACATTACTTGACAAGACTCGTGGTAAAAAATAAAATAAGTAATGTTAGTAAAACATCCAGAGTACGTCAAATGCTGTAGCAAAATTTACCTAGCCTCACCCTTTTCCGAAGTACACTTAAATTACCTGACTTAAAAAAGATGACAACAGCTCGTCACGACACTGATAATACAATTAGCGGAAGGATTTTATACCTTGCCTGACACTACAGTTTGGTAAAATAGAGTAAAAGACGTGACTTAGGCCCGGCAAAACTCAGGTAAGTCTCATGGTAACATGAGTTTGTACTATAATTAGTCATAGAAAAGTGTTTGCAGTACATTATTTACATTATACATAACAAATGTATCTTCAGAACGAAAAAGTAAAAATAGTAAACCTAAAGCAAGTGTCTCTAGTAAACCTTTTGCATTATTCCTAAAATTGGCATCTGTAGCCATCCCTTGCCATCGAACCTACAACAGTGTCTGTAGGACACCGTTGCAAGATTGGAATGTGATACAAATCATACACCAGTGAGGTGATAAAATGTACGTATGTACTTCCTTGATTTCAGTGTCTTTATCTCCATTGTGTTGTATAAATTATCAATGTCTGTACGAATATCAGTGCAGGTGAAGGTAAAGTGCTTTTTAAAAAAAAATAAAATAGTGTCGTGTTTACTCAGAATTGGAGTTAATAAATAAAACACACGTTTATTTATCTAATCGTAAGACTAAAAAGACATAAAGACATGTGGAGGGAGCTAGGGAAGAGGGAGAGAGGGCGTGAACTGAGAGAGGAAAGAGGTTAGAAGGGAGGAGATATATTTATTTATCTAATTGTAATAAGTCAGGAAAACAACTGTGGAGAGTGAGAGAGAGAGAGAGAGAGAGAGAGAGAGAGAGAGAGAGAGAGAGAGAGAGAGAGAGAGAGAGAGAGAGAAAGAGAGAGGGGGGGAAGTGAGGGCGTGAGCTGAGAGAGGAAAGGGGAGAGAGAGACAGACAGAGAACGTGTGAAGGAGTAAGCTTAGAGAGGAAAGACATTAGAGGTAAAGAGAGTGAAAAAGGAGGGAGAAAATCTGGAAGGAAAAGATGTCACACGTGTATATTATAAATGAGATTTTCATTATATATTCCAATCACTCATCCTGCCACTACTGCCTATTTGTATAAGGTACAAATAGAAATCTAACGAGTTACTTAAATTGTAAATAAAACAAAGTAATGTATGAAGTTACAAGGCAGAAAAGTTCATATTGTTCATGGTAATATCTTATAATGATAAAATCTTTATTGATCTCTTGTGGTGTAAAACGTAAGCCTAGTTTAAATTTTATTGTTTAGTTACGTTTATTGCTTCGTTAAATTAAAAACAAGATTAGGTAATTAAAAGAAGAGAAAGAAATCAAACTATAATCAATCCTGAAATTTTCTGTACAGATCAATTTCTGTAAATGTGAAAACGTTTAAGTTTTTAAAATATTACTGTGACACCGAAACAAGCGTTGTGTGACTATTGAAAATGTATTTTGTGTTTATTTTTCCATTATTTTTTTTGCGTGCTAGACAATGGCATCGGGCTCTGATCAGCAGCATTCGTTCGTCATCGTCCCTGTGGAAGGTGGTGGTGAACACGGCCGTGAGAGTGACGGATCTGTCGAGAGCAATCTTTTACCTCCCCAGAGTGCAGCATTCCCCTCCCTAGACACTTCACACCATACTCAAAACGTACTTGTAGACTCTACTTTTCACAACCAAGCATCATGTGTGTCTTTGCCTGATACGTCAATGCCCGGTACGTCTTTGCCTGGTACATCATTGCATGGTACGTCTTTGCCTCACGAGGAAACTATGTCAGTGCCACCCTCTATACCTCAGTCTGGTCATGCGCATCCTATGCATGCACAGACACCACGGACGGAAATGAAATGGGACGAACACGGAGCTTCTCCTCTTGGGTTTCAACCAGACATGCACCTAAACCAACATCCGGTCTGGTCGAACTTCCAGCCATCCAGTAAACCACAGCAGACTTCCGCTTATCATCCAGACTTTACACAAAGCGTAAATCCACAATTTCCGACGCAATTTCCCAGTCCTAGAGAACCAATGCAAGGGCAGTATCGAGCAAGAGGTCAAGCTTTACCTCATTTTCAAGGACGTCATCCTCAACAATGGCAATACCATTACCCGCAGCTCAGACCTGGGACTCCACCATCCTTTGCGAGTCCCACACATTCTGGAGGTACTAGACTTCTTTCAACTCCAGATCTGTCTCAGATTTCGCCACGGTTACCTACAAAACCTGGAAACGTGATTCCAACCAGCAGCCTGCCAAGACAACCCAGCAGATCAGGTTAGTACACGTCAGCTCACCCCCATCTCGGTGTCCCTGCAGTGCATGTAACATTTACACATTAAACGTGAATTTAATTTTAAAATAAAAATAAATAATGAAAATTACAATTGTTGCATGTTTGATTTGAAATTATTTGTATTATTTTCTAGAGGACACTTAATTTTAGATCTTTATGCATAATTATTTAACAGTAGTTTTGTTTTTACTTTGATTTGTGGCACTGTCTTGATTTCAATTAGTGAGATTTGTATAATTATTTCTTACCGCCAAAATACATCTCTTAGATTTAAATTCTGATATTTTGTTCTTTCAAATATTCTTTTTCTTCTCTTCAGTTCGAAATTTTATGTTAATTATTTATTTATAAATTGATTTTTGATTGAATTTTGTTTACATTATTGGAAGTGTGTCCATTTAAATTTTTAAATTATACTTTTCATTAAATCACCTTAAATATTTTTAACTAACAATTTATAAAGACATAGGTGCGTTTGAATTATATTGCAATGTTTTGTGCACACAAAAGAATGGGTTACTCATACATAAAAAAGTACTGTGTTTTGTTTGTATTTTCCATACATATCTCTATTTGCAGGTTTGTGAAAATAGAAATTATGTATAATATATATAGAATGCGTAGTCACTAAATTTCTCACAAGATCCCACTTCTGGAAAAAAATGAGATATTAGACTTGGGAAAGATACTAGAAAACATAAGTAGCATTTTAAGTACAAGGACGCAAGCAGTTGTAAAGATCTTAAATGTATGGCATGGAACATTAATCTTCAATCATACATTTCCATAAAGATCTATCTAAATGCTTTTTTTTTTGTTGAATATTTTTTCAAACTTTAACGTCAAAATTTAGACCCACAACCTTGTGTCCCATCAGACATAAAAACACGTACCTTACGGGTCGACGGTGTCGATGAGAAAACAGAAATCAAACTTCTGAAGATTTACTTCCAGAACCAACAAAAGTCTGGTGGGGGTGTTGTAACAAATGTGGAGGATCACCGGAGTCAGGGTTACGTGCTCTTGACTTTCGAAGACCCAGCAATTGAATCTGTATTAAAATCTTTCATAATTAAAACGCTAGTGGAATTGTAATGTATCGAATTGCATGCGTAATTTAAATATTATTCCAATTCCATTTGTCTTTGATAGTACTGAAACATGAGTGACACAGATTTAAAATACACAAAACTAACAAACATAAAATCAAACAAACAAACAAAAAACCCCAAAATGAAATAAGGACAACAAACCAAAAGAAACAGCAAATAAAGAAAAACATAAATAAACAAACAAACAAATTTACAAACAAAAAATATACAAATAGAAAAGTAAGCAAATAAACTGAGATAAACAAAATACACTGATATTGCAGCAAACTGACAAACAAACAAATAAAAATACACAGAACCAAATGTGTAAGTAAATTTATCGTTTCCTCACAAAACATATCTAGTCTCGTGTTTCATCAGTATTTTTATATGCATAAATAATGATTTCACTAATGAAGAATTATGTCATATTTATATCTATGTATCGTTACTGCTTTACTGTAATTTGTTTAATTAGAAAATGTCAACCAGTCAGAATAATAAAGAAATAATAAACGCAATATATACTCAAAGAAACGAATGTAACGAGTTTAAAGAACAAGAGTGTCTCTTAAATTATGAGAATATTATTATCATCTCTCCACCTCATGATAATTGCACACCTCTCAATTTGACATTAGATGAAGGGGCAAACTTTGTACCCCTTTTGACGCTTACCTCCGTGTTACAGGTAGACACAATAGACAATACTGATCTGGCATTTCCAAATAACTAGCAACTGGACACCCACGTTCAAAATTCGACGTCTGACTTATTATTAATTATATGATTCCCCTAAGCATATCACTCAAGAGAATGTGGGTGTTTAACGAAGAAAGAGTATATTTTATAAACAATATAAATTATATACACACTACATAATACGAATCAAATGCAAATTAGGACATACATGACACCTACACACAGGAACAATACTTACATACATATTCAAATCAACATAGTTCAAAGTCTAATAGTTTCCTCGATAATTATCTATAGCTGGTTGCTTTCACAGCTTAAACTATCTACAATTGTTCACATAGGGTATATCCAGTCTTCACGTAGAGCACTCCTGGAATGTCCTATATCGTTCAGTATACATAAGGCTACCGCAGTGTTACAGCAGTCAAATGACATATAGGTGATATAGGTGAACATAAAAATAATTGACATCACGAGAAGATAGAAGTGTGTGTGTGTGTGTGTGTGTGTGTGTGTGTGTGTGTGTGTGTGTGTGTGTGTGTGTGTTTGTGTTTGTGTTTGTGTGTGTGTGTGTGTGTGTGTGTGTGTGTGTGTGTGTGTGTGTGTGTGTGTGTGTGTGTGTGTTTCAATAGTAGTTGAACGGAACTTTGACTATTGGATTCACAAAAAACAACACAGGTATTATTTAATTATGTTACTCCAGGCTATTGTCTAGTTATGGGTTTGTTTATGCTTTTTACTACATATTATTCTTAACGTGCAATGCACGAGGTCTACTTTTAAACTATCATTACATACATATTAACAACATAAATACACTACAATTTAATCAGTGACAAGTAAAATAAGGGGTAAAAATATTTGTTACAGTGAGAATAACATATATATATTGAAAGAATCCAAGTGTCACGCTCGTTAACAAAAAGTCACACTCTATTTAAGGTGTATCAGTTAAACTATAGCTAAATAATTAATATGCATAATTTAAAATAAACATTATTTTATGGATAATTTTATTTGACTTAATGTGAATGATCCAATTGGCCGAATTAAATGTTTGTGAAGAGTTAAGAGTAGAAACTAATCTATCATGACTGGTAGTAAGTAGTTCAGAGAGAGAGAGAGAGAGAAATAGACAGAGAGACAGAAAGACAAAGAAACGGAGAGAGAGAGAGTGAGAGAGAGAGAGAGAAAGAGGAGAGAGAGAGAGAGAGATTAAAACTGATTCTAAACAAAGACTGAACTCTGCCAGCGGTTAATATTACTTTCTGAAAACGTCAAACTAATAATATGTAGAATTATAACTAAATAAGCGTTAGATTAATAATATATAGATTTGCCCTATAAATAACTAACCGCATCTGATGATATATCACCACGCTAATGGTACTGTGAATGTCTCTGCGCGTACCACACACCTAGCAAGAAGAAATCTTCCAATAATTACAATTAGACAAACGGAAGCGTACTACACACCTAGCAAGAATAAATCTCCCAATGTCAATAACTGTGATCAGACAAACGGAAGCGTACCGCACACCTAGCAAGAATAAATCTAATGTCATTAACTATGATCAGACAAACGCAAGCGTACCATTCAAAATACACCTACTCACCTTTCAAGACTGCACAAAGCACCTGTGAGACTGTCTGCCATAATTCCTTCTGTCAATTACAATTAAAAATAATCTACAATATTTTTCAATTATAGTGATATTTTCCAATTTTAAATCATGAAACAAATTATTGACGTGATAGTATTGTAATATTATTTATTGTTTTGTTCCAGTGGCTGACATTGTCATTAAAAGACCACACACCTTTGCCAGAAAAGAATTGACGGTGAGTATACACAATGAAAAGCCCATTGACACGACGTTAGTGTCACAAACCGAGCAGTTCAATGAAGAGTCACGAACAGTAGAGGTTCGCGGCAGTGACATTGTCACAGACAAAGAAATGATGGAACTTTATTTCGAGGCTGAAGAGTCGGGTGGCCGGGACATTCAGAAAATTGAAGTTGACGAGTTATTGCAGGTGACTTACATCACGTTTGCGGACGCAAGTGGTGAGATGTCGTTTTGAATATGAGTTTATTTCAGATACGTTAGGAGATGAAAAATGTAAATTTTTCAATCTAAACGACAAGTGAAGGAGAATGAGTAGGGAAATGACGTCATGCATTTCAGGAATGAAGCGTGCTTTTAACAGTTTAATTTAGTCTTTGAGAGTTAAAACACATCACCCGTAATTAATGTCTAATAGTTTTACCTGTCTAGGCTATCCATTTCCCCTACATTATACAAAGACAGATGGTGACAAAAAGGAAAGAAGGCTGAAAGAAAAGAGAATAAATATATAAAGAAATAAGAGATATGATAGTATTCATTAGATATTTTCAACCATGCATAATTGTGATATGTCGTGCATGTTGTTTGTACAGTAAATTGTCATGTGTTTGAACAGTAAATTGTCATGTGTTTGAACAATAAATTGTCATGTGTTTGAACAGTAAATTGTCATGTGTTTGAACAGTAAATTGAAATGTGTTTGAACAGTAAATTGTCATATGTTTGTACAGTAAATTGTCATGCTATTTGTACAGTAAATTATCATGTGTTTGAACAATAAATTGTCATGCTATTTGTACAGTAAGTTGTCATTGTGCTTGTACAATAAATTATCATTGAATTTGTACACTAAATTGTCATGCTGTTTTTCCCATATAACTAGTTGCGAGAGAAGTTCTGAAAAGAAAGCACACCTTTGATGGCGCCACTCTGAAGGTCACTCCTTGTCGACCTCCCACAACCATCAGGGTGTCGGGTATCAAGCAACACGTGACAGAAAATCAACTAAAGAAATATTTTGAAAGCAAAACATTTGGAGAAGCAAAAGTGGAAGCAGT
The DNA here is from genome assembly GCA_028829895.1 of Sinotaia quadrata. Lineage (NCBI taxonomy): Eukaryota > Metazoa > Mollusca > Gastropoda > Architaenioglossa > Viviparidae > Sinotaia > Sinotaia quadrata. The sequence continues at coordinate 36,764,959 of CM054180.1, forward strand.
CATACCAACAGAAAAAAACGGAGAGGCTTTCGTCACTTTCACTGAATCATCAGGTGCATGTTATTAAGTTCTGTTTGATGAAGTTGTACCTGTTAATCACCCCCCTCCGCAACATTTCTGGTAACTGTTACAAAATGCTCTCCATGACACGAACCAACTATTCTCCATAACACTTCTATCTCCTAACCACTTGTTCTCCATAAGACCTCTAACCCAAATATTCTCCATAACAGTCTTATATTTTAACAAATTTTACGACTATCATTCTTGTTAATATCTTCAAAGTGTAGTTAAAATCTATTTATTATCGCTTTGCAATCTCTTGCTAGCCATACCAAAAGTACTGAAACATCAGCATCATCGACTGGGAGGTAACACAATATCAGTTAATGCTGTCAGGATTGCACCCAGACCACCACCTGGTCCCAATGTGACGCCAACATCAGACGGCACAAAATCTCGAATTGTGGAGGTCAAAGGTCTGCAGAAAGACACTTCTCAGATTGCTTTAAAACTGTATTTTGAAAATAAAGGAAAATCAGGTGGAGGGAAGGTGAAGGACATGGAATGTGACCTTGATGCTGGAAGGGCTTTAATTACATTTCAGGATGATGACGGTAATTATGAAGAAATTCCGATTTTTAAAATGGTGTTCGGAAAAAAATATGACAAGGGTTACTTAATAATTAAATATTAAAAAATGATATGGATATTTACATAATTATTGTTATTATAAAATTATCATATATTATGAACGTTTTAGTGAAACAATGTATTGTTCTTTAAAACAAAATAGTCCACATGAACAAGTGCCACTGTTTATAAGTCTGTACAAGGTAAATGTCATTTCTCAGTATAGTGACCAGCACCGTGATGTGAAATGAGAAAAAGCTTGAAGTAGACCCACAGCACCAGTCTGTAGCAGAGTGTAGCTTTCTTATAGTTATCTGGTCACTGAAAACGGTAATGTCATAAAACAAAGTATGGTATATATGGAACAATGCCATTAATACAGTGTAACGTGTTGCAACATGTAGTGGATATGCAGTAGATATTTAAGCACACCGATGATGAACCGAAGTCACGTGACAGGTTCTGTAGGGTTGGAGACAGTAGCACAATATCGTAGTATGCATCTTGTGCCTGGAAAACTAGAGAGATGGTATTTTTTATCTCTCTTAAGAAAAATGTCATTCTTTAATTAACAGTGCCGCATTATTCACAAGGCTGACTAGGCTGAAGCCTAGGGCCCCGCCAAGAGCAGGGACCCACCAAAATAAACTGTACGAAAGGTGAACGTGAAATTTATGAGGGGGGGGGCATTGGGGGATATCGAGGGGCCCAAAGAAGCTCGAAGCCTAGGGACCATGCCATGGGTTAATACGGCACCGCAATGAACTCGTATTTCATAAATATAGTTCCACCAGTCATGACGGCCCAAGCAGTGCTGTCTGAACACACAGTCATGACGGCCCGAGCAGTGCTGTCTGAAGACACAGTCATGACGGCCCGAGCAGTGCTGTCTGAAGACACAGTCATGGCGGCCCGAGCAGTGCTGCCTGAAGACAGTCATGACGGCCCAAACACATTCTATTTCATTGTTCATCTGAAAAAAGACTAAAGCTATACAGAATGGTCTCGGATTACGAACGAGTTCCATTTTTAGTATGTAAATCGACATTTTTCAAGTAAATCGGAATTTGTATGTAAATAGGAATTTTTATTTAGTGTTTCCAAAAGTGTGCAGCATTGTGCCCTGGGCATTGTGGCTAGCTTATAGGGGCACTGTAGGATAATCTAAATTTTAACCTAACCGTACTATCATAAACGAATATGGATGAAGTTCCTATGACCACATATGAATGTGACAGGTTGAGAAACTGGGTTAATATTTATAAAGTTAAAGGGAATTAAATAAAGAAAATGAAATTTAATGAAATATGAATAAACAAGATAAAATGTCCAGATAGATCAGAACATGATACAGCTCATTAATAATGAAGGATTTTAATGCACAGTCTTATGTAAGGACAAACAATTTTAATGACAATGGCAATGTCTTTTTTTGGTGTTTTTCTTTGGTGACTTTTCTTTCACTGAATGTTGAGTGGAACCTATCTCTTGGCAGTTACAAGCATCACCATGCTTGTTCTTTGGTTCAGTTGAAAGAAGGCAGGTAGATAAGGTGTTTGAACGGGGAAGTCACAATAGTCTTTTCTTGGCTGGTGTCCTCTCGCACAAGGTGCCAGACTGGAGAAAATAACAATATCCCTCCTTCTACATTGCTTACAATCATGAATTTAAGTGACGTCATGTTCACTCACTCAGACAATTTTATCAACGAGAGAAAAATTAGACAAAGCTCCCTCCCTCACTCTCGCTGAGAAATTTTAACTAACATTTAATATGTATATGAACAATACGTGTATAAAATAAGCTGCAAAATGAAGGAAAAAAGTTAGTTTTGATAATAATACTGACCTTTTGCTGACAATTAATCACTGAATTATAAAATCCAGATATTCCCACAAGTGAACAAACTTAAAATTTTGTTCAGTCTGAGAAGGTTACTATAGGAGCCAGTCATTCACTACACTGGGTGTGGGTCTAAAAGGCAGTCTAAGTTTGGTTTCTCTGACTTACTCTATTTAAGGTTTCTGATATCTGTTGCCCCGATTTCCCTAACCTGGTTGACACTTTTCATATTTGGTCCGAGCATTTGTCAGCTGAAAGACTCTCCTCCCTATGTCCTTTCGTTTAGGCCCTTTTACATTAGGTACATTTGTCAGCTGAAGGACACTCCTCCCTACGTCCTTTCGTATAGGCTCTTTTACATTAGGTACATTTGTCAGCAGAAGGACTCTCCCTACGGCCTTTCATACAGACACTGATACATTAGATACACTTGAAGTGGCTGAAGGTAGAGTTGGGAAACTCGAGGCAAAGTTTAATTAAAATGTCAGAAGTTGGAACAAGTTTAAAATCACTATTTTAATAGTGGTTTAAAATAAGAAAGTTAGAACTATTATCACTAGTTAAATTATTATTATTACATTTAAGATACTTTGTAAGAATTAAGATATCTTTACTTTTAATAAGCATAATTTAATCGTGAGATCTGGGCTGATACACCAAAGTGCTTGTTTGTTTCTGTGTGTGTGTGTGTGTGTGTGTGCGTGCGTGTGTGTGTGTGTGTCCATCTGTCTATGTATATATAAAGTGAAAAATTCATACAATGCTTTGATGAGAAGTGTGATACATGTTTCGTACAATGATATCACATACACCAATACAATTTAAAGTTTATGGAATGGAAATAAAAAAACATATAGTAATATATAATAAAAATAAGCTTACATGTTTTAGTTTGAAGATTAAACTAAATTTAAGTTTTACGTTTTCATGACCTAAAGCTACAAAACACACACTCTCTCTCTCTCTCTATAAGTCTAACACGGTGATGTGTTATTCACATCTATATATACCTAACGTTAATACAAATTCAATATATATTTTCAGTTGTGAACCACGTATTGGAGAAAAGGCACGTTTTGAGAGGCACGACGATTCAAGTAGGCATCTTTACACCCCCATCAGAGCCTCAGCAAATGAACACGGTGACTGTGGAAAATATCGGGCCGACAGCAACAAAGGAAACGTTGATGAATTATTTCGAAAACAAGCGACGTTCCGGTGGAGGCCTGGTAAGGGAAGTGAAAATTGATGCCAAGAAACGTAAAGCGTTCGTCACCTTTGAAAACTCCGAAGGCAAGTGTATGAAAGAAGTATAATATATGGTGGGAGAAGGAACAGACTAACTAAACGTTAATATCTATGTTATATATACACACGTTATACTGACGTTTAGACTCACCAATCCTTGCTTGAATCCCTGGTTCTTGTTTCAGATGCTAAAAATGTGACGACACGTGACCACACTTTGGATGAACGCAAACTTAAGATTGTCATCAGTAAACCACCGGAAGTAATGAAAGATCACGTGGTACTGCGGGGACTTCCTGACTCGGCGTCCAGAGAACAACTCATCGACTTTGTTGAAAGCTCGACTGATGTTGACGTTCAGACAGTTTTGTACGGCGAAGAAGGAGGTGTGGCCGTTGTCGTCTTCAAGACTGAAACGGGTAATTACAAGTCTTGAGCAGAAATTTATGGCAGTGGGTGTCTGTTAGGACAGAAACGGGTAAATGCATATCTTGAGCAGAAAAGAGTTAAGTACCGTTCCAGTGCGTAGATGCAAAATCACATATTACCAATTTATTTGTGTAATATTAATTATTATCAAGCTTTGCACACTCTTTCATACATATTTGTGTTAAAGTAATGAGAAATTGAACTAAAGGTTAGTCTATTTGTCATAAAATATATTGAATAAAACAGAGGAAATGTTAAATAATGGCTTTAATTCGTATTAGCGAAGATATTTGAAATTCAGTTTAGTCATATGATTTATTCAAAATTTATTTCACATATCAAGAAAGAAGAATAATTACAAATAATTTAAGCATCTTAATCCTAATCACTTGATACAAATATTAAAAATTATCAAGTAAAATAATTCAAACTATTAATTAGAAAAACTATTTAAGAGATTTAAAGATACATATCAATAGTAATTATATATTTGATATGATAATCTAGTACTGCTCTAATTTTGAATCCAATAAACTTTGTCACAACAGATATTCCAACTGTAACGACAGCACTGACTAAAAGACAACTGCAGGACCACACTCTGAGCGCAGAGGAAGTGCCAGTTAGCCGCACCATCCTGGTGAGGTTTGAGAAAAACAAGAAACTGACCAAGGACACTTTAACTTTGTACTTCGAGAGTGTTCGTCGAAGCAGCGGAGGTAACGTCACAGATGTGGAAATGGGAGAAAATGGAGAGTACGCTCTCGTTACATTTGAAGACACAAAAGGTATGTTATTGAGCTTGTTTTATAAACATTATGAAGAATATTACACACACACACACACACACACACACACACACACACACACACACACACACACACACACACACACTCATACACAGACACATACACACGCGCAAACGCACACATACAGACACACACACGCAACACACACGCACACACATGCGCACACCCCACATATTAGCACGAAATAAAATAAAACATCATTTAGACTTTTAGAAAGAGTGAGATACTAAGTCAGATATTAAGTAATTGAAAATGAAATTTACAGGTCATGCAAAAGAATGAGATTTGTTAAGCGATATTAGAGCATGTTTCTTCTCCTTTTCTTTAAGGTTGGAACATACTGTGATAGAGGACTCTAAAGTGTTTGCAGTAAACTTTATTTCATACGTATTCCTTAGTTATGTTCCGTATATTGAAATAAATTGCAGCGAAAACAAACATTTACTCATCTTTCATTAAGTGACCTGCTCTAATCAATTTATGAATTATGGTCAACATTCAGGAGTCAGTGAAATACTCAAACAAAAATCTCACATTTGATGATGAAAATAAACAACGCGAGCGACAAATTTCTCTTGCGTTCAAAATAACTCTCAATTTAATAAAAGTACGAAATGGCTACGTATGTCATTAGAAAAAATATCTCACTCTCCAATTCCTTGAAAAAAGATTGTGATATAAAATATATTAAACAGTGAACACGAACACACACACACACACACACACACACACACACACACACACACACACACGCGCACACACACGGCTTAGCATTGCTGTATTACTAATGTATTACGTATTGTAAAAAGAAAGCACACTCCATCAAGAAGGCAATATATTATCTTTTATCACCCTTGGTAATTATTAAATTACTGCAGTTAGGCTTTAATAAGAAATCTTACTATGTGAGTTATTGAAGTTGTCAGCATATGAACAAACAGATAATTGAAATGATATAAACGATTTTTAAGAGAGTCCATGTTTTTCTTGTTCTAGTTGCAGCTTCTGTGGCACAAAGAGAACACAAACTTGAAGATCAAGAGATGAATGTATTCCTTTGGATGGAATGTCTTGGCATTAATGGAGGATCAGAGGAACTAGTCATGAAGCCTGTTGACCCTTTAGCCATTTCTAGTTCGGATCAGTGTAAGATCTCTCTTCTCAAGGAAGGATGTCAAGTCATGCTGGAGGACTTGGAGAACGAACTGCAGAAGCACTATGCTCGACTGGACTGGTCAGATCTAGAAAGGTCGGTCCAGCTTGTCTGCTGTCTGACACCTGAAACTCCTGGTGCACGGGAGCTTGCCAAGACATGGGCTGAAAATATCACAAACGTTCTGCAGAATCACTTGAGCACTGTCAAGGTGGAAGAGGTCAAGGTTACAAGAGAGGAGTACACAGAAATGGCTTCCTTACTTCAAGAAGAAGCTGGTGATGTCAGAGTAGGGATGACGTTCGATGAAGAGGGAGATCGAGTCATCATTGTGTGGGACAGAGATGAAACTTTCGACATCGTCCGGAACTTGCAAAGTACAATCAGCAAAGTTAAAGAAAAGTTTAACAGGAAAAAACGAGAAAAGTCTGTCCGCAAAGAAATAAATAAATGGAAAATGCCTCTGCTTGAGAAAGAGAAAACGGACCAAAAATTAAAAGATAAATTTCCACAACTTGAGGTGATGTACAATTTTGAGGATTGCTGCATGATACTAAAAGGGGTGGATGAGGAGATACACGAGATGGAATTGTTAGCAGAAGCTGATATGAACAAAATAATCTCACGGAGCCACAACTGGACATCATCCCTAGCCAAACAGCTTTTGACGTGCCCAGAGGCCAAGACTGTTTTTGAATCCATTTGTTCAGGCCAAGACTCAGAGTGTGTCCTTGAGCTCACACTTAATGGCTTCGTCGTTCACTCCTTTAATGAAGAAAAAGTCAATGAAATGCTGATGACTGGTCAAAGAGCTCTTGAGGAACATGTCATCCCTCTAGCCAAAGAAACTGAAGAGGCTCGCAGACTGCCCCAGTGGGAAGAACTGAAGACTTCAATACAGGAACAGAATCGAGGCTTGATACTTATACAAGAAAACCAAAGTTCTTTGACTATAATAGGTGTAAATACAACACTAAACTTTGAAATTCAGCAGCTAACCGAGTTTTTAGAAGAAAACGGCAGTTACCAGTATTATTCTCAAATAGATAACCTGTACAGCAAGATGCTGTTAACTTTCATGAGAGATAACCTGTATGGTGGAAAACAACAAGAAAAGTTTAGGATCGATAATATTTTGTTTGATGACGTCACCACAAACATTGTTGTTAAAGGTAACAAAACTGGAATCCAAGCTGCTGAGGATGTAAAGAACCAGTTTGACACGGCTCTGGTTTGTATAAAGAAAGAATTCACTCAGCCATGCATGAAAGAATTTTTGAAGTGTGCGGAATGGCGGTCCAAACAGACAGAGATAGAACAAAAACTTAACTGCAGGATTCTGGAACCATCTGAATGTCCACCAAAACTGGCGTCAAAAGCTGTCAATGTAACAACTCTGAGAGGTCCGCTTTCTCAAGGTGTTGCTTTGGCCCCTGTACCAGTACAAGTAACAGCTACAACTGCAATGCGTAACAAAGGTAACATTGATACAGCTACAAATTCAAAGAAAGGTAACCCCTTTTGATGTGTGTATATATTGCTAAGACTTTTCCCTCTTTGTTTTTTCAGTCATCAGAGTCCTACTTTTAGCACGTTATTCATTGGGGCTATACTGTCAAAATCTATTTCCTGTTGTTATCAGGGCATATTTTTAAAAGATAATTTCTTTAAATACCTATTTAGGTGACTATTTAACATTGAGACTTAAAAAATGACTTTAGCAAAATCATTTGAAAAAATCACAACTCTTAAAAATAAATATTTATTAGTATTAAAATTATTAATATTTACTGAACCGCTATAAATGTTGAAGATCTGCAATTTTGTATTGTCATTAATATTAAGCAAACATATACTTTCAGAAATACGGCGAAAGTCTGAAAAAATAAAATTGACAAAGCCCATGAAGATGAGAATCTTTTTACACAAGATGTCGGATATCACAAAAGAAGAGGTAAATCTGGAGAAAACTTTCCTATTCTTAAATGTATTTAGGTTGTTCACTGACGAATAAAAGAGTAAGTATTGAATGACCAATGGCTTACTACTAGGATTTTAGTAGAAGTATGTAGACACAAAAAGCCGGTTGAAATCTCTGAGATATTAAGTGTTCTTATTTTCCCTTCCTTTCCGAGGGCCGTAAATATTGTGTCACTCGAATCTGATTGATGATAAATGATGTTAGTTTTCAAGTAAAGATAACTCTGTATAACTAGACAACAATCATTTCATTCAATTACTTTAGTCTCTCGTTCTATTCTTGGTTTAGGCAAATTGTAGTATTGATTAATACAAGGAGTAGAAAATGCATTGACAAATATCTTGGAATGGGGTTAAAATTAAAAAAAACTACACTAGCCGGGAAGGGATTGATAACAGCATTGAAATGATAAAACAAAAAAAAAACACTCATACTGACGTCTTCATTTTATAGCTATAAGTTGCAACCGTTAAAGAATACAACAGCAGTAGATCTGTACAAGTCCTATATAATTCTCTCTTAAGCAGCGTATTCCGTTTGTTTACATTTAGTTGACAATTGTACTCTTGCAATACGTAAAGATTGACATGTCGACCAGTTCTGCTCTTGTATAACATTGTAAAATATTTGTATTGTGTAAATATCATCTTGCCTAATTAATTTAATAATTAAAGTACATTTGTATTATTAGTTGCCTATGTAATTGTCAAATTTTGCTAAATACTTCCTAGCATGATGTTCTTGTAAATTCTTCCAACACCTCCCTTGATCTGGAATTGGGCCAAGTATCTAGAGCTTTAGTGACAGCTGGTGGCAGTAGCATTCAGGAAGACTGTAAGACAAATTATCCAAACGGGATCAAGATTGGAGACATTGCTGTGTCTTGTGCCGGTAACCTGAAATTGGTCAAGAAGCTGTTCCATTGCTGTCTCCCTGATGCAAATGACCCCGAAAAAATCAGAAATGTAAGACTTTTCTTGTATTAACGCTCATGACAAGCAAACACGCAGGCCATTTCACAGTATTTAATGCTTACGACGAAACACTTAATGACTGTTTCACGGTACGTAATGCTAATGATGCAAACTTACAGGTTAGTTTACACACCCACTTTAAAAATTCATACCTAGGAATTCACACTCAGAAATGCATACCTACACATCCATACTCAGAAATATATACCAACACATTAACATACACACAAATGCATGCTTACATTTTTTCCTCAGAAATGCACATTTACACATCCACACTCAGAAATACATACCTACACATCCACACTCAGAAATACATACCTACACATCCACACTCAGAAATACATGCATACACATCCACACTCAGAAATACATACCTACACATCCACGCTCAGAAATACATACCTACACATCCACACTCAGAAATACATACCTACACATCCACACTCAGAAATACATACCTACACATCCGCACTTAAAAGCTACATACAAGCACATTTATAAATCAGAGAAGCAAATGTGAGCAATGCCCTCAGAGTTGAAAATATGAACAACTTCATACGGAGTTAAAAATATTCTGTGTTCGATGGTGACTTAGTTTACTAAATGTTAATTTTTACTGAGTTATGTTTATTGTAATTTGTTAACTATTTGTTGTTTATTTCTTTATTATGATTCAATTTTTTATGTTTCGCGTTTAATTTTTGACGTAAATATTTATGCAATTTATTAAATGCAAGTTTGACTCAATTCATCTTCCACTTCCTCACTGTATTCTGATTACATGTTAGAATCTTGGTCCTCGGGTTTCCTTGACAAAACCTTTGAACACTTATTAGAATCTTGGTTCCCACGTACGTCCTTAACAAATCATTGATCGCTTATTAGAATATTGGTTCTCGCATAATTCCTTCACAAAACATTGATCACTTATCACAATCTTGGTTCTCGCATAATTCCTTCACAAAACTTTGATCACTTATTAGAATCTTGGCTCCGTATGTAATTCTTTCACGAAATTTAGATCACTTGTTATTAGAATCTTGGTTTTAAATGCAGTAGAGTTACACGACTCTGATTAGTCAGAGTATTAGTTTGTGTGCACTTGCAATTGTTTGACATGGAAAAGATATTGGATATTAAAGTGTGTATTAGCTATTGACACTAAGTGCAATTGCCAAATAATATTCACTTCACTTATCATTTATGTTCCTTTTGAAATTATGTGCTTTTTGCATGTGGCTTATGTTAATAGGTTTGATATTTTTCATTGCAAATTAAATATTAATTTGCCTCATTGACAATGATAATAGGCTTTGTATGAATAAATTAAATACTTGTATGAAGATAAATCATGTGTAAAATTGTTATACTTAATACTTATACTTATACTTACTTAATAAATACTTATTTCATTATCACTTTAATGTAAATCCAGGTTGTAAATGAAGCAGTAACTAAATGTCTTCAAAAAGCAGAAGAACTGGAACTTCGTTCAGTTGGTTTCCCTGCTCTTGGTGCAGGAGTCCTGAATTACCCCCCAGGTCTTGTTGCCGAGGCGATGTACGAGGCCACAATTAAGTACTCGCAAGAACACCCTGACAGTAAAGTGTCCGACGTTGTTTTTATTTTGCACAAGAAAGACAATGCCGTTACACAGGTCGGAATTGATACATTTTACATCGTAACGCCAGCTTATCTCTAAACGTCTTTTAAGATCTTAAATTTTAGGCAAGAGTTAAAAGTGAAATACAATAAATACAGCTTTTATCTCTTGATGAATCAAGTTGTTTGTTTGAAATTTCGTTGCTACTCGAGATCGTACAAAGTGTACTCTTCAGCAATAAAGGATATATATATGTCTGTTTCCTAAATTATATCGTTCGTAATATTTATACAAAATAAAACATCCACATATATGATCTTTATTTGAATTGCAATGAATCATCACATATTTCTCCATTAATCAGAGGAATTATTGTTTTTCACATCTTTAAACTTTTTGTATGATACCTACCTAACTAATTAATATAATATTTGTATTGTTTTATTGTTTTTTCAACAATCTAGCCATTCGTTTAGATGGGCCTGATACTTCATACCGTATGATTTTAAAGAAAAGGGATGATTATTTGACTATTTTCTTTTAATCGTCATTTTTGAGCTGCTTTTTTTTTCTCTCTCTCAGGCATTTGAAACTGAAGAAGTTTTGTTCAAAGAACTCATTGCAGACCATTTACATACAGCAGGTATTACAGCTACTTAATTTATATCACAATCACACTTCTTTCATTACCTGTTACTGCTAATTAATTTATATCACTATCACACTTCTTTCATACCTGTTACAACTAATTAATTTATATCACCATCACACTTCTTTTATTAATTATTACTGCTAATTAATTTATACCACCATCACACTTCTTTCATACCTGTTACAGTTAATTAATTTATACCACCATCACACTTCTTTCATACCTGTTACAACTAATTAATTTATATCACCATCACACTTCTTTTATTAATTATTACTGCTAATTAATTTATATCACTATCACACTTCTTTCATTCCTGTTACAGCTAATTAATTTATATCACATCGCATTTCATTCAGTACACACTACACCAGTTAGGTTATACCACCATTATATTTCGATTCTGAGACACATTCATCCGTACAGATACAATAATTTAACATCATCAAAATATTGAAACTATGTAAAGAGTATCACAGTTAAACTGTCAGTTGATATCTTGTTGAAAGGCAAGAACTACATTTAGGAGAAAACCATTGTCTACAATTCAACACTGTGTCCGTTTACAACACATTGCATAAGAGCAGTATTTACTTAGTTTTAGTTTTGAAATAAATAACAAATAATTTACTCTAAAGTTCAGATACAATAATTTTAAATTATTGATATTGGTTAAATTTAGTACTTAATGTTCAATTTAAATCCATATAACGTTTCACACGTCAAACAACATTAGTTTAAGTTTATTATTGTTCTGCAGTCTTCAGTACGTTATGTGTTTTTTGTTCTCTATAAGGTCCAACTCTTCGCAAGATCAATCCGAATGCTAAGGGAATTAAGACTTGTAAGTAAATAAACAAATAGACTTGTATGTTATCTGTGATTCATATTCATCCATCGCCAGATTAAGTATTTGTCTTTGATGGAATGCTTACATCACGCACTTCAGTAGGTTGATAAATTAATAGCTATTTTCATGAATACATTTAATTGAACCCGTGACGTTAAATATGCCTTCATTAAAAGGGGTATCAACATTTTACAATTATTTAATAAGGAAACGCTCTTACACTCACTTGTACTATTATGTATGAGTTAATGACAATAGTAAATTAAAAACAGAAGTTATAACAATTTATGTTTTAGAATACAACTAAAATTCCATAATGCTATGTTGAAAGATCGAACTTATAATTGATTTAGTTTAGAAAAATAAACGTTTCGTGTTTCCGGGGAATGCAATGTTGGATGATGTTTTATTTGCCAACCAAAGCTTGTACCTTCTTAATGCTTTATATACAGAGCTTATAGAACTGCATATACATTATGCAAAACAATAGCAACAATCACCGCAGGCACACGCACACATAAACATACATAAATTCAACCACTTAAATGCACACAGAAATAAACTATTTGCACTCGCTCTTTATTTATCCTGCAGATTCACATTTCGAGAATTCTCGTAGCAACGAGATCTTGTTCTTTGTGGCCAACAGTTCCCAGGTCATAGAGGAGGCTGAAAGGGAACTGCTGGAGTGTTACCATGACAAAATCGTCACATTGACTTTTGATGTGCCACATCTTGACCAGTGGGACGATAATCATGTAATATATTGCACTTTTTCGAAGATTACGTAGTTTGTTTGCTCATTATGGTTGAGATGTGTATATTATGATGTAGAAAGAAGATTTGTTTTGTTTCTAATAATTTCTCTTTAATTAAAAATATGATATCTAAAGAGTCACTTGGGTGGACAAGGATGCGCATTATTGACAGTGGTATAAGACACACCCACCTCTTTTATCGTTGACTCAAGAACACTTTCAGTACACACCCACGTATATTATCGTTGACTTAGGAACACTTTCAGAAATCATCCACGTCTATTATCGTTGACTTAGGAAAACTTTCAGTACACACCCATCTCTATTATCGTTGACTTAATATTTGATTCATGTTCCACAGATAAATTATAATACTTTGAAGTATTTTAGGATACACACAATACCTTTCGGCAATCAGTGCTTCACATTTCAATTGTCTCTTGTATATTGTTTGGTTCCAGATCTCATTTTGTATGTCACGCTATATGAGTCAATGGGAGATCTGTCGCACCCTTTTAGAAGTTCCATTTCTCTTGTATTTTAACATTTTTACCATATCCGTTTCTTTAATTTACACGCCTGCAGTCGCTAAATACAAAGCCAGAGCTCGCAGAAGTCTACAAAGACGTACTCAATAGTGCGAACTGTAACTGGAAGAGGTAAATGAGAGTAAATTATGTATAATGTTTAGAAACATGTCTTGTTTCATAAACTTTCAGGAACGGTGATATGAGTTTCTGTACGATACTCATAAACGATTAAAATATGTTAATTAGATTTCGTTCGACAAACACATCACAGTAATTCACAATTAGATTTTTGATTCTTTTGCTTCCTATAAGTATTAACTTATTTTACTTCCTTTAGTAAGTGTTATTTTATAAATCAGTGAAGTAAAATTGCATTCTTATTTTCTGACTATTTATTAAAACCCACTGTTTTATCTTTGGGAACATGGACAGGTTAAATATAAAATGAATGTATTAAACCTGAATTTGTTACATTAATTTAATTAAATATTTAGTCTCAAATTGCGACAAAGCACTTCATAACGCTGTTTAATCTCGAATTTCTTTCACACGTGTGGAGTATTGCTTACATATAGAAGCATAATTAATCTCACTACACAGCTACACATATTCTATATGCTTTATGAACACTACCATCATCCGAACGATCAACTACCGTATGAACATCATCGACCTCACTACAGCTGAAAAGTCAATTGCCGTAACATCTAAAATCACCACTACTAAATGTGATGGGCATTATTCAGGATTCTGGCCTGTATTTAATTGATAATTTTAAAATGTGCTTGATATGAATCATTCCAGGTCACCACTGTCAGCAATGCAGGGATAGCTGGTTATGCTGACGTCACGTTTAATTACATCATGAGGCGTTTAGAGTTGCGGGGCTTTGAGGACACAGTTCAACAGATTCCCGTGCACACAATGATAAAGAATGCAGAAAAACATGTACAAGATAAAGTGAATGCAGATCTCCTGGCCAAACAGGTCAGTAATTTTGTTGTTTAAAGATGATGTTTCCGATGATAACTAATTATGAAATATTTTGTCTGATTGTCACTCTGTTTACTCAAAGTCTGAATGTCTATCTGTCACTATCTTTGGCGAATGATGAATGTAATAAAGCAGAGCTTCTCGCTATGGATAACCCTCATTTATAATATCAATTTTCAGTTCATTATAAGCATTAGGTCTAGCTGCTGTATTCCGACCACAAACACATTCCGCAAGCTGAAAGAAATCCAACCTTTGATATAAATATCACGACTGACTTACACAAGTAATTATTTAATAAAATTGTTTAAAAGTTTCTTTTGGCAGCTCAGCGTTTATGCCAAACACAGTTTAAGGAATATTGAATATTTTGTTTGTCAGTCGCCGTTTAGATCCAGCCAATGAGATATAAACAGTAGATACTTAAAATAAACTGCCTAACCCTTTGCATGTTATTGCATAATGTTAATTAGAATGTCATTATTGATAGTGTCGATATTATTATCATTAACCCTAACTGCACACACCTGGAAGTACTATTTTAAATGACTAATAATGAAAGTTGTTTTAAAAGCCATGCAGTCGTATCTAATTTAAAATAAATAACTCAGAACTACCTTACAGGTTCAGTGGAGTTCCGTTGCTGTTTCTGAAACAGAAGAAGTTTTGCAGCCGTATTCAAGAATAAACAATTACACGATTGAAATGGCATATAGGTAAACAATTGAAAATTATAGAAAACAGATTGTTAAAATATTTGTAATGATGAATGATTTGTTCTTGCTAAGCTAAGTTGAAATTTAATTTAAATCCAAGGTCTTGTGGTACTTTTCCTTTTCGTGATGATAGAGCTAGAAAAGGAACAAAATGCTAAAAAAAAAAGCTAACATAAATTCCTTGCATGGGTGACTGCAACTATAGATGTTGGTTGCATGTGCTACATTCAGTCCACTCACAACTAAGCACTTATGTAGTTAAGAAAGCAGCGTGATCATTCAGAGTGCTTTACTTTAAAAGATCTTCAGCTAAAAAATGCTAGAAAATATTCCTTTGCATTTTTAATTCTGTACTAAGATGCTACATTGTACAATCAACGGAACACTATAATAATGTCACTCAACTTGCCAACTATCCTACTCACACAAGCTCATTGATTGCTGTAATAAAATGTTCTAGTACAAGCTACATGCAATTATCTTAAATGAAAAGGAAAGACAAGACAGTCTTAGAATAAATCAATCATCCCCATTTCAAAACCCAACAAAGACTCCTCTCACCCAATCTCATACAGACCCATAGCCCTCCTCCCCACCCTAGCCAAAACACTGGAAACAATCATCTACAAGAGATTTACTTTTCATCTAGAAACTAATAAACCTCTCTACTCCCACCAGCATGGCTTCAGATCTAAAAGAGCTACTACTGACGCAACCAATAAACCCATTAACAATACCATGATAGAGAGACTAGCAGGCAAACACCCAATAGCTGTATTCCTTGACATCTCACAAGCTTTTGACAACGCCTGGCACCCCACAATCCTCATAAAAGCTCTACACCTAGGAATCACAGGCAATGCCTACACATACATTAAAAACTTCCTCTCTAACTGAACCTTCCAAACACAAATAAATAATACCCTCTCTGTCTCCCTTCAAACCACCCATGTGTCACGCTAAAATGGCCTAAATGCCATTAATCTTGAAATTTCCAAACAATCAAAATACAAACATGGTGGACTTTAGAAATCGCAATAGCGCCACAGACAGAAACTGCTTGGCTAACAATCAGATAAAATTATAGACAAATTAGCAAAAGGAAAATCTCCATCTGAATACATTTTTGCTTATTATCTTGAATTTAAGGAAGATAATTATTGTTGAAAGCAAGAAATGTAATTGATATCTTGATAGCAATTGACAATCACCCTTATTATATTTTGTTGCTTTGACAGGAGTGGGAAAAAATCCTTAGTTGTTATGTGCGATCGCATAAAACAACCAGTCAACATCAATTTCACAAAGATGGAAGAGTCTCCAGAAAACCCGGAAGTTGCCAAAGATGTCGCTCCCATGCGAATCATCAGGCATGATCTGCTTCAAGGTGAATATGATCTTACAATCGTTAGTAAAAAACGATTAGGAAAAAATGAATCATACCTTCAAACCTTGTTTAAGCCAATGAAATAATTCTTGAAAATATTTCAAGATTGCGTATGACAACTATTTTAACTATAGGTTTGTCTGTTGTCCGTACTTCAGTCCGTCTGTAGTTTTAACTCCATGTCTGTCTCCATATAAATTATTGTGTGTCTACGTGTGTATTTATTACAAATGAAGCTATTTGATAAATGTTAGAAATATAATATATTCATTATAGTCTTAGTAGTCATAGCAGTTATTGAGATAATTTTGATTCATTCGGCCACTCTGATCATCGTGGTCATTTTAGCAATTTTGATCACTTTTGTAATGTTAATTACTTTGGTCATTTTAGTCACTGTACATATTTTGGTCATTCTCGTCACTTCAATACAGGAATGGCATTAGATGCCCCCTTGCCGGACCACTGGTCAAACATGAAAGAAGAAATCGACGTGGTGCCTCTGTCTGCTGAATGTGATGAATTCAAAAGAGTTGCCGAGGTTTTAAGAGCAAATTCACAACAACATCTGCAGGAAATTAAAAAGGTATCTGTCACGAAAAAAAGGGGGGAGTAATCAGAAAATTTATTTTTTCCCCTTGATTGTCTCCACTTGCCCCATGCGCGACCCAGCGCATCAGTTTGACTTTGTGCTGACTGCGGTGTTTATTTCTTTCCAAACTGTCTTCAGCCTTGCCATTGCTGCTGTTGTCAGCACAATCCTGGATAGTATTTCTGGTTTTGATCCCTCGTCTTTCACGATGGCTCCTAAGTACTTGAATAAATTAACTGTTTCCAGTTTCTGATCACCAGTCATGATATCAGTGCTGATGTCACTAGTGTTGTTGGTCATTAGTTTGGTCTTCTCTGCACTGATTTCCATACCCACTGAGCTAGCTCCTCCCCATTTCCTGTAAGTACATCGATGTCATCAGCAAAGCGTAAGTTCCTTATTGCTCTACCTCCAATACTGACATTTCCTTCTTGGACTTCCAGAACATCTGTCATGATTCTTTCAAAGATGTCGAAGACATTAACTGAAAGCAAGAAGCCTTTTCTGACTCCCACTGAATTAATCTCCTATTTGGCCGTTGAAGCAGATTCTGCTGGGGGCCTTGCTGTAATGGCTTTCTATGACTTTGATCAGGTTGGCATTGATGTTGTACAGATTCATGGTGGACCAAGGGGCTGCATGCCACATCCTGTCAAATGTTGTATAAATTATCTACGATTTAAAGTTCTTAACTGTTAATATTCTACCATAAAATATACCAAAATCTTACAAAATTAAAAATCAACAAATATAGATAATATCCAACATAGAATACAGATTCTATCTTCATTTTAAAGCGAGCCGGTTAATTACAATATATCTTAGAGTTAACGTTTCTTTTTGAAAGGATTGAGGAGTCGTTAAAATCTGTTTTCTAGAGATTGTATGCATACTACTTGATACAAGTTACAGTCAAACAGTTAATTTAGACATATTTATTTAGGCACAAACAACAATGATTTGTCTATAAATAATCATTCCAATAAACGGTTCTGAAATTAATGCCCAAACAAAACCTAAACTATTTGATGGAGAGAGGAGCTTTTGCTGCAATCACTAACTTACTTTCCACTGTAAGCATCACATTATTAGAAAGAACTAGTTCATGAAATCGATGTTTAAATGACATCTTGCTTTTGTCACGTCAGAAATAACACACAAATATATCATGAAGAGTTTAAGTGATGATAAAACACATGGCTTTATCTCAGATAAAAAGCGCATGGATTTAGGTATAAATGGATGCAAGATGTCACCGCTCTACTGAAAGGAAAAGTTTAACAATCTTTAAAGAATAAGCAAAATACATTTTCTCATAATAGAGCGATTTTTGGATTAAAAAGTCTGATTAATTCAAGCTGCCTTGTAGTCACTGACATAACTTCAGCTTCAATGTGCTGGCGTGAGGTATGTCGTGCTGCAGACGCTTCGTAGGACATGACATAAATACACCAGAATCAGTCACCCAAAACCATCACCATAGATTATATTATAGAATAAGATAGAAAAAGAACCACGAAGGAGACCAAAAAGAAAGACCAAGAAACGCAAGTAATTGCAGAGTCTAAGTATAGTGCAATTTAATACATTAATAAAAAAACTAATTTTGACTTATTCCTCTGCTAAACAAACTGAAGATTAAACATGTTTTAAATAATATAGCATTCCTAATAAACCTAACCATCCAATCAATACAGAGACATCTTTACCTTATCTAGCCAAGAGCATCCTGTTCCTTATACAACCCATGCTAGGAGCGACTCAGTTCAACACGTGTCCAAAGAGTCGATTACAAAGAGTGAGGAATATAATTTCTTTCATGGTCTTACTACTCTTGAAACCATACCAATCTCTACCGATACTCACTCCTGATCCAATCAAATTGAAAACCATGGTTTTCTCATACCTTACAAACTATATTCTGTCAGCACACATCCCAAAACAAGTTCACGAATACCTCAACAAAAGAATTGCTTGACACCTAACCAAGGTCAAAACCAAGATTCCAGTTTTAATGTTTAACCGACACGTAATTGCTTAGAGGTCAGGGTTCCAGTGTTCTACCGGAAGATATCCCTACTCCGCAGCTACTACACAACAAATTAATTTCTCCCTTCACCCTTGTCCATTGTGGACTTAACATCAAAAACTAAACTTTATATAACATTTTTATATCATACAAATCAATCACAAATAGCATCTCATTTAAATTTTATAGATCCAAATATGAAACATTAAAAAAAAAATATTGAGAGAATACCCCCCCACCATCATATGACAGAAGCTATTCAGCACGTATTAATTTTGTTGAAACAAACTCAAACATTTTCCGTTTTAAAAAAATGAATGAGTGCTTGCCTCTGTTTCTTAAGTCAATTTGCAACATGTATGAAAGCGCTACACACATTTTAATATGTATAATTAACAAGACTCCAGTGACTCCTATAGATATTTTTCTTGAAAGTAAATCATTTGACAGTATAACTTATGTTTCGTTTTCATTCCTACACGGTTTTGGAGCCGCTCTGAAATGTTTCTGTTATAATATATGAGAGTGGCAAATTCATTGCTTCATTGGAGAAGTGGAGATGATCTTTTTGCTTCAGCCTTTAACCTATATGCCTGAATGTGTCTTATGATATTTATTAACTCCCCTTTGCTGTACTCATTCACAATGGAGGAAATTCCGTATCTACTTGTTTACTGATGCCTGGATTTTGGAGACTTAAGCCTATACGAATCTGACTCCTTGGTATTCCAATGACATGTATTATTTTAAAACATGGCTCATCCTTGCTCTTACAGTTCATGCATTCTTCAACGTCCATGACCTCTACTTCACATATTTTTCTTGTATTTTCATGTTCACCACCACCACCACCACCACCACCACCACCAAACATTTACTGCGATATGCATGTTTTTTTATGGTTTTCGTGGCCAGATTTCTCGCGTTCAGAACAAGACACTACACAAGCAATACATGGCCATGAAGAAGCAGATTGTGGCCAGCCTACCACTAGGCAAGAGGTGTGAGAGAGATAACATGTGGCATGGTACCAAAGAAGGGTCTGTGGATGGCATCGTCCGGTATGGTTTTAACAGAAGCTACAGTATTTGTGACGGTAAGCATTCATTTACTTCTTATTGGATATTTATTCTTCAAAAATATGTCTATCTTACTTTCTCTCAAGAAAGCTTAGACATATGTTGTTGTTGATGATGATAATAATAACTTTGATCATCATAATAAGTTATTATTGCTATAATTAAAAGAGATATTTCAGATTTTATTATTGACAATTAATTCCAGAAAAGTTGTTGATCAAAATCTCATTATGAACATGTCTATGTATTATAATGTCTCTCCATATTCCCTTTATCTGTCTTTTTTCTGTTTCTTTTTCAACATCCATCCATCCATCCATCCATCTATCCATTCATCCATCCATTTTGTTTTTCTTTTGTATAGTAAATTACTATGGACAAGGAGTTTATTTTGCCACAGAAGCTGAGTACTCAATGCGAGAAAACTATGCCTCAAAGAACAGTAGTGGCGAGAGACATATCTTTATGTGCAAAGTTTTAGTAGGAGAGTATACGGTAGGAAAACCAGAGATGCGTTTTCCACCGGAAATCCCTGGATCGAATGGAAGGCACTGCAACAGTGTGGTTGATGACGAGAAAAAGCCATCCATATTCGTCATCTTTAGCGATGTCCAGGCCTACCCTGAGTACCTCATAGTATTCATGTAGTTTACATCATCATTTGCACTGCGCAGACCTATTCAGGTCATTGTACCCAACTGCTTCCAATGTACAGAACGTATTTTTGATTTTCAGCGGTTTCAAACTAATTTTGAGCTTATGACTTGATGAAAACTATTATACGAAGACTTAAACAATGCTTGCTGTTTCTTGTTGTGTATTATTTTTAAGAAAATAAATATAATTAAAGATTACAAAATACCCCAACAACTAAATAGTTGACTACTATAACTTTTGAATTCAGAAACATTAAATGATGTGAGTTACAATTTTCATATATTAATTCTTTAAATACTTTGTATGCAACATTTTAAATCATTGATTATTTAATGGCAATATACAGTTCACTTACATCAATTATAAAATGGTGTCTATATACGTTGTACTTTAATCTTACATAATTAAGATTACAATATTAAAGGTAGACATTCACTTTGAAATCTTAATACAGATTAAGAACTATTGAAATAAGACTAAATAACTAAATAATGAAATAAGATAAAAATAATTAAAAACAAATATTGAAAAATATTAAAACGGTACGGAATATTATATTAAAATCGTTTAAGAATCATTGAATTAAGATAAAATCAGTTTAAGAGAGATTTTCTAATATTTAAGAGCTCAAACATTTATGTCACAAATTAAACATTTTATTTTATTTTAATTTAAAATTACACCAGGATTGAAATACTTAGAGTAAAGATACATAATGAAATAATGTTTCCTTTATTGTATGAATGTGATTTTATATTTATTTGTTCTTGGTTAGTAAAGTGAGTAGAATAAAGTGGAAAATTAAATGGTCTAAATACAAATATCTATATTGCGAAATATTCACTTAATAACATTCTATCTATCTATCTATCTATCTATCTATCTATCTATCTATCTATCTATCTATCTATCTATCTATCTATCTATCTATCTATCTATCTATCTATCTATCTATCTATCTATCTATCTATCTATCTCTCTCTCTCTCTCTCTCTCTCTCTGTGTTATATGCATACGTATACACACTTAATACTTAAGAGAGTGTATATCCACTATGCGCAAAGATGACTTCTGTCTATTAGAATAGTTAGATGATTCAGAACTATTTGATAAAATGGAATGTGTGCAGTAAAATGTTTGTGCAACGTGCAGTTAAAATTTTATTTATTTTTGAGACGAAGGTTTTCTTGCATTCTTAATATGTGTAGAACGCAAAGAATGTTGTGACGTGGGGGTTTTGAAAGCTAATATAAAAATACTTAAAACCCTAACGTGGCCAACCAAACGTCCAATCATACTTCAGCGGTGTCAAGTGTCTGCTAGATCTTAAGTTCGGCCCACTTGCGTGAATATGGCAGTGTATTCTATCGGCTATGATGCAAAGATGAATGAAAGTTAGTTGGCCGGGTTTCGTACCACGACAGGTATATACAGAATGAAAGAAGTATGTCTTTTGAGCTGAAAAATAAAGAGACCAGGTCCAAGAGTGTTCTAAAGAAATATTCATCAGAAAGGATTGCTCTGTCTCTTTGTATCATTGTTATGTCTTGCTGTATATTTGTACATTCTATTTCAGTGTTTCTCTTTCGTCAGCACAATTGTTTGTATACTATATGCAGATTCATTTTCTTTCTTTCTTTGTAAATGCACATAACTATTTATTATACTTTTATAATTGTATTTTATTTGTTTCTAACTTTTAATAATAAAGATGTATTTTATATCTTATCTTTATGCATGTGAATTGATTTTGTTTTGTTAGATTTCAATAGCGTGTAATTAGTTTGTATGTTGAGATCTTGTGTATTTCATGTACAAATATGTAAATTGCTTAGAGAGAGTATACAATTGAGCTCTTTATCGTGTCTAACATATATGGTATTATTTCTGTTATCTTTATTTATGCATGCACAAACACATTTAGAGAGGTAGACTGACAGGTTAACATATATAGTACAGACAAGTAAGGTCACTGATATTAATATTTTCATATGGTATATTCCAAATATTATACAGTCAATAAATTTTTCTACTTATATTTACAGAATAGAGATGTTTGATACAAAATTTATTTCGTTTAAAACTAACCAATCAAACTAATGACATACATAGCAAGCAACAACCTATCTACCAACTTATTGTCCAAGATAGCACGAAATCCATTGTACTTTTAATGTATGTTCACTTATTTGTTTGTGTGAGTATCAATGTTAAGAAGGTACAAGAACCCTTCAGATAGACCGTTATACAAGATTTATGTATTTTACAATAAAATATATCATTCATAGTTGCAGTCCCGGTAGTCTGAAGGATGTGTACTCCTCCAAAGTCTCGCTGAATGATGGTTCACGTGTGATGTACTCTCCCAGATGGTGGGAGTGGTTATGCTGACATTTTAACGTCGTCACTGGAGTTTTGTGGATCATTTCTTCATGAGACGTCATCTGGTCTGTAGTGCTCACGAGTATTCGGGGAGCACTGGCGGTGGTGTTGCAGTTGGAGGTTTGTTTTGGTGCTTGCATAGTCCTGCATTCTAGCACGGCATAAAACATTAGCATTGACAAGTTTACTCAGTACAGTGCAGCGCAATTTAAACAAAGCCAATGGTCAAGTGGTCATGACCTAATTTGTAGCCAGCCATGGTCCTACTTATAAAACAAAATAAGCGCTGTACACATGAACACACACCTTTCACACTACTAACGTAACAACAAATATTCTATTCAAGCTAGTAAGGTAAAATTATATATTGCTTTAAGCTAGTATTGCAACTGCAAGCATGAACAGCGTGATTGCAAATATATTTTTTTTAAAGTCAGTCACGTGACAACAAATAATTTTGCAAAACAATCACTTCATAACAATATCCATAAAATTGGCAAGGAAAGGATAGAGGGTACACCAAATTGGGAATCGACTGCATGTAGAATTTTTCTAAATTGGACATAGAAAGAATGTAGAGGTACAGTAACTTGGACATAGAAAGAATGTAGAGGTACAGTAACTTGGACATAGAAAGAATGTAGAGGTACAGTAACTTGGACATAGAAAGAATGTAGAGGTACAGTAACTTGGACATAGAAAGAATGTAGAGGTACAGTAACTTGGACATAGAAAGAATGTAGAGGTACAGTAACTTGGACATAGAAAGGATATAAGGGTACATTACATTTGGTATAGAAAGGATTTAGGGATACTTTAAATTGGGGATGGAAAGATGTTAAGGTGCACTAAATAGGGTATTAAGAGGAAGTAATGGTACACTAAATTAAGTATGGAAATGTGGAAGTCTAAGTTTGCAGTCTGCCAAACACTGTGCTTTTGTTTTGCTTCTACGTGTAGGCCTGTTAGTGTCAGCAGATTGGGTCAGTGATCAGTTGGTGGCTTTTAAGGCTGCGTGGGAAATTCGTGTTACATGTGCTATGCTGGATTTATTTACCGTTTTAAGTAGTTTTAAACTGAAGCTGAGGTTGACATATTTAGATAGGAAATAGTTCTTTGTTTGTATTTACGTATTTTAGAATTCTACTTTATACTATTTTCTTTGTGTATTTTATGATTTATTAGCGTAAGCATGTTTTATCCATAGCACGACTATATGGTTATTTATTTTATTTTGTACTTTGTTCAAATTATGTGTTAGGAAAGAGTTGCAATTAAAGAGTAAGTAATGTAGTTTTTATAAATAGCAAAATCATAACATAGCTCTTAGTATTTTAGAAGTAAATTATGTATAAACGAAAGTAAAAAAACACAGAACGTTATAAGTAGAAAAATCATAACAGAGCTCTTAGTAGTTTAGAAGTAAATTATGTATAAAGAAAAGAAAGAAACACATAACTTAGAGGTAAAGTCTGGTTCTTGGGACAATGATTGTAGGGGCTTCCTTGGCAGCCAGCGCTCATAGCAAATTTGTTTGGCCAGAGTGTTTGTATGTCAGTGGTCAATAATGGTCAGGAGGTATTCACACATGGTCAGTAGTCATGACTCCACACCTTTGAACGGCCTACCGAACTGACGTGGACAGACGACGCACACGTGGAACAGTCAGCATCGCGCCTAAGCCCTTATTAGGGCTGGTTATAGTGCAACCTGCTCTACTGCCCACTCCTATATCCTTATTATGGCTGGTTATAGTAAAACCTACTCTACTGCCCACTCCTAAGTCCTTATTATGGCTGGTTATAGTGAAACCTGCTCTACTGCCCACTCCTAAGTCTTTATTATGGCTGGTTATAGTAAAACCTACTCTACTGCCCACTCCTAAGTCCTTATTATGGCTGGTTATAGTGAAACCTGCTCTATTGCCCACTCCTAAGTCCTTACTATGGCTGATTATAGTGAAACCTGCTCTACTGCCTACTCCTGTCCACTTCAGAGCTGGAAGAACGGGACGACTCACTCCCGATGTTCAACCCCCCAGCTCTTAAAGAAGCTAGGGGAACAGGAAGAAAAGAGGAGAGAAACAACACGTTAACAGGACGCCAGCTGGAAAATCACCGACTGTGCTGCACTAGTTTGGGTCATAGAAGAAGAATATGGGTCCATCCAGAGAACACAGGGACTCTTTACGGACTTTCTACTTCAGACCGACAACAAGAAACCAAACGGTGCCTTCCTAGAACTATATAGAATTAGAACCTTTTCATCGAAACATTGGAGGTGAATCAAATCAAGGGTGATCAAATCAAACAAGTCATCGTTAGTGCCTTAGGATTTCACTCACTCCTTCTAGAGCACTTCCCATCTTCACGTAAACATACTCGGAATTTCAGATACACTCAAACCAACTCCATGAATTATGGTCTCCCCCGCCGACACTGAAAACCAACTCTACCCAAATGCTCTAAGGAAGACAAGAGTAACGTTTTCACCCAAACACCCAACGAAGACAAGAGTAAAGTTTTCACCCAAAAACCTAACGAAGACAAGAGTAAAGTTTTCACCCAAACACCTAACGAAGACAAGAGTCACGTTTTCACCCAAACACCTAAAGAAGACAAGAGTCACGTTTTCACCCAAACACCTAACGAAGACAAGAGTCACGTTTTCACTCAAACACCTAAAGAAGACAAGAGTCACGTTTTCACCCAAACACCTAACGAAGACAAGAGTCACGTTTTCACTCAAACACCTAAAGAAGACAAGAGTCACGTTTTCACCCAAACACCTAACGAAGACAAGAGTCACGTTTTCACTCAAACACCTAAAGAAGACAAGAGTCACGTTTTCACTCAAACACCACGAGCCGCTATGAGCAAGCGAGGAGTAAACAACAACATCACGTGGAAAATTCCTCCAACAACCAAATTCCATGCAGACAACAAAATACGAAAACAGACAGGCATTTTCACAAACCCCAACAACCACAACAGAGGGAAAAAACCCAGACACCAAGCACTACCATCAACGAAAAGGAAGCTCAAACAACGACCACAACCAAAGCAGAAGTCAAAGCGAAACACCACAAAATCACCAGCACTGGCTGTGTCATCATGAATTACAAGGTCTCTTATGTAAACATAGTTATGCGTGTTGCTATCTCTTGCCTTGGCTGTCATTTATCAAGTGTTCTGGACATCATCGTCATCGCCGTTATCTGGCATCCTGTAGCAACCCACTATACTGTTACACCAAACACCCCATCTCGAAAGATGTAGGGTACACTAAATTGGATATGATCATGATATAAGGGTCACTAAATTGGGTGTGGAAAGTATACGGTAATGCTAAACTTAGGTTTGCTAAGTCAGAGAAACTGACAAGAACTATGCCACTCATAAATCATTATAAATGTAATAACCTCTGACCTATTTAATCATTCCTATAAATAAAATACTGTTTACCTATCTCAACCTGTGCTCAGGTCCATTTTGTCCTTTTAAATTATTACAGAGAAATATTTCACGACTCTCTTAAGACAGCACACTATTCTATTCAGAAAGCGTACATGATATTCTCTACAAATACTATATCCTTATAGAATCATGAACATTATGTGTGCATTTATTTCGTTTCTCTCAGATTAATTGTTAGAAATCTATTTTATTTCATCAGAATCAGTGTTGATGTTGAACGGAAAAACGCTGACATCATTTATTTGTGACGATCTTAGAATACTTGATAAAAAATACTTTTAAAAGCTACTTGTAAGATTATCATTTGAAACATTGAAACACACCGACAGAAGGTAAATTTAAACATGGAACAATTACTAGATAAATCTTACCAAGGGTAACTGTAGACTTACAGAGGCTTTTAAAAAAGAAAAGTTGCATTGAGCCACCCTTCCACCCTCGAAACCGTCAGAGATAAATAGCAAGTTACCCGAGCCTCTAATAAATCACAATAAAAGCATTCCTCTATACTGCACTAGTTAGAAGAAAGCGAATTGACGCATGAGAATGGGGCTTTTATTATAGACACTTCATGGAGAAGGAGGATAACCCACATTTATGTACCCTTAATTTTGGACTATGTCCCATTTCAAGTCTTTCAATAGAATGTATGAGATTTTGTATGAACTGTGTGTATGTGTGAGTCTGCGTGTTTATGTTTGTGTGTGTGCTGTGTGTGACTGTGTGTTTATGTTTGTGACTGTGTTTGTGTGCCTGTATGTATGTGTGTCTGCGTGTTTATGTTTGTGACTGTGTTTGTGTGGCTGTATGTGTGTGTTTGCGTGTTTATGTTTGTGACTGTGTGTGTGTGTGTGTGTCTGTGACTGTGATGTGGGTGGGAGGATTTGCGTTTATCTGATCAATATGTGAGCACGAATGCATGCATACACGATAGAGTTGTTAATTTAACAAAACGTATTTTAGTGATCATACAAGTTAGACATTCATTGACCGATGCTGGGGTGGGGATGGAGGGGGGGGGAGAACTTTCAATCGCTCTGCCAAAGCCACTAGTTGTAAACGCTGACACATTGCCATGAGGGTTCATATTGCACCTTAACCCTTTGGAATCCAGGAAGTTGAGCCCTTGCTAGAAGTCATTTTCAGTGAGGCGTCAGGTAAGTTTTAAATAATACAACATATTTCGAACTTATATTTTATCAGAGCATTGTTACGCACGCGTAACGGTTACAGTCTTTTTATATGCATGAAGTAACGTGACTTAGTACAAGATGTAATTCCTAAACGAGACATACATTGTTTTTACAACGAGTCGCTTTCAGTCACGTAGAAGACATACATTGTTTTTACAACGAGTCGCTTTCAGTCACGTAGAAGACATACATCGTTTTTACAACGAGTCGCTTTCAGTCACGTAGAAGACATACATCGTTTTTACAACGAGTCGCTTTCAGTCACATAGAAGACATACATCGTTTTTACAACGAGTCGCTTTCAGTAACATAGAAGACATACATCGTTTTTGAATGATGTTATTAGAACAACCTTAATTCAAAGCACGAATACCACTGGTGTTAACAAACTTTCTACAAGTTTTAACGACAGTAAATGTTTGTAAGCATTGCTGAATACCAGCTGACTATGTGCTATTAATCTGATAGGAGAAATACTGTACTAATCTTAAGGTGCATTCATGCAGAAGGGAAAATGGACCGTGAAGTGTCAGGTATGATGACTAGAACGACGACCCTCTGACAAAAGGTGAGTTTCAAGGGGTGTGCCTGCTTAAAGCAAACGAGCTTGGAAAATCTCTACAGATTGACGTAAGTTGAGAGTGAATAGACTGATTGACATAAGTTGAGAGTGAATAGACTGATTGACATAAGTTGAGAGTGAATAGACTGATTGACATTAGTTGAGAGTGAACAGACTGATAGACAGTTGAGAATAGATGGACGAGTGATTATTATATGGAAGGACATAACAACATGAACAATTAGACGACATATGTATTTGTAGATTGCAGTAATAGAAAAACGTGAAGGAATCGCTTACGACAAAGTCATTTTAAAAATAAAACCATTTTCTATGATTGAAGGTAAGGACATACAGGAAACAAGTAGAGACCATACACAGAAAAAAAAACATTGTACACACTATCACCTAGTACTGGTGTAATTATTCAAACGGAATGAACAACTGTTCAGAGGACAGTTTTTATTTTTACACTACCAGTTATTTCCATTTGTGGAGGGTACATTATTCGCTTTGTCAACAGCAAGATCTGGACCTGTTATGACACATCAAACTAATGGAGAGACAGACAGGACACGCTCGATAAATAAAAGCGTTTCCAGGGTATATCACTTGGTACAAATGACCGCAACATGAATGCAAGTAGTACAAGTGACCGCAACATGAATGCAAGTAGTACAAATGACCGCAACATGAATGCAAGTAGTGCAAATGACCGCAACATGAATGCAAGTAGTGCAAGTGACCGCAACATGAATGCAAGTAGTGCAAGTGACCGCAACATGAATGCTAGTAGTGCAAGTGACCGCAACATGAATGCTAGTAGTGCAAGTGTCCGCAACATGAATGCTAGTAGTGCAAGTTCAAGCCAGGCAGTGGGGAGAGGTGGAATGGAAACTTTAACCGAAGTAGATGCGAGGCCTTCAGCAGCCCAACAGCAGCCATCAGATCTACCACAGCCCAGGCCCCGCACTATTGTTCCCACGCCTACCCCAAGAAAGAATCCAGCAAATAATCCAAAATCAGGTTTGGGTACTTTGCGCATTATTTGCAGACACGTTTACTAAAATGATCTAAAAACAGGTTTGGGTAGTTTGCTCAGTATTTGCAGACACTTTTATTAAAATTAGTTCTTAATAAAATCTGTTCGAGAGATGGCGAAAATGCATTGTAAATCATCTCAGTCATAAAAAATAAGGTCCCTGAGATAACCGCTTTTAAAAAGCAAACGTTGAAGTTTAAGCATACAATCGTAAATTTGTTAATCGCAGTAGGTTAGGATTTCCCAACGGAGGTTCCTTGAGGAATTACTGGGGATTCCCCAGAATGTGATTAAAAAATAGGTATCGTAGATATGTAATCTTTTTCACATGAAATAAGCAACTTATAGTATTTTTTCAGAGGTTTCCTAGACCTGAACATTACTTCGAGGGTTCCTCCAGGTTCAAAAGTTTGAGAAAGGCTGATCTAGATAAATAAAGAATCCAGTTCTTTTAAAACAGACATGTTAGCTTAAGAATATAAATACGTTTTGTTGGAAGAATTATATATCTTTTACTGTTACTGGACTTGGAATGTAAAAGTACTGTTGGTAAGTTAAAGAACTTTAAACATTATTTTAATAAATAGTTTATCTGTATTTTGAAATATCTGATCTATTTTTGCAAGCATGGCTAATCTTTAAATGTGAAATGGGTTTTGTTGAATAAGATATATTACAGATATTATATTAACTCTAAAATGTATTGAAATAAGCTATTTACATCTTTTATAAAGTGTAAATCTGTTGAAATAAAAAAGAAATATTTACTAGGTTTATATAGAGTACTCCCTGTCAGATTTAAATGCCGACAATATAATTTCAATTGTATTAAGTTAGGAAAAGGTAATGCATGCATAGGTTTATGGGTATAAAGATTCACAACGTCTAACAACAATTTAATTATATTTTGCGATACCAATATAGTCCATGTAGGTGGCAATGTAGACAAGGGGCGTGGTTTCATGAAAGTACACAAATGACGATGGGAAATAGAATATAATTATTTCTTATAATCAATTACTCATCTAATAAATCATCTATTGATTATTCCAGTAATTAATCTATCCATCCATTGAACTATCTACTCGTCCATTCATCTAAGTTACACATTTGTCCATATATCCAGAAGTAGTTTCAGTCACTATAAAATAATTTGAGAAAACCATGACAGGATACACGCAATTTACTAAACATGATCTCCAGAGTATTTGTATTTAGAAATACACAAATTATAATATTCTCTGAGAAAGCTCCCTTTAAGTCGCAAAATTCTACAAAAGCAAAAATGCAGGAATAATACATTCGTAGAAATACACACCAAATATACTTTGTAAAATAAAAGTTAAACACAAAAATGACGTGTTTATTCAATGAATAGAAAAAATAATACCGCGCGCAGAAACATTATCAGCTTTTAAAATCATCTCGATGTCCAAGAATTGACTACTCTATAGGACCATGATAATTTCCTGAGATGTTTCAAGAACTGACTACTCTATTGGTCTATATAATTTCATGAGGTATTTCAGGAACTGACTACTCCGTAGGTCTATATAATTTCATAAGATATTTCAAGAACTGACTACTCTATTGGTCTATATAATTTCTTGAGGTATTTAAAGAACTGACTATTCATAGGTCTATATAATTTCATGAGATATTTCAGGAACTGACTACTCCGTAGGTCTATATAATTTCATAAGATATTTCAAGAACTGACTATTCCGTAGGTCTATATAATTTCATAAGATATTTCAAGAACTGATTACTCCATAGGTCTATATAATTTCATGAGATATTTCAAGAACTGACTACTCCATAGGTCTATATAATTTCATGTCATGCAGCAAGTTGCCAGAAGACAATATCGCTCAACCTACTTTTAGTACGACGTCGCTAAACTTTGACTTGACTGGAATTGTAAAATCTATCTAAAGTAGAGGCGTATGTCCTAAAAATAGACCACACTTTCAGAAGAGTACTGTTAGGCGTTTCGCCGTTCAGATCTCACTTGAATCTAGGCCAAAGGATGTATCGCAGATAAAACAAACGATAAAATACATAAATAACTAATTAATGATGAAAGTCATTCATCAGTATCAAATTCCTGCCATCCTTGACTTGATATTAGGAAATATAACCATCAGTACCTTTACTATTATCTCTATTCTGGAAAATAATACAGAAATAATTTTTACTCATTTGAAGTATTTTTTTTCCAGTTGACAAAGATGTTCAGAAGAAACCAATGGATAATGAGTCACAGAACGGGCTGATATCTAGGCCGGGTAATCAGACGGCTAGTTATGAAAACGTACCACTCGGTAAAGATCCTTTATTTACACCAAAGAACGTACTTTCACCAAACTCTTGTGAGTTCACGAACTCTTTACTGACGCTGACTTGTACGTGTACTTTGTAACTTATTGGTGATTTAAGAGTGACTGCAGTTCATTCACTTAAATTATGAAAATGTGAAAACCTAATAACCTGAGATACTTTTGTTTATTTAGATGAGCGTTATTTGTACATATGGAGAGGGATTTGTATAACTGTGCTTAGCTGTCTGTTTCTTACACGTCCCAGGTTATTTGCTTAGTGTGGTATTTACTTCCATGTACAGTGACATTTGTAGAGCTGTGGGTCTCCGACAGTTCTAAAATGTAAAGTGGTATTTATTTAGTGTTTTGTGTGTGTGTGTGTGTGTGTGTGTGTGTGTGTGTGTGTGTGTGTGTGTGTGTGTGTGTGTGATTTTTGTACATTAAGTAAATGTTCTTACGATTTGCACAAACGAGTGTATCAGACCCTTACTTACATGCACATAAGTATTTATATATCATGTCAGTCTCTTTCTTATATACAGAGAGGTATTTGCATAACTGTTTCCAACCCCTTTCTTACATATAGAGAAGTATTTGTATAATTAAGTTTGTCAATTCCTTGCTTACATTTTGAGAATATTGGTATACATGAGTATGTCAGTCCCTTTCTTACATATAGAGAAGTATTTGTATTATTAACTTTGTCAGTCCCTTGCTTACATTTAAAGAAATATTTGTATAATTAACTTTTTCAATTCCTTGCTCATATTTCGAGAGGTATTTGTATAACTGTGACAGTACTTTTTATATATACACAGATATATACAGAGGTATTTGAAAAGCTGTGTGTGTGTGTGTGTGTCCCTTTCTTACATATATAGAGGTATTTGTATAAATGATCACTTCAAAACATGAATAGCGTGCTATTTGTTTCGCTGTCATTTTGTTACATGCAGTAATGATTGTGTTTCTACGTGTCACATATTGTGATACTTAGAATAATATTAGTATAGCATGTTGATATATCTTACATTTATACAATTCTTACATGTAGAGCAATGTTTAAGTAGCTGTATTTGACACAACTTACACGTACATTATTATATAACATTGTGACATATCTTACAGGCAGAGAAATATTTGAATAAATAAATGGGAAATATTAAATTAAATATTTTTATAGCTGTGTTTGACAGGTTTTACATCTAGAGTAGTATTTGTAGAGCCGTGTTTGAAACATCTAGAGATACATTTGAACAGATTATGTGAGACACAAACTATTTATATAGATATATGTGACATTTTCTTATATGTAGAGTAATATTTATATAGCGATGTGTGACATTTTCTGACGTACCATAATATTTATAAAGCTACGTGTGACACTTTCTGGCATGTACAGTAATATTTATATAGCTATGTGTAACTTTCCTACATGAAAAGAAATATTTGCATTGATGTTTGTCATTTTGCTACACGTAGAGTAACATTTGTTTAGACGTGTATGTAAATATTTTTGTCTATAGAGTGAATTTGTTTAACCATTATGCTAATGTGTCATTTTATACTGCGCCTGACGGTTGTTTGTCGTAAAGCACTAATTTATTTTAATTTATTTTATTTCTACGTTTATTTACTCGAGTGCATTGGTTGGGAAACTCTCTTGTCTATTAGTCATAGCATTGGGAATCACAATTTTGTAACTGAGTCCTAGTGTTGGAGGTTCTTTGGGATTCCAAATGCTCTCTCTCTCTCTCTCTCTCTCTGTCTGCCTGCCTATCTGTTTGTCTATAAGTCTCTGTATCTATATGTAAAAGTCAGCTTTGACTGTATAACGCCAAAATTCAATGACCCAGACACTACTCGTGTTGATATTTTGCAGATATTCCTGATGTCCATGAAATAGTTTTTCCGATGAGAAAGATCTGTGAACAGATGTTCCGGTCTTATCTGAAAGAAAGGCTGGATACACCGCAACAAAGGGAAGCAAATGCCGAAATTTTCTCACTGGATTACATTGATGAATCATCAGAGATAAGTCTAAGAGGTACTCTAGCAGGAATCAAGCAGGCCATGCAAATACGAAAAGACTTTCAAATGAATTTGATGTGCTTAAAGAAAACACTCAAACTGCCATGCATGACCCAATTCCTACAGACTCAGGTCTGGACACAGAAGCGCACACAGATAGAAGAAACGCTTCGATGCAAGATTCTCCAAGAAAGCGAATGTCCTCCTGACCTTTTGTTAGTGGCATTTGAGGACTCGATCACTTACGGACTTGACCATATGTATGCTACGATAGGCGACTCACTTCTGGATTCCTTTAGGGACGTTGGCTTTTCTGCAGGGACAACTCCACTTTCGAAACAACCAGAAGACCCGACATCCCCATTAGGTAATGACCCTGAAAAGTTCTTTAGATATATCACCATTCTTTACACACATAAATTATATATAAATGTAATTAGAAATTCACTCATATTCAGCTTGATCTAGTCAAGGGGAGCTACTATGCAATTATGTTTCAAAATATGTGAATGCTATTAAGAAGAGCTTATGTTCAAGTAATTTGTGTGATGTCAAAAGTGTTCATTGCACTCGTAAAACTAGTAGTATCAATCTGTTATGTGATGTCAAATGTTTTCATTACGCTAGTACAATTAGTGATACTAATCTCTTGTGTGATGTCAAAGTGTTCATTTACCATTTTCTATTCAGACAAACCATTTGTTTAATTCCTCCAGATTTAAAAGATATGAAGTTGTGTGGGAAATCGGAAAATTCGACTCCAAATATTTCCTTCAAAATAACATCTGACATCACGACCGAGGAGGTATGTATGTAGTATGTAGCATTCATAACATCAGACTGAAGCAAGAAACAGACTGGTATCACATGTACAAAAGACTGATATCAACTCTACAAAGGACAGTTATCAAATGTATGTATGTACACACACACACACACACACACACACACACACACACATACACACACATACACAGACACACACACATACACACACATACACACACACACATACACACACATACACAGACACATACACACACTACACGTATATAATTTTAAACAAGATTTAATTTTATACATAATTTCGATGCACGTTTGTATGTTCCTAGTACTGTGCGTTGGTCAATACGACTAACAGGTTACTGAACCTGAAAGATGGTCGCGTGTCCAGTGCATTTCTGGAGGCTGGAGGCCAGTCCATTCAAGACGAATGTCGCATGAAGTACCCCAACGGAATCAAATCGGGAGAAATCGCCGTCACCTCTGGTGGGTCACTCAAGTGCAAGAACATTTTACACCTGAGTCTGCCAGAAGAGAAAAATTCTGCAAAAATTAAAAGTGTGCGTTCACGACTACTCTTCCAAAGTTAGCATAATGTCTTAGGACACATCGTATAGAGCATAATGTCTTAGGACACATCGTATAGAGCATAATGTCTTAGGACACATCGTATAGAGCATAATGTCTTAGGACACATCGTATAGAGCATAATGTCTTAGGACACATCGTATAGAGCATAATGTCTTAGGACACATCGTATAGAGCATAATGTCTTAGGACACATTGTATAGAGCATAATGTTTTAGGACACTCATGGTTTAGAGTATAATGTCTTAGGACACATTGTATAGAGCATAATGTTTTAGGACACTCATGGTTTAGACTTTAGAGTATAATGTCTCAGGACACTCAGGGTTTAGAGTAGAATGTCTTAGGACCCTTATTTGGCATAGAGTATAATGTTTTAGGACACATTGTATAGAGTATAATGTCTTAGAACGCTTATGGCATATAGTATAATGCATTGGGCCATGGTATGGTGCATAATGTCTTATAACTCATAGTATAATGCTCTTGACAGTTAGGGTATACAGAATAATATCGGAGAACATTTATGGAATACAGTACAATGTCTTAGGATATTTGGTTTATACTGTTATATATTAGGACACTTTTGGTATGCACTATATCTTAGAACAGTTATGGTTTACACTATAATGTATAGTGTTACAGCGTGTGAACATTTTAAAAATAAAATCTAGGTCTATTATAAATACATATTAAAATTTGTGCATACATGCGGTTTGAAATTTAACTATTGACTTATCAAAATAAACAGTCAGACCAAATTACTCTTTAACTGCGTTACATGCATATTTCCTACTCTAAAAAAGCTATTGTACAAAATTTCTGATTTGGTTTAAACTTGAAATAAATGCTATTGATTATTTTTACATCTATACATATATTTACAGTATGTTTAATGTATGTATATGTGTAAACATGTAAATATTTTTTAAAATGTATTGTTGGTGTTTTCTTCTATAATTAGCAACAGAAAATATGTAAGACGTTATACTTAATATATGTCGCTTAGAAAGGGGCGGTAAGACTTAAGAACTATGACACGTTCTGAGAAAACGGAAAGTGAATTATTTTGTTTCAAATATTCTTTTGAATCTTTGTAAGTGACATTCCATTGTACAGAGATATTTGCAGATATAGAATTATATTTCAGTTATGCAACCTGACAAACGCATGCAATGAGAAACACAACATGAAATGTTATGACATGCTTCAACACAATCCTTATCAAATAATAAGTAATATTGTATATTATTACTGTTACATCTGTATGAATTGTTATTGTATAAATGCAAACAATAAAATAGCTTTAGCAAAACAGTTATAAATTCAAACAAATAAAATCTGATAATATTTTCAGCTAAAAAAATCGCAATCGCTTAATATTATTTATTTAGTGAACGACATCATTAGGAGACATGCAACATTTCTTTACTCATCCTTACATACGTCGTAATGAACGTACATTTCTATGTTTATCTTTACATTGTCACAATGAACGTACATTTCTATGTTTATCTTTACATGTAACAATTAACGTACATTTCTATGTTTATCTTTACATGTAACAATTAACGTACATTTCTATGTTTATCTTTACATGTAACACTTAACGTACATTTCTATGTTTATCTTTACATGTCACAATTAACGTACATTTCTATGTTCGTCTTTACATGTCGCAATTAACGTACATTTCTATGTTTATCTTTACATGTAACAATTAACGTACATATTTATGTTTATCTTTACATGTAACAATTAACGTACATTTCTATGTTTATCTTTACATGTAACAATTAACGTACATTTCTATGTTTATCTTTACATGTAACAATTAACGTACATTTCTATGTTTATCTTTACATGTAACAATTAACGTACATTTCTATGTTTATTTTTACATATATCGCAGTGCAGATAGTTTCATCCAGAATGTTATAAGTGTTTATTTCGGTCATTGTGAAAACGAAAATAATTTAATTTTGTCCTTTAATGGGGGCAGTGTATGAGTCTTCAGTATTGCCAATTTAGAAAGAGTGCAATTCGGAGTCAGGTCTAAATAATGGGGAAAAGGGACATAAAATATCTAAGAAAAGCAGGACATACATTTAAAATAGACACCTCATCCTCTCAAAGAAAACAAAGAAATAAAATTATTTGTTAATGACTGCTACTTTGTTTCTGGCTTCAGGTCGTTGGTGCGCACGTGAAAAAATGTCTGAAAGAGGCCAGCCGACTGAAACTCGCCTCAATCGGCTTTCCGGCTTTAGGGACAGGGCTCTTGAAGTATCCTCCTGACTTGGTCGCAGAAGCAATGTACCAAAGTACCATCAAATATGGAGCTAAGCACCCGAAATGTGGCATTACAGACGTGACGTTTATTGTGCACAACAAAGACCAGGCCGTTATCAGTGTAAGACAGTCTTAACAGTCTCCAGCTAATTATACATTTATTATAATTACATTTTACACAAAATTATAATCACAAAATATTGAAAATGCAACTCTACCTACATTCAGCTAAACCAAGGATGCAAGTAATCTGTAACAATAGCATAGGGATTTCCTTTAAATATCTCATATGCTCTTTTTTCAAGCTTTGGCTAATTATTCAAACAGACTTTCAGATTTACACTATGTCGAAATTTGGGCTTCTTCTACAAACCTGGCATGTGTCTTCATTGTGAGAAAAGCATGTGGCTTGGGTTTTCTCCCCTATTTAATGGCTATTTAGTTGACCTAGGGTAGGGCTGCATCCAAGCTTCCATTCACACAAAGGAATAACAAATGACAACAACTTTCCATCCCACTGAACTTGCATACGCCAAACAACCACCTCCCTTCCCCCCTCATTCAGGCACATTTACTATCAAGGATGCTTCTTACTATGCATGTTTACTATCATGGACTAGTCGGATTTCCACTTGACCGGTGTTCACAACAAAGTCTGGTTTGCTGTTGGGGGGGGGGGGGGGGGCAGATACAGGGGTTAACTAACTTACTTTTCTTTGACCCAGAAAAACATCCATTTTGTATTACCTGTGATGTAATGGCTACATCATATGTGTGTATATGCTCTTATTAAACTACCTTTTTCTACTACATTTAGATTTTATTTTCTTCTCATTTCTTACATCTAAATTGTATTCCATTCTATATTTCCTTTTAAATATTTATTGATCGGATCCTGCGAGATTTATAAATATCCTGACATATGTAATGTTTTATTTTGCTGTTTTGAACGTTTAGGCTTTTGAAGCTGAGGAAAGGAAGTACAGACAGTCCTTAAGAAAAAGCCTTCCTGTTGTTTGTAAGTCTCTCTTCATACATCTTTAATCTCTACTTTTAAAATATTCAAATGATTAATTTGTTCTTCTTCAGAAGATTATTTTGGATTCAAATATCAGATTGCAACAAAACAACGCATCTTATACTTTAGATTTGAAATAATGTGTAGGAAAAAGAAATGATATCTAACTATATCTATATTAATATCTATCTATCTATCTATCTATCTATCTATCTATCTATCTATCTATCTATCTATCTATCTATCTATCTATCTATCTATCTATCTATCTATCTATCTATCTATCTATCTATCGAACGAGTGAGAGAAAGAGTAAAATAAGGAACGCGTGAGAGATAAATAGAGGGGAAATTGTCCGGCTGAAGTTTTGTTGTTGATTTAACTTTCATCACATGACCCACGGGTTTTCCTATTTTGTATATAACAATGTAATTACAACATGATCTTTTAACTCTGTGTCTTCAGACAAAAGACAAGTATTATCCGTACAACAAGAATCGAAACCGACTGAGATCTGTGAGTATTGAATGACTTTATCAAACATGCAATGTAGACATTAAATACATGATAATTAAATGCAAAATATTTGTAATCACTATCTCATCACTTCTTGTTTGAAGTTTGTTATCCTTGGAGTCCTGGATGTGTCTTTCAATTGTTGGACAGATTAAATGTAAAACGTTGTCTACCCCTGAATCATAATCAATAAATAATTTTAGACGTAGATGTTTTTAAAGAAATCTAGTTAGCTCATTTGACATTAATTAATAAGGTCAAACTATTCTTTTAGAATTGAATGCTGGCCGAAACTAAATAAATGCAAAGAAGATACAAATAAAGATGCAAAAGGTTATATTAAGAAAATATAAACTATTAAAAAAATCAGTTTGTAAATGCTCGTATATTACCATCGAGGTCAGGCATTCTCCCTAGAATATGTACCACACATTTTCATAACAAACGTTAGTTGCATATATATAGTTGCAAATACATTACTCTGAATGGAGACCAGATAAAAGTAATCGCTACTCACATGTGCATTGTGTCTGTCAGTTCGGTATTTCCAAGAACACCAGGACAACGTGGACCTCATGGTATTATCCAGCAATCCCCATACGGGGGACAAAGTCATCCAAGATCTACTGAAATGCTATGAAGAGAGTGTCAAACCCATAACTTATTCAGCGCCAATGCTTGACAGTTGGGATGACCATCATGTACGTGAAAAAATTTGATTTAATATTCATTTTAAATCGATATGATATCAGATTTATAAATTGTGTGGGCATTTCAGGTCACTGGGAAATGTTTTTCAGTCGAGAGTTATTCAGAGCATTTACTTGTCCGATGGTCTAACCAAGCGCACAAATAAAATTTATTTTGTTAAAATGATGGTCAGATCTGATCTGTGAAATTAATTTTCAGGTTTTATAAGCAGCTGTGTGAAACAGATTAAATTTTCAAAGAACCCAGTGACAGATATAATCAAACTCAAGATTTGTTAATGATTAATAAAGATTTATAATTGTATCCGTTAAAATTCTTGCTACATCAGCGCAACTGATGGAGAAGTTTGAAGTGTTAAGTCATTGCACATATAATAAATTCATTTAAATCATTGGAAATTTTTGGAGATTACGATATCCTTAACGGTTTTCATGCATGTATTGTTGAACGATAGGTTGGGGTAATAGTGAGTGGATGGGGGCTCATTAAATATAACCAAAAACGTTTTTTTTATTACTCTTTCAGTAAGAAGCTTCCACCTACTCAGGTATTATGCGACATCTTTCTTATTATTCTGGGAAAGAATAGAGTTTTATTATACCCTTATAATCTGCTGAGTTAGAAACGTTTTGGTGTCTTATGGGAGAATTATTAATAACCATACATTAAGATTCTCGATCACTTGTGTTTAATTATGAGTTATTAATTATTAATAATAATAACCATAACCGGCAATGGGGTGCACAACACCACACTAAGTTAGATTGGTAGCAATGTGTTGTTCATTTCCAAAGCATACAGACATTTTACTATATGAGTGTGCGTGTACGTGTGTGCGCTTGTGTCGTATTTCATGCATGCCTGCTATTAAATCATTTTAACATTCACTCCATTCGACTGGTTCCAGATCACATGCTTGAAAAAAATATGTGCCGACACTAAATTGGACATCTACCTGATTTACAGTGAGGGCGTCATAAAACTCAGAGGTCTGCATGAAGTGCTTGCTCCTTTACCAATGACAGATCTGATTAGAGAGGCAGAACAGTTCGCAAATGATAGGCAAAACGCTGAAATTATAGCCAGAGAGGTATGTGATTGTGAACCTTAATATGGAGGTAAGCATTAGCCCTGCCCGAGCGAGAAAGGATTTAAGATGTGGAAGTAATTACGATATTTAATGACGATATCTGTGCTCTTCGATTTACAGGCTAGCCATCTCCTACGTGGGTGGGAATGTCCATTTTCTATTTTGATCTATTACTTATTTATGGTTCAGCCCCCCCTCTTATTATGCAACAAAAAAAGGAAGATCCAGAATGGATACTAAACATGAATTATGTCGAAAGAATGTATACGTCACGTGAGCACAACGAAACATAAAGTCCAAGTCACACGAGAGAAGGAGCAACAAAACACTACACATTCTCTGATTTAATAACATGCAAGAAAGATAATGAAGTGGGGAAAGCAAATGATTGAAGAAGTAATTGCAAATGTTAAATACAGAGCATAGTCAACAATGTATTCTATTCGCTCAGTTCAGAGCTCTGGAATCAGAGTTCGAATATTCGTGCCACAAATTTCTCAAGACACACATTAGGCTTGCTAACAATAAAAGGAAAAGAAATACTTTCCCCCCAAAATCATCTTAATTAAAGTATGACAAAACGGCACAAGAAAGCTTCATTCACTCTTCCGACATACACACTCACTCACACACACACACACACACACACACACACACACACACACACACACACACACACACACACACACACACACACACACACGAAATACTATATAATGTTTGACTAACACATGTATCCCCTGTTAATAATTTAAGTACCCTATCAACAGCAGTATCGTGGGTGAATTTTTACAAGTATTAGTGGACTCTTACGGCTAATAACGTCTGCCTAAATAAGTAGCACCAACTACTGACTGACAAAACAACTGACATGCTCAGCCTGAGCATCACATGATGACGCACGCTTTGAGCTACAGATGTGGACAATCACCATATAGCGACAGAAATTGGGACAGCTCCACGAACATCAATTTCCTCACAAGGGTTCCCGAACAAACACTCTTATACTGAATATTCTTGCGAAGAATTTACATACATTTACATACAAAAGAACTGGTACTTCTTGCTATTGACTGGCAGGGATTCGGCTTTCTGAGACTGACGAGAAAGCACGTGACTATGATGATGAGCAACTTCCGGCCTAGGATAATTTCGCTGTCTGGCGCGAGGTTGTCGAGGACTACAACGATGGTGGCTTACTTTTGGTGTTTGTCTTTCGTGGTTGTTTTGTCATTGTCCACTGAGTTGTCCATTGGGATGTACATAGACATGGGCAGAAGGCCAGTACATGTGGTCCAGGATTAGTTGAATCATGTCCACAGTGGGGTGGTGAAACAATGATGACGTGATTATAAAATATCTTCGTTAATTGAAAATAAATATTAAAACTTATATTTCAGGTTCAGTGGAATTCTATTGCTATTTCTGAAACAGAAGAAGTTTTGCAGCCTTATTCACGAATAAACAATTACTTGATTGAGACGGCATATAGGTGAGCAATTACAAATTGAGACGGTATATAGGTAAGCAATTACAAATTGAGACGGCATATAGATAAGCAATTACAAATTATAATAAGTAGGAAGTGACATAATATTAGTGATTTTTCTGTACATTATAATCTGACAGGCTGACTAATTTAAATTCAAGATCACTGTTAGTGGGTGTCCTGGTGATGGACACAGAAGCAGAGAAATAGATAATAAGAAAAGTCTTGTTGCGCGAGCAAAATGTAGAATAGCATTCTCTGTTGCAGTTCATTGAAAGGATAGCGTGTATATATGTATGACAAGCAGCAATATAGACAAATATGTTAACAGCAGAACACTGACAAGCAGCAATATAGACAAATATGTTAACAGCGTAACACTGACAAGCAGCAATATAGACAAATATGTTAACAGCGTAACACTGACAAGCAGCAATATAGACAAATATGTTAACAGCAGAACACTGTCAATTATATCCAGCAAAATAGATAAATATGTTACACTCGAAATCCCTATCCGGATATTTTTTCATGTCATTGTTTCTAATTCTAGAAATAGAATAATTGAAGGCAGGAAATGTTTTGACAGGAATGGGAAAATGTGTCAAGTTGTCATTGTCGAAAGCGTAAATCATCCAGTCATTATCGACTTCATGACGATGGAAGAATATCCAGAAGACCCTCTGGTTG
The DNA here is from genome assembly GCA_028829895.1 of Sinotaia quadrata. Lineage (NCBI taxonomy): Eukaryota > Metazoa > Mollusca > Gastropoda > Architaenioglossa > Viviparidae > Sinotaia > Sinotaia quadrata. The sequence continues at coordinate 36,808,061 of CM054180.1, forward strand.
CCGCAGATGTGAACACCTTGCAAATCATCAGACAAGATTTGTTTCAAGGTGAATATAAATGTGCAACTGGGTTACACTTCCAATTCAAAATATCAATCTTAAGTTCTTAATTTAAACCCATCAAATAATTCATGAAATCTTTCCAGTATGACTATCTGTTGTAACTTCAATATCCGTCTATATGTCTAATTTCATATTTAGCCAATATGTTTGTTGTCCATACTTCAATCTGCCTGTATGTCTAATTTCATGCTAGCCAATATGTCTACTCTCCATACTTCAATATGTCTGTATGTCTAATTTCATTCTAACCAATATGTCTACTCTCCATACTTCAATATGTCTGTATGTCTAATTTCATGCTAGCCAATATGTCTACTCTCCATACTTCAATATGTCTGTATGTCTAATTTCATGCTAGCCAATATGTCTACTCTTCATACTTCAATATGTCTGTATGTCTAATTTCATGCTAGCCAATGTGTCTCTTGCCCGTACTTCTATCCGTCTATACGTCTAATTTTCTGTTTTTAAATCTACATAAGTTATTGCTCGCCAGTGTGTGTATGAATTAATATGGAAACTGCTGATGTTATGAGTCAAATGTAGGAGATGCTATACATACTATTGTACAGTCAATATGATCAGTGTGACCATTTTGCCGTTTTGATAATTAATTTATTAGTTTAGTTATTCTGGTTATTGTTATCATTCTGGTCACTTCAACTCAGGAGTAGAACTGGACGCTCCATTGCCAAACCACTGGTCAAGCATGAAAGGAGATATCGACATGGTACCTCTATCTCCTGACAGTCAAGAATACAAAAATGTTGCCAAGGCTTTCAGGACAAGCTCCAAACAACCTCAGCAAGAAATAAAAAAGGTACAACAATAACCAGATAAACAATAAAGTGTACGTGTTACTCACTCTAATAATGATACATACCAACAGTTATATTATCATATATCATGTACTTTTATGTAACGCACTGGATGACATAATCATATTTAAATAGTAATAATCAACCATAAAATCTTACGATAAATCTGTCAAAATATAAGTAAATAAAAAAAAGGAATTACAATTCCTCAACAAAAACAATTTCGATGTATCGCACAGTTAGACTATTGTTGAAAGGTTAAGTTCAATCTGTTTTATGTTTTGACACATTTACAAACAAAACGTGAAGAGCCTTCAAACATAACAATTATCACAGTGATGCTACAGATACTACTTAATTCACGTTATAGACAGCAGTTAATCAATGCACACAAAGTTTAGGAAGGCAATAACAGTAAAAGCTGTTTAAGGTTCCATTCCTGGGAGGTTCTGAAATCAATACACCACTACTACCAAAATAATTCTCACAATTAAAAGATGCTTTTAAGTAGTATATATATTTTCTAGCGCACGTGTGAAATAAATAAATGCCTTGACTTTCAAGTAGAGTTATCTGCGCAAACAGCCGGCATTACACTCTCATCGAAATCCAACATTAATCAGTGCGCACCAATGTTAATCTAAAATAACTATTTGTTTAGTAGTCATTTTCATGTCCCTTTACGTCAAACGTACCTTTCATCCTGTACATTTCCCATACAGCTGCTTTCATTTTTCATCACGGTTTTAAAAATATCCTTTAATCCTGTACATTTCCCATACAGGTGCTTTCATGTTTCATCACGATTTTAAAATATCCCAAAATACCTACATGAATGATATGAATATTTGATTTCTAATCAGCTTGATTAAGAAATATTGTCAGTTTATTTGGACTATAGTATTAAAATTACATTAAATATGTTTTGACCCTAAAAAACATTATGCATGGGGAATTTTGTATTAAATATTATTAGGTCATTCAGAATTTTACACATTCAGACACTAATTTGTCTCTCCTCCTCCTCCACCACCACTACCACCACCACCACCAATTATCATTATTATTTTCTATTGTGTGATTAATTATGATTCATGATTTTTCTTTTACTAGATTGCTCGGATTCAAAACAAGACCCTGCACAAGAAATATGTGGCAATGAAGAGGAAGATTGTGGCCAGCCTGCCATCAGGCAAGAGGAGTGAGAGAGATAACATGTGGCATGGTACCAACGAAGAGTCAATGGATGGCATCGCTCGTTATGGCTTTAACAGATGTTATAGTAATTGTAATGGTAAGATTCCACACGCTTTCATCAAGATCAATATGATGTATATATATCACTTGTTTGTTGTATTTATTTATTTACAATTTCAAAATTTGTCTCTCGTTCTCAGTATTTCTGCATTGTCTGTTGCTCTCTTGTTTGTCTCATTGTCTGCTGCTATCTTGTTTGTCTCACTGTCTGTTGCTATCTTGTTTGTCTCATTGTCTGTTGCTATCGTGTTTGTCTCATTGTCTGTTGCTATCTTGTTTGTCTCATTGTCTGTTGCTATCTTGTTTGTCTCATTGTCTGTTGCTATCTTGTTTGTCTCACTGTCTGTTGCTATATTGTTTGTCTCATTGTCTGTTGCTATCTTGTTTGTCTCATTGTTGCTCTCTTGTTTGTCTCACTGTCTCTGTGTGTCGTCGTCTTTTGTCTCCGTTTCCATCTTAGGATTTTTCTTATTGTCTTAGAGTTCTGCATGTCTCTCTCTCTGTGCTTATTTCTATCAACTCTTTTTCTATTTTTCTATCTATTCATTCACTCATCAATCACACATTCCGTACATCCTTCCACCAGTAATTATTTTTCCTTTTTTTGTGTAGCATACAACTATGGACAAGGAGTATATTTTACTACGGAAGCTGAAAGCTCAATACGAAATTCCTATGTCACAAAGAACAGTAGTGGCGAGAAACATATATTTATGTGCAAAGTTTTAGTAGGAGAGTATACGGTAGGAAAATTCGAGATGCGTTTTCCACCGGAAATTCCTGGCTCGAACGGAAGGTGCTACAACAGTGTGGTTGATGACAAGGAAAACCCCTCCACATTCGTTATTTTTACCGATGTCCAGGCATATCCTGAATACCTCATAACATTCAAGTAGTTTTAAACACCTACTGCCGATGTACATAATGCATTCCTCTGCAGAAGAGTAAAATTACTCAGGTCTCGATTGTGTCATGATACCTGGGTTGACCTATATTTATGCAGTTAGTTCAAATGCACTTCTAACGCACTCCGATGGGAGATGGCCTGATATTTATTGTGATAAGTATTTTCGCTCCTTGCACCTATAGGAGTATAAATTGTGGTATAAAGAACAATTACACACAACGACGCTTTGCAGCTGTAAAATATACTGCAGTTATAATTGACAACCTACTAACACTAGGTGACAAGCGACACACACACTTAAAAAATTAACAATAGTGTACTAATAAAGACACACAAGAAGTGTCTGTACTAATAAAGACACACAAGAAGTGTCTAACAATGAACACTTAAAATGTAATATAAAGAGTAAAACAAAAGAATAATAATTAAGTAATTGTTATAACTCATTATAATGAGTTAGATTATGAATATGACTATTACAATGTATGTCCTAAGCTCACTATCCAAGTTTATACTTTAATTGACAAGTGATTTAGGAAGATAATTATTATTAATTAATTAATTAATTATAACTCATTATAATAAGTTAGATTATGAATATGACTATTATAATGTATGTCCTAAGCTCACTGTCCAAATTTATATTAGAATTTACAAGTGCTTTAGGAGGACAGGCTACATAAAATAAAATTTAGAGTTGTGGTACTTTGTTCCATTGCACGATAAGTGTTGGTCCACACTTAAAAGAAATACTTCTCACGAAAACTGGTGGCCACCCAAATTGTAGATTTAGAACACATCTATGATTGTACAACTCCAGTGTTGTACGTGGAAACACTAAAATATAACACACATTGGCATCTAAACTTTCCTATCTTCATCCTATGGATATTTCGCCTTTCTCTGAAATAAAATAATTATTTTGCAATACTATTATAATACAATACTTAATTCCTTTCATACAAATTAATAAATCAGAATTAATTAAAAATTTGTAGATTATACAAGTTATTTTTAAAAGTATATTACCTAATTTTAATATGAATTGTATGCATTCAGTACGTTATGCAATGTTTCAGTTTCATGTTAGCATAAATATGCTTCTTGGTAATTAATAGATTGCTTAAATACGTTTGTTTCTTATCAATAGAGAAAGTTGCGCAGCTTCCTGTAATTTACAAAATATTTCAATATACAAGTATTGTTAAGTCGTTCGTTAAAATCACGAAAGATTCGCAGCATTTGTGATGTGAATAAAATATTCCGACTTCTACAGATTTGTTGTTATATGTGACGAATTTAATAATTTTATGCATAAAGGGTAATTAATGAGAAAACAATTGAGCGACTGAGTTATTTCCCCTATTTTGTCACCTATCGTTGAGTCTCACGTATTGATTATATAAATTTTTTATTGGAACGATAAATATGAAAAACGAAGTCACCTGATATTATTCCGTCAGCTATTTATGGGCAATAGGTGAATTCTATATTTCGAGGGCTATAATATATATTTAGTGTTAGTGGCTAGGGACAATCTAGCTTTGGTTTCTAGCTTTTCTCATAAGGTGGTGGTGTCCTAATTATGACAGTAAACAAGTGACGTATTTACCAATTTAATAGAGTCGTGCACGATATACGTTTCATTATCTAGTCACTCATTTATCTTCTCTTTGATTAATAATATAATGTCAGAAAATTTTGTCATCCCTACCTTCTCCACCAAACGAAAAGAGTAAAAAAAAAAACAAGAAGCCAACCCAAAATTAATGTCTTGGATAATACCAGCTTGTGTTCTACTTTCCATAATGCTAAATTATTTATGAATTTTTGGATATAAACTCGTGAGCTTTAAAAAAAAAACAACCTGCTAAATAAATAAAATATTTGCATAAATAAATCGAATAAAAACAGCAATATTTTAATAACTATACACGAAATTCATCCAGCAATAAGTACCTATCATAATAACAGGAATACAGCGATACGACAGATTTAAGGAATATGAAAGGTATATAAATATGTTCTGTAATCTTCTTCCTTCCCCACGCAATAAATTTAAGAAAACATCTAAGTTAGCAACTCACCTGGTTGAAATTTTAGAGGTCGATGGATCCAGTTTCTTGCATGTAAAGTTTTAAATAAATGGACATTTTGAATACACACACACACACACACACACACACACACACACACACACACACACACACACACACACACACACACACATGTAAACATGCAAAGGATGACGCATAATTACCTTTCAAGGGAAATCTTTCCTTAAAACGCTATATGTTACTCCCAGACTCAAGATTATCTTTCTTAAATTTAAAGGATAAAAAGAAAACCCAAGCCAGCACCAAGGCTATGAGAGAGGACATTTCCACATAATAATGCGACTTAATTAATTTTGGCTCAAATCTATATCCATTATCCATTAACCAAGATAAAACCGCATCGCCTATGAATAAAAGTAGTATTATGTGCAGGAGGAAGATTAATAACACTACTTAAACAAACATACTAAACTGCAATTTAGTAATAGAGACAGTGGTTGTAACTGGTTGAAAAACCTTCCCCTTACCGGTCATCGAGCGGTAACGCTTCAAGAATGCCTTTTACATCAGGTAAATAAATAAGGCAATTAGGCTGAGAACTTAACTGGCGTTTTAAGAATGACTTTTACATCAGGTAAATAAATAAGGCAATTAGTCTGAGGACTTAATTGACGTTTTAAGAATGACTTTTACATCAGGTAAATAAATGAAGCAATTAGTATGAGAACTTAACTGACGCTTTAAGAATGACTTTTACATCAGGTAAATAAATGAGACAAGTAATCTACAAACGTCACACTTCTACAGTACGAAAGTCTTTTAAAGAATTATCACTTTTAAGGATTAAGCTACGCAGCAAGCAATAAACATTGCTACAACCTATTCTATCCAGACAATCAATCGTCCAAAGCAAGCACACAAGTTTGAAAACCGTGTTTGTGTTGTCAGGGAGAAAGACTGGGTCATTGATAAGACAAGATCCCCGCGACGTGAACAACCCCACACGAGATCGATGTCTACAGAAAGTGAATTGTTACAATGTGATTCACAGAGTTCTTCTAGTACAGCCAAACATTAATTGTTACAATGTAATTCACACAGTTCTTCTAGTACAGTCAAACATAAAAAAATAGGTAGACAATATTGTATCTTATGTCGACATTTGGTTATTCATGTATATCTGTTATCTATTGTCATACATAAATCTGCCACCAGAGAATAGGAGCGGTTAATTTCCTCTGTCACTAAGTTTTAAAGACTAAATATTTTATTGTCGTTTGTGTGCAATAAAATTAATTTAACATTGTTTTTAACAGCAACGTTCATTGTCGTTTGTGGGCAATAGAATTAATTTAACAATGTTTTTTAACAGCAACGTTTATTGTCGTATGTGTGCAATAAAACCTAACATTGTTTTTTAACAGCAACGTGACAACGACTGTTTTTTCAAGTAAGTCACGTGAAAACAAATATTCCTTCAAACCAGTCACGTGAAAACAAACATTCCTTCCAACCAGTCAAGTGGCATCAAATATTAAAACGTCTGTTTACTTGAACAAGTAGGTCGATAACGGAGTGTCTGACTTATGTCTCATTTACAATCCTTGCCATTTGTATGATCCGTCATCTCGGTGCACTTTGAACTTATTTGACGTCATTCTTTGTACGTAGGGGTACACTAAATTGGGCAAAGAGTATAATTATGTTTGCTAACGTGAAGAACTGGTGAGAGTTGTGCCAGTCAGAAAGCATTGTAATTGTAATAACCTTTAACCTATTCGCCGGTCAGTATAGAAGACTATATATATTTTAATCACAGCTCGGCTCGAAGCATTAAAGCGGAATATTTAATGATTCTGTAAAATAAGAATATTATTCTATTAATAAAGTATAAATCGTATTTAATTCTACACGTAAGGAAGCATATAATATGAAACATTCATTTATACATTTTTTTTCTGAGAAAGTATTTCGAAATCATGTTCGTTAACTCTGACATAGTATTATCACTTGGAATTTAGTAACTTACAAGAGAAAGCAACACTTAATCAACATCAGAGTTGGCAACTGTCCAATAATAACATGGTAGGCCAACTTGTTTAGATGTGCTACGGTTTATGAGTGAGACACCATCAAGCTGGGTTTGAGAGTAAAACTATTTTTAATGAGTTCGACCTATCTTGCTGGAGTGATCGGTACGTAAACATTGTAGCCTTTTGATTGACAGTTTGAGATTCAAACCGTATACTCCAGGCAGTCTTCTGCAAGGTGCAAACAAACACCGATCGGCATTTCCATAGTTTTACAAAAGACTTCCTCTTATGACAACCGGTGTCAATATTTGTTCTGGCGTAATCCCTTTATCAAAGGATAAGCCATCTATGACATTTCATTCTAACAGTGTGTTTGGAGGGGGGGGGGGAGGAATCGTGAGTGACATTCGTTTATGAGCCACAACCATTGCAGGTGACTATGAATCTATTCATGGTAATTTTCGTTATAAAATCGCACGCAACAGAACAAATTTCACAATTTGTTTTATATATATCGAGAGAGAGAGGGAGAGAGAGAGAGAGAGAGACAGAGAGAGAGAGACAGAGACAGAGAGAGAGTTCGAAACATTATTTTGAAAATATCATATTTATAACATAACATTCAGTAATAACAAAAATTACATAACATTAGAGAGGGAGAGGAGAGGAGAGAGAGAGAGAGAGAGAGAGAGGGGGGGGGGAGTAAGGCTCTGTACGATTAATGTTTCTGAAAATATCTTTTCTTGCATTCTATAAAACAAATTGCGCAACCGTAGTGAGAGTAACACAAATGCGAAAGTGATTTTCTCGAAATGATGTTTGTATTCGACTCGAAGTGTCTAACTTTTCTACAGTACTAAAAGTTGTTTGCTTGCCTTTTGATAAATGTACAGCAAAACGGGTAAATGCAAATATAGACTGTTTATTGGATAGTGCATATCTCAAGGGTATGGGTAACAGTAAATATTAAAAAAATGTTTATTGACAGTCCAGAATGAAGTATGTAGTGAGGTACAGTGACGTAAATAGAAAAGTACACATTAAAGTACCTAGTGAAGTACAGTGACGTATATAGCAAAGTACACATCAAAGTACTTAGGTACAGTGACGTATATAGCAAAGTACTTAATATGGCAGTGACGTATAAAGCAAAGTATACATTAGCAAAATTACGTAGTGAGGTACAGTGACGTATATAGTACACACTAATGCACGAAGTGTGGTACATTGATGCATATATGCACATGGAAATATATACTAAATATCATAACAAGCAAACCTATTCCCCCCCCCCCAGTCTGCACATTCATCCGTTTAATTCTCATTATACGTAATAAGGTATGATAATATACATTCTAAAATAAAGGTCATGGCAAAACTCAGGTGCACTTCAGAATAAACACTATGCACCAAAATGAAGAGCGATGGGTAATTAATTATGAAGCAGAAGTTATCAAAAGGTTTACTGAAATGACATCAGCTCCTTCTGTATCAACATTCCTGGACTGTTATAATATATTTAAATGTAAAGAATGATAACACTTGTGGAAATATATCAACATTCCTGGACTGTTATAATATATTTAAATGTAAAGAATGATAACACTTGTGGAAATATATCAACATTCCTGGACTGTTATTTAAATGTATGGAACGATCACACTTCTTTCTTAGAATCCAGTTAGGAAGGTGTGCATCAAGCTCTGAATGTTAAGTCCTTGCTGTCTAAGACAAAAGGCAGATATGACCCACTTGGCTAAAGGCTTAATATGGCTAAGGTCAGATAAGCAATTTAAAGTGTTTTATTTGATGCGATAAGCATTTAACAACGAGAAAATGTTGAAAGATTTAAAAAAAAAAATCTGGTATATAGTTCAGATACTTCACGAACATCTCCCTTTCATACCTCACTTCAGCTTGAAGGTGAAGGTCAGTTATCTCAGTACTGCACAGTCTGCATGTTAGGCCTGATTTTTGTTTCATTTATAGATGTCACAATTTCAGTAAAATGTTTGGAAACATGTGGACCTTTTAACAAATTGCAATATATAAGTAGTATATGCTGTTTAGCTTCTTTGAAGCAGTACGGAGGTATAGTGATTTGCTACTCAAACTATAGAATCGAGTTAGTTCTATTGCTTATACAAGTAAGGGAGATTATTTCGTTTTGTTTAAAGATGATTCCGTATTGTACTGTTTAAATATGTTTTGATATTTTGTTTCACTCTTTTCTAAGATGTGGAGAGAACATTACTTTCCTGTTAAAACTGTTGAAAATTATTTGTTAATTTCTACTTGTCTACTTTCTACACGTTATGATAAAATAGAAATTTCGTATTTTCAGCGATTCTTTCCTTGTAGAACCACTAGTGTCTTCTAATTAAATTGCCTTATTTTTGTGAACATGATCACTAGTACAATTTTAGATATTACTATGTGTTCACTTAGCAAGTCACAAATTCTATTAGCAACAGTATATTCAAGTACAGCTGTACAATTACGTGATAGTATCTATTTATATCAGTGGGTATCTTTAATTCTTTGCCTACTTTACTGATTAAGAAAGCATGCCATTTATTCTAAGACTTTCTGTTGCACATATAGCATTGTCGTAGCCAGCATTAAAAGACATCATGCCTGTCAGCTTGCGCTAGATAACTGGGTTATATGCAAGTCAGTCACAGAGTTATATACGAATATAAGAGCATGCGAGTCTACTGTGGATTGAAACGCTGGGAATAATGACTAAGTAGGAGCTAGGCAATGGATTTTCGTGCTGGGTTTCTTAAACTCAAGCACTTCCTACATAGATGTTCACAGATGCATGGTGCTTGATAGGTTTGTTTCTGGTTAAGGCTATGTGCTACTATCTATCTATCTATCTATCTATCTATCTATCTATCTATCTATCTATCTATCTATCTATCTATCTATCTATCTATCTATCTATCTATCTATCTGTGATGGGGTCGGTTCGATTCGTTCACACCAACGAGCAGCAACGGTGAAAGAGGACGCCAGAACACTTCTGTCAGTTTTCTTACATGCTTTATTCAGCCTTTGTACAGCAATCCCTCTCAGACACATGCACACGCTAATTATACTATCAGATCGGCCTTCCCTGAAGACCCCGTCGGCCAAACACAAAACTCTGGCAAGAAAGGCTTCTAAAAATAATTTCTGTGTTTTCTTACTTCTATTTCAATATAAATTTCATTCAAACTACTAAGAGCTATACTAAAAATAAAATATAAAATAAAACTACTATAATTATACTTTAATACACAAATCTTTTCATATATATAATCTAAAGAATTAAACCTTTAATAAAATAAAATCTGTGTTGGCGGGCTTCAGGAAAAGCATTCACACACACATAAATTGCAAAATACACAAGTGTAAAATCATTATTCTTCAAAAATATATCAACTAAAAATATAAACTATTTCCTATCTGGATATATACTGTCTATAGTAAAATAACAAATGAATAGCATAATAAAAATAAATTCAAATATACACACTAGCACAGCACTCTAAATTAGTAATGGTAATGTTTACACATACACTGCGCGCGCTTTTAAACAAAGCAGCACCTCCTGACCCATTTGTCCAGGCGCTGTGCAGATGATGTCTGCCCGCTGACATAACACTCACAGAGGCAAGTGAAAAAGGCTATACCGAGATGGGCGGCAAACGCCACGCATACGTGCTCGCCCCCTTCCTGTGATAGCTGTTAAGCGTTAATGTCCGACCTACCACATATCTATGTCTGCTTGTGACGAATCACATCCATTTGTCACTGTATTCAAGTATTCAACTTTAAGCTGCGGGTGCGAGAGGAAGTAGTGCGACTCACGAAACCAAACATATTCACTCATCCATATTACGCCTCAGGGGATAAATGGAATAGCCTGGTAAAATGTTTGATTTCAAACATATTCACTCATCCATAATACGCCTCAGGGGATAAATGGAATAGCCTAGTAAAATGTTTGATTTCAAACATAAAAGCTCAACCTTTGTCTGCTTCAGTGGTATGTTTTAAACTTTGGAAGATTTGTTCTCAGCTGATTCATACCGACAACAGGTCTTGAAAGCATGAGGAAATTAGCATGCGAAACACAACCGACAAAAGATATTGAAAACATTCAATAACTGAATAAATATCACCAAGACTAAGAGCAAACTTTGAAAGCATATTGCATTGCCCCCCAAATCCGTTATAGAATTAAAAGTGTCTTAACATACGAAACACAACGACAAGAGATATTGAAAACATTCAATGATAACTGAATAAATATTACAAAGACTAAGAGCAGACGTTGAAAAAAATGGCATTTCCCCCATATCCGTTAGAGATATAAAAAAAAATGTCACCCGAGCCGCTAATCGCAAAAATAGACAGTCCCCTTTATTGCACTAGATAAAAAAATTAAAAAAACCCACCCCCTCCCCACAGAATTGACGCTTGAGAATGTGGCTTTCATTTACACACTTTATGGGAGAGAAGGGTATGCCCCTATTTTCCCATTCTATTTTTGGATGTCCCATTTCAAGTCATTGTATACACTACGTGAGTTTTATAAGTGTGTGTGTGTGTGTGTGTGCGCGCGCGATCGCTTGCGTGTTTATGATCAGTCTGAGTGCTTGAAAGTATACGTTCACTCTAGAATTAGTAATTTAACTAAATGTATTAAAGTCATCTTACAATAATGGAGCGAGATTGTCAGTAGTTCTGTCAAAACCGTTAGCAGAAGACACCGCCATATTGACTAGCCGAGTTTGTACTCTAGAATATTGGAAGGATTTATATTGTACCTTGATCCTTTGGAATCCAGGAAGTGGAAATCTTGTTACAGATATTTTCAGTGACACGTCTAGTAAGTGATAGTGTAAACATATTCGATGTCACACCAGATGCACTGGGGTTTTATTACACACGTCATCGTTAAAGCGATTTCCTATGAAATCACGTGATTTGAAATATATATCCTAAGTGAAAGAGGTATCGTTTTCACCATGATATCAGCGTCAACGAGACGCTCTCAGTATTGTGAAGAAAGAAACTAATTTGATATGCTGATGTTATTAGAGCAGTTTCAATTCAATTTCAGTGCAACATTGGTGTTAAGATACCTTTCTAAAAGCTTAAGGAAAGTACTTATTGTGAACATTGCTGAAGAAAAGAAAATATGTTCTGTATAGAGAAAGCATAGCCATGAAATTGAACAACACTTAGCAGAAGATTTGTACCATGAACTGAATAGAGAGATACATATGTTGTTCTTGAAGTACTCTCGTACTGACAGAAAAGTCGCTCATATGTGGCAGGTAACCGGCAGGACTACTCTCTAAAGGTACTAACTTAAATCACTGTGCTTGGAAAGAATTACAATTCTTCGGATACTGTGAAAACATTAGAGATACATGAAATATAAGAAAGGTGAGAAGCTGATATTTGCTTTTCAGTTGAAATATTCGGAATGTACGAATACAAGTTAGCAAATATAATTTGATTTCTCATTTTCGTTGTTATCATTTTAAATTAAGTTCGAAATTTAAAATGTGAAAATTTATTATTTACCTCTAAATTAATACGGAAGAGATATACTTCAACAATTTATATCCAGTAAAATCTAAATAAATACGATTTATTTTGGTAACCATTTTCCAAGGCATTGACCAACACTCATAAAAGTAATATAAACTCATTTATCTATTAATATCCACTCACATTTCATATTTACAATTTATAAAGCATGCAAATATGTCAAAGAATCTGTATTCGAAACAAAGCTTCCAAATCAAACAAACTCTATTTACAGAGTTGACAGCCTTTACAACTTGAACATCCTCATAATGCGGATGTCCCAGACGTCCAGTGAAATATTAATTTTCTAATGTGTTACATCCATCTTAATTATATATAGAACACGTTATGTAGTTTTAGCCTAGTTTCTAGAAATACGAAAATGACACCGTCATTTATGGTGTCCAATAAGAGATAAATATATCATGCCATAAATAAACACACGTAATCAGACAACAGAAACATGATTATTTTATATGTTCAGATCCTGTAAATAATTATTTTCGTAAGTAAATTATAATAATCTACTTTCACTTTTTCACTTAGGTCCACTGATCATTTTGTTTATGCAACTGCATTATTAATAATTCGCAGAAACCATCGCCAAATTTCTAAAATGATGCGATATATAAACTAATTATCCTGACAATTGTAAAACGTTTCCGATTAACACTTTTAATGTCTATAATAACAGATATATAAACTAATTATCCTGACAATCGTACAAACGTTTCCGATTAACACTTTTAACGTCTATAGTGACAGAGGTTTCAAACGTATTCAACTAGAATTAGAGGTTGTCACGTAGAAATGACATAAAGCCATTGATTATATTACAGTTATGCATAATCATTATAGCTTCAATCGTCTAAGTATTCCTTTAAGTATGTATATGTATGTGGTTTCACTACCAAATAAATAGGTGTTTTCAGCACGATCTTAACGCATACTCAGCTTCGTGTATCGAGTACAGTTTAATCAGAGTAGTGAGTTGTGTCCCTTTAGTAGCAATAAAACCACGAAGATATCATAAAACAAGGCACAACACAGCAGCTGTGGATAGATAACATTGTAAAAGTCAGTACGACACAGCTGCATTAGAATGCGTTAGATAAACATACGGTTGCTGGACGGACTGAAGGATATGAGTGGATGGACGGATGGATGTAAGCTGGGAGAAATTTCTCGATTAAGGTGATGAAAAGAAATGAATGAAAGATGTATTGTTATGATTTTACAGGAAAGGACACAAAGATAGAAAGTAGAGATCACACATGGAAATGGCGATGTCCGAGATTTGGGCAACATTATCACAAAGTACAGGTGAAATGATAAAAAACGGAATGAACAGCTCTTGAGAGGATATTTTACACGACCACTTATTTCGTTTTTTTGAAAGGTAAATCACTTGCTTTGTCATCACAAGATAAGCGAAGTCTGGATTAGAAATGAATGTAAACAGTGCTGAATCAAGCCAGTCACTCTCGATAAATAACAATGCGCCTGAGGCTAGGAGTAGATCACTTAGTACAAATGACCGTACCATGACTCCAACTAGTACAAATTCAAGCCAAGCCGTTGTGGGAGATGGAATGCCTCCTTTAACACCTGTAATCGCCACAACACGACCACGGCCGTCAGATCTACCACAGCCCAAGCCCCGCACCATTGTTCCCACGCCTACCCCAAGAAAGAATCCAGCAAATGATCCGAAATCAGGTTTGTGGTCGTTTGCTCACAATTTACAGATATGTTTCCTAAGATTTTGTTTTAGTTTGCAGACGAAGAACTGTTCTTGAGTCAGTCAAAGTAACACTTTGTAAATCAATCTTAGTCAGTCAAAGTAACGTCCTCAATCACCGCTGTAAACAGTAAAGGCAAGTGATATTCAAGCTTTGTCGCCGCTGTAATCTGGGGTGACTTTGAACTATATCAAATATTGGTAATTAGTTGTGACAAAAGACATCTACAAGTGCCGATGCAGAGTATGGGTCACTGATTATATATGTATATCTGCAACTGGTACGCCGACTAGTTGACTCACGGCCCCCACTCAGTTATAAGCTGAGAATTGACTTTATGAAATAGATGTAAAACAGTTATGAATAGACGAATAGAGAACAAGAAATAATCATTAGATTATCACTTCAGACTACGATAACAAACGATAGAAATTACTTTTGACTAACAAATATGCGAGATTAAAGAGTTAATAACAAGAATTTTAATAAAAGAAAAGTTAACACAATTTAGAAAAATAAGTAATATACATTATGTCCTAATTTTCATCATATCAGGAACAGATTCCAAATCCCACATTGAAATCAAAGATAAAGATCAAGATGAAACCAAAATAAAATCCTGAAACACAAGCAATTGCAGAGTCTAAGCGTCCATTCAATTACTCCATTAATAAGTACTAAGTTTGGCATAGGCCTCTGAAAGAAAGAAATGTTAACATGTTGAAAACAAAACACACACAGCATATAGCATCATACTAAAACCTAACCATTCACAAAATACAAAGATGCTTTATCTTCCAGCCAGGGTTTTACTGCTCAATGTAGGGAGGATCTCAAAACACTTACCCCAAGAGAAGATTGGAAAAAAAGTAAAGGGTAAAATTCTCTATCTAAAATTCTCTCACTTTTATTTCCCCTTGGAATCACACCTGTCTCTGCTAGACACACCTTCCATCCAGCCAGTTACCTAGAGCTAATACTATTATGACTTTCTTCACACCTTCCAGCCATCTCTGCTGGCCTGGTAACAATGCTTCCCACTGTATACCCAAACACACACACACACACACCACACACACACACACACACACACACACACACACACACACACAAACACACACACACCACACACACACATACACACACACACCACACACAGACACCACACACACACACACACACACACACAAACACACACACCACACACACACACACACACACACACACACACACACACACACACACACACACACACACACACACACACACATATTAATCACTTGTCATATTTACTGGCCATGGTCGCCGCAAATTTAAACAAACAAAACCTTCGCTCACCTAATTGACCCAAGCATCAAACAGTGCTCAGTAAATCTGCCACCATGCACGACTCATTCCTTCAGGACCTCACTTCCGAAACAAGCATGATGCAATATCCATGTCATTCGAATTACAAATAAGTATTTCAATTAAAATTTCATGTCATGAAAATTTATATAAAATATATGGGAAAATTTCCCATCATAAGACAATCTTGTATTCATACAATTGTCAATCTGAATTTAGAAAATAAAATTATAGTTGTTGACATAATATGATATACTATGGAAATATTATTTTATTTATATCTCAATTTTGAAATATCCGAACTATTTATTTTTAGAGCATGACGTCGTTAGGCAAGAAGAAAGGTTTTATACAGGTATTACGTCAATACCAGGTTGTATTTGAATAAGGTGTGTACAACTTTTATAATGAGTAAATCTGTTAAAGTAATAAATAAAGACTATTTCACTACATTTATAATTAATTAATGAGTACTCCACAGCCAATTTAAGTGCTTTCAAAACAATTTCGATCGTATTCAATTCAGAATAAATTGATAATGAGTGGATTTGTGGGTAAAAAAACAACCTATAACAAATAATAATATTTTTCCATAACAATCTTAAGACTATCGATGATTAACTGGATTATATAAAGGTTATTAATAGAGCACATATAAATATCTGTGGCATAGTAAATTATCCTATCCCTATTTCTAAGCTTAATAATTGTTGCTAATGTTAATGTGACCCGACCTTGGGTCTGTAAAATATGTTAACATTGTATATTTGTTCACTTTGTCTTGTACTGTGAAATATGTTAACATTGTATATTTGTTCACTTAGTCTTGTACTGTGAAATATGTTAACATTGTATATTTGTTCACTTAGTCTTGTACTGTGAAATATGTTAACATTGTATATTTATTCATTTTGTAAAGGCGTTATAATGAGTCAAGGTCAAGACATTTTAGTCTCTCCATCGAAGGAGATTAATAATGGAGTGCAGACATCTCCATTGCAAGGTAAGCAGGGATCCTGCACAGTGGAGGTGCGCGGAAGCCATTTTGCGACAGAGAAAGATTTACTAAAAGTGCATTTTGAAAACCCAAACAAGTCCAATGGAGGGCCCATAGAGAACATTGTCATCGACAAATCGCACGACTTGGCTTACATAACTTTCTTTCATGAAAAAAGTAAGTAAAATAGAAATATATGAGTGTGTTACTTATATTAAGTTTATGCTTTATAAAAACTGCATTGTTGTTACAGTATGTATCACTGTTATCTGGGAAACTATTGTTGCATTCGTGTATTTATATCTGCCCAGTCTTGGAGTGTTTTTCATTTGATAGACTTTCCATGATGACGACATTCGAAATATCTTGTTGATCACTGTTTGTAACACATGAATGAAGCATAACATTGTTGATGAAACTATAATGAGTACGCGTTACTACAACAGCAACAATATTAGCGTGATAAATGACTTAGATGTACAAGGTAAACATTTTTATTAATTTTTTTATTAAGTGAATAAGAAAAATACCTCGTGAAGAAATATTAGAAGCTTTTATTCTATCTCGATGTTTCAAGAATTCATGTAATTTGATGATATGAAGCAAGAATACAGTAGTCTATATTAGTAGTAGTTCCGCTAACAGTGCTGTAGTCTATATCAAAAGTTCGTTTCAAAATGTATGGAAACTAATAATATGACCATTAGCATTAGAGTATACGCATATGTAATAAAATAGTATTATAAATAACGGTTACAACCCAGCTTTCAAATTATGAGCAAATATGAAGAAATATATTTTAGGCTTGTTATTTCTATTTTCAAAATAGGCATTTAGAAAGAATTCAGACATACCATGTCTGGCATGACGCTAATTCGTAATTACACGTTGGTCACCTCCCTTAGGCCGCAACTATCAGAACAGAACAGGGAAAAAAGCACGCATGACAAAATCTAATTTTAAAAAAAAACTCTGGCGAGTCCACAGCCATATTTTTTGTGACAATACATAGCAAGAATTGAGTAGTCTATAGACCTATGATAATTAGATAATACATGGCGAAAATGGAGTAGCCTATAGACCTATGATAATTATAATTAGATGATACATAGCAAGATTTGAGTAGTCTATAGACCTATGATAATTAGATGATACATAGCAAGAATTGAGTAGTCTATAGACCTATGATAATTAGATGAATCATAGTAAGAATTGAGTATAGACCTATGATAATTAGATGATACATAGTAAGAATTGAGTAGTCTATAGACCTATGATAATTAGATGAATCATAGTAAGAACTGAGTAGTCTATAGACCTATGATAATTAGATGATACATATCAAATTGCCACAAGCACACTACTGCTCAAACAACTTTTAATTCAGCGAGGCTAAACTTGTACTTGACCGGAATTGTAAAATTTATCTACAGCAGCTGCAGCTGTTCTAAACAGAACTCACACTATCGGAGGAGTACAGTTAGCTGTTTCGCCCTGCAGAACTCCCATTTTTTTCGGGACAAAAGAAATCTTCCATGAAACTCGAGTCCAAGACTCTTCAACTATAAAAAGTGGCATTTCCCAGGATGGCACTGGTAATTCCAAAGTTTCATGAGATTTTAATCTTTTTTTCTGATATACCATATTTTGTGATTAAAATGATTTGTTAAATTCTTATAAATTAGCGTTTGTGTCTCCATATAAGTTACGTTTGTAGAATAAGTTCTTGTGTAAAGCTGCACAATTGTTTTCTGTTCATTTGTTCCAAAGTGTGGGAATATATTTAATCTGAATCAAAGTGTACAGTTATTGTCAATTAGAAGTTGTATCGAAATTCAAACAAGAATAATTCTAAATAAATAAAAATGATGATAAATATAATTAAATGAAAAGCTATCGTTTATAAATAAAAGAAACAATTATTTATTTATATGCATAATGGAAAAAAACGTTCATACAAATTAAAGAACGATAACCATTTTAAAATAAGTTAAATATGTTATAAAGAAACCAAAATGTCAATTGCCAATCACTCCAAATAGACGAAGAAATAAGATAGTCGAAAATAAAACAGTGTAAAATTGCTGTTTGCCTTAACTTGATTTTACGACGATTGTACGGTGGTCTATTTTCACTCTTATCAACAACTTGAAAAATAATGCCACCCTCCCCCAATAATTATAAACCAAAATTTTATTATCCGAAGTATGTTTTGTCGTTATCTTCCAGATGACAAAGATGTTCGGGAAAAAACACTCGATGATGATCCATTGTACATTTCGATGACTGGGGCGAATAAACAGAAGCCTAATTATGAAAATGTCCCACTCGCCCCAAACCCATTACCTTCACCAAGCAAACCTCGTGAGTCCATCGATCTTCTATTGGCGTCCAATTAAAATGTACTTTGTAACTTTCTCAAGATATACGACTTGTTTCGGGGACCCGAGGAAAGTCACCCGAGAAATCTATTAGCAAGATATATTTGTTTTCAGTCTGCGTCATTGTATCATATGTTCGCGTGAAGTGATATTTGTAAAGTAGTGTGTTTTTGTTTTTTTTATAGGTAGATTATATTTGTATAGGTTTCTTTTTCTATCATTTTCTTTCAATTAGAGTGGTATTTGTATATTTATCAATCATTTTCTTTCGTGTCGAGCAGTATTTGTATAGTTATCAATATTTTCTTTCATGTCGAGCAGTATTTGTATAGTTATCAATCAACTCTTTCATGTAGAGGGGTATTTGTATAGTTATCAATACGTTTCTTTCATGTCGAGTGGTATTTCATTGTTGTGCATGTTAATCTTTTGTTTACAAATAAATATTGTTTGTATAGTGCGCCAGTTTCTGAAATGTAGAAAGGTATTTGCATCAATGAGTGTCAGTCACTTAGCGATATGTCGAGTGGCATTTGTATAAATGTGTTTATCCAGTTTTCTATAAATGAAGTGTATGTATAGATGTGTTTGTCAGTCAGTTTCCTATACACGTTGAGTATTATTTGAATAGCTATACTTGTCAATGTGATTATGACAGGTAGAATGCCCCTTGTATAGATGTGTCATATTTTTGTGAAGAACGTAATATTTATTTAGCTGGGGTTGTTACATATATATTTGTACAGCTATGTGTCAACCAGTGTCTTACTTGTAGATTAGTATCTGCGTGTCAGTGGGCCACCGTAAACACTGTAATGGATTTCTTGTTGTTGAGTTTTGTCGCAATGTGCATGAATTAATGTACAAGCCAATTTAGTTGAGTGCATTATTTGTGTTGAGTTTTGTCGTAATGTGCATGAAATAATGTACAAGCCAATTTATTTGAGTGCATTATTTTTGAATTTTAGGACTATCAGTCCTAGCAGTTTTGTGAATGAATAACTGTGTGTGTGTGTGTGTGTGTGTGTGTGTGTGTGTGTGTGTGTGTGTGTGTGTGTGTGTGTATGTGTGCATACATGAAAGAAATACCTTGTCAAATGTGTTTAAACTCAGAGCCCCAAGAACCATAAAATATTTTGCTGATTCTTTGCAGATATTCCTGACGTACAAGAAACAGTTTTTCCCATGAGAAAGGTCTGCATTCCGATGTTCCAGATTTATCTCAAAGAAAATATGGTCACACAGCAACAAAAGGAGATAAATGTTGAAAGTTACATTGATGGGCCGTCAGAGATGTTAAGAATAAGAGGTACTCTAGCAGGAATCAATCAGGCAGAGCAAATCCTAAAAGACTTTGAAATGAATTTGAAGTGCTTAAAGAAAAAACTCAAAACGCCATGCATGACACAATTCTTACAGACTCAGGTCTGGACACAGAAGCGCGCACAGATAGAGGAAAATCTTCGATGCAAAATTTTCCAAGAAAGCGAATGTCCTCCCGACCTTTTGTCAGCGGCAATTGAGGACTCGGCCACTTTCAACTTTGACCATACGTACGCTACGATAGACGATTCGGTTCTGGATCACTTAAGAAGCGTTGTCCATGCTGCAGGGTCAACTCCACCTTCGAAGCAAACACAAGACCTGAAATCCCCTACAGGTAATGACTCTGAGAAGTGTCCTTAAACGTGTATATTTCATTATTTCTCAAGCAAATACTTGAGATTATTTAAACACCTATTATTTAAAAACATACAATTGTAGACATGTAAATTTGCAAGCGACTAAGGTCAATTCGATAACACTAATGTTTAACACGATCTAGTCATTTAGGGCTACAATGCAAGTTGTTGTTCATTAGTATCAGTAAGTCATAAGGTAACACTTCAGATTCGTGTTAATTAACCTCATTAAGTCTAGAGCTCTAAAGGAAAGAGTGTAATATGCTTATATGTTTGGAAATGCGAGTATTTCAATCACACGAGTTAGTGATATGAGTGTGATGTCAGTATTTCAGTCATAAGAGCTAGTACACAACTAGTTGTATGAGTGTGATGTGTGATATGAGTATTTCATTGACAAGAGCTAGTACACAACTAGTGGTGCGGTGGCAGGACAACTTTGGCCTGTTGGTAAATGTTTTGAACAACAAAAGTTAACACGAAAATGTTGACAACGTGCTAATACCTCAATTACCTTAATAACGGTAGAGAAACTGGATCTGGATCGTTTTAATTTATGTTCAATGTTACTGCCTCTGCAATGACACATTATTATAGTGTTTACTTGCCACAAGCCATTGTAAAGAATTAACGACCCAATATCCATATTGTGCACACATTGCATCCTTTAACAATACAGAAAAATGCAATTGTCAAAGTCTTCTTTTACAAATGACAGTATAATTATAATCAGTAATACATTTTAATTTTGCTCATTTATACACTACTCTATTAAGCTTTATTCAGAACGTTGTGTTTATAATATAGATTGTCACTACGTCACACAGAGACACATTGTATCATACAGTCAAGGGTCTCACTATATTAATATAATGAGATATATACATTACCGCCCCCGCCATTCTAAATGTAAAATTTTCTATTCAGATAAAAACCGTGCTCAATTATTTGCTGACATGTTGAAGAGGAAATCAGGAAATCCTACGTTTAACATTTCTTTCAAAATAACATCAGACATTACGACCGAAGAGGTAAGTAACAAGTATATAGAATATAGTACTCATTGGGTTGGACAGAAGTAAGTAACAAGTATATAGAATATAGTACTCATTGGGTTGGACAGAAGTAAGTAGAAAACCAATGAATCAAATGTAAATCATGTCACACAGGTTCCTGCTTAAAACCTAGCTTTAATGGATTTTTTAATTTACAGCTGAGGTAAGGATAGTTTCCCACTCAATAAAGGATCTTGATGTCTGCAAAATAAAAGTGATCTTATATGTACTAGTTCATTAAAGGTTCCTATAGTCCAGCTCATCAAAGGATAGTTTAGACTCCAAATCAATAGAGAATCCCCAGACTCCAGCACATTAAATAATAATTTAATCTCCAAATCATCAAATTATATCTGTAGTTCACCGTCCATTTCAGGTCTCCAGCTCATTAACGTTTCTTTTTATTCCAATCATTTAATATCCACCTCAGTAGAGAATCATTTAGTCTCCAGAACGTTAAAAACTGCTTTGGACTATAGCATTCAAGGCTCTTTGTATTCAATGACAATATTTCTATATTGCTTCCTTCTAAACATATTACTTGCCTCTCGATTATGTGAAAGTTCTATTTCCCCTGAAATTATTATAAAGATGTCTGCACTATGATTCAACAGCATCACGTGTTTAAAAGCCCAATACAGGCACATTTAAATGCTTTCTACATCTCACTAAACCTATAACAAATGTACATTAAATGCTTTATATGTCTCACTAAATGTATAACAGACGTACATTAAATGCTTTATACGTTTCATTAAAACGCCTTCAAGGTATATACCGTAACCTGTTCATTTATTAATAACTAAGCATATTAGGAACTGTATATTGACATAATGTATTTTACCACCACCACAACAAATTTACCTGACGCCAGCAGACAAAAAATTGATTTTCAAATTCTTGATTTTATCAACGCGCGTTTACCTGTCCACAGCACTGCGCTTTGGTCAATACAACTAACAGCTTACTAAACCTGAAAGATGGTCGCGTGTCCAGCGCACTTCTGGAGGCCGGGGGGCAGTCCATTCAGGAGGAATGCCGAAAGAAATATCCTAATGGAATCAAACCAGGAGACATTGCCGTCACTTCCGGTGGATTGCTCAAATGCAAGAACATTTTACACTTGAGTCTGCCATCAGAGAAAGATACTGCAAAAATTAAAACTGTACGTTCGTATCTCACTCTTGTTCTTCCTTTTCCAAAATTAGCATGTCTTAGGACACTCACTGTATACAGTATGATGCCTTAGGACATTCGTTGCATACAATATAATAAATCTTAGGACACTCATGGTTTACAGTATGATGTCTTAGGACACTCTTGGTATACAACACGATGTATTAGGGCACTCATTGTATACATTATGATGCCTTAGGACACGGTGCATACAGTATGGATGCCTTAGGACATTGTATATATAATGATGTCTTATGACACTTATGGTGTACAGTAAGTCTTAGGGCACTCATTGTATACAGTATGGTATCTTAGGACACACTCATGGTATACAGAACGACTAAGGATACTTATGGGATACAGTTTAACGTCTTAAGACAGTTAAGGCATGAAGTATAATATAATGATCATCTTTTTTGGATGTAAATACTTTGAAATGTCACTTTGGCAAGAACAGGAAATATATTGAAGTCAAATGCATTAAGCAAAGAATGTTGATGTACTTTATCGTGTAAAATTCTTACCATAAGCAAGCTTTGATACAACATTTCTGATTCGATTCAAATTTTAATAACAAGTTATCGTGTGTATGTACGCACGGACACATACACGCACACACACACACACACACACACACACACACACGCACACGCACACGCACACGCACACGCACACGCACTCACACACACACACACGCACACACACGCGCGCGCGCGCACATTAGTATGTGATGTGAAAAATCAGATTTTGATTTTGATTTTGATAAGACCTTTTCAAGACTATGTTTAGTGCCCTAGAATCTAGATAGGCAATGAAACATCACGCTATCCCATGAGACATCTTGCCAGTGGCTCTACAACTACGAACAATTTCCATTAAAAGTAAAGCGCATGTGTGCAGGCCTCTCGCCAGTGGCTTTACAACACTGAACACTTTCCATTAAAAGTAAAGCACATGCGTGCAGAACTTGGCTAATACATCGCTGTGATCTCCGTGCACAGAGGACAATTCTTCTTGCACTCAGAATGCATTTCTTAATCTAGATATTATTTTAGGTTGTAGTAAATATTGCATTTCTCAATCTGGGTATTAGATTTTAGGCTGTAGTAAATGTTGCATTTCTCAAACCAAACCAATCAGGAACAACAAATCAATCAAAAAAAAAAGGAAGAAAAGAAAATGCTAACCCAAACTGAAGCAAATCAAAATAAAACTAATCCAAACAAAAATCCAAACCAAACTAAGCCAAACAAACGTCTAAACCAAAACTAAGCCAAACAAACGTCTATACCGAAACTAAGTCAAACAAAAATTCCAAACCAAAGTAAACCAAACCAATTTCAAAATTAGACTAAACTAAATGAAAGTAAGAAGATTCCAAACCAAAGTAAACTAAACAAGTTTATCAATGCACTGATTCTTGTTTTCGGCCTCAGGTCGTGTGTGAGCATGTACAAAAATGTCTGAAAGAGGCCAACCGACTGAAAATCGCCTCGATCGGCTTTCCGGCTTTGGGGACAGGGAACCTGAAATACCCTCCTGACCTGGTCGCAGAAGCAATGTATCAAAGCACCATCAAATATGGAACAAAGCACCCAAAATGTGAAATTACAGACGT
Organism: Sinotaia quadrata; assembly: GCA_028829895.1. Taxonomy (NCBI): domain Eukaryota; kingdom Metazoa; phylum Mollusca; class Gastropoda; order Architaenioglossa; family Viviparidae; genus Sinotaia; species Sinotaia quadrata. The sequence continues at coordinate 36,832,786 of CM054180.1, forward strand.
GACGTTTATTGTGTACAACAAAGACCAGGCGGTGATCAGTGTAAGGTGTAGTTTTAACCCATCTGATCCTGTACCTTTAACAATCTTGTAGTCTTCTTAATCTCCAGCAAATCCTGTACAAGTAACTAATATGAAGTCTTAATAGTTTCCTTCTAACCATGTATACTTTAAAATATCTTACAGTCTTTCCTGTTCACGTAACTATCATGTAGTCTTAATAATTTCCTTCTAAACATGCATAATCTTACAGTCTTACTGTACACTTAACTAGCATGTAGTCTTAATAGTTTCCTTACTAACCATGCATACTTTAAATATCTTATAGTCTTACTGTACACTTAACTAGCATGTAGTCTTAATAGTTTCCTTACTAACCATGCATACTTTAAATATCTTATAGTCTTACTGTTTTGACATAATTCTGAGCATTATATACTGTGTCCAAAGTATCTGCAGATATATAGGCAAAAAGTATACACATATTCTTGAAAACGGCACACAAATACCCAGATGAAAATTGTAAACAAATGTACACGTCTAGATAAATTTTATAGTAATTACAGGTATAGACGAATGTCTATGAAAACTATGTAAAACTTTCTATTACAACTGTTTACAAATTTCTATTACAACTGTATACAAATGTCTACTACAACTGTATACAAATGTCGATTAGAACTATATACATATATATATATATATATATGACTATTACAACTGTATACAATGTCTATTACAAATGTATGCAAATGACTATTACAGCTGTATACAAATAACTATTACAGCTGTATACAAATATATATTGGAACTGTATACAAATGTCTATTACAATTGTATGCACATGTCATGATATCATGTGAAAGAACTGGTAGTGAGCTGCACTCAGTCTTGTGATTGCTAAAATGTATAAATGCGAGTACTTTTAAAAATAAAATCATAAACATAAATACATATGTGATCCTCATCTCAAAGCAGAAACAAAAAAACATACGAAAAGGACATAATATGATTCATTTGGGTTCTTGAATTAATGTATGCATATTTATACTTTAGTTTAAGGTTTGAATTTAGAAAATTTAAAGAGACGTGTGACGTGTTGTGAGTTGTTGTTTTGTGTGTTTGAATGTGACTTGTTGTATGCTGCTGTTTTATGTGTTTGAATTTGACGGGCCGTATGTGTAGGCTGTTTTATGTGCTTGAATCTGATATGTTGCATGTTTAGGCTGTTTTATGTGCTTGAATGTGGCGTGTTTATGTTTAGGCTTTTCAAGCTGAGGACAACAAGTACAAAGAGTCCTTAAGAAAAAACGGCTCATGTAAGTTTATGTTGCTTTCAATTTTAACCAAAACTATTAATAAATTCAGTGATAATCTTTTTCGGAAGGTTATGTTGGGATTGCAAAAACCTCAGCATCTTAAACATTTGTAGTCATTAATAAATGTTTTAAAGGACGTCTTTAAAAAAAGGAAATGTGAAACATTTTATATGTATGTGTGTAGTTTGTACGTAGAAAAAGCACACACACACACACACACACACACACACACACACACACACACACACACACACACACATTTATACACACAAGAAGAAAGAAAGGAAGAAACAGAGAGCGAGGAAGAGGAATAGGGAAGAACATACTGATAAAGAGAAAGAATAGGGAGAAAGGTAATAAACGAAAAAAGGGAGAGAGAGAGAGAGGGAGAGGGGAGGGAGAGAAAGACGAACGTGACATAAGGGAATATTTACAAAGTTGAGGTTTTAATTGATATAACCATAAATAGGTGATTCGTTTGGTTTCCACTTTTGTGCATAACAATTTAATAGTAACATTTCACTGATGTCTATTATCTCTAATGTTCGAAATTTAATATTCTCAGTCAAAAGACAAGTGTCATCCGTAAAACAGGAACCGAAGGCTACTGAGATCTGTGAGTATTGAATGACTATGTCAACTAGTGCATGCATTTAACTTTAAGTATAAGACAAGTAAAAGCTTAATCATTAAAACCATACGATCACTTATCATTTCTCTTAAGATTTGCTGTCTAGTAAGTCCTGGATTGTAGGATTCCTGCACGTCAAGCGCTCTGAACAAATGAATAATGTCAAAGACCTAATAGGTTATATTAAGACTGTATATTACTAGACGTAGGAATTATAAACAAAGCCTAATAGATTATATTAAGACTGTATATTACTAGACGTAGGAAAAGAAATACCAGCTCTTGCATGTTTTCGTATGTTATAAACGACATGTGATATCACCCTCCCCCTACTCCGCCGCCAAAAAATACATTCATTTGAATTCCATACTTTTAACTGTAGGAATTTGGAAGTTAGCTCACAATGAATATAGAACAAATAAAATGAGTCGCAACATAACTGTGCATTGCAGTATTCATTCATTTTATTTTTCAGTTACATATTTCCAAGAACACCAGGACAATGTGTACCTCGTAGTACTGTCCATCAGCTCAGATCAGAGTTTGGAAAAAGTCATCAAAGAACTGATGAAATGCTATGAAGAGAGTGTGAAGTCCATGAGTTACCCAGCGCCAAAGCTTAACAGTTGGGATGACCATCATGTACGTGAATGCATTTAAATTATTAATCGTTTTAAATCGATGTGAGACCAGTTATGCAAAATTTTAAGCATTGCAGGATTAACGTCACTGACAAGATTCATGATCATCATTGTAAATAGATTCAAGTAACCCAATCTCCTTCTCCAATAGTGCAGTAATGAGACTTAACTGTTTTATAAGGAAAGAACTGTCACTGTTAGTAGTCGAGCATTGTTTTCTCCCAGTCTCCTTCTTTTGGATAGGACTTTCATTATCAATAGTCACGAATCAATTCCTCAGTACCTGTTTCTCAGGATACTAATGTCATTATTATTAGGCACACCCTTTTATTTGTTAGGTCAGTACTGTAACCGGCAGTAGTCACGCCCATTTAATATTTGGGCTGAACTTACATTTCTTTAAACACGCCCATTTTTTCAGCTTGTCAGCCCAGTACATCTAATATAAATAGCTATTCTCCCTTTAATTAGCTATCCCGCCCATCCACCTCAAACATAGTGTGAGGCTGTGGGGTCCCACTGGGGCACCCCAGATCAGAGAACGTCTAATGACGAAATGATCAAGGCAAGTTACAGTGGTGACGTAAAACTGTTATCGATCCTACCCCTCCTCCACATTGCCATTTGGAGTAACAATACACATTTCTCCTCACTCTCTGTCAGGGTGGTATTGCCATTTGGAGTAACAATACACCTTTCTCCTCACTCTCTGTCAGGGTGGTATTGCCATTTGGAGTAACAATACACCTTTCTCCTCACTCTCTGTCAGGGTGGTATTGCCATTTGGAGTAACAATACACCTTTCTCCTCACTCTCTGTCAGGGTGGTATTGCCATTTGGAGTAACAATACACCTTTCTCCTCACTCTCTGTCAGGGTGGTATTGCCATTTAGAGTAACAATACACCTTTTCTCCAGCATCTGCCCGGGCAATGCAACTACACTTTGTAGCAATGCTCCTTTCATCATTCTCTGTAATGGATTAAAATGGCAGTACTATTTCATTTAAGTAATCACCTCCCTTCATTATCACTCTCCATATGGTAGAACATTTCATTTAGTAATCACTCCCCTTTATTACCAGTCTCAGTAAGGGTAGTAACATTTCATTCAGTAACCAATCTCTATAAAGATGTACTCTTTTAGTATGTAACTATTTCACTTAGTTACAAGTATTTATAAGGGTAGTATAATTTCATACACTAAACATTTTCATTAGATATAGGTTATTTCTATATTCACTAGGCTATTCACTTAGTTACTGATCTTTATGAGGTTAGTGCTTTTCTATTCAACAAACACTTTCTTTAGCTTCTGGACTCCAGAATGGTAATATTGTTTCAATAACTAGGCACTTAGTTACCGTTTTTTAAATAATGGTAATATTGTTTTAATCACTAGGCATTTCTCTTAGATACCGGTCTCTGGTATTACTGTTTCAATGAGGCAATTAGTTACCAGTCTCTATAGGGTAAAACTGCTTTAACCACTAGACACGTTTTTTAGTTACTGTTCTCTATAATGTTAATACTGTTTCAACCACTAATACTGTTTTAACTTCTAGACATTTTCCTTAGTTGCCGGTCCATGGTAGTACTATTTTAGTTACTAAACACTCCCTTAGTTACAGGTCTCTATAACGGTAGTATTGTTTCAATTAGAAGGCACACTCCTCTGTCCACGTTTTTGTAACCATGCTCTTCTTTTGTAGTTTCTATTTTGTTAGGACTGCCTGTAAGTGGCGTCGCATTTCCTTTCTGTCTTTCTCAATGGTCACTCAAACATTTACTAGGATTCCATTTTACTGTTGAAGGAATGGTCCAAACCCCATCGTTTTTAGTCTCTGTCATGTTGTACTACACTTCCTTTCGTATTTACTACATCACTTCCTTGTAGTACCCACACCTCATTGTGTAGTACCACACCCCTGTTTAAGTGTGTACCCACACCTCATTGTGTAGTACCACACCCCAGCTTATGTGTGTACCCACACCCCATTGTGTAGTACCACACCCCAGCTTATGTGTGTACCCACACCTCATTGTGTAGTACCACACCCCAGCTTATGTGTGTACCCACACCTCATTGTGTAGTACCACACCCCAGCTTATGTGTGTACCCACACCTCATTGTGTAGTACCACACCCCAGCTTATGTGTGTACCCACACCTCATTGTGTAGTACCACACCCCAGCTTATGTGTGTACCCACACCTCATTGTGTATTACCACACCCCTGTTTATATGTGTACCTACACCACTTTGTGTATTACCACAACTCTTATAATCACTGACAAATATTTTTATTAGTAAAAAACTGCTTTATTTAGTTTCCATATATTTGCATTTATAACCATACCTCTATTATGTTAGTACTAACAACCCATGCTATTAAGTACGTGTTTTATTGTAATACCCACCCTCACCCTTTTTTTTTTAGTAAGTACACATCTTCTTTAGTACCCAGACCTCTGTTTTTATTAAAACAATACACCGCTGTTTTAGTACTCATACCACTTTTGTATAGGGTCTACCCTTTCTGTAAGTATCCATACTTCTTTATTTTAGTCTCTAACCATGCTGACTCTACTTCATACAGTAGCCGTGCCTCTTTTTCAAAAGTTTCTTTTTTTTAAAGAGAAAATAAATGGAATTCTCGATAAGAATAATCACAAGAACCACAGAAAATGTTTGAATGTAGAACGCGAGACTGTAATGTATATTAAAAGTCGTTACCTTAGGAAATATTAAATAGTGTAGAACGGTAGTAATGTTACATTAATTCCCAAAGTCCATACAGAATAATTAAAGGTCAGAGTGAATTTATTCTCTATACAGGCCACAAAACGTATGGTTGAAAAGTGGCCACAATGAGTTGCCACGAGATACTAATGAGATTTAAATTTCTCAATGTATAATTGTAAACAGGACGTAATGAATGAAATGTACGTACTGTAAGGTATGAATGTCAACAGGCGTATCCGACAATCATTGTATATTACACATTATCATTATTATTACAAGTTTTCATAATTTACTACTCTTTGACTAAAGCTACACCTATGTCTATAATCAAAATGTATAGGCATGTTTATATCAACGTTTTCTTCTAATGACTGGTTCCAGATTACCCAGTTGAAAACGGCGTGCGCTGACGCTAAACTGGATATCAATCTCATTTACAATCAGGGCGTCGTAAAGCTCAGGGGTCTGCAAGAGGTGCTTGTTCGCTTACCAGTAACAGATATGATTAAGGAAGCAGAACGTTGTGCCAGTGAAAGGCAAGATGCTGAAACTATCGCCAGACAGGTTTGTGATCATTGTAAGATATACACTGACACATGGAATGAACTAGCGATAAATCCAAGTTTCACAAATTGATAAATGATCATTGTAGGATATCCACTGACACATGGAATATACTAGCGATCAATCCAGGGTTCACAAATTGATAAATGATCATTTACTGTAGTATAAATAAAATTTCCATCATACAGCATTTGTAAATGAGTTTAGATCTTTATCTGAAAATTGCTTCCAATTATTAAGAAAAGCAATTATACAAGTTAATAGCATTTCTTAATCCAGGAAGATAATTAACGAATATTTTAGTATGGTCGTAAAAATAGTGAGAAAGACATGAATTGTTTTAAAGGAAATGCATTACTTTTATACTTTGAATATTTATTTGTATAGTTTCAGTGTATTATTGTGACATATACTTCTCTGGCAATTCAAATTTGAATTTATTAATATAACTTGCGATATCAACCTGGTATATGAAAATTAATGAAGATGTCAATCATTGTATAACATTGTCATTCCTAATGTGCGAAATCTTCAGTTTTGTCGGAAATGTGTGTGTGTGTGTGTGTGTGCGCGCGCGCGCGCAATTGTGCTGAGGATAACTTACATTAAAATAACGATTTGTAAAAATAAAAGCTGGAAGAGAGAAATTAAATTAGTGTATTGTTCCCACTTGAACAGGTCCAATGGAATACAGTCACTACTGGTGTTCAGACGCTGTTGAAGCCATATGATTTATTGCTCAATTATAAGATAGAGAATGCATACAGGTAAGATATCTAATTAAAATACATATAGATAATGAAATGCAATGTAAAAACCGTGTGATAATAATATGTAAAAATGAAAATGTCTGGTGATAAAAGCATGTAATGAAAATGCCTGGTGATAAAAGCATGTAATAAAAGTACATGGTGATAAAAGCATGTAATGAAAATGCCTGGTGATAAGAAAACATTTAATAAAAATGACGAGTGATATTGGAATGAAAATCATGCGTAATAGATTGATAACAAATCTAAAACTGGTTTAGTTTGTAAATTAAGTGCAGTCTGTCAAAAATATGTAATTTTAAATCAGTAGTTTCAACAAAATTTAAGAAATCTCTAAAAACTACTACGGTTTGAGTGTTAAGTTTAAATACCAGTGAATGTTACTTTGACTTTGTTCTGAATATCGATCTACCTATCTATCTATCTATCTATCTATCTATCTATCTATCTATCTATCTATCTATCTATCTATCTATCTATCTATCTATCTATCTATCTATCTATCTATCTATCTATCTATCTATCTATCTATCTATCTATCTATCTATCTATCTATCTATCTATCTATCTGTCTGTCTGTCTGTCTGTCTGACTATCTATCTATCTATCTATCTATCTATCTATCTATCTATCTATCTGTCTGTCTGTCTGTCTGTCTGACTATCTATCTATCTATCTATCTATCTATCTGTCTGTCTGTCTGTCTGTCTGTCTATCTATCTATCTATAACTTTCCATCTGAAAAAGTGATATTGTGAAACTTTACCTTTTAAAGACTTATTATTTTGTGACTTTACATTCGTAAACTTACTAGAGTGCAGCTTAAACTACACATACTTGTTATTTTGTGACTTTACATTTGTAAATTTAACTAGAGTGCCGCTTAACACTACAAAGACTTGTTATTTTGTGACCTTACATTTGTAAACGTAACTAGAGCGCAGCTTTGACTTGTTTGCGACTTACACAACGATGTTTAGCTACTGCGTGATTAACCCCACCACCACCAATATGCTAATGTGTGACCAAATATTCGTGTACAGTTAGAGACGGTAACCAAGTCAAGTTGATGACAAATAAATTTAAAAGTCCACTTACTCTGTCGAGTGGATAAGAACATTCTTAAGAAGAGCTTTAACAGAAGTCATGTCTATCTGAGTCAAGTGCACACCATAAGGATCTCATTGAGGGTCGTACAACAGTTGTCGAGCCTCGCACAGTGAAGGTGTATATTGAGATTTAGTTCAAACACAAAAATAGATTGCAAAAAACTGCTTACATTTTTTTTAAATAATAGGATCAGACGTAGAGCAACACAACAGACAGCACTCAACCACTCAACATTTAATTATTCTAGTAAATAACTTTAATTTTGCATAAGCTTTGTTAATGAATTAAAAACTCATTAATTAATAATGTAAAACTGTCTTTTCGAAAATAAGTAATGTAATGTACATAAATAATTGTTGTGTTAAAAAGCAATGACGTGATAATGCACATTTAATTTACGATAGCACAGAATTACGTTGAGATATCCCTGACCAATGTAAACATTCACCCCGCCTCTGTTCCAATCCTTTCATATGATTACTTATTATAATGTTTGGTCTGATGACAGAGAGAGAGAACCAAGTGTTACTTTTTCAACATGCAATCAGTCCTACGTCATTGACTTTTCCACAATGCAAGAAATTCCAGAGAAGTCAGGCCTTATGCAAACTGTATCTCCACTTCGTGTGATCCGACAAACTGTTGTGGATGGTAAAATAAATGTGCTTGTTTATCTGTAAAATAAATATGCTTGTTTATCTGTAAAATAAATATGCTTGTTTATCTGTAAAATAAATGTCCTGCCTCGTATTTTAGAAAATGAATTTACAAATTAAGAAATTGTGCAAGATTTATACATGTTTTCCTCCTACGCTTAAAAAATATTGCACAATGGTAGCTTTCTTTATTATAATTTTCTTAATGATTTGTTGAATTTGACGCCCCATAAAATGTGCTTAGTCCAAACTTTTCATTAATTTGATAGTTATTAATCTGAATAAATATGAATATCTGAGTGTCAACATATTTTGGAAGACAAATGAATGAGTAGATTGGAAAGGTCACTCCATAGTGGACTTGCTAGTAGATTGGAAAAGTCACTCCATAGTGGACTTGCTAGTAGATTGGAAAAGTCACTCCAAAGTGGACTTGCTAGTAGATTGGAAAGGTCACACTATACTGGACTTGAAGTAGATTGGAAAGGTCACTCCATACTGGACTTGCTAGTAGATTGGAAAGGTCACTCCATACTGGACTTGCTAGTAGCTGCAATGATTTCGAGAAGCTGTGAGGATTTCGGAGTAGTTGTGAAGCTATGTGAGAATGTGTGAGTAGTTATGAGGACTTCTGACTACCTCTGAGGATTTGTAAGTAGTTGTGAGATGTGAGAATGTGTGAGTAGTTAATAGGACTTGTAACAAGCTGTAAGCAGTTGTGAGGACATGCGAGAATTTGTGAGTAGTTATGAAGATTTGTAGGTCTTTATGAGGATTTTGTGAGAATTTGTGAGTAGTTGTGAGGACTTGTAATTAGTTGCGAGTACATTTGAGAATTTTTTAGTAGTTATGAGGGTTGTAAGTAATAGTGAGGACACGTGAGAATTTCTGAATAATTGTGAGGACTTGTGAGTAGTTGCAAGCACATTTGAGAGTTTGTGAGTAGTAGTGAGGACTTCTGAATAATGTGAGGAATAGCTGTTGAGAGTATTTAGCATTATGAACAAATGAAATTTATCTTATCATGAATTGTCCTATCCCAGGACTTGGAATTTTATGACATTGTTATGAATGCATTTAAAGTCTTCTTTGAAATACTGGTTTCAGTTTGTTTGTTCGGATGAAGATTATCTAATCGAAATATATATATATATTGTTAAAGCTGGAGTGTTCTAATCCTCATTCGCATGGCGTTGTAATAGTTAAAGTATTATTTTTGTTTTAGCCACTAAACTTATATGATGATTATTAAAATAAAAATAATGGAGATTTACAAATTTATAGATTTACTGATTTCTCAGAAAAGAGAACTAATCTTTTCAAAGGAGGATATTCAGTATAAACGACTTAGGTTTCTGTATCTTCACAATTCTTGTAACTATTCTAATTTTGTTCGTAATACAAGACAGGAGATTTGATGGCATACAGTTACCCAAAGAATGGAGAAAGATGACGTCATCACAGTTAGTAGACATAGTGGAACTGCAACAAGGAAAAGAATACAAAAAGATTGAAAAGACCTTTCAAAACAAAGAGCCGGAAATGGATATTTTTGAGGCAAGTTTTATTATTTTTGCGGTATAAGTTGTTTAGCAATCACTAAAGGTAAGACGACCCTCACTTGTTTAAATATCGGGAGGTTCAATTGTTTAAATATCGGGAGGTTCGATTGTTTAAATATCGGGAGGTTCACTTGTTTGAATATCGGGGTGTTCGTTTATTCAATTGCTATTGTATGTTCTTTTTAATATCGGGAGATATAGGAAGGTTTTAAAGTAATGTCATGATCTATACCATATGGTTCGTAATTAATATCATACACTATTTGATGTCCTTTGAATTTAATTCAATGAGTTACATTATATTTGTAATGTCTGTCATTAGCTGTATGTTGCAATTCGGAAAATAATAATCACGGACTAAATAATATCATATGGAAATAATATCTTGAGCTATATGGCATATGTGGTGAAAAATAAGCTATATAATATTTGAAAAATAAGCTATATAATATTTGAAAACATAAGCTATATAATATTTGAAAACATAAGCTATATAATATTTGAAAAATAAGCTATATAATATTTGAAAACATAAGCTATATAATGCATTTGAAATAAAATAAGACAGCATGACATATTAGAATCAACAGCAAGGATATTTTGAAGAATTGTGATAAATATAATATAACAGTTAAGAGCTACTAGAAATAGAAAATTTGGAGCCATGTAACATGTGCTGAATAAAAATAGTGTGGCTCAATCTTATTGAAATCATACCTTCCAGTGTAAACAGGCCTTCTCTTTGTGAAATTAGATCAAACGCATCCAGAACATACCTCTTTACAAGAAGTACATGGCCTTCAAGAAAGAGATGGAGAGCAAGGTACCCAGCAAGCAGTGTGAGCAAGAATGGCTGTTTCATGAAGTCACAGAAGAAAATGAGCAAATGGTCCTCGAGCATGGGTTTAGCAGAGGATTATGTGACCTTTCAGGTGGGTAATGAGAGGGCACAGTGAATACAAAATGAACAACTTAGGGAAGGAAATAATTAAACAGTGTGCTTTTAATTCTAACATTCAGAAACATTGCTTTCAATTTATTTGCTTCTTTGTAAGTGTCATTTTTATCTCAATCACTAATGAATAAATGTTCTCGTTGTCAGGGTGTACATCTATCTATCTATCTATCTATCTATCTATCTATCTATCTATCTATCTATCTATCTATCTATCTATCTATCTATCTATCTATCTATCTATCTATCTATCTATCTATCTATCTATCTATCTATCTATCTATCTATCTATCTATCTATCTACCTATCCATCCATACGTTCGTCCGTCCGTCTGTCTATTTATCTATCTATATATCTAAATATCTATGTATCTATCTATCTAAATCCTAAGTCCATCATATCCCCGTTTATATACATTATATTCATGAAAAGTTGTTTTTTCCCCCACAGATAATCAGCTTGGAGAAGGTGTCTATTTTAGAACAGACACTAACTGCAGCAAAGATCATCAGGACATAAAGAAGAGATTTAGGTTCCATCGCCTTCTGGTCTGCAGAGTCCTGGTTGGCGATAAAACGTTAGGGTTACCGGGCATGCGGCTTTTGCCAGAAGTTCCAACAGACAAAGGGAGGTTTTACAACAGTGCTGTGAATGACGTCAATAACCCGTCTGTATTTGTTGTCTTCACTGACGTGCAGGCGTATCCCGATTATCTGATAGTTTGTAAATATAAAGTAGCGTAGTATAATTACAACATTCGTGTCTACTCATATACACTCATATAATGTGAGAATATAAAGTAGCGTAGTGTAATTACAACATTCGTGTCTACTCATATACACTCGTATAATGTGAGAATATAAAGTAGCGTAGTATAATTACAACATTCGTGTCTACTCATATACACTCATATAATGTGAGAACTTCATTTAAGGTATAATACATTACTCAGAGAAATATAATATAATATAAAATACTTTATACTGAGAGAAATTACGACACTCTGTATCAATCAATATCACACTGTAACACAATATTTAGTGTCACGTGTCATTCAGGTTATACGTCTGATCACGCAATTGAATTGATATAACGAAACAAATCTGCAGAAGCATTGTACTATATTTAAAAAAATAAATGAAAATCTAGAAATTTTAATTCATTCTCCTTATTGTTGATTTACGCCAAAGTTTAACGATTATACTGATCAAAGCACAATTTCAAGTGATGAACACAATGACGACTCAGTTTGTGGCAGAGAATTACGGAATGTCCATACAAGTATAGACACCACGCCCACAGATGTGTGTGGTCATATCTTGTTGAAGAAAACTAGACTTTAGAGACGAGTTATAACTTTCTCTGGAATCGCTGCTACCATATTCCACGTTATTTAACGACAATACAGTTTGCTTGCGGTCTGTGGGGTTATGGTTCAGCACAGACATTGCTTCAAACTAAACAAACATTTTCATTTCATGAAATGTGTGTTGATCTATTAGAAATCGCTGTGATTCTACAACGATTAAAACAAAGAAATATTAGAGAAAACTTAAATAATTATTCCAAGATATCCCACGTATGTTTCCTTGTCCATTTCATAAAAATATTTCAAATGAATGCATAACGACTGCTTTCAAGCACTCCCCTCGAACTGTGACTCTGAGCGTATAAGTGTGATACTATCTTTGTTTCAATTGCAATACAGGTACAGTGTGCCTGCCTTATATTTCTTGTTAAACTACAATGACTGTATGCATAAATGTTGGTGACAATATGCCTATGATACGTTCCTTGTTTAAACTACAATGATTATATGCATAATTGATGGCGACAGATACCTATGCTCAAAGTTGGTAACAGTATACCTATGATATGTTTCTTGTTTAAACTGTAATGCACAAAGGTATGAATGATGGTGACAATATGACTATGGTATTGTTCACGCTTAACCTGTAGTTACGAATGATGGTGACAGATTATGCTTATATTTCTTGTTTCAACTGGAATTATGAATGATGGTGACAATATGACTATGATATATTTCTTGTTCAAATTGGAGTTATGAATGATGGTAACATTATTTCAGTGATACATTTCTTTTTGCTTTAACTGCAGTACATGAATAGAGCAGTGAATTTGCATCTAACCATTGTACTAATAATTTTACATTTCATTGCTTCTAATTGTCTCTTATTTTAAAAATGTCTGTAAAAACAAATTTTGTGTATTAATTCATTAAGTCATCATATCTGGAAAAAGAAGGAATGTGATGTCCACGTGGCTTGTAACTTATCTACTCTCGTACCAGTTCTCTCCTGTCTCCACACTCTTCCTACTCCTCTATTTCACTCTTTTCTCTCTTTCTACTCCTCTGTTTCACTCTTCTCTCTCTTCCTACTCCTCTGTTTCACTCTTCTCTCTCTTTCTACTTCTCTATTTCACTCTTCTCTCTCTACCTATTCCTCTATTTCACACTCATGTCATCTCCATGTCCATAATGTATTATTCCATGAATCATACAAAAGGAAGGTTTGGGCTAAAATTTTTATTGTTATTTGATCTTGAGTTTGTTTAAGCTTTCTCCTGTTTTAGTGGTGCAATTATAGGCAAAAATGTTTAACCAAACATTTCCTAGTATGTAGGTCAATATGTTGAATTTAAAGAAATATAATACACGTGCTGTTCAAAATAAATTTTGCAAAAGGTGTACATATGATAGAAATATACTTTTGGCTAATACGTCAATGCAAAAGATAGTTAGCAATATCAAAGCAATGCAGGTTCGAAGACAGAACGCTCTTGTCACGTGATACTGGATGGGATCCAACGGAGAAGACGCACTAAGTCATAACCTTTCAGCACCACGTGTCCCTCAGTAAGGAGTCGGTTTTGAAATATCCTGTAGTTAAGGGAAATAAATAAGAAGAGTTCCCCTTTGCTGTTAAGAATAAAGAAATTAATAACAACAAAAGCTCTAACGATTCATGGTCAGAATGATGGAACAAAGGTCAAATACACTCAATAGACCTTCAGGATAAGCGTTAAGGAAAGACAGCATATATTACTCGTAGTTCTAGACAAAGAAAAGAAGATTGGTAAGCTAAGAAATATAGGAGACATTTATTTAAAGTAGATGTTTAGTTAATTTATTCAATACGTTCATTTTAATGAGAACAGTAAATATTTGCATTGTTATTAAATTTCACAATTGTTGTAAATTAATTTGTGAAAGATTTACTAGACTGAACGTTATTATAGACAATGCAAACGAAAATTTCCAAACGTTCTGAAGACAGTTCAGACTGTAACGGAATAAAAACGTTTTGCAAATTTTAATGAGAGAGGTTGTATCTGGAAACTTTCACAGAATTTCACTTAAAAATGAGTACTGAAAGGAAATCTAACGTTATTACAACTAATCATCGTATCAGAGTAGTTTGCCTTGATAAAGACAGTAGATAGGTTGTGCAGGACTATAATACAATAACCCCAAACTCATGATAGAAACATTAGACAGATGTGCGGGACTATGTATACACAGGTTGTGCAGGACTATAATACAATAACCCGCAAACTCATGATAGAAACATTAGACATATGTGCGGGACTATGTATACACAGGTTGTGCAGGACTATAATACAATAACCCGCAAACTCATGATAGAAACATTAGACAGATGTACGGGACTATGTATACACAGGTGTGCAGGACTATAATACAACAACCGCGAATTCATGATAAAGACAGTAGACATGTGTGCGGGACCCTGTGTAGACAGGTGTGCAGGTTTATAATACAATAACCTCTAAGTAGTGATAAAAATAGTAGACAGGTGTACAAGTAGACATTATCCGGTAGTAAGCTAGCCTTCCGTCAAAGGGCGGATTTTACACCGGATTGCTCCATAACCTAGCCGAGTAGCGTACGTGATGGGACTATAATGAGACAATACTATGAGTAGCGTACGTGATGGGACTATAATGAGACAATACCATGAGTAGCGTACGTGATGGGACTATAATGAGACAATACTATGAGTAGCGTACGTGATGGAACTATAATGAGACAATACTATGAGTAACGTACGTGATGGGACTATAGTGAGGCAATACTATGAGTAGCGTACGTGATGGGACTATGAGACAATACTATGAGTAGCGTACGTGATGGGACTATAATGAGACAATGCTAATGAATAGCATCGGAATTGATATGTGAATTAGTGTATCATGTCTACAAGTTACGGAGCTAATCACACAAGTATAGATCAACCCTCTCAAACCACACAAACGTGACATTTTATGACTTTCTTGTGATTGATTGTGTGACAAAACGTTTTATGTTTTGTGTTTTACACACAGGCCTACATAAATAACTCAGATGTAAGACAATCCCACTCGCAGTCTTGACAAGAGTACGTCAGCGTGGCAGGCTATATCTGATCTGGGATTAACCGAGAGATCGACATATCTCTGGACTCGATTTCACGGATTGACTTTCACTAATTGAAAATAATATTTTTTTAAATCTCCAAATTGTCTGCATTTATTACGCTTGGTTCCAATCTAAGCCAACGTTCAAAACTATTGTATTCTAAATACTGCGATTACTGCTCCTGCCTCGTACACCAGTAGGAGAGCAATAACAACTTTATTGCTAGCATTACTACATATTTATTCATCTACTACTACTACTACTACTGTTATCACTCCGCTTCCTTACTACTATAACTGCTTCTGCTACTCTTCCTATTACTATACGTTTACTATTCTATTGCTTCTACTACTAATATTCTCCTCTTCCACTATTATTACTACTGGAATGTTACTCTACTGTTCGTCTTCTACTTTGTTCCTCCTCTTCTACTCTGCGCCATAATACCTATTCAAAGTTATCTTTCGTAATCTCTTGTGTCAGTTATAGAGTAACTATTGAAGTGTGGTAATAGTGCCAAGACTTGTTACCTTAGAAGGACACTTTTACAGCGATGAACTGCGCACAATCTGATAATACAACATATTTAAGAGTTGTCATTATTTCTTACTATTGCAAACTATATTAAGTAATGAAATAAATATACATATACATAAGTTTTGATTCTGAGATTACAACCAGGTTTCAGTTTTACGCTTAGTGTACATACTCTATTTCACTTTTACACTTAGTGTAGGCCTACATACTCTATTTCACTTTTACACTTAGTGTAGGCCTAATTATTCTATTTTACTTTTATACTTAGTGTATCCCTAATTATTATATTTCACCTTTATACTTAGTGTAGGCCTACATACTCTATTTCACCTTTCCACTTAGTGTACATACTCTATTTCACTTTTACACTTAGTGTAGGCCTACACACTCTGTCTCACTTTTACACTTAGTGTAGGCCTACACACTCTGTCTCACTTTTACACTTAGTGTAGGCCTACACACTCTGTCTCACTTTTACACTTAGTGTAGGCCTACATACTCTGTCTCACTTTTACACTTAGTGTAGGCCTACATACTCTGTCTCACTTTTACACTTAGTGTAGGCCTACATACTCTGTCTCACTTTTACACGTAGTGAACATACTCTATTTAAGTAAAAGAACAAAATGCAGCCCCACAAACGTCCCTTAGATCAACTTAGATTTTTCAACTCGCGCTTTACTTGAATCCACGTCATCTCCACGGCTTTCAAAAGGTACCCGAGGTAGCCGACCGTAACAACCCGTTAGACGTATCTATGTCAGAGCAACCTCCCACGCCATAGCCATTGAAAGTCAACTTGGAATTTTATGACTTGGCATTGCTCCAGGGAAATTACTTGAATATCTTGGTAGTACCAATCAGTGTTATTTATTGCTGTCATTTCACGCAGAAGTACACTTGATATGTAGATATGTAGCACAGTCGAACTGTCCTTAGTAAATTTTCAAGTGTATATTGCTCATTTTCTTTGAACTTTGTGTCATATAATTGTCAATTCCCTTGAACTCTACATAGTTAGTGTGCAATGTCAATTCCCTTAAACTCTAAATAATTATTGTGCAACATCAATTCTCTTGAATTCTACATCATTAGTGTGCAATGTTAATTCCCTTGAACTCTACTTAATTAGTGTACAATGTCAATTTCCTTGTAATCTACATAATTAGTGTGCAATGTTAATTCCCTTAAACTCTAAATAATTATTGTGCAACGTCAATTCTCTTGAACTCTACCTCATTATTGTGCAATGTTAATTCCCTTAAACTCTAGAGTGGTAAGGTGTAGTTTTAAACTGCTTTATTCTTAAGAGTTGATTAATCTTTTTCATTAACTTACTCATGAATTGAGTTCCCCTATTGGACATGATTTCTTCCAGAAATCCCACATGTGAGAAAATGATGAACAGCACATTTGCTATTGCTATGGTACTAATAGAGCTGCCTCAGGGTATAGCATAGCATAATCAATGACAGTGTGGATCCCTCTTTGGCCTCAACCAAATGAGGGCACAAATACTACAATGAGATCAATAGCTACATCCTCAAAGGAAGAGCAATCATTGGGGTTTACCTAGTGGAACTGTGCATTCCATCTTTCTACTCACTTTCTGACAGATATTGCATGACTGACAGTACCGAGTGGTCTCCCATCATACATGGCCAATAAAACTCAGCCTCCATATGAGCTAATGTTTCGCTTGGTCCTAGATGACCAGCTGAGGGTGGGGATTGAGTCAAATGCAACTTGTTTGCTCAATAGCTCAGATGTACCACCAACTGACTGCTATCAGTACCTTCCTGTTTATGAATTAGGAGACCATACTTCCAGTAAAATTCAATAGCTTTGCCAGAAGATTTAGACCATGAGAGCTTGATCTTCTCTTGATATTTGCTCTTGAGCAGCCCCCCCCCCCTTCAGTTTCAGCCACAGTCCTACAGTAAGAAACCATTATCTGCCCTGCCATGACTGAGTCTGGTGTAGCTTCCTAGTGACATGCCCCACCAAAATTGTCAGTGCATCATCTTCACACTTACTACTCACTATTCTTGGTTCACCTTCACACATGCCCTTAGCTTCAGCTTCCTGCAATGCAGCTTACCTGCATGTAAGTATGCTCACATTGTCAAGCAATTCTGATGTGTCCTCACCATTGAGAACATATTTACATCCCATGATAACACTCTCAACACAATTTACTAGACATATAGCCTGAATGTATCCACATAAATACTTGCTATCTATGTCTACCATCATAACAGGCACTTTATCCTTTACACACTGGCTAGAGTGATTGTTTTAAAATCTCCAGTATAATCACTTTCCTTCAATAGGCTAGGGTGCACTACTAACCCCACTCTAACCAGTATGACAGAGGACTGGAACACAATGTCCATTTACATATGCATTAAAATGAGGTGTGCCATTTGGTTTTATGACATTTATGTTAACTAGGCAATAACGTTTAATATGGCCTTGTTTGCCACAGCTAAGGCACACTAATGGCTTATTCTTAACACCTTTGTCTTAACTGTTGGGTGAGGCGTGGGTACTCTATTTTTCATCTTACTCAATGAAGGACGTGTGAGAGAGGATTCTGTTTTATGTTAATTATTTGGCTTGTCACTCTGTCATTTAGGCATCACTTGTTCATTAACTGGTCTGCTTCATTCAAACTTATGCCTATCTCTGAGATTGGCACAAGTCCGGTGTATGTTTTCATATCTGTCAACTGCTTTTAACCAATCTGTCAAAATCTTTGGTTCTTTGTCCTTAACAAAAGCTAAAAGTGCTGGTGGGCATGATGTCTGTAATTTATCAGTTACAAAGTGATCCCTAACATCTTTCCATTGTCAGTCTCTACTTCGTCCAGTTCTAACCATTTTGTCAAGACGTGATATAACTTACTAGCTGCCTGTAAAAAGGTACCAGTCTATTCTCTCTTAAACTCTGGTGAAACCTCTGACTGTTCGTCTCACTAGTCACTTTAAAGTATGCTAACAGTTCGGCCTTATATGTCTCATAATTGCATTCTTAACTTAGTTACCAATAGCTCTGTTCGTCTCACTAGTCACTTTAAAGTATGCTAACAGTTCGGCCTTATATGTCTCATAATTGCATTCTTAACTTAGTTACCAATAGCTCTGTTCGTCTCACTAGTCACTTAAAGTATGCTAACAGTTCGGCCTTATATGTCTCATAATTGCATTCTTAACTTAGTTACCAATAGCAATATGAATGAGTATTCATTTTCGTGCAAATGAAGTGTATCTTTACTACTACTAATTCTGCTGCTGCTGTTGCTGCTAATATCCACCACAACAACTACTTCTACTACTACTACTACTATTACTACTACCTCTACTACTGCTACTTCTGTTTTTACCACTAATACTCTTATGAGCTCTTTGAAACACATGTGCAACTGTGGTTTCACTAAAATACGCATTAAATAAATACATAATAAATTATGGCATCATTTATTTTCACGAGAAATGAGTGTTAATAAATGTATTTCTATACGCACACACACTTGTGCATACACACATACACACACACACACACACACACACACACACACACACACACACACACACACACACACACACACACACACACACACACACACACGAGCACATTTCATTTCTTCTGATGTATAACTGGGAACATATGATTAGCAACATAATTTACATTCTGCTGCAAAATTCATTTGATTTTTCACTGAGCACCATTTTGCAATGTTGCTGTCGGTAAGTGAATTAATTGTAATGTTTTTTGTATGCGCAGCTTTAAAATAGGTACATTCATAAAGTATGATACGATAGAAAAGGAATTTGCTTTAGAAGTAGCACATAAATGTGGTAAATCAGCTAAAAGTATAATATAGAGTAACACATTGTGGGTAGACAAGGTTCACAATACACACACGCAGCTTGTGAAATTCCAGTCATGACAGTCTTTGTTTTCTTAGCGCAACTGACCTTTGTTTTCTTAGCGCAACTGACCTTTACAAAATCGAAACTGTGTAGAGTTACTAAAATGTAAACTTCTCCGATGTCATTTATTGCTGCTGTCTGCTTATTCAGCAAATGCCGTAAATATGTACCAATTTTGGGACGTGACTCACTTCCTTGTAGCTATCTTGATGTAGTACATGTGTACGTGTTCGGGATTTACCGTTACGAGTGTGGTTTAATAGATCGCGTGTCGAAGTGACACTGTGTGACCTTTGAACTAGAGGGATTAAAGCTCATCTTTTGGTCTGGATGTAAGCGTCAAGTCCACGGCAGGACATAGCACTACTTTTCTTTCCGACTTGTTCCTATTTAATACGTTTTCCACAAACATAGTAAAAGGTTGAAAGTATTATATTTACAATACTAATAGCCAGAGCATTAAAAGCAGCATAAAAAACAATGATAATCAAAAGATGACTCTAAAGATAATGACGACGATGATAATAATGATGATGAAAATGCCATAAATGCTAGAAGATTAAAAAAATCGACGGTGATGATAATAATAAAAGATATTAAGTAGTAGATGACACAAGCAATATACCGTCATTAATGAATGTCATACCTGTAAGCATTTACATAAGAGGGATTTCTAACCATGCATGACGTCATACATCCAAAATGAAATGCAGACAATTAATCTCTGAGAATGAGAGACGGTAAATCAAAGATCCTATTATAGAAGTGACAAGGTTTGGCTAATGCATCTGGAATAAGCCAGGGTTGCAATTAAAGAGTTCACAGCCTTTGTCCAATACATCCGGAGTAAAAACAAAGATATGTCAGTGATAGAAAGTCAAGCTGAGTGAATTAAAGAAACTGCTCCAAACAGATAAAGAATCATGAGAGAAATTAGCAAAACAGGATTGATTAAACAACTGGAGACAGAAAATCTAATATGATCACTGAGCAGGACAAACCAAAAATATCTCAAGATATTAAACAAACAGAGACCTGAGAAAGACAGAAGCACACAAACTGTTGTACAATCTCCACTAAACAAAAAAAATCACGATATGAAGAGATCTCCAAGAAGAGCTTGAATGAAACAACATAAAAGTGATATTCGGATATATCAGAAGGCAAAATGTGAAACAGATATCTGAGTGCGAAATACGTAGTCAGCGTGTTATTACATAGTGGATCATATTGCTATCTTTTACTGTCTATGGAAAAAAAGACGCGGAGTTTCCATGACTCGACATAAATCCATATCAAATATCTTGAATGGCAAACAAAGTTAGTTATTTGTAGTGACCACGTCAGGAGGAAGTAAACTACACCTGAAGACACACTTGGGTTCATCAGAAGTCGGGTAAGTAATATTTTTTTCTTGTGATTATTATTTAAAATTGCCCGCAATTATCAAAGCAAGCCAGAATATCTTTGTAGTGCATGTTCATGGTTTATTTTGAGCTGTGAATAATCAGTGTGTGCTTGGAGATTCTTTTCCTCGTTTGACTTTTGTCCTGCTAACCGACAAACGAAGCAGCATTTGCTGACAGTCGTCATTTATATATATACAGGTAGGACGTTGAGTTCGACACGCTTCCAGACATTCGAATTGTACAATCCCTATTAGCGCACAAAGGGCGTGCTGATTTACTAAAGAATTACATTTATCAATTGTACAATCCCTATTAGCGCACAAAGGGCGTGCTGATTTACTAAAGAATTACATTTCTGAATAGTGCAATCTTTAATATAAGAAAACTGAGACACGGATACCAAAATTAAAAAGAAAATAATAATAAGTGAAATGTTTATTTATTTAAGAATTTAAAAATGGAATCTATCACCTTAGGCAATAATCTATCTATCTATCTATCTATCTATCTATCTATCTATCTATCTATCTATCTATCTATCTATCTATCTATCTATCTATCTATCTATCTATCTATCTATCTATCTATCTATCTATCTATCTATCTATCTATCTGTCTCTCTGTCTGTCTATCTATCTATTTATCTCATAGCATTTTGAAAATACATAAAACCTAAAGGAAAGTAGGCAAGATTTATGTGTGCATTGAATTTGTTGCCCCTCTATACATTCTCTCTGTTGACAGAATAGCATTCTTAACGTAGGTATGTATTCACCCGAGGTTGATGTGTCAGGGGCTTATCTTGCTTATGAAATTTATGGCATCACTCGTTTTTATGATTAATCTTAATTTTTTATTCCAGGCATTATGAATGTGTCAAAAAAGAACTCGCTACATTTCTTTATGTGTACAGTCAAATTCAAGCATAGTTTGTGTTTCTACATCCCAGAGTTCATGTGCATATACCAACAGCTTTTCCCCGTCATCAACCCCAGTTTTAAGGCATACATATTTTATTTTTTCAGTTTCGTTGCTGATCATCACCCTCTTTTGCCAGTATTTATGACATGTATTTTTCTATTTATATTCTAAAGAAACTGAACTTAGATATTTTTAAAATTTGAATTGATAGATATGTATATTGCTAAATTTTCATGTACATATATTTTCAGTGAGAAAGGTCACAACCTTTCTTTTTTGATTGTTGATTCGTTGCAAAACGCTTTTTTAATGACATGAAATTATTTTCTCTCGCTAATTGTTTAGAATAGTTCACGGTAAATAGAGAACCGCAGTTACCGTCTGACAATACATTAAAATAATGTACGTCATAATATTCTCGTAACAAG
Organism: Sinotaia quadrata; assembly: GCA_028829895.1. Classification (NCBI taxonomy): domain Eukaryota; kingdom Metazoa; phylum Mollusca; class Gastropoda; order Architaenioglossa; family Viviparidae; genus Sinotaia; species Sinotaia quadrata. The sequence goes on from CM054180.1 coordinate 36,855,403, forward strand.
TTCAAGGACTCTCATCTGTAAACTTATTTATAGCACAATAACTGAATGCAGACTGTGATCTCTATATTAAAAGAATATTATCTCCTTTCATTTCAGAAAGATTTGATTCGTTTATGCATGATCACCAATAATGGCAGGGTTCATGGTTTCATGGCAGCATCCATAAAACTCAGTAGAAGAACAAAATGTACATACTCAGTTGAGTGGTGTCATCTGGAACAACATGGCGAGTAAGGAAGAGAAATATGTTTTCTTATAAACCAATATTATTATTTAAGAAAAGTAAAAATGATATGTCAAAATAAAAACATTGAATCTGAAACAGAAAATAAAATACAACAAAGAATAGAAAGGCAAGATCACCCCACCCACTCCGCTCCCGCGCCAGTTCAAACTTGAAAACTTTGAACGAGAGCATCGGATCATTATCATGATAATATATGAGATTGTGTCTTAGATACTCATAACGTACCCCTAACTCACTGCCTCAGTAAAGCTTAAAGGTTTTAAGCATATATCAGTATTGAGAGAAATATCGGTTTAACATTTCTGACAAAATACTTCTATACATATTTGTTTTATTAAAACAGTTAAGAAAATCACAAAAGAGGAGATGTCACGCAAATTTAATAATTACGTTTTACGTGAAGAAACATTTCATTAGCCACACTGATTTGTTTTTTAAGAAATAACAGCAAAAAAACCTCAAACATTGCAAGCACATTTTCAAAGAATTAAAAAAAAGAGCTCTTTATTCTGATAATATTTTAAAGACAGAAAGACATATTATTTTAACATTTCCGTATTTAAATAAAAACCTCAAAGCAAATCTTGCAGACCATGTATCTGCCACCATACGGGTGGATGGGACGAAAGAGTCAATGGATCTGGAACTATTGGGGCTGTATTTTGAGAACAAGAAAAGATCAGGCGGAGGGGACGTAATCAACATTGAAGATCACCGCCAAGATGGCTACGTTCTTGTATCATTTGAAGACTCGTCGGGTAAATAAATAAAATTTTTACTTGTTATCTTTGTATAATCGTGCCTTTAAGACCCGTCGGGTAAATACATTTTTACTTGTTATCTTTATCGTGCTTTAAGTCTCGTCGGGTAAATAAATAAAATTGTTACTTGTGATTTTTATCGTGCCTTGAAATAGAATTCACTTACTATGCCATTAATACCAGGTCGTCGGGTAAATAAATGAATTTTTTACTTGTTATCTTTATCGTGCTTTGAAACAGAATTCACGTACTAATGCCATTAATACTATACATGGAAATGAGTAAGTGCCCTTAACTATATTTCTTTGTAACTAGAATTCAGGTACTCTTCATCAATAAATGGGATGGAAATAGCCGAATGTAAGAACCGTAACTAGACATCAACTGGGTTAGGGTAAAGCGTGAGAAGGGTCCATAATTGAACTCCTTAATTAACTATTTATAAATATTCACTCTTTCATCAATAATAGGGGTGAAAAGTAAGGGCCGCAACAGTATATGAACTGGCAGTAACTGTACAATAGCTAGGATTGGGTAAAGTGAGAGTAGGGGCCATAACTGTACTTTATTATTTACTATAATTCATTACTCCTTCATCAGTACTAGAAATGGAAATAAAATTGGTCCAGGTCAGAAAGGGTTAATAGGAAACTATTCTTTTCATTATATTCGGGTCAGCTTGCGAAATTGAAATTGATATTATATTTTAGAAGCCCTCTTTTAGGATCTGATGCTTGCGCACATCTGCTAACAGATTGAAACCTAAACTGAATTAAAACCTTAACGTTAATCGTAACTCTAACCACGCAGGAAAATAGTAAGCATATATGTGTCTTCTAATGATTACTCCATCCAATCAAATTTCTTCACCACGCTCCTTATGTATCCACATCGGTGACACATCGACCTGTGTGATTTTTTGGGCTGTCTTGTAGTTAAACTACAGCTAACTTAAGTACTTGGTTAATCTAGACAATGGGCGAATGTAGACTCAAAATTAAGTACTTGGTTAATCTAGAAGATGGGCGAATGTAGACGCTAGCTTACACCCTAGACTGTAGATAAATTTGTTCATCGATAAGAAGCGTCATCTTTCCTTTCATTATCCCGGGTGGAAAGTTTCCCGCTGTGTCCTTAATATCCAACACTTGTTTACACGTCTTATAAACACGGAGGAGGACGTCCCAACAAGAATATGGACCTCTTCGCTCTCTTCCTTTACGTTTTCCTGCATATTTCTCTCTGGGGTTTTATATCGCCCTGGTCATTGCGTGTGATAGCTATTTCTTTGAAGCCTCTGAGTCATTCAACTGTTGTTTTAAGTAAATTTTAAATTTGGCTAACGCTAACTTTTTTTTTACAGAAAGACTTCGTGCCGTTAATATCTGGGATACGTTGTCATATTTTACTGTTTTCTTTCGTTAGCTTCTATTTTGCATCGTATTTTGCATCTCTTTTTCTTTCTTTGATGTAATATTATAAATCATCATTATCATCATCATCATCATCCTCACCACAACCATCATCATCATCATCATCATCATCATCATCATCATCATCATCATCACCACCACCATCATCATCATCGTCGTCATCATCATCATAAACATTTACTAATAATGAATATTTTTGTAGTGGTGACAGAGGTCTTACAGAAGAGTCACACACTCGATGGTGTCACGCTGACTGTATCCTCATGGCAACCTTCCGGCATTGTCAAAGTGATGGGCCTTATAAGTACTGTCTCGGAAGAACTACTAGAGCTATATTTTGAAAGTAAGAAAGCCGGTTCTGCAACGGTTGTCAAAGTTCAATTGAATGCCGTAAAGGGAGAAGCATTGGTCACTCTGAGCAACGTTGAGGGTAGGTATCCAACAAATCTTCGTCTGGGGGGGGGGGGAGGGAGGGATTCACAAACACGTGATTGGTTGACGTACGTGTTTTGTCTTGATGAAAGACCAATACAATATGAACTGTATCTCTTTGAAATGTTTTTGCTTAATGAAAGACCACAAAAACAATATGAATTTTATCTCTTTCAAATGTTTTGTCTTGATGAAAGACCACAAATACAATATTAATTTTATCTCATTGAAATATTTTTTCTTGATGAAAGACCACAAATACAATATTAATTTTATCTCATTAAAATGTTTTTTCTTGATGAAAGACCACAAATACAATATTAATTTTATCTCATTGAAATGTTTTTTCTTGATGAAAGACCACAAATACTGTATGATTTATATCTCTATGAAATTGTGTTCTTTGATTGCCTATTAACAAAGAAAAGTGTTAATATACAGGTGACAAATCCAGGAAAATTTTATGTAACATTGAAAGAAATCTGATAATATGCTTAGTCATTTATGGCTAATATTTTCAGAGTTACAAATTTCCTTTTTTAAAAGAAACAATAAATAAACATTGAACGCTCTGACACTTTGGTATTAATCACTAATATAAACATTAGCATTGACACATTGCTATTAATAACTAATACAAACATTAATACTGACAAATTGATATTAATAACTAATATAAACATTATGCACTGATACATTGATATTAATCACTAATATCAACATTAGCACTGAAACATTGATATTAATCACTAAAATAAACATTAGCAGCAGAGTGATCATGATGATAAGAATAGGTAATTCTTTATATATCTATAATTTGTTTGAAATCAAGCTTATTACTTATGCTATTTGTAGACGTGATGCGTGTCTTGGAGAAGACACACACAATAAGTGGTCATCCTGTGACCGTCAGCATGTATACAGAATCTGTGTCACCAGAGACGTCATCTGACACAACAACAGCACTCACCGCACTTGTCATTGTAGGTCTTAAACCATCAGTCAGCAGAGAGGAGCTGCTGAGGTTTTTTCAACAAGAATCCGGTGTAGATGTAGATCACATTCTGGAAATCAGAAGAGACGATGGAAGAGATGTAACATATACATTATTCGATGATTCAAATTGTAAGTTACGTACAGGTACATATGATGAATATTGTCTTGATTTGTGAAAGGAAATTCTCATGATTGTGTGTGTACGTGTTTGTGTGCCTAAAAGTGTGTTTTGAGTGACGGTGTGTGTGTGTGTGTGTGTGTGTGTGTGTGTGTGTGTGTGTGTGTGTGTGTGTAAGTATTATAAAGGTAAGAACAGTATTAGTACAGCTATGATGTATGTGGAATTAAAACTGAACTATACAGTAAATAGTATGGGTAAGCATCAACTATTGTTGCTCTTTTGGCTTTATATACATATACTGGAAGAACACATTTATAAATTGAAAGTTATCAAATTAGTGAAAATAACTGTGATCTTACACACACCATGCTCTCACAGATAGATAGATAGATAGAGAGAGAGAGAGAGAGAGAGAGAGAGAGAGAGAGAGAGAGAGAGAGAGAGAGAGAGAGAGAGAGAGAGAGAGAGAGAGAGAGAGAGATGTGTGTATGTTCAAATCAAAAACGTGAGGATCAATTAGACATTGACTTTCATACACTTACATTCAATTTGTCATATCCTTCATTTAGTCATGGTCGAGATCACACATGCCGATTCTGTCCGCTCTCTAGTCCACACGTCCATGACCACCATTTTCTTTTGTACTAACACAAGAGTGTGAGGGATTTGATTATATCAAACTCAACAGCAAAAGTGCATTTATAAGTGATTATTTCGTTTGTTACTGTGTTCAGGTGCAGAGAGGGTAGCATCTTCTACTGACACAATTTGCGGATGTAGAGTTCATGTGTCTGTGGAAAGACCACCGAAAATAATGAACAATCGTATCGCTTTACGTGGACTTCTGGTCTCTGTAACCAGTAGTGATCTAAAGAACTTTGTGGAAGGAAGTACTAATCTGGAAGTGAAAAACGTTTTGTTTAGTGATGACAAGGAAACAGCGGTTGTCGTTTTTGGCAAAGACATTAGTAAGTTACTGTATCGTAATCCATCTTGCAATTTGTATTTGTTTTTGACTATTTCACGTTAATCTTGTCAAGAATAGTTATTGTAACGTAAGCCACCTTGTAATTTGTACTTGGTTTTGACTATTTCACGTCAGTCTTGTCAAAAATAGTTATTCCAATGCAAACCACCTTGCAATGTGTATCTGTTTTTGACTATTTCACGTCAATCTCGTCAGGAAGAGTTATGTGTGGATATGAATTTCCTGAAGTCATTGTCTAATAATATTTCTGTTACATTTAGATAAGATGAAAATACAATTCAACTCATAAGAAATAAAGAAAATGCTTATGGATCGCAGAGCGCGAAACACTTACAACACTTACAAACATTTACAAACACAAATATTTACAACAATTTAAAACCATTTACAAACACAAAGACAAACATTTACATCAATTTACAAACATTTACAAACACTTACAAACACACATCTTTACAAACACAAATATTTACACAATTTAAAACCACTTTCAAACGCAAAGACAAACATTTAGAAACACTTACAAACGCAAATACCTACATTCACTTACATCCATTTACAAACAATTACAAACATAAACAGACACAAACGCTTACAAACACTTACAAATACTTATAAACATTTAGAAACATTTACAAACACTTACAAATACTTATAAATATTTAAAAAAACCAAATATTTACAAATGCTTACAAACACAATAAATTCCATGTCGTTGTAGTTTAGATAATAAAGACAATTGTACTGCAAAGTGAAATAGTTTCGTTGGATGGTTGAAATTTGTACGTATTTACTTCACCTGTGGTAAGAAATATCGTATACGGTATGTACACAAGAGAACAGTAGATGTATGGTAAAAAAATTTTTAATCTTAAAATAGAAAATGATACACCATTTCAGTACTATAAAATAATACAGAAGGTAATTATTGTAAAACAATACAATATGCAACTGATATTAAACAATATGCATGGAACTGAGGTAAAAATCACACACTGTGTCTAAATTCCAGGTTTTGCTGAAGTCAAAAGAGCAATCACAAAGAAAAAACTAAAAGGCCAAATCTTGTCTGTGGAAACCGTTCCTGTAAGTAGTACGGTGCTTGTACAGTTCCAGGAGAACCACAGGCCGACCGAAGACTGTGTACGTCTCTACTTTGAGAGTAAACAAGGAAGTGGCTCTAAGACGGTTAAGAAGGTAGCCATTATGGGAAATGGAGAATACGCCTTAGTGACATTTTTTGACACGGAAGGTAAATTTAAAACTATCTTGTGTACATATTAATTAATTATTCATGATTACGTAAATTTATAATGGCGCCATGAAATTGTTTTGAATCAGGAACATTTCTTTCAGTTCACTGAAAATAATCATAGGCATGATTTTGTCCTGCAAATGTCTCTTGCAGTATCAGCGCCAGATTTACCAATCCCATATTGATTTATTGTCTTTAGTTTTACATCATACATTGTAAACAAACTTTTTAGTTAGCAGTATCTCCATTAATAACTTGTAAACTATTACGGTTAAAACAGTCGTGAAATACAGAACCCAGCCTTGACCCAACAATCAACACAGTACTGTAAATTCTGAACATTATCAAACTATTTAATAATGCACATGGGTTACACAGATCAAAAGGAGAAAGAAGATGAATGAGCAGCCAATAACTATCAAGGAATTAGAGACAAATCAAACATCAACGGGAAGAAAGATGGAGGGAACAACAAGCAGCCACATTATAGAATTCTCTGGCAATTCTGTGTTCTAACTAACATGCATGGAAGTGGTGTGAAGTCCTTTCAAGAACCTTTTCTTGAAACGATAAAATCGTTATTTATGCTTTATCAAGCATTTCGTGCATTGTGTGATTACGAACGTACATTTATGTTGCAGTTGCTGAAGTCGTTGCTGGAAGACAGCATAAGATCGAACGCCGTAATGTAGAAGTGTCACCGTACACGGAATGCCTTGGAATCAAGCACACATCAAAACCCTCGCCTGTGAGAATGATTGAACCCGTCCTTATCCCGTCATCTGCTCAGAGAAAGGTCAGTCTCTTGGAGACAATCCCAGCAATGCGTGAATCGCTACACAAAGCACTAAAAGAGCAACATATCAGCCTGACCGTGCCAGATATTTCAGGAAGGTTTTATCTCACTTGCAGCCAAACAGTCGGATCTGATGAATATCTACATCAAGCCAACACATTTGCTGTTGATGCCGAGTGTGCATTGCAAGAACACCTACATAATGTTTTCGTGGAAGAGGTGAATTTCAGTGCCGATGAATATAAAGAGGCACAGAGCAGCTTTACTAGTCTAGATGGTGGGTCTAGTGTATATATTAAACATGACATAAAGACGGGTACAGTATATCTCGTCTGGGACAAAGACGAGAACACAAATATAGCCATGAAGATTAAGTCCACCTTAGGCGCGCTACAGCAAAATCTTCGAAGAAAAGCGTTGGAGAATGGAAGAGATGTGCCAATTAACAGTTCTGGAAGAATTAAGTTGTTGAAAAAACAGAAGATAGAGAAAGATGCAATAGCTAAGTACCCAAAACTTTGCGTACAGTATGATCTTGATCGTCGTTGTTTGGCTTTGAAGGGATTAGAAGAAGAAATCCAAGAGATGGAGTTGTTGGTAAAACAGGCTTTGGAGAAAATGACGTCTTGCATCTGTCTATTGGATTATAACAATGTTGGTGAGTTACTACTAAAACCAAAGGTGAAAGACTATTTAGAGGCGTTATGCTCTTCGGAATACACAAGTTGTGTTCTGGAGGTTACCGAGACTGGTTTTGAGGTGTTTACACTTGATGAACAGAAGGGGCGTGAACTGCTGACCAAATGTAGAAATGCCGTGAAAGTACAAAGGATTCCTCTCACGGATGAGTCTGCTAAGAACCACACATTGCCGGAGTGGGAAGAATTGAAGAAACATACACAAGAGCACAACGATGGACGTATGCTTATTGTGCAAAGTCCTACAGAGTTGACCATTATGAGTGTCAATGCACCGTACCCAAATGACATTGATAATTTGAAAGAATTTCTGCAAACGAAAGAGCAGACAATTTCATTCTCAATGGAGGGACTAATCTGGCAACTATTTCATGTGTTCATTAAAGAGCAGTGCGATGGAGAATGTTCAGCTGAATTTGATGAAGTTGCTTCACGAGTAGTGCTGACAAGCAAGAAAGTAGGAAAGCTCAGACTGCAAGAAATAAAACAAAAATTTGAGCGAGAATTAATTTGTGAGACGAAGACGTACACAGAACCATGCATCTCAGACTTTATTGACGCGCATGACTGGCAATTAAAGTCCAAGGAGATTCAATACAGATTCGAGTGTAAAATTTTGAATTCAAAGAACTGCCCCTCGAGAATTTTAGCGAGGTGCAAGGAGAGTGATCTTTCATTTGGACAGACGAGGGTTCCTGCAGTTATTGATAAGAATGCAATATCAGCACCATCTACCTTGCCAACACCGAAACAAACAGATAACAGTAATATTGTTTGTCATACTTGTATGCGTATATACTTTACGACATTAATTTAAACAATTTTTATTCCATTTGTAACTTACGCTTGAAACTGATATCAGAACCTTTCGCAATAAATAATACAAATCGAATTAATAAAACCTCTAAAGAAAGAATTCTGAAAACTGATAAACTGCAGTCTGGCAGACATTCGCATAAGATAGGGAAATTTATAACTATAATGTATCGGTTTGGTTCGTCGATAAACCACAAAATGTTTAGATGTTCCGGCCAGATAAATGTGGAGAGTTTAAAGAATTAAAGTAAATAACTTCGGGTGAGTATTTACGTATCTACACTTTAGGTGAGTATTTACCTATCTACACTTTAGGTGAGTACGTATCTACACTTTAGGTGAGTATTTACCTATCTACACTTTAGGTGAGTATTTACCTATCTACACTTTAGATGAGTATTTACCTATCTACACTTTAGGTGAGTGTTTACGTGTCTACAATTTAGTTGAGTATTTACCTGTCTACACTTTAGATGAGTATTTACGTGTCTACACTTTAAGTGAGTATTTACCTATCTACACTTTAGGTGAGTATTTACGTATCTACACTTTAGGTGAGTGTTTACGTGTCTACAATTTAGTTGAGTGCTTACGTGTCCACAATTTAGTTGAGTATTTACCTGTCTACACTTTAGATGAGTATTTACGTGTCTACACTTTAAGTGAGTATTTACCTATCTACACTTTAGGTGAGTATTTACCTATCTACACTTTATGGTGAGTGTTTACGTGTCTACAATTTAGTTGAGTATTTATCTGTCTACACTTTAGGTGAGTATTTACGTGTCTACACTTTAGGTGAGTATTTATGTGTCTACACTTTAGGTGAGTATTTACCTATCTACACTTTAGGTGAGTATTTATGTGTCTACACTTTAGGTGAGTATTTACCTATCTACACTTTAGGTGAGTATTTACCTATCTACACTTTAGGTGAGTATTTATGTGTACACTTTAGGTGAGTATTTACCTATCTACACTTTAGGTGAGTATTTACCTATCCACTTTAGGTGAGTATTTATGTGTCTACACTTTAAATGTAAGGAACATAATAGTAGATTCCCAGCATCACTCTACCTTGATAAACGTTAAAAGTTCATTGAAATAATTATAAATAATTATAATAATGAACGTGTCAAAAGTGGGGAAATAATAGGACAGTAATGTTAATCAAAATGCAAAGAAAAAGAACTTTACCGTATTTTAAAGCGCATACACACAAGCAAACAACACACAAGCATGCAAACATTAATAAATAAAAAATGATGCAATTAAATATTTTTTTTTCAGATTTGCAGCTACAATCTTCCAGCAAGAAGAGAGAAAGTCTGCCTGTGAAACCCAGTATTGAGATTAAAATTACTTCTGACATCACAACAGAAAAGGTGCTTATTTAATCTATCTATCTATCTATCTATCTATCTATCTATCTATCTATCTATCTATCTATCTATCTATCTATCTATCTATCTATCTATCTATGTCTGTGTGTGGTGTTCCATACAAATCTCTAACTGCAGTCTCTGAAATCTAATCATGTCCGTTCACATATTGTTTAGTTCTTATTTGCCAGACTATTTCGTTTGAATACGTTGTTCTTGCATCGATAACAGTGTCATCCATTCTCCAAACATGTGTTCTCATCATACACTATTACTTTCATGAAAAGGTTTGAATCCATCCGTTCTATTATTCTTTGTATCGTGCTTTTCTATTGATGTGTTGTGCACCCATCTGTCTCTCCTTTCAAACTGTCTTTAATAATGACCTCATGATGACGATGTTGATGTAATGCCGATATTGACGTTATCCTTCAGCATGACGTCCTGGTCAATTCTACAAACACCTCACTCAATATGGAATCAGGTCGGGTATCAAAGGCATTACTGGAGTCTGGGGGCCCAATCATTCAAGAAAGTCTTCAACGGAAGTATCCACATGGGATCAAGGTAGGGGAAATTGCATCATCGAAGGCTGGAATGTTACAGTGCAAACAAATCTTTCACTGCTGTCTTCCGGAGGAAAGTGACCCGACAGAAATTATGAAGGTATATAATTTAAAATATTTTAGAAAAGTCTTTCCAGAATACACTTTCAAGAATAACAGGAATGACCACTCCTCCGTTTAATTATTTCTGAAATATATAAATGTAAATCGCAGTAATTTTAAAGCCTAGTTGAAGTATTTAGGAAGAATTTTCATTGATATTAATATGAAAGAATTGCATTGAATATTTTTTCTTTTTACGAGGACATAACACTTGTATATAAATATTAACAATAGACCCTTATTAAAAATGACTGTAATATAATGAAATATTAATAATGGACATATACAATTGACCCTTAAGACTCACTATTCACACTTGTACAATTTAGGTCTCACGCCAAATCTAATTACAACATATTACCTATTAGTCTCATGCAACGTCTAATTACACCATATTACCTATTAGTCTCATGCCATGTCTAATTACACAATATTACCCAATAGTCTCATGCCACGTCTAATTACACCATATTACCCAATAGTCTCACGCCACGTCTAATTACACCATATTGTCTATTAGTCTCATGCAACGTCTAATTACATCATATTACCTATTACTCACGCCACGTCTAATTACATCATATTACCTATTAGTTTCAGTCGAAACCCACGTATCCTCTGTGTATTTGAAATTACGAATTGAATATTAACAATGACGCGTTTACCTTTATTGCTTTGTACAATTGTCTTTGCACATCACCACAATTACACCATACAGGGTATTCAACTTAAGTCTTGTATTCTAATGTCAAAATACTTTGTCAGTATACGTATTGTATTATAATACTGAACATTGTCAAAGTACGTCTTACATTCTAATGCTGAATTTTGTCAAAATACGTCCATTTATATTTTTACAATATAAATCGAATAAATATAAATAACATTACATTCCTCTTCTAGACAAGAGTTGCAGAGCTTAAGACAACAATGCTATCACTTGATTAGATACTAGAGAGAGTTGTAGAAGGCAAGAGTTGCATGACTCAATTCATCCAAATTATGCTATCACATGAATACCTATAACATTAGACCAAAAGGGAAACAGTTTGAATTCAGGCAAAACATCAGAAAGCATTTTATTTTGAAATGATCCAAGTAATCATTATTACAAGCATATGTAAAGTTCTGTAAATCATGTAAATCACTTTCATTGTTGGAGATAATTATCTAATAGCTTTTTAATTTGAAATTGAAAATAATGTTTTAATTGTCATTTTCCGTTGAGTAACCTCTACTAAAGATCACTTTCTTCATCTGAGAAGCCGAAATTGATTTGCTTTTCATTCTTGCCTCTAAGCATAGAATCTGCTTATTTAGGGAGTCTCATTTCTTCAGTAGTCCATCCAAAGATAGATAGATAGATACATATATAGATATATGGACAGACAGATAGATAGATAGATAGACATATATATAGATTGATAGATATATAGATACATGGATAGATAGATAGATAGATAGATAGATAGATAGATAGATAGATAGATAGATAGATAGATAGATAGATAGATAGATAGATAGATAGATAGATAGATAGATAGAAAGAGAGAGAAAAGGAGGGTAGAATGATGCCAAAAATAATCTTATTTAAAAATACAACGCTAGTTTTCAGAATATGTCTCACAGAAAGATTTAAAACCTAACTTTTTTTTGATTGATTAACTTTGATTGAACCAGCTGGTCACTAAAACAAATGTCTCACACAAAAGACAAACTATAATTTATATTTGAACTAGGTGGTCATTGAAGCAGTAAGGAAGTGCCTAGAGAAAGCTGAAAAGAAGAAATTCCATACAATTGGTATCCCAGCCTTGGGTACAGGCAATCTCAAATACCCTCCTGGTCTTGTGGCAGAGGCGATGTATGAAGCAACTATTACTTACAGCCGGACACACCCAAAGACGCGCATCTCCCACGTAACATTTATCATCCAGGACAGAAATGAAAATGTCGTGCGGGTATAGAACTAGTTTCCTATTTATAGCATATTTACTGCAACTATTTTATAAACGCATACATGAACTCTTAGAAAAGTTCGTGTGCAGGCTATGCGAAATGAGAAGTCAAATATGAATGTGTTTACTAGAATACAACATGTTTGTAGCAATTACAACATCTCGAACATAGAACGCCACATTATTATTATTATTATTATTATTATTATTATTATTATTATTATTATTATTATTATTATTATTATAAAACAGGAAGGTGGTTTCTCGTATTAACATTTTTCATTGAAGTGTTTGCGTTGTAATTTTTATAACAATTCACAGTATTTTGTGACAGTACATATATTTTTCACTGTGTATTACAGTTATTTAAGTATATTATCGTCCGTTATTGTGAAAACCACACTCGACGAATTTGATTGTGATACCCACAAAGTTAATGATGATGATGATGACGATGGTTAATTTATGATTAATTTATAAATATTCATTGCACAAAAATATTATACATATAAGACAATTCATATCCAGCTGTAGACAGAGAGAAGTGTACACTCTGGTATCACAACACGGAAAGAGATGTCGAACTTTTTTATTTAATAGGACATATTCTCTTTCTGTCTGTATCTCTGTCTCTGTCTCTGTCTTTTTCACACACAGACAAACATTTGCACACACAAACGAATATCTGCATAATATTTGTAGCAAACACTGAATCTTGAATTTAATATTTGAAACACTAATTACAATTATTAAGAACTGGAATTTAATGTGTGAAACACTAATTACAATTATTAAGAACTGGAATTTAATGTTTGAAACACTAATTAGAACTGTTAAGAACTGGAATTTAATGTTTGAAACACTAATTACAATTATTAAGAACTGGAATTTAATGTTTGAAACACTAATTACAATTATTAAGAACTGGAATTTAATGTTTGAAACACTAATTACAATTATTAAGAACTGGAATTTAATGTTTGAAACACTAATTACAATTATTAAGAACTGGAATTTAATGTTTGAAACACTAATTACAATTATTAAGAACTGGAATTTAATGTTTGAAACACTAATTACAATTATTAAGAACTGGAATTTAATGTTTGAAACACTAATTACAATTAATAAGACCTGGAATTTAATGTTTGAAACACTAATTACAATTATTAAGAACTGGAATTTAATGTTTGAAACACTAATTACAATTATTAAGAACTGTGTGGTAATAAGATGAAAGTTTGCGATTTGAACGACTGAAAACGTCATGCGTATTTTTAGTAGTCCATAACTAACATTGACTTAATGTTCAGGCATTTCAAGCTGAGGAAGAGAAACACAAAGAGCCTGCAGGAGCATGTAATGGTATGGTTTATTTATTACGACGTATTTATGGTATGGTTTATTTATTACGACGTATTTATGGTATGGTTTATTTATTATGACGTATTCATGATTCCATTGCTAAACGAGGGATTTTAACAAATGGGACACTCCTATAGTAAGTGTGTGTCTGGTACTGGTAATATTAAAAAATCTATCATAAAGATTATTTTATAAATAAATTTAATACTAGATTACTTATTAGACATTTAAGTAAATTGTAATTTAATGTCTACCTGGATAAAATATATGCTATTGTTTTATATAAATGAAATTCAATCTGCAAGAAACATTTAAGGACTTCATGGTAAGATGGAAAAAATGAATGAAGAAAAAGCTCTTCCTGAAACTTAGATTTATTGTGTGTACATTGCTGTAATTATTACGAATTTGTGTGCGTACAAGATGTAATTATTAAGATATTTTGTGTGTTAAAGATGTAATTTATATAAAAATGTAATTATTACTTTAGGTTATGTATGACAGTTTGTTGTTTATTTGTAGATAACAGTCAAGCCATTTCTATTCCAGAAAAAACAAAGCCCACCGAGCATTGTAAGTGAATCATAATTTGTTTATTGACGTTTTAACCATATTACCTACAATGACTTTAATCCATAACTTGTTTATTGACGTTTTAACCATATCACCTACAATGACTTTAATCCATAACTTGTTTATTGACGTTTTAATCATATCACCTACAATGATTTTAATCCATAACCTCTTTTAATGACATTAAAACCGTAACATGTTTATTGACATTTAAATAAGTTGTTTAATGAAATTTAAACCAATTGTTTAATGAAATTTAAACCAATTGTTTAATGAAATTTAAACCAATTGTTTAATGAAATTTAAACCAATTGTTTAATGAAATTTAAACTATAACTTGTTTTATGACTTTGAACTATAATTTGTTTAATGTTTATAACATCTCTGACACTGACAGCAAAAGTATTGATGAAATTTGTTCTGAAATCTCATTTAAGAAAATTACATCAAAATAAGGGACATCATTATTTGACAATTTGAAAGTATTGAAACACGTAACGCGATTTAATTGTTTATATGTTGAATGGAGCTTAGGCCAACATTTTTCGAGTGACATACAAACACTATTTTATAAATTATGCAATATTGTAACTGGTATTGATGACACTTACTTAGTTGATTAGTTTGTCTGGTTTGTTTGATAAACGAATAATCGAGATGATTGGTCACTGTCGCGGTGTACTCTGAGATACCTTTTGCTAATGAATTATACAAAATATTAGCAATTAGTTAGATATAAAACACCTACAGCTGCCGAGGCAGTGTATTGACCACTAATTTAATATGCATATTTGTAACTGTTACGCCGATATGCTTGTGCGACACCGTCAGTTTGACTCACTGCCCAACTCAGTAATTCAGACTAAAAATAGATTTTATAAATATCACACACACACACACACACACACACACACACACACACACATATACACACACATATATATATATACACACACACACACATATATATACACACACGCACACATATATATATATATATATATACACACACACAAAGAACAAGATATAATAATTGGACTAGCACTACAATTTAGATAGCAAACAAAGAAATTGCATTGCTCGAACAGATACATGAGACTGAAACAATTAACAAACAATTAATAAAAAGAAACGTTTTAATAACATTTAAAAAAAAGAATACAGTGAAATAATTCTGTCCTATTTTCTCACTTTAGGTAATTCAAACTAAAGGGATTTTTTTAAAGTTCAGTTAAACTAACACAGCACTGGAGTCACTGCCAAAGCAAAACTTGATTCAGTCTGTGATGTACTGGCAAAATTTAGCTTTAGTATTTGATGTACGAATTACGATTTCACGAATTACGTCACACTCTGGCAGACACTCAATAGGACACGCCATGAATAACATCAAAGTAGGCACTCAATAGGACACGCCATGAATAACATCAAAGTAGGCACTCAATAGGACACGCCATGAATAACATCAAAGTAGGCACTCAATAGGACACGCCATGAATAACATCAAAGTAGGCACTCAATAGGACACGCCATGAATAACATCAAAGTAGGCACTCAATAGGACACGCCATGAATAACATCAAAGTAGGCACTCAATAGGACACGCCATGAATAACATCAAAGTAGGCACTCAATAGGACACGCCATGAATAACATCAAAGTAGGCACTCAATAGGACACGCCATGAATAACATCAAAGTAGGCACTCAATAGGACACGCCATGAATAACATCAAAGTAGGCACTCAATAGGACACGCCATGAATAACATCAAAGTAGGCACTCAATAGGACACGCCATGAATAACATCAAAGTAGGCGCCCAAAAGACTACATCTTTAAGAAGAAAGATAGGAACTGAAGCCCTGAAACCTAAGTAATTGCATAATCTAAATATACTGCCAATTGCTGCATTAATAATACTTAATGCCTCTGCAATAAAATAAAAGTTAAACATGTATCAAAGAGCATAACGTACCTAATAAAACCTAACTATTCAATCAACACAGAGACGTCTTTACCTTACTTGTACATCCTCTTATAGGGAGGGACTCGCTACAGTTTTTAACACTCACCCAAAGTGTCATTTGCAAAGAGTAAAGAATAGAATGTCCACCCTGGTTTTCTTCAACTTGCACCACTCCCATCTCTACCTAGACTTATACTTTTACTGAATCCACCAGGAGCTAATTAATATTTAAGACTTTCTCATATCTTCAACACCCACGTTCTGCCAACACACACGTCACCTGTACAAAGTGACGTTCACAGCTGCATCACTGGAAAAGGTGCTTAGCACAAACCAGGTCTAAACCAAGACTGTGGATCTAACGTCGAAGTTAACAGTGTGATTGCCTAGAGGCCAGTGATCTAGAGCTCTCACAAACAACAATATTCCTACCCAATGGCTACCACTCCTCGCACACTCACTATTCAGACATATTATCTCCCCCTCCACCCCTGTTACATTTTGCATTTTCGCTTCAAAAATAAACTTTATACAACATTTTCAAATCACACAACTCATATATAGCATCTCATTTAAAAAAAAGAGTTTATTGTAAGAAAATTCATATTAAAAATATGTTGGAGAATTTCCCTTGATTTGATAGTCACGAGGTCTAGGCATATGTTAAATAAAAGTTCAAGTTGATTTGTCGAACAGAGCTTTTCAATCAAACTGCATCCGCACAGGTTATAATCACGGCCCACGAAGTCAGAGTACGTTGCAAGTGGTTAAAGTTTAAATAAATTAATTAATGAATAAATTCTGATTATCCACTCGTGAACCAAATTGTAAAGCGCTTTGAGACCTTAACTGACATGACATGTTACAAAAGATGTTCACTTATATTATTAATATTCTGGGAATGAATTAAAACAGATCCAAGTTCTAGTTATTCGCAGTCAGAAACATCGTGATGTCTTGTAATTGATTTTTTACGTCACTACAACAAAAACTAAGTTACCACCAATCTACCATATGAATCACTACGTTACATATTAATACGCCTATAAATGTAATTTAGCTACTAATGCTTGATAGAAACCTGCTTAATTATTGTATTTAACCTGCACATTTACCTTTCATTCAATTCTTTTCAGATCTATTTTTTGAAGACTGTAAACAAAGTGTGACTATGGTGTTCATTGCTAATAAACGCCAGAGTGTGCAGAAGGCAATGGAAGAACTAATGAAAAATTACATGGACAGTATCATTTCTGTCGAACACGACGTTCCGTCACTCAGCCTTTGGGATAAGCATCATGTAAGTGTACAATGGTATTTATCTAGGAGTCGTTAGGATGATCCATTTTAAGTGGGTTTTTTTTTGTCTGGGATCAGCATCATGTAATCTTACAAGAGTATTCATGAATTCCACTGCAGAGAATCATACATTTTTTTTCAGTCTATATGACTTCCCAAACACAAACGATTTTTTGTGAATTAGACAATCTTTGTTCTAGCTACCGCGTAGGATATCTCTTCATTTCTGGATCCATGTCTTCACCTTTGTCACGTGGTGAATACCACGCCACGCATCTTGACCTTTGAACTAAGATATTTTTCACACGCAAACCCATTCACGAGCAGAAGTACGCTAATCTAGCTCGGGGTTAAGACCTCTGACGTTTCATTGTTACTCTCTGTCATTTTATTCACTCTTGGAGGTCAGGGTCAAATCAAGAAGTTCAACTTGCCCTACACTGTGTTTCAACTGAAAAACATTCTGTCTGACTTTCTTTGCAACTTTATGCTTAAACTTAATGTATACGCGACTTTTAGCTTTAATTACAGTGCATCTTGAAATGTTTGAAACTAATATTGTAATATTTTATTTAAATTAATTTAAATAAATAAAATAAAATTAAAATATTATCTAAATTAAGAGCCCTATCTCGGGATTGATTGAAAATCACACACACATATACATCACACACACACACACACACACACACACACACACACACACACACACACACACGCACGCACGCACGCACGCACACACGCACACACGCACGCAACACACACACCCTTAGTTAATGGATATTATTATTATTATTATTAATTATTATTAATTGATTAATCATTCAAAACTAATTACAAGTGATGAGAATCTTAATTTTATTTTATTAATGATCTCCATTTGGAAGATATATGGATGCTGTGAATATTTCCTCTCTTCCACATTAAAGATAATTATTTATTGCCACACACTATTCGTATCAATAGCAAACATGCATGACATATTTCTAAGTCCATTTTCTTTCAACCAGTCAGTTTAACTCACCATGAAGCTAAGTCAACCTTTCAAGACCATACTTCTTTTTGCCACTCCAAATTCAAAGTGATTAGTCAGTGGATTTCTCTACATCAAGTAAACATTTAAATTTCCGCCCTTTGGCTGGTCTCGTTCTCACAAATCATAACCTTTGGATAATAAAACTACTCACCCAGTTTGCATAACATCAACAAATTCTACCATATTCTCGCCTCGAGCATTTACTTCAACTCAGACACTTTCAAAAATACCACCATAAGGAGTGCCCAAGGTCTGGTTACCCTGAAAATTTAAAAATTCATATAACAATTAAAATTTAAAATAGAGAGAGATAAATTTACTCTACCACAATATATGCTGAACTAGAATGTATCCTAGGACAATAGATATACCTGAAATTCAAATAACTACGGTACATTTGACCTCTCTAATCAACCCCCTGTCAAAGTTATCAAACTATCATACATAACAAATCATTGGGAGAATTTTAGTTTTAACGTTATCAAACTATCATACATAACAAATCTTTGGGAGAATTTTAGTTTTAACGTGCTTGATTTACCTACTCATAATCCTTTTGGAAGTATGAAAACAAAATAAACACTGAAGTAGAAAGTGTATTACTTTTCATCCAAAGATAGGAGAGACTACTATTATACATCAAAGTTAGTTTGATACTTTGTTTCATAATTCCCCCCCCCTCTATTTTTGTTTACAATGAGCGATTCAAAGAGCTACACTCTGCGCCGATAGTGAACCGTAGCAGACACAATTATAGTATTGTTTAATATTTAATCATCTGTGCAGACCATTCTTAAAGCTACCAAATCTCATTATTTCACCCAATCAGATTGTTTCGCAATAATTTATTTTTAATTTCATTCAACTTACTTTTGTCACGTGACTTTTGCAGATAACCCTAGCAAGGAATGCCTGCAGTACTGCTAACATTGATGTTACCTTCAACTATAAACTTGGTCACGTGACACTACGAGGCTTACAACACACGCTTTCAAAATTTCCATTCGACAAATCGATAAAGGAGGGAGAGCAATCTGCACACGACATGCAAAATATAGACAGTATATCCAAACAGGTTTGTAATCGGTATTTGAAAATCTCTACAACAAAGCACACCCGTTGTGTAACTATAGATTTATATCACTACTTTGAAAAGAAACAAGAATGTAATTAATTGTAAGTTATATTTGATAAATAGTTTTTGCCTTTAGAACTTGTAAAGACAAATACATCAAATAACATATACTGTCCTTCTCCTTAATTTATTTATCACAATTTTGTCTCATAGAAACGTTTCGTTTTATTTCATTATAAAAAATATTTTGAAGAGGTAATGCACTAAACATTTTCGCTCAGGTCTAATTTTTGAAAAACTTTCAATATTTGAAACTGATAAACAACAATAATATATTTGAGAATGTATTTTAGATTTCAGCACAATATACTTAACTTAGTGTCTAATTAGTTCTTTAATTCAATATAGTTAAAAGTCTAAGTGTATTGGTAACAGTTTGTTTCATTGTCTAGTGAAACAGGTAGTCTGGTGTACAGTCATTCTAATTACATTGTTAAGAACAGTGTTAATAGAAGTCAATTAACTGTCTTATGAAACAGGTAAAGTGGTGTAAGATCATAGTTAACAACACGGGAGAAGAATTCCAACCTTACGATGCAACAGTCAACTACAAGATAGAGCGAGATTACAAGCAAGTATATGGGGTTTTGTTTCGTTAAAGAAAACACTTGGATGTATTAATAAATGTTCCGAGAACGATCATGACAAAATTATGCCCTGCTCTCAGGAAGATGACGTCGGTATCTACACTACCTACTCAATACACGTTCAGAGCAAACTCACAGACACACACACGTACACACACTGAGTTAATTTTCAACTATCAATGTTCTTCTAACAAAGTTTCCTGAACCATGGTATTAATTTTTTCGAGATTTCGCAAAAAACATGAAGACAAGTTGTTAAAGAAGTTAGGTTTGTTTATTACTTTTATCATTTTGTTACTATTTTAGTAGTAAATTATATACCATGTAATAACACTTTCTAAATAATGTGGTTAATACGTTGAGACCGTTTTTGACTAGAGACGAATGTTAATTCGGTTAAGTAAATTAAAGCGTATCTATTTGTGAAAATTGTTCTTCTATATGTATTATTGTTAATAGATAGATAATATTCCTTCTATTAACAATAATACAGATAGTACATCTATCTATCTATCTATCTATCTATCTATCTGTAGGCCCGTCTGTCTGTCCGCCCGTCCGTCCATCCATCCATCCATTATCTATCTATCTATCTATCTATCTATCTATCTATCTATCTATCTATCTATCTATCTATCTATCTATCTATCTATCTATCTATCTATCTATCTATCTATCTATCTGTCTATCTATCAGACTGCCTCTACTTGCCTCCATGCCTACTTGCATATCATTCTCTATGTGTGTGTAAGTATGTAAATATATTAACTAACACATAACTGATATATATTTTGATATAAAGCATGCAAATACTCAGAGAGCTGAAAACGTAATCTATCTGTTTGTATTATTTTCTTATAATTTTTATATGTTATATTCAACGAGTTGCATTGTTCTTTCACAAGAAAGCACTATATGATTATTAACGCTTATGGAAATCGCAATTAAATGAAGTGAATACATTGTCTTTAGACTCAGCACGTCTCTATCCTTTACTCAATAAATACATTCAGTCATGTTATAAAATATTTATTTTAAGTTTAATGTTTTTGATGTTTGTAATAAATACCCTCATAAGCAAATGGAATTTCAGAATGTTTACTAATATTGAGTTGAAATTGCTTTAGAACTCCATGTATATTAGTTAATGTCAGTCTTTAGTACTTAACAAAATTCTAACTTTCGTAATTTATTTTATTACAATTTTAGTATTAGTGCAGTCGTATATTACAATTTTAGTACTAGTGCAGTCGTATATTACAATTTTAGTACTAGTGCAGTCGTATATTACAATTTTAGTATTAGTGCAGTCGTATATTACAATTTTGGTATTAGTGAAGTCGTATATTACACTTTTGGTATTAGTGCAGTCGTATATTACAATTTTATTCTAATGTATGATCAGTATACGACTGACACATTTCACTATCAAAATAGCATATTCGTGTTTTCGAGTAATCTTATCCTGTAACATTTAATTTTGTTTCCTTCTTCAGGACTAACTGCATACACTGCCTTAATTGATAAACTTAATCGAATTAATACTATTAACTATCACGAATATAATTCATTAGTAAATGTTTAACTGTTTATTTTTTTAGGATCAAGAATTATAATACACGGCACTAATTGACTATCTAAATCTAAATGCCACTGTATGATTATTGCATAACATGAACGAAAGTTTCAAGCAGAGGAAATTGACTTCTTGTTTGATTGAACAATTCGTAACGGGACATGCGTGTCATAAAATATCACACTAATTTCCCACCACATCGGTTATATGATATATAACATTACATTCTAAATGTCTGTCACAACACATGCCTTAGATAATACTTTAAGTAAAAAAAATGTAGCTTCACGCAATATTTCTTTGACATGAAATTAATTAATACTCCATACAACTGTCTAAACAGAAGCGGAAATGCATCAGCTACAATCAGCGATCCAGATCCTACAAAATCTATTACCATTGATTTTAGTAAAATGCAAGAAATTCTAGAGTTTCCTGGTGGTGCCAATGACATCCCTGTTCGCGTCATCAGACGGAGCTTGATTGATGGTAAAACTGAGTTTTCACGTAAGGCACTCAAATAGATGCTGGTGTAGTTACCTCCCTTTTCACGTAAGGCAAATAGATGCTGGTGTAGTTACCTCCCTTTTCACGTAAGGCACTCAAATAGATGTTGATCTAATTACCTCCCTTTTCATGTATTTTGAAATGACTACGTAACCTTCTTCATTCTTTGTACAGCGGTTAATTTCTCCACACCTTCTGCTAATAATAAGGCTTCGTATTTATGTTACAGCACCATATTATCTTTGCAAGGCAAATTATCTTAATTAAGAAAGTAGCAAACGACACCGACCAACACATAAAGATACACAGACACGCCACCCTACAAAAACCGATAGCATATAATTTTATACTTTATGTGATGTTAAGCATAACACCTATTTTGAAATGCAATAAAACACAATAAATTAAGTTTATCTATTGTTTCTTGTCTACGAAGCGTAAATTCAGTGTGATTAATTTTTAATTATAGAAAACACGTCTAATGTGACATTTCCCCCAAACTGGAAACCAAACCCAACAGGAAGTTGTGTAGACGTGGTGCCCGTACAGAAGGACAGTGAGGAATACAAAAAGATTGCAAAGACTTTTATGGACAGCTACAAATGTCCAACAACTCAAATAAAAAAAGTATTAATTTGTTTCCACATGCACGCATATAATGTAATGTATATATGAATGTGTTTGTGTGTTTATTTGTGTGAAAGTGTGAGCGAGAGTGTACATATCTAGATACCTATGTGTGAGAGTGAATAATTATGTCTGTGTGTAAGACTGAATAGTGTGCAGAGATGTGAATATATATGTACATATTGATTGTGTTTGCTCGTCGATCTGTGCTATCAAACGTGTGTACTTCACAAACATACGCACGAACTTCTTGTTTATCCTGTGATCTGTGCTATCAAACGTGTACTTCACAAACATACGCACGAATTTCTTGTTTATCCTGTGATCTTTGCTATCAAACGTGTGTACTTCACAAACATACGCACGAATTTCTTGTTTATCCTGTGATAAACTGTGATGAAGCACGGATATTTACATTTTAATTTTTCATGCGATAATTTCTCGAACGTGTTCAAAATGTACATTAACATTATGATATAAATAAAAACTGTTCGATATAACTGTTCTTTGTGTTAGAGCTTTAATATTTCAGTTACAACATATTTATACTGCTATATTTGAAAAGGATGCAAATTAAACCAAAATGTCTTAAAATATGTTCTAAACATTTTGTGTTATATAGATTGAGCGAATCCAAAACGAGACACTCTATAAACAGTACAAGGCGTTTGAAATTTCGATTAAGAATCAAATGCCCCCCAACAGATCCTGTGAATTAGAAAATCTGTGGCATGCAACAATAGAAGATGATGCACCTGGCATTATATACAATGGGTTTAACAGAAGTCTGGGAGATCTGACACGTAAGAATTTAATATCATTCAATCAATCAATCTCTCTCTCTCTCTCTCTGTCTGTCTGTCTGTCTGATATATGATTGCCTGCCTGCCTTTCTGTCTATCTATATAAAGTGTGTGTGTGTGTGTGTGTGTGTGTGTGTGTGTGTGTATGTGTGTGTATGCGCGCGCACTCGACTTGTTCTGACGAAATGATTCATCAAACGTGACTTTCAAACGTGAGGTATTGTGACAAATCACAGTTGTATGTCCCTATTTTAAAAAGTAAATATTTTATTACTTGTTTCATTTCGGCATGACATGACCTTTGGGTAATGTGTGTTTTGTAAGTAACCAGAGTTAAAATAACAGCTCATGAAGAGAATGTGCTAGATCTTGCTGATATAATCTAAACCGGTCTTAATTGGTTGAGTAATTTTTATTACCCAGTGTTTAAGATTTACAAAGAACGATACCAGCCAATGGACTGAGATCAAAATTTACCTGCTGAAATAAATGTATTCACTTTGAATCTGATATGGCTACCATCATCGCCGTCGCTGTCATCGTCCTCTATTTAGTAGTGGTAATAGTATGTCCGTCTTACTTCTATCAAAACCATCATGACTAATATATGACTAAAATGTCCTCCTTTTATCAAAACCATCATGACTAATATAAATATTTTAAAATGTCCTCCTTACGTCCAACTAAACCATCATGACTAATATAAATATTTTGAAATGTCCTTAATTTTATCAAAATAATCATGACTAATATACATATTTTAAATGTCCTTACTTTTATCAAAACCATCATGATTAATATAAATATTTTAAAATGTCCTTACTTTTATCAGAACCATAATGACTAATATAAATATTTTAAAATGTCCCTACTTTTATCAAAACCATATGACTAATATAAATATATTTTTTTTTAAATCAGGGAACGTGTACGGTGAAGGCGTGCACTTTGCTAAGAGTGCAGCTGACCCCAGCACAAATAGTTATGCCAAACCTAACGGTGCTGGAGAACAACTTATTTTCCTGTGCAGAGTTCTCATCGGAGAAAGCACGAGGGGAATGGCAAACATGCGCACGCTGCCTGAAATTCCGACAAACAAGGGATGCTACTACAACAGCGCCGTGGACAACGTCAAAAAGCCAACAATGTTCGTAGCGTTTCATGACGCTCAAGCGTACCCCGATTACTTGATAACATTTGTAAATACAAAAGCAGGGACTCTACGAGACAAAAAGAAATGAGTGATGGATAAGTATCACCTTGACCACCGTATTCGAATTGGAGAGAGTTCGTAGGTTCTAGCATTGCTCCATGGGGCGAAATGATAAGAAATAGATGTGGATCAACTGGAGTTAGCGTACGGTGATGGAAAGGATGGAATATTTTTTTAAACCGCCTCAACACATTTACTGCTGAGTGCTTGTGTTCGGTCACGTCTCTTTTATATGAAATCAGACAATTGTTAAATTATGTTTATTTTTAAAAAGTAGATCTGATAATAAAGTAATTAATGTTGTAAATGTAGTATAATGAGAAAATACAACAATAACTGATGCTTATTTTTAAAGTCTACTTATAGGTGCTAAGGACTAATTAATATTAATATAAAATTGATATCACTTATCTGGCACCTATTGCATCTTAATTGCATCGTTGATGTCGTAATCAACATCGTCATTATTACAAATATTGTTTTAATTATATGTACTTCTGAAAAGAAGTGCCAGCTATTAGTACTTGGTAAGGGCGGTACTCAAGATATTTTGTTTAGGTTGCTTCCCTTTGATGCTTAGTCCAGCAGAGTATAATGACGATTTATTATTATTAAGCCTTGTGTGATGGGTGGACTGTGACAACAACAGAATAATGAAAGAAAACACAACAACGCTGCTAGAGTCATCTGATGTATTTCTGAAAACATAGTTCAGGATAATAGAGTAAACAATATATGATTTGACATAATCCAAACTTGGGCTATCATTACAAAATTGAGCTACTGATAACAGTTGTCAGTTTGTAGACAACATTCTCCCTCTGAACAATAATTATGTCATCAATATAAAAGAGGGACAGTGAAAACGATGTATTTATTTTAGAAGTGTTTCACTTTGATGGACTGTTAGAAGAAAATATTACAATGACTGCATTGATACATTTATATGTATTTATTGATATACTTATATTTATAGGCCATTTATATTGTAATCTACGTTTTCTGTATTGATCCGGCATTACTATTAATAATGACTATTGTAATAGTGAAAGCTATTGATGAAAATAATGAATATTTTAATATTAAAAGCTATTACTGCTAATTATTGAATATTGTAATGATGAAAGCTATTGCTGATTATAAATATTGTAATAACAAAAGTTATTCTTGATAATATTGAATCTAAGGCAGATAATAATAGAACTCTACTTATGACAATCTGGAAGCAAAATGAAGTAGAGAAACAACATTTAAATCCAAACTCAATAAAACATTTTGTACAAGTACTGGAAAATGTGTCTCTGACTGAAATATATCCGAAACATCACTGATTGCTCTCGAGGACATTGACCTTCGCTTGCATGTCATGGTCCAAGGCAAAGAATGCAGTGACGTAACACCTATTGTTGTATGTCATATATAGACTAGTGGTGTATATGTATACAACTGTCCTGCACAGACTAGTGCTTTATATGTGTATTCACCTGTCCTATATCAACTAATCGTTTATGTGTACAACTGTCCTATACAGAGTAGTCGTTTATATGTGTATAACGATCATGTACAGACCAGTGACGGTTCCACTACTTTTAGTACACTTTCTATACCAGTATGTTAATGTACGGCTTATATATGACCCTGCGAGTATATTATTAACACTCTTGGATTAGGTCATTAATAATAATATTACTAACAGCGTCACGGCCTAGTCTCTCTTCCAGTAACTATATTATTATTAATACTACATTGCAATAACTCTATCGGAAGTTAATATAGCGACAAGCAAACTACATTACGTTGCCTCTATGATTGTTGACTTACAGCCCCTTCCTCCTAAGCCAATGTTCTTCACTTGTTGTGCATGACGTTAGAGGTGAACAAATAGTGTACCAGACTTCAATACAATAATGCTTGGGAAATCACATACAGAAAAATGAACAGATAAATCTTAGCAAGTACAAAAGATCAAAGAAAATGAATCAAAGAACCAAGAACACTGCCACCCCTTTCTCCTGGAAAACAGTGTTTTTTACACGAGCTGGCTGACTTTTTATCTGCATATATATCTTTTCTTAGCAATCACCAGAATTAATTTAGTGGTTATAAAATTCAATTATTTTATTCTCGTCTTTGACGAAATGGCATTACTACTACAGGTTTAAGTAAACACGGAATTATACCGCATGCGTTTCTTACCAATTACATAATATTAATATACGATCAAAATAATTGATCAAAATCGGATTTTGTTATGTTAAGGGAAACCTCTAAATCATTACAAGAACAGTTTCACAGGGATTTATACTTGTGCATTAACTGCGAACAGTTCTCAACAAGGGTTTTACACATGATAGTTATAAATAAATCAGCCAACATTAAGTCAAATGGCATTTCTACTGGGTAAAATAAATATAAATGATAGCTTAGAATTATAAGACAACATACAAAGTTGTACATGAAATTTAAATACATTATTACTCAGCTGAAAGAGAAACATGAAAATTACAATTAAAAATTACGACACTGCATTAACTAATGAAAGACATCGACGGCACACATGCATCAAAAGAGGGGACTTTTCTGAAGAAGATATGTGTCCTACCAATGCTTCAAAAGATTTAAAGAAATGCAGCGTTTGTTTCCACCTGACTCCTATTGATTAATGTGATGACTCTGCCACCTTAGTTAATGGTTATGATTAATATTATTAATTAATCGTCCATAACTAACTGTAAGTGATGAGAATCTTAATTTACTTTATTAATAATTCTCCAGAAGTCACCACTCGTCTCTCTTACTTAGCGGAAATTGGGGCGCTGTAAACGTTTTCTCTCTTCCACAACATTAAATACAAACATTTACCGTCACACAACATTTCCTTAGGTGGAAAACGTCTTACTCAAGGAGAAGATAAATCACTCTTTTAATTTATATTTAGAGAGCTCCCATCCACCCTCTTTCTTCTCCAACATATGATATCAATATTTGTAAGGTTAATAAATTTAACAATAAATTTATGAAATCAACAATCAAATATACATAATTATAGCAAAAAAATGAAAACGATTACTTGACATCAGTATTTCCACGAAACTACATTCGAATAATTTCAATACCTATACAGTCTTATATACTTTTTATTTAGCAGATAAGTGTCAATATAAATCACAGTGTAATTTCTTATATGAGAACAGAAATAGAGTAATGGGATTATAGTGATAATAGCTTATACATAATCTTGTGTTGATGATTGTACAAAAGTCTTTTGCACACTTTCATAACAAGTCACAAGTTTCCTGCAAGAGTATTTATTAGCCCAATTAACATAAACAACATAATAAAAATAACATATACATTTTATGAATATGTTCACTAGAATCAATGTCATATTTTAGCATACTACATACGAACATCTTAGTTCACAAGTTGTAGAAATAATTGTTTACTCACATAATACATCTCTACGTAAAACACAAATATAACATATCAATAGCAAAATATACGAAGAATTTCTAAGTCCATTCTCTCTCAATCAGTCAATTAACTCACCATTAAGCTATTGACCGCCTTTATTGACCATACTTCTTGCCAACCAAATTCAAAGTGATTAGAAAAGACAATTCTTTACAGCAGTAAACTTTCATCTCAGCCCGTTTGCTTGTCTTGTTCTTGTAAATCTTAACCATTGGATAATAACATCTACTCATCCACCTATAACCGCTTCAGATTACATCAGCAAGTTTAGCACATTTTTTTTTTACTGAGTTATTTACTTCCAACTTTGATAATTAAAAATATCACCACAGCAGTGCCCAAGATCGGGTCATTTAACCATTTAAAAAAGATTCAGCAGTGGACTTACATATTCAATGAGACTTCGGCCTTTGAATCTCGCAAAAAGTAATACAAGCCTTACCATAACTGTTCCTTTAGGCAATATATAGGGAATTGCACTTGATTTTCATTGAGTAGTTTGCTTAACGCGCAGTGCACAAGGTCTATTTTTAAACTTTTACTATATAAATATAATTAACTCGAATACAGTGATCCACAATTTTTATTATAAAATATTTCATAAGTAAGATTATATGGAAGTAATTGACAAATAAAGGAAGTGATGAAAATATTTGTCACATCTACTACTACTACTACTACTACTACTACTACTACTACTACTACTACTACTACTACTACTACTACTACTACTACTACTACTACTACTACTACTACTACTACTACTACTACCTCATTACAATTAAAGCCACTTTATTAAGTTATGTGCTCTTTATCAATTTTCCTACATTTGTGTAATACCACTTATGAGATATATTGTGTTTATTAATTGCAATTAATAAACACTATACATCCCATAAGTGGTACTGAACAAATGTAGGACAATTGTCAATCAAATTCATTTATAAAAACAAACGTCTCTAATTACTTGTAAATTCGATGAATACAATTATTTTTTATAGTGTATAAGTGGAAAATCTATTTTGTTCAAGCAAGTTTCATAATAAAATAATAACAATGTTACTCTCTAACTCAATGAGATTTCCTTTAGCAATGGGTTTGTGGCAAACAGTGAACGTCTTTAAATACTTATATGCTATCACTTCCGATTCTAATAGTACAAAATACAACCATGTTTTCCTTATTTGAGTATAAAGACTTTTCATTTATACTCAAAACAAACATATGCTATTTTTCGTTATAGAGATATGTCACTGTTTCTCTTACACGCAAATGTCGCCATATAGCATATGTGCAATATAACCATCGTTTTTAACGGACTCTAGGATCCTTTTGGCACACTTTAAAGACTCGGAATGATAAAATAACTGTTACATTTTGTTAACACTTCATACCACGTGGTATGTTTCCATCACGGAACAAATATGCCTGTCGACCTTTATCAACCGTTGTCCACATGTACAATCAGTCTTTAATGTTTTGTTCTTGAAGTTATTCTATATACATTATGTTGCCACTGTCTGCATTCAGCCAACTACTTGTTTTAACTCTCTTTTTTCGACTTTTATTCTAGTGATAGGTATACATCATAAATCAATGATAAGACCAGGCCAGTTTATCTCCTTTACTTCTAGTACACACGTCGAACATAATCGAACATACAAGAAACATGTCTTAGTACAACGCAATCTAATTTTCTTACTAAAATTTCTGATTCATAAAACACAGTCAATACAACCAATTTAATAAAGCTAATTAATGTAATCCGAATTTGCTAAAGACTGTCATTTCCATTTATTTTCTAATGTCGATGCAAAATACCCAGTACTGCTTTTTCAATGCACAGTATAAGTTTTATGTAGGTGAGTATGTTCACGCCACATTATGAAAAAAAAGGATTTACTTCCGCATGCGTATCTCTACACTCCACCAGCATTAACAACACCTTTAGTTAACGTGTCAGCACTGCGTCGCGATGGTCAGAATCGAGTGGTGGGCATTAACATTATCAAAGAGACAATGCATGCTAATTGGTCAGTGACGATATGGAGCAATCAAGAAGGCGTGCAACAGCCAGCGTCACAGAATTAATGATCGGTAAGCTGAAATATATCTCATTGAACTTAGTAACGGGACGACACGTCAGCGTTTCTTATTAAACAGTTTTCATTGATGTAGGTTCGACATATCCCCACTGCCCTACTTACCAAAGTGCTTTGTGGAATCTATTAATAAAACTCTGGTCATAGCATTTACCCATTGTAAATCGGGAAAATCCATTCTGAAGAGCTGTTGTACTACCTACGTTTATTTTGCAAGAACATTAGAGTGTCTAGATATTTACAGGCTGTTACCATTTTAAAAATTTAGCTATTCAAAATATCATTATGGGGACAGTTTAGAAGAGTTCAAGAAACCGGAAACTCACGCAAGTAAGATATCAATTAAATATTAATGAATTAAATGAATTGTTGCAGCTATTTTATTACAAAGTTTGAAAACTGTATTTATAGCTAGTTGGTAGAATAGACTGCTTTTCGTCAGCTAAGGTAAATTCCAGGAAGTATCTTTACCACACTAAACATTTTAGTTCGATCGAGAACACATTTAAATAAGAAAATGTAATTACTGTAGGAAATTATGACTCACGTAAGTGTAGATTGAATTTGACCCTAATACGTAATCTGTGCAGGCATCTTGTCAATGTACGTAAGTCTATGCTGTGACGTAGATATCTAAAAATAATATTTTATATGCTTAAATTTATAAACTTGTGAGTGTACATTGTCACAGTCTGATAAAATTGTCCGACTTCGTGACCCACTTGCCTTGTTTACTTCAAATTCGAATATTTGAAACCCTTGGCCCTTTGTTCAAAGCTTCCTTTTTCTAGGTGCTTCTAGAACAGGTCAAGATGTTATGTAACTTTAGGACCATTGTCCAGTTCTCGAACCAACCACATGCTTTGCGAACAGTCACGTGATACGCAATATACCTTTCTATATATGTACCCACACGCTTCCGCTCCCTCACTTCGAGCACATTTTAGCTAAATCCATCAGCTTACTCGGGTCGTGAGAGGCAGCCGGCGCCATAGAGAATCAAGGTACCCTTCGACTTCTCTCAAAGGTATCATTTTATTTAATATTATTTGCCTATGTATTGTTTAAGTATGTATTTGTGCTATGTATTATATGATTTCCATATACACTTGAGCATGGTTCAGAGAAATAGCTGAAAACCTATATGTTACGGAATATAAATTTATTGTAACCATTTTTCCATTTCTGTACTTTAATTTATATTGTTTTAATTCACTAAGAGCCAGAATGCTGCGCTCGATATGAATTCTTCATGTAATTCAATTATTGCGTGTAATTTAAATTGTAAATTGTGAAGCGCTCTGTCGGTTGAATTACCTCTTGTATGAACATTAATTTAACGTTGTATCTATTTTATTGCTTCATACGTCATGACTGTTAAATGGAACACATGTGAGACGATTATATTTTTTCTAAAATCTAATGGTAAGCGACGCGAGGTCGAAACTCTTTGTTCAGCGCATTTAATTGAGCCATGCCTAGGTAGGACCTGTTAGGTTGAGAATTATATCCAAACACGTTGCATCCACAGGTCGGCTCATGGTTCATGTTTCACCATGCCTCACCTGCATTAGCTTATTGGTGTAAGCGTGTCGAAATCCACTCTGAGGGCCATGCTGCAAAAATTCCAGTTCCTAGCCACTAACAAAGGGACATCATTCCTTATGCACCACGTGTGTCGTTAAAGGGGGACTGAGGGAACGAATCAGCATGACTGAGTGTTGAGACCAAGGATACAAGAATAGAGCTAAGTGCAAAATCAAGTGTACAGATCTCAAAGGAACACTTTTCTGGCAATTTAGATTGACAAAAATCAGGCATAGGCGCGTAAAGACAGAGTGAAGACTATTCGCGTTGCATTCGATTTATTGTTAATTTGTTAAACTTTATTAAATCTTATTTTCTTTGTTAATACCTCTTAGTAGTTGATTTCTATGCACAATAGACCAATTAGATTAATTCTTAGATTTGAATGGGGGCGGATGAGCAGAAAGATTGATGACGAGTGCATATTAATTTAGAGGGACTTAACTGTTTTCAAATCTAGCTAAAAGTTCGCAGTTTATTAGTCTGTAAATTTGTCGTCTGAACTACAAGACGCACTTTTAATTAGTCAGATAATAAATTGAGCAACCAGTCTGCGTAGAATATGAGAGGAAGAATTAATTATATTTAAAGTCTTTTAATTATTCTAAGCAGGGTCTTTAAATAAATACTGGAAACGTAACAAGTGTGGGTCGTCGCGGGATTGATATGTATTAAATTGTAAATTGTAACATTTTTATACATAGGGCGCATCATAACCTAGAAACGAACGAACGAACAGAATTGCCAATTGTTCCTTTGATTTTTGTATCACTGATTTTCTTTGCTTTTGTTGTGACATGTGCATGTATTCTTTTGCAGAGTAGCGTGCATGTTAGTTAATGTTGATATATTTAAGCGTAGTTAAATATGTCATGTTAGCTATTGAATGATTTATTTAGTATTGTGTTACTGAGTACTTCATTGTGAGGAGTCGAAGGTTATACCGCCAGCTAGGAGAGTTATCGGTAGTAACAGACTTCGGACTATTATATTTAGGGTGCTAGATATAATGTGTAATGTTGTATGGTAGGAGCCGTGACATTACGGAAGTCTTGGAACAGCGGACACTGTGACAAGCAGGTGAAACGTGTAAAGAGTTAACGCGTAATTTATTTCGGAAGGTGTTCTGAGTAAATTAAATAATTTTTGTAAGGTTGTAGCCTAAAAGTTATTTTCGGGATAAGCGGAGTTATCGCCGACGGTTAAAACACACAATTCACGAGATACATTCTTATTGTAGCCAGCGCGCTAAGACAGTAAAATGGATCGCAAACAGGTTATCGAAGACCTGAAAGAAACCGGTATCATGATAGGATACCAGGGTGACGAACTGACTAGCTACGTTAAAACTGAGCTAGAGAAAGCGGAAAAAGCAGAAAAGGAGAGAGTAGAAAGAGCGGACAAAGAAAGGCAAGAGATAGAAAGAGAAGAACGTATTGCTAATCGCGAACTGAAGAAGTTAGAAGCTGAAAAACTAGCCGAAACCGAAGCTAAACGCATAGCTGCTGACGCAGAAGCTAAAAGGCAAGAAGCTGAAGTTAAAAAGTTAGAAGCTGAAAGATTAGCCGACATTGAAACAAAACGCATCGCAGCGGATACAGAAGCCAAACGCATCGCGGCAGACGCGGAAATAAAACGGTTAGAATGGGAAGTAAAGAAACTAGAAGTTACCAATCCAAACCGTGACCGCAGAAGCAGTGGTGATTCGCATTCTAGCGATGGAAATAATCACAGTAGAATTGAAAACATCATTCCAAAGATAAATATGGTCCCGTTTGATGAGAACAAAGATCAAATAGACGCGTATTTAAAAACGTTTGAAAAGTTAGCCAGGGCAACAAGCATTCCAGCGGAACATTGGGCGATAAATTTATCGGGGTTATTGCAGGGCAGTGCGAAAAACGAGTTCAATAAGCTTAGCGATTCTGAGTCAGATAATTACGACACAGTCAAGGCCGCATTATTGAAACGTTACAAACTCACAGCAGATACATACCGACGTAAGTTTAAACAGGCCACTAAAGCCAGTTCAGAGACGCACGCACAGTACATACGACGCGTAGCTGACTTGTTCCAAAGATGGATAGATCTAGCTGAAACTCCACAGACATACGCAGGTCTTAGGGATGAAATGGTAAAAGACCATATTCTCGGGTCATACAAATCAGATCTACTGATTCACTTAGCAATAAGGGAAAAATCTACGCTAGAGGAGATAGGCAACGCCGCCGATCGCTTTGATGACGCACATTCTCAATTCTCGAATGCACACGCGAACAACAAGTCTCGACCGAACGAACCGCAGACTCGAAAGGATAAGAAAAATGACGGGAAGGCACCTAATGAGCGTGATGATAAAACATCTAAGCCCGACACTAAAAACAAGTCCGACAAACAGAAAGATAAAAAGAATCTTGCATGTTACACTTGTGGTGATAGTGGCCATTTTTCACGAACATGTCCTGAAAAGAAAACAGCTAAGGTTTACGCAGTAGAAAGTCATACACCTAAAACAGAAAAGTCGAATCGAACACCAGTACAGGCAAACGGTCACGATACAATCGCTTTGCTTGATACAGGGTGTGAGCTAGACGCTATTGTAAATGCATCATTAGTTAACCGTACCGACTACACAGGGGAGACAATCTCTGTCACCTTTGCAAACGGCGAACAAGACATTTTACCAGTAGCTGAAGTCTCGATTGTTTCAGACTTTGTAGAAGGAACAGTCAAAGCGGCAGTTATGGAAAACTCACCGCATGACGTGATCCTTGGTTGCAAGTATGTTTTGCCGTGCAAAAAACAAACTTCAACTGAACCACCACTGGTTAACGCTGTAACCAGAGCAGCGAGTAGTAAAGACAAATCTGTAACTGCACCAATGTCTGCCGCACCAGCCGTAGATAAAGCAACAGTTAGCGAGATTAAAATATTACAAGCTGAGGACGAAACACTAGACAAGTTACGCAGACAAGCTGTACTTGTTAGTGACGTCAACACTGACGATTCGAATAAGAAAGCGTGCATTATTCTGAAAAAGGGTTTATTGTACCGCTATTCGAAAGTGGGAGACGAATTTCGGAAACAATTAGTCGTTCCACAAACCAAACGAAATGACGTATTACGATTAGGTCATGAGAGTCTTTTTGGTGCACACATGGGTGTACAAAAAACAACTAGTCGTATTACAAGTGAGTTTTATTGGCCGGACATCACTGCCGATATCCGTAGATTCGTGTTAAGTTGCGACACATGCCAGAGAACACAGTCTAAAAATTCAATCAGACCCGCACCGTTAGGAGAGCCTGAACTGATCAGTGAACCCTACAAGCGCGTAGCATTGGATTTGATTGGGCCTATAATACCCACATCAACGAGAGGTAATCGATACGTGCTGACCACTATTGATTACGCAACAAGATTCGCCGACGCAGTACCATTGAAAAATATTGATACTGAAACTGTCGCCGAAGCCCTTTTCGGTCTTTGGAGTCGTGTTGGAATTCCTACTGAAATTTTGACGGATCAGGGGAGTCAATTCATAGGCAACGTAATGAAGGAAGTAAATCGTTTACTTTCCATCAAACATCTTACTTGCACACCATACCACCCCCAGGCAAATGGTCTGATTGAAAAATACAATGGGACATTAAAAACAGCACTTAAAAAGCTCGCCACTGATAAACCGAAAGACTGGGACAGATACATCCCTGCCCTACTATTTGCATATAGGGAGGTGCCACAATCTTCCACCGGGTTTTCACCATTTGAGCTACTTTACGGACGTACTGTACGCGGACCGATGATGATTTTGAAGGCACTTTGGACTGATGAAAAGACAGATGACGAAGTTAAGACAACTTATACATACGTCACTGACTTAAGAAACCGTCTTGAAACTATAGGCAAGATAGCACGGGAAAACTTGACGATAGCTCAGTCTAGACAGGCAGAATATTACAATAAGCACACCAAACCTAGAGAATTTGAAGTTAATGACAAAGTGTTACTGTTGCTTCCTGAAGCACATAACAAACTTCAGATGAAATGGAAGGGGCCCTTTGTAGTTACCGCCAAGCTAGGGGGACTGAACTATAAGGTGCAGACAGGAAAGAGAGAGAAAATCTTTCATGTTAACCTACTCAAAAAGTACATAAGCCGTGAGGATCAAACCACTCAAGCTGATTTTGTCGTAGCGACGATAGTTACAGAAGACGAGGGGGATACTGATTGCGTCACTGGTACTTTACCAAACTGTCCTCTACAGACGGACGAAACTGTCAAAGACGTTAGGGTAAATGAAGCCTTGACAGAAAGACAGAAAAAAGAAGTGAATGAATTGCTTAATGAGTTCTCATCTACTCTGACAGACAAACCAGGGTTGACAGACTTAATAGAATTTTCACTGAAGCTGACTGACAACAAACCGATACGTTTGAAGCCGTATCCGTTGCCACACGCTAAGATAGATGACGTTAGACGTGAGATTAAGACTATGCTAGATCTAGGGGTCATAGAGAAGACTGACAGTGCCTACGGATCACCCATCGTGTTGATTAAAAAACGTGATAACTCGTTCCGTTTTTGCGTAGACTACCGCAAACTCAATCAAGTGACAGAGTTTTGTGCCGAACCTCTTCCTGATCCGGATCTCATCTTCACTAAGCTAGCTAACGCTCATTACTATACCAAAATAGATTTGTCACGCGGTTTTTGGCAAATCAAGGTCAAGGACACTGATCGACACATACTAGCTTTCACTACACCAGTAGGAAACTACACATGGAAAGTTATGCCTTTCGGAGTTTCAAACGCTCCAAGCATTTTTTCTAAAATGATGCGGTCATTGTTAGAACCACTGTACGGACGTGGAGTTGAGAACTTCATGGATGATTTAATTCTAGGCACCCAGACATGGGAGGAGCACTTAACACTCTTACGAGATGTGCTAGCCAGATTAAAGCAAGCCAACCTCACTGCCCGCCCTATGAAGTGTGAAATAGCACAATTCTCCTTAGACTTCTTGGGACACAAGTTGAGTCATGGAACTATGTCGCCAAGTGAAGCTAAGATAGCACAACTTAAGGACACTTCACAACCGCTAACAAAAACACAAGTTAGAAGTTTTCTTGGTCTTGCTAACTACTACAGAAAATTCGTACCAGATTTTAGTGCCATTGCATGTCCTCTGACTGACTTGACACGTAAGAATATGCCTACAAAAGTAGTGTGGACTGATGCATGCCAAAACGCTTTTGACACACTGAAATCTAGACTGACTTCAGATTTAGTTGTTAAACTGCCAGATCTGACAAAACCATTCTTGTTAAGGACTGATGCTAGCAACACAGGATTAGGAGCAGTGTTATTACAAGAACACAATGACACCAAACACCCAGTTGCATATGCAAGCCGTAAACTCACAACTACTGAACAGAAATATTCCACCAGTGAAAAGGAATGTCTTGCAATAGTTTGGGCCATAAAAAAGTTCGAAAACTATTTGTACGGAAAAACCTTTGTCATTGAGTGCGATCACCAGCCGTTGGCCTTTCTCGGACAGGCGCAATTTACGAACAGCCGTTTAATGCGTTGGTCTTTGTTTCTGACACAGTATGACGCAAATATTCATTACATCAAAGGGTCTTTGAATGTTGGCGCAGATTACATGAGTCGTGCTTGATGCCATCAAGTGCCGGTACTGATAGAATGTTGTTTAATCAATTAACTGAACCCTACGGATTCCTTCCTGTAAATATGAAATATAGTTGCACACTTTATTTCTAGGAATGTCGAAATTTTTTTTGTGTAAATTTTTCTTCATTGTGGACTTCTACATTTTATCATACATAATTTGTAGGAGGCATTTTATCTTTGGCAAGATAAACGCCTCAAAAGCAAGGGGGTGTCACAGTCTGATAAAATTGTCCGACTTCGTGACCCACTTGCCTTGTTTACTTCAAATTCGAATATTTGAAACCCTTGGCCCTTTGTTCAAAGCTTCCTTTTTCTAGGTGCTTCTAGAACAGGTCAAGATGTTATGTAACTTTAGGACCATTGTCCAGTTCTCGAACCAACCACATGCTTTGCGAACAGTCACGTGATACGCAATATACCTTTCTATATATGTACCCACACGCTTCCGCTCCCTCACTTCGAGCACATTTTAGCTAAATCCATCAGCTTACTCGGGTCGTGAGAGGCAGCCGGCGCCATAGAGAATCAAGGTACCCTTCGACTTCTCTCAAAGGTATCATTTTATTTAATATTATTTGCCTATGTATTGTTTAAGTATGTATTTGTGCTATGTATTATATGATTTCCATATACACTTGAGCATGGTTCAGAGAAATAGCTGAAAACCTATATGTTACGGAATATAAATTTATTGTAACCATTTTTCCATTTCTGTACTTTAATTTATATTGTTTTAATTCACTAAGAGCCAGAATGCTGCGCTCGATATGAATTCTTCATGTAATTCAATTATTGCGTGTAATTTAAATTGTAAATTGTGAAGCGCTCTGTCGGTTGAATTACCTCTTGTATGAACATTAATTTAACGTTGTATCTATTTTATTGCTTCATACGTCATGACTGTTAAATGGAACACATGTGAGACGATTATATTTTTTCTAAAATCTAATGGTAAGCGACGCGAGGTCGAAACTCTTTGTTCAGCGCATTTAATTGAGCCATGCCTAGGTAGGACCTGTTAGGTTGAGAATTATATCCAAACACGTTGCATCCACAGGTCGGCTCATGGTTCATGTTTCACCATGCCTCACCTGCATTAGCTTATTGGTGTAAGCGTGTCGAAATCCACTCTGAGGGCCATGCTGCAAAAATTCCAGTTCCTAGCCACTAACAAAGGGACATCATTCCTTATGCACCACGTGTGTCGTTAAAGGGGGACTGAGGGAACGAATCAGCATGACTGAGTGTTGAGACCAAGGATACAAGAATAGAGCTAAGTGCAAAATCAAGTGTACAGATCTCAAAGGAACACTTTTCTGGCAATTTAGATTGACAAAAATCAGGCATAGGCGCGTAAAGACAGAGTGAAGACTATTCGCGTTGCATTCGATTTATTGTTAATTTGTTAAACTTTATTAAATCTTATTTTCTTTGTTAATACCTCTTAGTAGTTGATTTCTATGCACAATAGACCAATTAGATTAATTCTTAGATTTGAATGGGGGCGGATGAGCAGAAAGATTGATGACGAGTGCATATTAATTTAGAGGGACTTAACTGTTTTCAAATCTAGCTAAAAGTTCGCAGTTTATTAGTCTGTAAATTTGTCGTCTGAACTACAAGACGCACTTTTAATTAGTCAGATAATAAATTGAGCAACCAGTCTGCGTAGAATATGAGAGGAAGAATTAATTATATTTAAAGTCTTTTAATTATTCTAAGCAGGGTCTTTAAATAAATACTGGAAACGTAACATACATATTTTTATACATACACGTATCAGTTTTAGAAATATAAATTTGAAGCGTATGGGTTCAAATGTTATGAGAGCGAGAGCTCAAGTTTGCTGTGTATCTCAACTGTATTTATGTAGCGTGACGTCATCATATCGGAATGTCCATATGATGCACAGCCGCTGCTCATAAAGCATGTCACGCTGTTGTGTTATTTGTGATATATTTTCTCTCTTACCCCTTTATGATAAACCGATACATAAACCTAATTTTCCTTTGGAAAGTGTGTCGTGCTTGCCGACACGTATTCAAGCGCCCGTGAAATGAAAACAATGGCCAAGTTATGTTGAAACTTCTTGTTACATGCAGTCTAGAAGATATGTGTCGGTTGTAGAAGAATGTGTTAATTTTCCTATCTTTGATGAATGAAACGGGCTAATTTAAAATATATTTCACAAAAACCTAAATTCATTGAGCAGCTGAATAAATTAATAGTACTACTGGTCACTGATTAATATAGAAAAGGCGAAAAAAGTATTGCTTAAAAAAATTACAATACTAAAAGTGTACTTTAGAACAGGCGATAAAAGTATTGGTTAAAAGAAACAAAACAATATCTCAATAATAAAAGTGTACTTTAGAACAGGCGATAAAAGTATTGGTTAAAAGAAACAAAACAATATCTAATAATAAAAGTGTACTTTAGAACAGGCGATAAAAGTATTGGTTAAAAGAAACAAAACAATATCTCAATAATAAAAGTGTACTTTAGAACAGGCGATAAAAGTAATGGTTAAAAGAAACAAAACAATATCTAATAATAAAAGTGTACTTTAGAACAGGCGATAAAAGTATTGCTTAAAAAACAACATCACAATAATAAAAGTGTACTTTAGAACAGGCGATAAAAGTATTGCTTAAAAAACAATATCACAATAATAAAAGTGTACTTTAGAACAGGCGATAAAAGTATTGCTTAAAAAACAATATCACAATAATAAAAGTGTACTTTAGAACAGGCGATAAAAGTATTGCTTAAAAAACAATATCACAATAATAAAAGTGTACTTTAGAACAGGCGATAAAAGTATTGCTTAAAAAACAATATCACAATAATAAAAGTGTACTTTAGAACAGGCGATAAAAGTATTGCTTAAAAAACAATATCACAATAATAAAAGTGTACTTTAGAACAGGCGATAAAAGTATTGCTTAAAAAACAATATCACAATAATAAAAGTGTACTTTAGAACAGGCGATAAAAGTATTGCTTAAAAAACAATATCACAATAATAAAAGTGTATCGATATTAAAGAAACAGCTTCTACAAATGTGTTGATAAAAGTGAAAGCGTTCATAGTATGGAGATAAAATAAATAGCTACGTAGACGGGGTTAAAAATGTAAACATTTTATCTGACTTTTACTGACAGGCAGTGGGCAGTGGGCAAAGTAACTCTCATCTTCCAAAATGCTGCAATTCAAGTAGCGGATAATCATCAGATTAAGCGACAGCACACGTGAATTCCGAATGAACCATTCGTAAGAAATTCCCTAAGTTAGAAGAAAGCAAGTTATAAATACCAGAAGACAAAATGGAAGATTCCTTTGTTAAACTGACCACTGAAGGATCTGTTGAAAATGCTTCTATTTCCACCAGTCATTTGCAGACACTGAAAGACGACGAGGATGATTCAATCAAAGGAGGAAGCATAGAAATAGAAGAGACAATCATGCGGAATAAAACAGACCGGGGTAAACAGCAAACGAATGAAGACAGAAGTATAAATAGTGGTGGTAGACGGTCAGTGCTGGAACTTGCCCGATCTTTTGATCTGCACTATGCCGAACAAGAGAACGCACCTTTTGATCCAGGCAGACGTTCTGTGCCGTTAACGAAGCTCGTGAATTACATGCAAGAGGAGGTAACTGTCAGCTCTCGCAAACCTGTACCTCCGCCCATTTTCCCCAAACCACGTTTGCGCAGCCTCACGCCTGGTAATGTCATTCAAGAACACAAAGTGTCTAGTGAAGATGAAGAGTCCACAAGGCGTGTACATATTGACAGTGGGCAGCAAATACCCATTGATCACTCAAATCCACCCAAAGCTGACGAAACTGCTTTCAGTAAAGGTGAAACAGCCACATACGAAGATTACACGAACAAAGAAGCGGTTGATGTGTTTGCAGCCAAAGGTGAAGGAAATAGGTGTGGTGCACCAATTCACGTCAGTCCCGGGGAAGGAGATTCTCAGGACAATAAGTCTAAATCTGATTTTCCCTTTGAGAGAGACATTTCAAAGAAAGAAGACACACTCCAAATTGAGGAGCCGTCTATAGAGACCAGAAGTAGTGAGATTCTGCGTGGAGCCTTTGACACTCAATCTGGCGATGTCCAGGGACAGGCCATTTTGATCCAAGATGATACAACACATTTTAAGGAAGGGGATAAAAACACATGCACACCGCTTGACAAAAGTGCAAAAGAGTTTGAAGATACATCATATTTGCCTAATTCAATGCAGACCGCAGTCTTTCATGACGTCAGAGACACTCAAACACAAAGTTCTCCCTTGGAGGCAGCCAAAACTGATTCGTCTCCCAACAAACTTCTGGGCACACCTCACGTCGTAGATCAGCGCCATTGTAACAGACTGATAGAAAAACACAGCGCAAGTTCTCCAAATGTATCTTCCAATGAAACTTCTGATGTCAGTGCCATTGAAGAAAAGTCTTTTGCACAGTCTCATCAACCCACATCTTGTATCCAGCATGATGACTCTCTTACGACACAAGAAGATATCGATGAAACTAAAAGGAAATGCTTTGCTGGCACTCCATTAATTGAAGGAAGTGCAACGCGAATGACAAAGGCGAACATATCACCTTTGCCCAGTGGACAGGTTTGGCAAACCCCGTCACCACGACAGACATTGCTTAGTCAAGAACAGCATGGCGTTCGCATCATGTCACCACAGCCTCTGTATGATCCACAAAGCATGCAAAACTCAGTCATGCTGCAGAACGTGCTTCGACCCAGTGCATTTAGCCCGGTTGTTCCACAAGAAATACAACCAAGTTCAAACCAAAACCCACCTATTATAACTTTACAACAAGATTCCACACATCTGTTTCTGAACCAACAGTCGAATGTTCCGCAGCACCAGCAACAATTTCAGGGGTATTTGCAAAACCCTTCTTTTAATCCGAACGTAATTCCTGCTACACATCAATATTATCAACCCACCCAACATGATATTTTCTTGTTCGAAAATCAAATCCCGCAACAGAAACAAAACGTGCATTATCCACCAGATTACGTCTCGTCTCAAGTAACCTCAGCATCCGGGGATCAAAGACTTCTTTTAGGTAGATCTAATCAACCTGGTACGACTTCCGCAGGGCGTCTGGTTCAAGTTCAGACACAAGGTTAGTCGTATATATATATTGTACGCAGAAATTACTTCTAAACTGCAGAATATTACATACCCGCTATTAAGATTTATTTTCGAATGAACGAGTGTATTTTATGAAGGTTGCTTAACAATTTTGATTCTGAATTTTATTTATATACCAACCTTTAGTTGCGAGTTTTCCAGCCATTTTCACCACTCACCACCTGTTTTTAATGCAAAGTTTACATTATTGTCAGAGGAAATTCTTTCCAAGATTAGTTTTAATTATTTGTTTTCACTCTTTTACAAATCCCCATTAGATATAACAAAGAATATTACTGTTACTTAGTCAAACATAAGCATGCCCCTTGTCTTAGTCTAATACGCTGTGTCACGTAACTACAACTTGATCAAATGTACAGCTTCGAGCTCATCTACAATCACCAGCACAACTACGGTACGTGTAGATGGTCTTGACGAATCCATAGATATGGATCACGTGACATTGTACTTCGAGAGTGAGAAGTCTGGCGGTGGGTTGATTGTTGACACAGTTGATCGCCGAGGTCAAGGTTTCGTGCTGCTGACGTTCAAGGATCCGGAAGGTTTGATTTCTTCACTCATATTCTTTCATGCATTTAAAAACTATGTGCATACCTTGCTAATATACATCTAAGATGTTTCCACTCTGCCACCACCTGCTACATCCTTACACTATATTTCCTCTTCTTATACTTTCTTCCTATACCATGGTCCTTTTCTTCCTCATCGTTTTTCATATCGTTGTCATCATATGCGTCATGAAATGATGATGACAATATAACATTTAACCTTAAAAGAGTTCTAAGCACTATATAACAATTACACATAAAATATTCACCATACACGTCATGCGCTGTCGAAGACTGAAAGCATTCTAACAAAACACAAAGTGAACATTACAACGTACAAGAATATTTTTACAGTAAGAAGCTTAACTGATTTGAATTTTAAAATGAATTTGCAATAAACAAAGAAACATAAAAGTCTATTATATTTGTGCGAATGAAAACTTGTGACTTGCAAGTCATTTTAAAATGACCCTGGTTTTGTGTAGCTCACCTCAGGGGAGCTATATTTCCTTGCACAATATTCCTTGTACATGGATCCCGAAGATCCTCTGAACGTTGACCCATAAGATTTCTAAGAGCTTTTGTCTGATGGGGAGACACGCTACTAGCAGAAGAGTATTTTGTGAGATCAAATATGGATGAAACCATACAGGAAGCAGAGCTAAGGGAAAATATCTTGGTTATATTCTGCTGTGATCAGATAGTCAATTGAGGATGGGGAGTGGACTGGTTCTTAGTGCTCTAAGAATAATTCTAGTTGTTGTATTTTGCACAATTAGAAGTTCTTTCAGATATCAATGTTGATCACTCAAAAACGTATCAGTTTATACAAAAGGGCTTTTGAGCCTAAACATGTGAGAACATTGTGAGATATCAGATATGCTGTCCTTTAAATACGATGAAGAGGTCTTTGTGCAGTGAAATGAAAACTATCTACTAGAATCATACCTCTATTTGTAAGTGACTGACTAAATTTAACGTGT
The DNA here is from genome assembly GCA_028829895.1 of Sinotaia quadrata. NCBI lineage: Eukaryota > Metazoa > Mollusca > Gastropoda > Architaenioglossa > Viviparidae > Sinotaia > Sinotaia quadrata. Next base: position 36,900,223 of record CM054180.1, read on the forward strand.
TACCTATGTTCACTTGATTCTCTTAAAGGCGAGGATTTAGGAACACTCTAAGGAGAAACATTACTCAGTATTACTCATCTACAAAGAGTTAACCTCAGAAACACATCCGGATGGTGGAAACTATTTTCATGGGCAGTTAGACTTGTAGAGTCGAATATCATTAGCATATAACTTAAGGGTCAGATGAGCAGCTTACAAAACTGGCACGAGGCTCTGTATACAGAGTAAAAGTAATATGCTTGAGTCAAGAGCTCTCTTGGTAGAAAACCATAACAAAGATTAACTAAGATGAAATGTTTAACATTTACTGAAACTGTATAGCATATTCAGACAGATATAATGTGAACACAGATATAGCAATACAATAGTTACCATAATTGTGCTGGAGATGATAGAACAGTATTTCATGGTCTTTCATGCATCCCTAGCAGAGAGAATGCTATGATCAATTTCTAGGGGAGATATGCTGATTGAAGATTATTGAAAAGATTTTGATGAATCTGGTATGTGGTGCACATGGAATGAAAGCAACTTTTCTCCATTATGTTAGTGTCACATGTCCATGATAGGTTTAATGACTCTGTCCTATTTTAGATTCCAGTTATCAATATTGGTTTATTGAATAGTTTCTAACAATAGCGACAGCCGGACGGTCTGACCTATATAAGTGCCAAGAGATTTGGGCAATTACTCGTGACACCTCGCTAGATAGATCAGTTGACTTGCCTGAGCTAGCAATGTTATCTCCCCGGTTTTATAAATTAAGATTGATAATTTTTTATCCCTTTATTACGGCTCACCTCCAGCCAGCTGATATTCCAGTCATGCTACAAACAATTATGTAACAACGGTAAGATAACAATAAATTTAATAACAACTCAATTAATAAAAAAGAATGAACATTTATGAATCGCAATCATTAGAATAATCTATTGGTTCATCCCGAATTGTTTATACATGCAGTTTATACAACCAACTTATCTGAGAATTTATGAAGTAGTTGAATATGTTGTCATCTATCGACTGGTGTGGTTCTGACGTCATGCAGCAAATATCTTCTAGTTGGTCTTTCCACAGTGGGCTACGGCACTTGGCGTAGCCTTCAGAAAATGTCTCCAGTATTGAAGATGCCAGGTTGGAGTTCCTCTGGTTCCTAGTCTTTCACAGGACTTCTGATTCACAGACTCCCAGACCGAGCTGTAAATGAATATCATCCTAAGCAATTATATGGGCTTTGTGGCAAAAGTGATAGATTACTCTTTACAAATTCCACTAATTAGCTATAGCTAATTCATACTTCAAAATTAACGAAAGTCTTTAATGAATAAATCATTTATCTTCACAATATATATTTTCTCCATTACAATACAATTTAGCTTGTGGTTCATGCAATGCATGTTAACTATTGTTAGCACTTTCCCGTGATAACAATTAACAGCAGGAATATGACTACATACAAATGGTTACTCTGCTTGAACATTTTACAAATGTAACAATCGCTAACACCATTTAGCTTCTGTAAGAAAATATATCAATCATTTAACAATAATTCAGCAATCACATAAATATTTTACATAATATTTATAATAAAAAGATAAACCAATTCTACAAATGAAAAATATACAATCTAGAGAAGCCAGTTATATTTACAACTATGTAAAGTTAATGCGTGGCCAAAAATGGTGGAAACGATCACTCTCTGGACAATGGGCACGGTGTACGAATATCTGCGTGTCTGACGAATTTGATTCATTCAGGTGAATATATAATGGCTGGAGGTCAGCCGACGTATTAACGCTACGTCACGATACGGAATGCAAGTGACCAAATATGGGTGACTCGTATCCGGTAAACGACCTTTCACACACCCTCGACCTGTCTCGCATATTTCTAGCACGTTAACAATTTTGTTGCATCAGCTAAGCCTAGTTGCTTAACGGAAGTCTTCTCATAAATTATAGAAAAAGTTAATAAGTTGAATGATTAAGAATGATGAAAAATGTGTTCTCTAATTCAGCATAATATGCTTAATAGTCATGAGTTAGACAAAATGATTAATTACAGACTGGGCTATATTTTAATATGTTGTCATCGTCACCATAATCGCCATCAACACATTCGCCTTTAATATTATTATTACTCATATGATATATATGATTACTAATAGTAATTAAGATTAAGATATTCATAATTAAGATTCTGATTGTGTTCATGATGTTTCTGTTTATTCTTATGTTAATATTTAAGATTTCGATTACCATCCTCCTCTCCTCTTCATCATCACCATCATCGTCATTATCATCATCATCGTCATCAGAGATCTTTCTGCACAAAGTAATATACATTAAAAGATATCTACTAAAAATTGTAAATAAACAAGAGTGATAATGAGATGAATTAATGCATTTTTAAATCACAATTCTAGTGCTTTATCGCATTCTTCAACGAAATCACACCCTGTCCAAGAAAAGTCTGAAAGTTACCCTAGTCAGTGACAAGCAACTAAACCAGGAGTTACGAACAGTGGAAGTCCACGGTGGTGATAACATCAAAGACATTGAAATAATTGAGCTTTATTTCGAAAACACGAACAAGTCTGGTGGAGGAAAAATACAAACGTGTACTGTTGATGATCAAACTGGCGTGATACATATCACGTTTATGGAAGAAAAAGGTCAGTATTGCTAGAAATTGCTAGAAGTATTTCTGGAAATCTGTCTTTATGGGCACTTCTTACTCCCTTTATAGCTTCGTGTACTATCAGTCTAGCAATGAATAACCATTACTGAAACCAAATTTAAAATCCAGAACACTCGTGTTCTTCTTTTTATTAGTGTAGCAATGAATAAACATTACTGAAACCGAATTTAAAATCCAGGACACTCATACATTTTTTCTACCAGATATTTTTTAATTATCATTATTATCTCCTTTTATTCTTCTACCTTGTTGTACAATATTATTCCATTATTTCTCGAAGTACACCATGCTATAGACATTTAGATGCCACTTTAATCATAATACAGTTTAACCAGTACCTGAAACATTCCGTATTTTAATGAAGAGGGCAAACAAATGAACTTCCACTCCCACTGCATTTATTTCATGTATACGAATACACTTATATAATCCTATTCTCATAATTACTGGATGTTTCTAATACAGTTCTACCATCCCCAATTACCTTTGTGTTTACAAATATGAACACACAATTTCTGAATGTTTCTAATAAAGTTCTACCGTCCCGTTATCTTTGTGTTTACAAATATGAACACATCATCTCTAGATGTTTTTTATATTCTTAAAAATTTCCACAAAAAACATTTATAAAGAGTATATTTAAAAGTTTAAACAATAAAGAAACACATTGGTTCATCTCACAACTAATTTCAATTATCTCCACCTTACAGCAGGTTTTAATGACACTCGTATGCTTAATGATGATTCTTCATGCTTTTGGAAAGTTTTGATTTCTTGACAAAGTGGTGTAGAATGTACCATAAGAGAAAATACCATAAACAAAACACTCTATACGAAAGTAGAATCCCAGTATGAGTATTTTGTATAATTAGCCAGATAGATTACAAACATTCTTATAAAAAAGTAAAAATATCACAAAAGTTAAAAACTAAGTTACCAAATTTAAGTAAAACCTTTTATGTTTAAATATCAATTCCACTAAGTAACATTGTAATAGGTTCATAGAAAGATCTGGTTGGCTAAATCTAAACGAGTATTTAATATTTTGAAATGTGTAAAGTGTTTACCAGCTCTTTCCTGTTCTCCTAATAATGATATTTTATCTGGGATTCTCTTACGTCTGGCGTTCAGCTGCAGTGGAAGTCTTGAAGAGACCTCACACTCTTTGTGGTACACAGCTGACTGTGAACGCATTCAAGCCATCCAGCAACATCCATGTGACTGGCATACATGGTCAGGCTTCCAAAGGTTGGACAAAATGCCCTTTGAGAGTGAAAGAAATGCATGCTATATTGTATTGGCTTTGTATGCTAGGAATATGTTACTACTGAAATATTGGTCCTGCTTGATCTATTTATCTTCATGTTGAGCAAACAACATTATCACAACGACCATCAAAATCATGACCTCACCATCACCATCAGCACAGTCACCACCACTTTCTCAGTTCCACCACCCACCACCACCATCACTACCTTCTATTTAAATATTGAAGTTTATGCCAATATTTCTCTGCTATTTATAAATAAATACCTTAATAATAATATAACAATTGCAATGTTGAAGGAAAGCCTTTTTGAACAAGTTTTACAATTGCCAATTATATTTGCTCAGTGCATCGTAAGGATGCTTTATTTAACTGGCTGTAGTGATGTCATTATTTTCTCAGTGTATATCGTAAAGATGATTTATGTAACTGTGTTGATGTCATTATTTGCTCAGTGTATTGTAAGAATGATTTATGTAACTGACTGTGTTGATGTCATTATTTGCTCAGTGTATTGTAAGAATGATTTATGTAACTGACTGTGTTGATGTCATTATATATGTTCTGTGTAGTGTAAGGGTGATTCATGTAACTGATCGTAGTGATGCTATTATTTGTTCAATATCTTGTAAAGATGATTTATGCAATTTGCCTTAGAGATGTCAGTATTTGCTCAATGTATAGATTTATGTAACTGGCTGTACTGATGTCATTATTTGCTCAATGTATCGTAATGATGCTTTATGTAACTGTGTTTGTATCATTTCTTGCTCACTATGTCGTAAAGATGTTTTACGTAACTGGCTGTAGTGATGTCATTATATGTTCAATGTATCGTAAAATATGTTTTATGTAACTGAATAAGAGATTTAGTGGGTGATATGATTTAAAAGTAATATGCGGATCAATTCCCAGGTGATAATTATTCCTGATAATTATTCCCCAGTATTGGTGAGACATACTAACGCTCTAGACACACCCTTGTAAAACTTAAAGCTTATATAAAACATATAACAAAAATGTTATATGACAACATATTACAAATTACATTTCCTATTTAGTTTGAAATTCTCGAGTCAGTGTAAATGTAATAATAAAGATTATTATAGCGAAATAATTCCAAAATAAATGCATTTTTATTACGCTTAGGCCTAAAGGTCTGAATTCTATCCAATTATAATACATTTTACAAGATTCTAGGTATGCGAAGCACATTTGTGCAATACTCTTCTTTCAGATTGTATTATGTTATTTTCATTTGAAGTGTCCTAGGGTTAATCAATATAGGGTTTCTATCAATTATAATTCTGTCAACAATTTATGTTTCTGTACAGGTACACGGAACGAAAAATGCTTTTGACTCGTTTTACGTATACTTTATGTAAGTCTCGTGTTTCAACAGCTTCCTCGTTCTAGTCATAAGTGAATTCACTCTTTGGTACACAAACACTTATCTGCAGTTGTTTGATATACGAACTCACTTTTCACATTTGACGTCAGTCAGAGCATGCTGTGGAATGGGTTGTCTACATTACACTCATTGTGTGATTTTATTTGTTATCGCATTGCTATAGTCAGCAATTGAAATGAACATAAAGTTATCATATAAAATCAAAATATTTATTTTAAAATTTTTAAATGAACATATTTATATTTTGATTATGACAACTGAGCACGGTCTTCGTTTTCGTGATGTAACCCAGGACACTTAGATATTACTGTCTGATTTTATTGATATATCCCTGGACGCCTAAATATTATTGTCCATGTTTCGTGATGTAACCCAGGACACTTAGATATTACTGTCTGATTTTATTGATATATCCCTGGACGCCTAAATATTATTGTCCATGTTTCGTGATGTAACCCAGGACACTTAGATATTACTGTCTGATTTTATTGATATATCCCTGGACACTTAGATATTACTGTCTGATTTTATTGATATATCCCTGGACGCCTAAATATTATTGTCCATGTTTCGTGATGTAACCCAGGACACTTAGATATTACTGTCTGATTTTATTGATATATCCCTGGACGCCTAAATATTATTGTCCATGTTTCGTGATGTAACCCAGGACACTTAGATATTACTGTCTGATTTTATTGATATATCCCTGGACACTTAGATATTACTGTCTGATTTTATTGATATATCCCTGGACGCCTAAATATTATTGTCCATGTTTCGTGATGTAACCTTGGAAACCTAGGTATTACTGTCCGAATTATGTGATTATGACAATTTGGTAATTTAGTCTACCTTCATACAATTTTCTAGGTCTTTTGGTATTATTGCGATCTGTGGAATCCATTTTGACAATCACAGTTATATAATTCTCCATGACCTTACCTGCATTCAAATAGAAATGAAGAGAAGTATTTTAATCTGCTGCTTTATTGAGTGTTTGCTCTCCTCAGACTGTTGTTTCGTTTGTTCATTTTGAAATGAAATGTATGTATTCTCTTAAATTACCGATATTTGAACCTTGCCATTGTAGATTCTTCAACCCAAATGGCATAGTCGTAGAAGTCACCTGTCTTTTGTATAGATCCATTTAATAAAGCAAGTTTCATTTTTTCCACATTGAAGAGGAATACTTGTTTTCATATTATGTCATCTTTAATAGTGAATCAATAAACAATTCTATTTGCCTTTACTAGTTCGTCATTGTATATATTAAAATTAATTATGTGAACAAAACAATTATAATATTTATATTTTAATACTTAAACAAAGGTATTTTAGATTATCATAACTTTCATGAATACGTTCTGTATTTATTTGCGTCATAAATACTTTATTTTTATATTTATTGACTGTCTTAAGAGATGCCAAAGATTCCGAAGAAAATAGCGACTGTTGGAAGCAAGTCGTCGTCAGAAACGAGGCCACCTGTTCAAAAGACGCTGGATAAGATGCCGGATAAGATGCCAGATAAGATACCGGATAAGATGCCATATAAGATGCCGGATAAGATGCTAGATAAGATACCAGATAAGATGCCAGATAAGATACCAGATAAGATGCCAGATAAAGTAGAAACCAAATCTGCATCCACTCCATTAGAACCACTGACTGTTGAAGTTCAAGGTCTAGATAAAAGCACCACAAAAGATACCATAGAGTTATATTTTGAAAACACTCGTCGATCTGGAGGAGATGAAATCACAGAGATACATGTTGATCAAGGAGCTGGAAGAGCTTTTATCACATTTAAGGATGCAGCAGGTGAGTCTTACACGTGTCAACCAATTGTCAGTTCAGCATTCATTGAAATGATCTCATGATTTTATCAACCATTGTTATAATATCATGATTATGTAGGTTATTATAATAGTATAATGGATATTATAATAAGTCACTATAATATAATGGTATCACGATTATATCAGTCATTATAATAGAATACTGATTCAGCATTAAGTTTGCATATATGTATAATAAAATGCCTTTAATTAAGGATTTTGCTGACTACATATACTCATGCTTTCCTCACCTTTAAATCCACCTTTAGTCATTCATTGATACAACCCTTACTTAATTCAAACTTCTCTTTATAATTCCAAACATGGACATACATTAAAACAACCAATACGTAATTCAAAACTTCTCTTTATAATTCCAAACCAGTACATACATTAAAACTACCCTTACTTAAGGTAAAGATTTGTCTTTATAATTCCAACCTGGAGATACATTGAAACAAACCCTAACTTAATTCAAAACTTTCGTTTATTAAAATGAACAAAGTCTTTAATTACACAAATCAAAATCGATACTAAATCAACACCCCTTCCTTTGGGCGTCAGAAACGAGGCCTAATGGAGTGCATTGTAATGTTTCCTAAGATTTTCTGTCAGAACAAGGCGATAGTAATACAGTTCTGGGACAACATTCTTAAAGTTGTTAAAGGAAAGTGAAATATTAGAATAATTGTATGTAACGTACGCCATAACACACTTTGATAACTTTCAAAAATAAGTTATGGTTCTTAGCATCATTTCAGCGAAACATAGCAAAGGTATATTCATGAAAACACTTTTACAGAGATTAGTTTCTATCACTTAAAGTTAGATAATTAATAAATACTTACTGTGAACGATCTGTAATATACTACTTTTAATTCCAGTTCACCAATAATATTTCACACATTAAAATTTACTGAATACTCAAATATATAGTAATTTATTTCTACTAATAATAATAAGCAACATTTTTATAACATAAATTAAAAGTAATTCCTTCAAATCAAACAGAAGTTGTTACATTTTCTTTATAAAATGTTTTGAATTTTGTAATTAACAATAGGTTCCTTAATAGAATGTGTCTGCAATGAATAACACTTTATTAATAAATATGTTACATGTCTGTAATGCATATTATTTAATTATTAAATATGCAATGTGTCTGTAATAAACAATACGTAACTAATAAAACTGGAATATGTCTTTAATGAGCAATATGTAAACTAAAACTAGAATGTGTCTGTAATGAACAATAAGTAACTAATAAAAATAAAATGTGTCTGTAATGAATATATTAACTAATAAACACTGAATATGTCTGTAACAAACCATATATAAATAATAAAACTGAGTATGTCTATAACGAACAATACGGTAACTAATAAAAATTCAATTTGTCTGAAAATCTTGTATGACAGCCGTGAAAAGAGTCCTGGAAAAAACTCACACCTTAGATAACAAACAACTGAAGGTCAAGGTCTGTGAGTCTAAACCAATATGTAACACTTCCGCCCTGTCTCAAGACGAGAGCACTGTTGCTGTCCGGGGACTCAAACCTTCAACTAGCACGGACTTGCTATTAAATTACTTCGAGAACAATCGACGTTCTGGTGGGGGTAGCGTCAAGGAGATAATACATCATCAAGAGAAAGGGGTCGTTTACATCACGTTTAACGAGACACAAGGTGAGAATAAGATACGACAGTCTTATGTCACTCAACAGTTTGTATATAACTTCCGTCACTTTTATATCACGTTTAACGAGACACAAGGTGAGAATAAGATACGACAGTCTTATGTCACTCAACAGTTTGTATATAGCTTCCGTCACTTTTATATCACGTTTAACGAGACACAAGGTGAGAATAAAATACGACAGTCTTATGTCACTCAACAGTTTGTATATAACTTCCGTCACTTTTATATCTGTAGAGATGAGCATGAGTTAAGGGATGCTCGTTCGGCTTCTCTGCAATTGGGTAGCTTAAACACTTTAGGGTCTGATTAACTGAGGGTAATTTGTAGTCAATATCTCTGTAACTGATTGATTTAAGTTCCTGGTGTATGCAACGATGCAGCACATTTCTAACATTGCAATTTGGAGATACTGTTTACACAGCGTTGTGCGTGTCCCCAATGGCTGTCCACTATTGAACAAAGTACCCTTAATAAATGAAAAATATAATTGGATCTTAACGTTGCTTTGCATCATGACTATAGAATTTTAATTGGAAAGACTGTTTAATTGAATTCTTAATGCGGGGCTATAGTATTTCTTATCTGACACCTTGATGTGTGTGATGTGATAAGTATCGGGCAAGATAGGAGTGCCAAGTCCAAACACAGTGTTGTTGTTTTGCTCTATTTGACTGCATATGGCATGGAGAGAGGTTTTATAAGAACCTGCTATAGCAGTACAAAGAGAGAAAGAGAAGGAAAATGAGTTGGAATCACATACCACCATGATTTGGTAGAGTATATTAGCCACTGTACTCTGAAGCAGGTCTAAAGCATCAAAGAAAAAGGGTGCGCTCTTCTATGCAAAAGTCAAATTAAGGCAGCGCTAGTTTTCAGGCATATTTCATCTCTAAATTTCTTTATCTCTTATAAACTTTCTCAACTTACAAATCCTGCAACATTTTCGTTAGCCTGATACTCATAAGCATAAGAAATATAGCATCGATCAGAATTCACAAGTGTAATGTACAAAGTAATCAAATTAGTGGGCATTGAAATAATGGTTCAATTACATAAGCATTATCCAATTCGAATCATAGATCAATAGTAAAGTCCATTCTTTCTTTATCAGTCAGTAAGCTAATGATCGCCTTTATGACTGGACTCGAGGTATTTTCAAATCAAAATGATTAGAATATAGACTTTTTTCAAAAAAGTAACTTTCAGTCCATCCCAATTGGTTGAAGTTGTTAGAAGAAGTGTGACTATTAGTCAGAGAAACTACTCATCTAGTAGGAAATGATTTGGATTGCATCAGCAATTTCTAGCATATTCTTTACCTGAGTTGTTTACTTCAACTCTAACATTTAAAAATATAAGCAAAAGCAGTGCCCAAGGTCGGGTCACTTTGACAATTAACAATTTATATAAAACAGTTCAGTTTAGAAATAGAGATAGACAAATTTACTCTGCCACAACACATACCACGCTATTTACGTAAATGTATTCCCTCTAACAATATTTAGTTAAAGTATACATCTTTTCTCAGTAGCTATGTAAATGCTAAAGTACGAACCTATTATTGGTCATGCGCATAATTATCCTAGGTGAAATGTTTGTCAAAAAATTAGATTATGTAAAAATGCTAAAATTGTAATAAAAGTTCTTTCCTGCAGTAATTTTGAAAAATTTTGACAAATTTCCTGCAATAATTTTGACAAATTTTCTTATGATATTTTCTCTCCCATTTATCTAATAAATGCAATAGCAACATCAGGTTATATTTATTTTTCACACTCAAAGAACTATTAAATCATCTCATACAATAACAGTTATATTTATTTCTCACACTCAAAGAACTATTAAATCATCTCATACAATAACAGTTATATTTATTTCTCACACTCAAAGAACTATTAAATCATCTCATACAATAACAGTTATATTTATTTCTCACACTCAAAGAACTATTAAATCATCTCATACAATAACAGTTAAGTTTAGTTTTGCGTACCATTACGGTATATTTTTAGATTTGATTTCATGCCGTACTACTTTGTTGAATGTTGTCCCTAGGCGATCAAGTATTTTGAAGATTCAATATGGCCGCACGTAATTGTCATATCTGTTCTATTTATAGCGGCTAAAACCGTAGCTTCTCGTACGCACAGTCTGGACAGCCATCAGCTGCAAGTCTGCATTGAAAGACCACCTGAAATGATGCAGGACCGCGTCGTGTTGCATGGACTTCCGTATCTGACGTGCAGCGAAGATCTTGTCGACTTTGTGGAGAAGTCGACATCTCTGGATGTTCAGTCCGTTTTGTTTGGCGATGACGACGGTGTGGCAGTTGTCGTCTTTAAGACCGACATCCGTAAGTACACCAGATACTATTTTTGTCATAGCATACGAATCGAATTCCCGATTTGCTGGAAATAAACCATTAATTAATTATGCAAATTATGTGAGTAACTATGAATAACTACTTTAGTGCGAAAATGTCAATAACAAATGCTCTTCTGAAGATATATAAATACAACTATGACTGCAATATGTATTAGCAATACTGTGACTAAATTACTGTTATAATAGCAATTATGTGACTAAATCACTATTATTAATAACAATACTGTGACTAAATTACTGTTATAATAGCAATTATGTGACTAAATCACTATTATTAATAACAATACTGTGACTAAATTACTGTTATAATAGCAATTATGTGACTAAATCACTATTATTAATAACAATTATGTGACTAAATCACTATTAAGTGAAGCAAGCAATTTATGAGCAAAAGGTGACAAATAATTATAATAAACTATGTGATCAAATTATGGAACGCGTATTGTCTGAGAAGGTTATGAATAACTAATTTAAAAGAAAGCGATGAATAATTAATTATGAATTAAAATGTGAACATTAACATTTAACTGTTTGTGTAAGACATGAATCACCAATACTCTGAGCTTGAAAAACTAATCTATTCTCACAATAAAAAGAAAACACTAATAATTCTCTATTTAAGTTATAAATCAGTAACTCGCTAAGTAGGATGAGTAAACGATCACGGATTTTCTGAATAAAATATGAATAAATTATTTTCTGAATAAGAAATGAATAAACTATTTTCTGAATAAGAAATGAATAAGGAAGTTGTGTCTAATATGTGAATAAAAGTAATTTGTGTGAATCACTACATCATTGAGTAGATGCCAAACCTAATTTATGAGCACATGCGAATCACGAATTCTCTAATATATCACTACTTTACTGCGTGCAAATCAGGTAACTAATTTTCGAAATAAGATGGTAAACAAACACAAATTGTTTGAATAAGATAAATTACTCATTCTTCGAGTGAAAACGCACACCAGAAGAAGATATTGAAACGGGCCATAATCAGTACATACTCGTGCATATATTAATGCAACAACACATACAAAAGAAATCCATTAAAACAATTTTCTCATGAAAATTGGAAACAACTGTTCATTTGTTAAGTTAATGGATGCCTTATGAGAATTCAATGCAATAATCATGCAAGCAAAATAATATTTTCTAAATCTGTAAACAAGCGGTTAGAATAGCTTTGCCTTTTTATTTAGTGTCGATAATCTAAAAAGTATGTGTGTGTGTGTGTGTGTGTGCGTGCGTGCGTGCGTGCGTGTGCGTGCGTATGTGCTTGTATGCTTCGTTTAGTGCTTGTTTGTGGGTTAACAGAATGGATTAGCAATACAGAAAACTGTGAAGGCACAGATAATTATTCTGTAAAAGGAAAGATGAACTAATTGCATTTCTACACATTGAAAGTGACATAATAACGTTTTTAACGAACAAGAAATGCACAATTAACACAGAGCAAAACTAACGTATATCGGATAAATTGTTTTAATAAAGTAGAGCTAATAAAGGTGTGCCTGAAAGAGAAGCTGGTTATTCACCAAGGATTCAAAGGGTATCAGTGTCAACGGCAACAGTGCTCGTTCTATCGTTTCCGAGGCCAGAATATGTTAGAATATTGAAATTATAGTTACATTCTGTACTATTATTACTATTAGTCAAATTGACATGTATAAACCAGGCAGAGTTGAAAACATGCTTTTTATACTGTAACCAAATACAATTCTAATGAGTGTTCTATTGTAGGCATTAGAGCCTTTTTTATTTCTATAAGTATGGAAATGTTCTGACCTTTAACGACCGCTCTGTCCAACTTGTGTTAAGTTCATATAAAATGATTTCTTAATGTATTATCATTTTATAACAACCGACGTTTGCTCTTGAAGTGTTTCAGGACGTCCAATTTAGTCTCTCTCAAAATCTCTTGAAGAATCAAACGCTGACCATAGACCAAGTTCCCATGTCCAGCACAATCATTGTACGTTTTCAGGAGAACCACAGACCATCTGAAGACATGCTGTGTAATTACTTTGAAAATAATCGACGAAGCGGCGGAGGTGATGTGAGCAAAACCGAGTTTGGGAAAGATAGTTCGTGGGCTTTAGTCACGCTCGTCAAGGTCGAAGGTGAATAAACTACTTCCCATCATTTAGCGTAGGCCATTAAGCACACACGCTGTCCATATTTTCATATTATTTTTTTATAAAGAATGTGCAAAGATAATTATGCAATGTAGTTTTTGTTTTTACACTTACTTTTATGTGCTTTATTTTCCTGTTTTATAATAGTCATTTAGGTACCTAAAATTAAGATGTAATTTTTCAATAGTGAAATGATATCCGATTCCATCTGAGAAAGTTAATATATATATATATCTTTTCTTATATTTCAGATGCTAAATCGGTGTCCAGTAGGCGTCATGCCATGGGAGGCTATGACTTAGAAGTTTCACTTTTCACAGAATGTCTGGGCATCAGTGGGGGCTCAAAGGAACCGAAGATCAAACCCTTAGAACCAATTGCCATCCATAAAACGAATGAACGAAAAATTGGTATTCTAAAGTCATCTCCTATGCTGTTCTCGGCTCTGGAATCCGCACTTCAAATGCGCCATACTTCCTTAGATTTCTCAGACCCAGCAGGGTGCGTATTTCTCAAATGCAGTCTGACACCTGCTGATAGTAAATATCGTCAAATTGCTGAATCATGGGCCCAGGATGCTATAAACGCATTAGAAGATTATCTGCAGGGTGTCGTAGTGGAAGAAATACAAATGAGTGCAGAAGAGTTTACAGAGGCAGAAAATATTTTACACAAATCCCTTGGTGAATCCAGAGTGGAAATCACATTTAATCACAAAGAGAAACAAGCTTATGTACTTTATGAGAAAGATGAACACATAAATGTTAAGCCAGCAATTTACAACGTCAGAGAAACTTTAAATAGGAAACGCTTGGAAACGCACGACGACCTTCCAGTCGAGAAAGTAAAACTTATTTTATTACAGAAAGAAAACGTGGCACAATATTTACTGGAACAATATCCCAACTTTACAATGCTATTTAATTTTGAAAAGTGTCGTTTGGAATTTAAAGGAACGAAGGAAGAAATAAATGAAGCAAAATCATTAGTGCAGGCTGCTCTCCTTGCAGTTGATTCCAAAATTCATATGTGGGACTCGACTCTTGCCGTTCAGCTATTTGCAGCGCCAGAGACAAGGGCAGCATTCGAACACTCCTGCTTGGGGTATAATTCTAATTGCGTCCTTGAATTTACTGAGAATGGATTTAAAGTTCATTCACTTGATGAGATAGAGACAATTGCCACAATAGAGAAAGGTAAAAATGCACTTAGAAAAGAATGCATTCCACTGTCGGCCGAAAGTGAAGAACAACGTAAACTGTCAGAGTGGGGAGACCTTAAGAATTCACTTTTAGAACGACATGGGAAACTCGCCATCATGCAAGAGACTCCTCAAATGCTGACAATATTAAGTTTAAAGGAATCACTACACAGTGATGTCCAGCATTTAAAAATGTATCTGGAGGAAACAAGCATTGAGGAAATTCGACTTCCAGTTAAACAGATCTTTAGCACAATGTTGTTGCATTTTATGCGCGAACGACAACAAGGGGATCATTTCAGGATAGACGATATTGATCTAGATGAAAATAAGTCAAACATTGTTATCAAAGGAAACAAAGCAGGCGTTAAAAGAGCTCGAGAAATCAAAGAGCTGTTTGAAAAGAACTTAGTGGTCCAAAAGAGGAAATTTACAGAGCCCTGCATGAGAGAGTTTTTAAAATCGACAGATTGGAAGCACCATTGCAGGTACATCGAAGAAAGATTTAAATGTAAGATTTTGGAACCTCAAGACTGTCCACCAGAACTTGTAAAATTTACTGAGGATGAAATGGGTCAGCATTTTAATCGTACTCCAAATGTCTCTCTTGAAACCGTCAGTCATGCAATAAGGCAAATTAATCAAAGTCGAGAGGATTTGCAACGGGCGTCCACAAGGTCTCGCTTAGGTAGAGATCATTAACATTTTGCACGAATCATCATTGTCATAAGCAAAATCATCGGCGTCATCATTAGTGTCATCATCATCATCATCATCATCATCATCATCATCATCACCGCCACCACCACCACCACCATTTATATTATTAAATAAGACATCATTTGTATTTAAATATTTATTGATTTTGATGTAACTGTGTGAAATTATAAAAAAGGATTAACTATTTCCTAAAGTATAATTTGTATCTGCAATTTACTTTGTTATTAAGACAATTTATATTTAGTTATAATCATTTAGCAACAAAGCAAAACCCATTTGCAATAGTATCTAAGATAACATGAAGTTGGTATAAGGACATGAAACTACTACATGACTATTTGCAAATAAAATACTTTAATACATTTGCTTAAAACCGTAGCATCTGTCCGTTTAATTCAACGCTATTTCCAAGTTTTACAGAGAGTTCAGTTTCTATTTTTAATGCCATAACATGTAAGATTTGGGTAAATTTTTGTTTCTTATAATATGTCAGAAGACACCGTTAGCACACATATCAGTGTCTATTTCATTAATAGGAATTCCGGAGCAAAGCCATTGTTTTTCCGACAAAACCCGAACTTAGTGTATTTCATTTATGACGTCAGTATCACAGTTCTTACGAGAGGTAGAATTTATGCATTATTTTCAGTAAATCTGAAATAAGTTCCAAAGCACATCCTTTTGCCATTTTATCCAATTTATAGAAAAGCAAGTCCCGAGTTTTCAGTGTGGGCTCTGATTGCAATTTA
This sequence comes from Sinotaia quadrata, assembly GCA_028829895.1. NCBI lineage: Eukaryota > Metazoa > Mollusca > Gastropoda > Architaenioglossa > Viviparidae > Sinotaia > Sinotaia quadrata. Next base: position 36,916,336 of record CM054180.1, read on the forward strand.
ATATTCATATTTATAGTTTAATTTATAGTTCAATTTTTAATATTCATAGTTTGTTATGAATAACTGGTATATTTTTCTAGAAAGGTATAATATTATTAAAATAAATAAACAAAAAAATGTAAACTAATGTTATAACATACATATATCTCTTCCATCTGCCTAATATAACATTATTCAAATAAATAACAAAATGTATAATAATGTTAAAACATGCATATATTTTTCCCAACAACTAGTATAACATTATTAGAATAAATAAACAAAATGTATAATAATGTTAAAACATACATATATCTTTTCCATGTGCATTGCATTGCAGGACGTTCGCAAGCTCCCGCTAGTATGACAAAGCCCACTGCACCGTCAAAACCTCGAATTTTCTTGAATAAAATGTCCGACATCACCAAAGAGGAGGTAATCTTGATGTACTGATTTACTCTTGAAGGTGAAGTGGTCAACCTAAACGAATTTGACCTTTCGTGCTTAACTGTCATGTATATTATCTTTCTTAAAATAAACCTGACTACTCCTATATGGATGTGATGATTGTTTACCTTGACGACGAGATGAAGTGTGTATATTCAGCGTATTGCACTGAATGTAGGTTTTCTTGTCACATTCTACCAAAGTTTTACAGTTAATATGAATCTTTTTCTTTTTCTTTAATAAAGTTATCAGACATAGTGTTAAAGTTAAACATATGAATTTAAGTTGCGTTTCGGGTACATATGCACGAAAATATTACTGAGGTTAATGAAATGATTATATTGTAGTACACAATCAAAAAATCACTATTTTACTTGTCTTTTATTAAATGGATTGAAATTATTTTATTCCATTGTATTATGCGCACACAGGGATAAACAACGATGTATACAGCTATTCCGAGACACTGTGATAACTGCCTCTCAGTAGACAAAGAATACGAAACGCGTCAACGCGTACTCCATTCACATTTACGTACATGCAGATAAACTGAATATATCTTTAACATGTTTAATATGTTTTTTCAGCATGCATTATTGGTTAATATATCTTTAATATGTTTTATATGGTCACTTCAGCATGCAGTATTGGTTAATATATCTTTAACATGTTTAATATGTTTTTTCAGCATGCAGTTTTGGTTAATATATCTTTAATATGTTTTATATGGTTACTTCAGCATGCAGTATTGGTTAATATATCTTTAGCATGTTTAATATGTTTTCTTTAGCTTGCAGTATTGGTTAATATATCTTTAATTTGTTTAATATGGTTACTTCAGCATGCAGTATTGGTCAATTCGTCCAACACGGCACTGAATATGAAGAATGGTCAAGTGTCTCGCGCATTGCTGGAAGTCGGCGGACAGGTGGTTCAGGAGGACTTGTACAAAAGATATCCATCTGGCATCAAGATGGGGGACGTTGCTGTGTCTGTAGGAGGGAAATTAATGTGCAAGAGAATATTCCATTGTTGTCTTCCAGAGGCAAAAGATGCACAAACAATAAAAAATGTAAGTACGAAGTACAGTCCTAGTTACGACAGTTTTAAGAACGAAAGACCGAAACATCTTCATGGAGTAATAGCAGAAATTTGAATTTCCTTCAAGAGATAAGCACATAACTGATAGACACATTTTGCCACTAACAAATACATTTTCTCTATGATCTATGATACAACTGTTTTTTAAAATTAAAATACCATAGAAAAGTTGAAAAATAATGTTATCCTCTCCGGAAGAGTATGGAATATTTTTCAGGGGTTTTTTTTTCAGTGAGAAAACTCTCAAGACATTATATGAGAGTACGTCGTTTCAGTCGAATGCATTTTAAACGTTTTCTGTCTTTGGGCTTGTAAACCATCGAAACATGTAAAACAAGGGCAACATATCTTTACTTAATTTTATTCATCGGCAAAAAGAAATAAAATAGACTTCATGGACACAGATTAACGACATAAAAGAAATGTGCTTATTTGATTAAAAGTTATGGTAATAGAGAAGATATCATATATTTGAGAAAGAGTAAAATATTGTTATAATTATAGAAATGTATTTGCAATTCATTTTAATTGGGTTCTGGACAATGAAATTCCCACCTAAAGAATACTTTGCTTGTTTTAATTTAAGAAGCACGACAAATTTGTTCACGTTCACATACTTACATATCAGTTTTGTTTGTGATCACATAATTAACATACGGTTTTGTTTGTGATCACATAATTAACATACCGGTTTTGTTCGTGATCACATAATTAACATACCGGTTTTGTTTGTGATCACATAATTAACATACCGGTTTTGTTTGTGATCACATAATTAACATACCGGTTTTGTTTGTGATCACATAATTAACATACCGGTTTTGTTTGTGATCACATAATTAACATACGGTTTTGTTTGTGATCACATAATTAACATACCGGTTTTGTTTGTGATCACATAATTAACATACCGGTTTTGTTTGTAATCACATAATTAACATGCCGGTTTTGTTTGTGATCACATAATTAACATACCGGTTTTGTTTGTGATCACATAATTAACATACCAGTTTTCTTTACTCTCGTTTTATTAACAATTCGTTTCTCCGATTTATTAATATATATTTCTTGTTTTCTACACTATTATATTAGTAAAACACCAATTGCGTTTACTCTCTCATTATGAATATTTTCTAATTCGATCATTTCTTAAAAATCAACATGATTTATATTACACATGCACACTAGAATTATTTTAGATTATTCCTACTTAACGTAATGTCGGTCACCCGTAAATTAATTAAATATAGGGCAACAAGTCTTACGAGTGACACCTTATCCATGACTCACTGAGCCTCAAAGCGAGTTATCTCCCGCCACGTTTACTTTTGTCTATATCTGCTACAGGTTATTCGTGGAGCATTGACCAAGTGTCTTCGTATGACGGAAGAACGGAAGCTTAAATCAATAGGCTTTCCTGCTTTGGGTACAGGTACCCTGAATTATCCACCCAATTTGGTTGCGGAAACCATGTACGAAACTGTTATGAAATACGGGTTAGAACATCCTGACACCGAGGTCTCCGATGTGATTTTTATATTACACAGGAAAGACGAACACGTCGCCAAGGTGAGGAGTAGGAATGAATTCAACATGCCAAATAAAATTATAACTATCGCCTACTATTCTTTGAAATTAATAAAGCCAGACATTTTGCTGAGTGATAATAAATTTATAATTTCTAACTGAAAAGTACGATCATTTGGAATATAGCTGCATACACTAATTTGTCTCTGCATTCATTTTTAGTGAAAATTAATCTTAAAACAATTATAGACTTATTTCGTTCTTCTCTGCTACACAACAAGGTTTCCTTGTCATTTTGTATTTGCAGGCTTATGAGATCGAAGATTCCAAATACAAAGAACTCCTCAGACAGAGCCATCAGAGCGACGGTAAGCGATGTAATAAAAATAATTATATATTAAAATCGTTAAATATTACTTAAAACAACTACAAAATCAACAGGTGTTGTTAGTTTACTTGCAACATACGTCTAACATATCCCCGTTTAAATTTCCATTGCTAAATAATGAATAAAGGTATTTTTAAGTAATCCATTTATTGTATTTTGAAAGTTTCAGTTTTCTGAAGTCGAAATTACATAAACGTAAAATAAAACATCTCTAACGTACGTAAGTAGTTAAAATATAATATGTAGCGCCAATTACACTTACAAAGTATATTATTCAGTCTCTTTCCACGACTTCTGTTTGACTGTCGGCTGTGATCCAAGGTCTCGGAATCTTACCAAGATTCTGGGAGATCCAAGGTTTTACGGAGGATGTGGGCACTTCCGAGGAGCGCTGCTTTGAGTAGTGGAGCGATTCTGTGGTTTCCAGGGAGTTTATTCAGGTAGCCTTCCAATTCTGATGTTATGTTCCCCAAGGCTCCTATCACTATTGGTATCACTTCTGCTTTTACATTCCACAGTCTCTGGATTTCTAATCTGAGGTCTTGGTATTTTTCTATTTTTTCTCTTTCTTTTGTTTTTATGTTTCTATCACTTGGAACAGCGACATCAATAATTGTTACTGTTCTGTTGGACTTATTGAGAACTACAATGTCTGGTCGTCTTGCAGGAATCACCCGGTCTGTTCTTATCTCGAAGTCCCATAGTATTTTGACTTCTTCTGTTTCGGTGACTGCTTCTGGTTGATGCATCCATGCTCTTTCTGGGGTTTTTATGCCATAGTTCTCACACAGATTTCTATGTATGTGTTTTGCCACTTCATTGTGTCGTTTGGTGTATTCTGTTCCAGCCAGAACCTGACATCCAGATAGTATGTGTTCTGTTGTCTCATCCATGGATTTGCAAAGTCTACATTTGGAATCATTTGAAATTTTCATGATTTTCGTTTTGTGTGCTTTGGTGTTGAGTGCTTGATCTTGTGCAGCTGTTATGAGTGCTACTGTTTCTGCTTTCAATCCTGCCTCTTTCAACCATTTGTACGTTGATTGCTTTGTTGATATTTCGAAGTATATTATTATTATTATTATTATTATTATTATTATTATTATTTATTAATTAATTATCTAAAACTAATTACAAGTGATGGGAATTTATTTGATTAATGATCCTCCAGCAGACACCACTCGTCTCTCTCACTTGGCGGATATACGGGTGCTATTAACACAGACTGTTTCTTTCTATAAGTAAATTCTTCAACTGTCAAAATCTCCATTATTTCTTTCAGAGACAAATCCTCAACTGTCTTACTGAACTATCTTTTCTTGAAAGTAACTTATCAACTCAACTGTCTTCTCAAAGCAAACTCTGAACTGTGTACTGTAAATTCTCAACTGTCTCTTTTCTCATAGCCAATTCTGAACTGTTTCTTTTGACTCAAAGGTAAAATACCGACTGTTTTTCTTTTTAATTTCCTAAATAATGTATACAGCTACAAATTAATCAATATTCTCAGCAAAAACAGTGTCACACTGAACCATTGCAAAGATTTAAAAGTTTCACAATTTACACGTTTAGAAAGCATTTCAAAAAGATATATCCCCAAATCAGCATTTCCAAATGACACAACTCTGCATTAATACATTGATTTAAATAATATATCACGGTAGCAAAACTGCACACACATGTGCATGCACACCATCGAACAATTTGAACCTTGGTTTTATATGCATATTAACAAAAATTAGATTTATTTTAATAACTGTTACGACCTTACTCTAAATTATGATCTGCTGTGAAGAAATATACTGCCGTTTGGTAGTAATGTATAACTTTGTTAGTTACACTTTCAAACTTAGAAAGCTTTTAGACCAGGGGTCTCAAACTCATTTTACCTGGGGGCCGCTAGAAGTAGAGTCTGGGTGAAGCTGGGCCGCATCATTATTCCCTGCTGCCAGAGACCTGGCAACGCTTCCTCTTACACAGCTCAGACACATTTGGCTTCAGGGAGGAAGCCACTGAGACCCTCAGTATGGCTTGAAGATGCTCATTAGTAAGTTTGGACCTGAATTTTGACTTATTAAAGTTCATGGTGGAGAAAAGCTTTTCACACAAATAGGTGCTCCCAAAAAGGCACATAGTCCGCTTGAACATCCTGGAAAGTTAAGGGAAAATAAGGGGCAATTCTCTAAAAAAAAACTGTCCAAGCTTGTCTGCTTTTCCACTCACCTCCCTGAACTTGGCTTTGAGTTCAGAATTACAATGTATGTCAATTAACTCCATTTAAAGCACAGGAAGGGCATCTTCCACATCGAAGGAGAAGGGGTCAGCAAATATTTGAAAGGTGTTTCTGTGTTTCTTGAAATCTGCAAACCTGTGATCAAATTCTTCCTGCATCTTTACAATGGCATCAACATACTTCTCACCACGGAATGGTGTGCCAGAATCCATGAGTGCCTTACATGCTGGGAAATGGCAGAGGTTTGTCTGAGAAAGCTGGGCTTTTCATAACATGAGTTTTGTGGAAAATGCTCTGACATTGTCATATGCTGCGCTGTCAAGCTGCCCCTGGCCTTGTAATTTCTTGTTCAGTACATTCAGCTCTTGTATGATATCAACAAGAAAAGCTAAGTCCATGAGCCATTTGGGATCACTTAGTACAGGAACAGCCATCCCATCCTTCTCCATGAAGGTTTTCACTTCTGCTCTCAACTCATAAAACCTCTTCAAGACCTGTGCTAAGCCAACGTACCTCGGTGTAGTAGAGCACATCCTCATATGCTGACTCTATTTCCTTAAGTTTTATTATTGTTAGTTTATTATTATTACAACACGCATAACTACACTGGGACAGGAACTCACATATTCGCGTCATACACAACAATTTATAGTTCACACACGGTATAATCCTGTGAAATCACAAATATATAATACAACTATTATTTTCTTTTAAATTATTGATTATTTATTCTTTAAATTATTAATTATTCATTCTATAAACTATGGCCTTACAATCTGAATTTATTTTCTTTTCGTCGTTTGCAGACATCTTGCACAATCCCAGTGCACAAGGACAGAAGACCTGTACGTATGAGTATTTAAGTAGGAAATCAAATTAAGTTTGCCACTAGACCAAATCGTAGCAGTACTACTATTAACTGTTCAGACATGTGCAAATACATCAACTTGAATTTAGATTAAAAGTTTTAATTAGACTTTGTATTTGCAGGTTTTATTTTCTCTTATTAAAGCTTAGTATTATTAAACAGAATGAATAATATTTCTGAAAGCTTTATGTTGCTCGATCTTTAGTGCAAGTCTTCAGCATCGCTAATCAGTAACAACCACCACCTTTTTATCGACATGTGTAACTATTTGTTTGTAAATCTAAAGAAACTAATCTAGTTAGGCAAGTAAATATCTCATTAATTCTCTCAGTTTAGCGACATAATTTTTACATTTTATTTGTTGGATTGTGTTTTCTATTATATATACTCACACTAGATCTACATTCTACAGTTTAACACTCTTACGAATAAAATATCAAAGGGAGGGCATTGAAAATACAAATTAAAAAAACTAATCTCTACTTTCTAGTTCGACATTTCGAACAACATCGCGACAATGTGACGCTGGTTTTTGTGGCCAACGATGCTAAGAGTCTGGAACAAGCTGCAGAAGAATTAAAGCAAAAATACAAAACCAAAATTATCTCTACGATTACTGATGCACCACGGCTTGATCAGTGGGAAGACAATCGAGTATGTAATTCTCACAATATAATTTCAATATTTTATTCATTCAAAATTGATACCGTTGGACTGAAAATTTAATATCAATATGGGAAGAAAATAACGAAAGGAATTTGTGTCTGTCTTTAAAACTTAACTTTTAATTAATGTTATTAAATGTTATTTTAAAAAATAAATTCAAGTGTTAATTATAGGTCACATTTTGAAAGTTTAATTCATTGTGGGTAAGTACATTGTGCATATTATATTTTTATATAAAAGAGATTTAAAATATTATTTCAAATTAAAATGCAAATTGTTATTGCTATCATCATTAGTGAATTGATGTTTTCAAAAATGCAACCATGTAAAATATGTATCAATAGTTATACATTTTTTTGTTATTTATAACTTACTTCTAAATTTTATTTTACAGCTTCGAATCGAAACCGACTGAAATCAATACGCTCAAATGGTGCAATTAGACACACTCACACACATACTTATATAATGGGTTGTTACGAAATTCTTTTTCATGAGACAGAATAGTACTATCACCATTAAGTCATATTGTGTTCTAGCTGTATATTTAAATTTAATTCATGATTTTCCTTTGAATATTAATATTATTAATTTTGTTTCTTTTGCACAGCAGGCATTTGTTAAGAACCTATAATCTGAAGTGAATTCATTTTATTTCTTTTATAATACTTTTAGTTTTCTTCTGACTTGAAGTAGATTATACAAACAGCTTGGGTATTGGTTGAGTATTTATTACAAATGGCTTACAGCTTTCATTATCAAGCCTCCTGCAAATATAGAAATCTAACTCCACATATACAGACACATTCACGCACACATATACACACATACGCACACAATATATGTGTGTGTGTGTGTGCGCGCGCGCGCTCGCGTTTTATTCTGTGTAATAATAACAATATGTCGTACTCTTCTGATACAAGTGCCAATATTACTCTATCACTACGGATGTCTGCAGATTACAATGACGGCAAACGCTTGCATGGCTGCGTACATTGACGTCACGTTTAACTACACGATGGGTCGTTTGGAGCTGCGAGGTTTAGATGAGAAGGTGCGCGATTTTCCAATTGACAAGGTTATCAAGGATGGCGAGGAAGAGGTTCATGTCCGGCAACACGCGAAACTCATGGCTGAACAAGTGAGAACCTATCCAGCCAAAGTGTTCAGACTGTGTTCAGCCTAGGTGTTCATTCTGTGTTCAGTCTACATGTTCAGTCGTTGTGTTCAGCTTAAGTGTTCATTCTGTGTTCAACAAGTGTTCAGCTATGTGTTTATTCTAAGTGTTCAGTCTATGTTCAACATGTGTTCAGTCTGTGTTCACTATAAGTGCTCAGTCTGTTTAAGCTGAGTGTTCAGTCTGTGTTCCATTTAGGCATTCAGCATAAGTGTTTAGCCCAAGTGTTCAGCATAAGTATTGAAATGTATTCAGGCTGTGTTCAGCCTATGTTCAGTCTGCTTTCAGCATAGATATTTAGGATACGTGTTCATCTGCGTTTAACCTAAGTTCAGCATGCGTTTAGTGTGTGTTCAACCTAAGTGTTCAACAAGTATATTCAACTTAAATGTTCAGCCTGTTTTCTGCCTAAGTGATCAGCCTGTTTTCAGCTTAAGTGTTTAGACCGTGTTCAGTCTTACTACAGCCAACTAATTCAGCCCGTGTTCATCCAGTGCTTTGGTTTATCATTTAATTTCCTATAATCTTATCTAAATTTGGACACATTTTACAGTTCCGAGATATCAATTGAAATACCTTAGTGTATAGCCTTTTTTAAACTTGATCAACATTTGTTTTACTAACTTTAATTTTTTCTAATTTGCCCTTTCTTACATGTTTGTAAAACCCAAAGTGAAAAAGAAAATAGAACGATATGTCATGCTCAAAACAAACCTATTCAGTGTAAAATAATGCTTATCGCTGAGTCCATATATACATTGTCACACGTTGTAATTAAAATTACTTGAAATTAAAATTTACCATGTGGTGGTGACCAGTGGTCAGTGAATCACTCTGCAGTTCATTAAGAGGGGACTACATACTATCCATCGTATATAATCTTGACAAAAAAGACAATATATTCATTACGTCTGCTTTGACGTTTACAATATATTCATTACGTCTGCTTTGAACCCTCATACCCGCAATTACGTTTTCTTGATATTTTCTTAAGATCACTTCTCTTCCAGACATTTTTTACGTCTGGTTCTTTAGAAAAGTGATTAACGATTAATCTTTGATTTGCATGGGTTCTATTCATTGGAGATTAGTGGCTGATACAACTCTATGGTTACGTTGCTAGAAAGCTACAACTACTTCCTACTTAAATTTATAGAGAGCTCGAGGTGTTCAATGACGTCTGCTTATAGACGGTTCATCTACACCTACACAGCTAATTTAGAAACTATTTCCTTTCAGACCTGTTTAACTGTCATATAAAATATCCGGGACTAGCGTTTCAATATGGAAGAACCTGGTACGTTTTTTTTATGTACCCATACTGAACATTAATAACTTATAATTTAATATTTATTTTACTAATTAGGTGGAGAATGTGCTAGACCTTACTGAAGTAATCTAAACCGGTCTTTTGTGGATGGTAGCTTTATTATCCACTGGTTAAGATTTACAAGGAACAAGACCAGCCAATGTTCTGAGATCGAAGTTTATCTGTTGAAAAGAATTGTATTTTCTAATCACTTTGAATTTGCTATGGCAAAAGTCCTTTCATGAAAGACGACCGTTAGCTTCATTATTAAGAAGTAGACATTTTTAATTCTAGAATCTGGAATTTCTAGAATCTCCTGGTTTATTTATTTCTAAACCGATACGACCGTGGTAGATTGGATACGTTTCTTTCCCCACACTTTCCAGCGAGTAAGTGTAAGGATACACTGCACTCTGTTAATGTATGGAGGCAAGAAATGCTTGACTACATTGTAAAATGTCTGATATAAGGAAGTTACTGAAAATTGGTACATGATTGTAGATTAGTCTATAGAGAGCAGGGGATCGTGAAACATTCTACAGCGTGTTATAGTGACACGTGAAGAATTGACAATTCTATTGTGAACAATAAACTTGTCACATTGTTACGAAAGCACACGAAAGACTATTGCAGTATTGCATAAACAAGGTTATGTACAAACTATTATTGCTTATCTCTCTATAACTCCAGTTCTGTTCTCTGATAAGAATAATCCTCTGATTTATACTGACACTGATCTGTTGAATTATGTGTTAGGATATAAGACTGTATAGGCATTGAAATTATTCAAACGTGGCTTTGTGGAAATATTGATGTTAAATAAAGAATCTTTTCATTGTATTTGTTATATGTATATTTTATTCTTGATTTAATAAATTTATTGTTAAATATATTGACCTTCTTACACACATTAATAACCATACGTTGGAGAGATAGCGGGTGGAGGGGTGTTGCAAAATATATATTAAAGACGCATTTATCTTCTCCTTTAGTAGGACGTTTTCCACCTAGGGAAATATTGTGTTTGTCTTTAATGTTGCGGAAGGAAGAAAACGTTTACCGCACCTGCATTTCCGCCACGTAAGAGAGACGAGTGACGTCTTCTGGAGATTTTCTTAATAATAAAAGTTATTATTCTCAACAGTTGTAATTAGGTATGGATGATTAATAATAATCATCATAATCAATAAATAGGGTGGCGTATGTGTTATCAATTTTCCATTATGAAGGAACACGTAGCTGTAGCCTCAGTAGGGAATTGTCTTTACTCGAACTACCTCACACAATATCGAAAAGTAAAGTGTTTAGGACTAAAACCTGTTTTAATCTTGAAGCTCCACAAACGTTCCCTTCACTGATTCTTTTCAGTCAATATAATTACAAAATACAATTACAAAATGCAATCACTAATTAATATGCACCTCTTTTATTCATCTTCAACTTCAACATCCATATTCTCTGAAAACACGTGACCAATCTTAAAATGGGTTCACAGTTAAATTTCATATAAGCAAGTGGATCTTTAAACATGAAACTATTTCCATTCAAAATAGATTAATTGATATGCTGACTGTAGATCTTGAGAACATTATTTAGAGCATCAAAGGCAATTATTGCATTGTTACCACGCAACACGCCACTCATTCTTTAGATTTAAACTTTCACACCTGTCATTCATTCTAGTCAGACTAGGCTTAATTTCTCTCCTGTCATTCATCCTAGTCAGACTTGGCCTAATTTCTCTCCTGTCATTCATCCTAGTCATCCTTGGCCTAATTTCTCCAGCCTTCTATCGTTCAACTCACATCACACAACATGACAAATGCTCATGCTATCATAAAAGTTCTGAATAATTATTAAAAATGTAAAATAAAATTTATAATAAACTATTCGGCAAAATTGCCATCATACAATAGAATTCAAGAGGTTGTTTTCCTCATATCGATACCTTATTGTTTGTTAGCTAGTATGCATTTTACCAGCAAATCACATCCTTACATTGTTATTGTTTGTTAGCTAGTATGCATTTTACCAGCAAATCACATCCTTACATTGTTATTCAGGTGGAGTGGAGTCGTATCATCGTGGGCACATTTGGAGAAGAGCTTGAGCCTTATGATTTGCAAAATAATTACAGAATTGAAAAAGCATACAGGTAAAAAATAAATTAATTAATTTGTTATTTAATCATGATCAAACCAGTAACTAACCACCAATTCAACCAATTGATCCGAACTAATCGCAAAATTGCAGAGTTTCCTCACTTACGTTATGAAATGAAATGAAAGCTATAGTGATAAATGTAATGTTTGACAGAGAAGGATTGAAGTCTACGGTTATCAAGGATGAAGTTTCTGACCAACCCATGAATATCAACTTTATTACTTTAGAGGAAACGCCTGAAAACCCAATCGCTGCGATTCCATCGGAGGCCATCCGTGTGATTCGAAAAAATCTAATTACAGGTTAGACTGGTTACCTGTCTAAATTCACGATAGTCAAATTTGATCAAATCTATTTGAATTGTATTTGTCCACGTACTTGGTTACAGCATAAATGTGTACTGCATGTAATTCTATTCCATACCACCGCTTTTAAATATATGTATATTTAGATTTCTTGTTTTTGTTTCCTCAACAATGTTTCTGTCAAATTCCATTCTGATTTCGCCACACTGAAATATTTGCACCACTATTAGTATCCCCGTTAGAATTCATTCAAATGAATGACCAGAACTTGGATATTTATAATGATCGACTTATATGAAAGAATGACTTGTGTTCTAATAAATAATCAGACATGGTGTATAACACTCCGTAGGTAATTAAATATTTTTTAATATCTGAATAGATCTGGCACTTGACGCTCCATTACCAGAAAATTGGAAGAAAATGGCCCCGACGTGCACAAAAGACACAGAGATACTTAAGCAGGATTGTGATGAATACCGACAAATTTCAACTGCCTTTCTAGCTAGTTATAAAAATCCAAATGTAACCATTGTAAAGGTAAGTAGTCGTTTTCGAAGCAACAATATAGAAGTAATTAATAGTTTAAATAATCATTTACGAATGTTGCTTTGTGGCTACGTGTAATATTTATATAAGGATAGTTTTATGAAGAATTACGCCCATGTCAATCTTATACTTGAAATATTTATGCACTGCATATATTTGTCTTTACTCCCCCCCCCCAATTTATATCTTATCATCTCTCGAACATTACACCCGACATAAATTTAATAAAAAGAAATATATATTGTTGTTGTTTATGATTTTAATTAAAATGAACAATTATCTACATATTAATTAAATATAATTATTACACAATTAAGACTTTCTTTAATTTGATGGACAGATCGAACGAATCCAGAACGTGACTTTATACAAGCAGTACATGGCCTTGAAGAAACAAATGGAAACTCAAATTCCTGGTAATAGACGCATAGAGCGAGACAGACTTTGGCATGGAACACGAGAATCAGCAATACCAGGAATCATCCAGTATGGTTTTAACAGGAGTTACAGTGATCTTAAAAGTAAGCATTCAGACAGTTGCACTAACGTATGATCTGTGTCTTGGTAAAACTATAAAAATTAGCTATGCCACCACATCACCAATAGCACTAGGTAAAGTGTCATAAGGCAGAATGTGGTACCTTACACTTGACCAACAATTTCGTAATGCTTTCCTAATATTAACCGTTATCCTGCTTTTGATCAGTGATCTGTTCACCTCGGGTATAGTCAGAGTGACAAATTCTCCTCGGTCTAAAATTGAGACTTCCTCCCTTTGGTGAATTTCCATGTAGAATGATTGGATTCCCTAAAGCGTGTATGGACGTTTGCTTTTCTCCCTTTGCTATGATCATTCTCATTGGTCCACTCAGGGTACATCATTTTTCTCAGTGGTCCACTCAGGGTACATCATTTTTCTCATTGGTCCACTCAGGGTACATCATTTTTCTCAGTGGTCCACTCAGGGTACATCATTTTTCTCATTGGTCCACTCAGGGTACATCATTTTTCTCAGTGGTCCACTCAGGGTACATCATTTTTCTCAGTGGTCCACTCAGGGTACATCATTTTTCTCATTGGTCCACTCAGGGTACATCATTTTTCTCAGTGGTCCACTCAGGGTACATCATTTTTCTCATTGGTCCACTCAGGGTACATCATTTTTCAAATTAGCTGAGCAATAGTTGAGGTCATTCATTGACTGTGCTCTATAATGCGGACAAATGTTAACAAATCCGTTGATCTTCACTAATCCTCTTTTTTCCTTTTCATTGTTCAATTTCAATGCATACATACCTCTTTTATTTTAGACGTAACCATGATAATATATATCACCATTAAAAATGTAGCAATTAAGGATATAAAAATCCTAGGGCAAATTCTGATTTATGCTTTTATTGAATTTGTGTATGTATTTCTTCTTTGTTAACCATCATTTATTATTATTGTAATGTGTAAATTTTATCGTTGACTGTTAGTGCGATGCAGCATTCTTTGTCAAACCACATGGTCATCCTCATTCAAACCTTAAGTGTGCCTCCTAAAGTTATAATGATAACCTGAAATGGAAATCATTCGACCTTGCAAGTGAGTGAACAGAGAGAAGGCACGTAGAAGGAATGAATTTTTAACCAGGCATTTTATTACCATAAATGGTCAGTTGCCTTGCATTGGATAACATAGACTAAACTCAGAACACAAAATATGTAATAATATTACCATAAGAAACTGTCATTGTCAAAATGAATTTGACTTTTGCAGAAAAGACTGCGACTTTTTATCCTTGATGTTTTGATCCACTGTGGTGTGTGAATCCAACATTGTGGACGACATTATTAGTAAACGTGTGCTGTAAGTTGATTCCTGTGAATTCCATTCGAGATCCAATACAGTGCAAATTGACGTTTGGATTTCAAGAAAAATATTTGAACATGCCTCATTAAGTGCTTGAGTAGTGCACATGAATATTCTAGAATATCCCACGTGATGTGCTTTGTTAGCGCATGCAAAATTCTGGATGGTTCTCCACTGTGTGATTGGGGAGTGCATCTAAGATTCTGGAAAAGTTGTTTAACATGTCTAGAAGGGGTACATGATACCATCATCTAAATAAGGAAAACAGTGACTTGTTGGAAACTGTGTGATTGTGATCACGTGCTAGTGACAATGGCCATCATTGAAAAGATTATGTACATTGACTATAATTATTTCTCTTAAATCCCCACTCTCATTTCTATGATGTATTAAACCTATGAACTTGATTATATATATGAGAGAGATTAGTGTGTCTGCTGGAGAATTATTAATAACATAAATTAAGATTACCATCTTAGTTATGGATGATTAAGTACTACTACTACTACTACTACTACTATTACTACTGCTACCACCCAATAATAATAATAATAATAATAATAATCAATAATAATAATAATAATAAACAATAATAACAATAAACAATAACAATAATAATAATAGTAATAACCAATAACTAAGGTGGCGATGTGTCCACATTTGCCTATATATTATTACTTTCAAAGTGGTGATTCTATATACAAATGATTGGAAGGCCTTGTCTATGTTCTCGTTGTAATTATTTTTGTCTACATTCGTGCTATATAGCGCGTCATCTGCACACGTTTCTGTATTTTGAGTCAAGTGTGTCGTCATGGCACGATAGTACTGTCCAGCCAATATCTAGTCTTTAGACCATATGTATCACTTCTGTTTATATTTATGCTAATTGAATCCATATATATTATTCATCTTACCTGCCTTATATCCATTCTATACGAATCATGTCATAATTCATTATGTGAGTTATTTCTATCTTTCTGCTTTACAATCCAGAGAATGCTTATGGAGATGGCGTGTACTTTGCCACGGAAGCAGAATACTCTAGCAGAGAAGCTTACGCTAAAGCTAACAGTGTTGGAGAGCGACGAATATTTCTCTGCAAAGTTTTGGTTGGAGAGTACACAAAGGGATGTCAGGGCATGCGCACATTACCAGAAATCCAGTCAAACCAAGGAAGATTTTACAATAGTGCAGTGGACGATACGGATTCGCCCACAATTTTTGTCGCATTCAGTGATGTGCAAGCTTATCCAGACTACTTGATCGTCTTCAAATAAAACTTTCAATACCCCACCCCACCCCAATGCTCGCCACCCAAAAAATCCCAGTGGTAGAAAATACATTCGTCATTTTCAAAATATTGCTCAAGAATAGCATTTATTAAGGATGACTGCAATAGAAACGATGTTTGTTAATTAATTATAATTATATTAGACTCTTTTGTATTTATCTACTGTAATACATTTCGATATTCATATCTATTTTGTTGTTGTTGCTATGATGCAATTACAATAGCAATACTTATTTGTTACTGATAAAACTATTAATTAATTCTTTCAGCCTACATTAACATATGGTTATCCAATCTCAAAAATGAAATATATATGTATGCGTTAGCATAAGCATTAGTTCAATAAATAAATAGAGAAAGAAATGAATTAATATATTACAACAACAACAACAACAACAACAACTACTACTACTACTATATGACACCATAAATGATATATTTTGATACTGCAATCTATAATATATAATTTTACAATAATGATATAATGCTGATAAATAATGTGTTAAATGCTATATACAGTAATATAACACGACAAAACAAAGCGAAAAAAAGAGTTAATTTAAATTTTGACATAAACATTACTTGCAAGTACTTTTTTTAAAAATGAAAAGCATGTCACACTACAAACTGTTGCTTTAAATATTGCATTGTCAATGTACCATAACTATCGGTTTATCATTTAATATTTGTTGTGTTGTCATGTAGCTGAAAAGGTGTAACAAACTCCGTTTAAAAATTCTTTAGAGCATCTTTCTGATGCATTATTATGTTCCGAAATTACTGCTAAAATATAGATTTACTAATTTTTAGTTTCATTAAGTTATTTTATTTTGTACTCTTGTTTATGCCCCCCACACTGAATGCTCGTTTTATTGTAGGTGCTCCCTATCCATTTCCTTCTATCCAATTATTCATTCACTCATTTATTTATCCATCCATTATTTTAAGACTCGCTGTCCACCCTTCTACCGTCCCATCAAACATTCCACCTTCTTTACTATTTTACTGATAAATACGCATTTAAATGTAAGGCGTGCATTTTAGTATTACACTATAAGCATGTAAATAGGAGGCAATTTGTTCTTTCTTCCTAGCTTATGTATCCTTCAATGTATTGTATTTCAAACACAAATATCTCATATTTATAAAAAATAATATTCTGCGATTGTGAAGATTTTCTTCTTTTTTTTGTTGTATATTGATAATGTCCTGAAGATTTGTGGAAATTTATATTTCTTGTTGAACTTCAATTAAACAGACACATTAAAAGTAGATGGCCTGACTATGTGCTTTTTTCCCTACTTTTATATTAATAAAGGCATTATATTAATTAAAATATTATATGCATTTATATCCACACATACATTAATTTTATATTGCTATATTCAAGAGCGTTTATCTGTCGTATATCTATGATTACTTTGTTTTTATATTAAATAAAACAGAAATCTCTGATGTGTTTAACAACAGTTCAATATTCTATATCAAAAGTAATTCAGTCTTTTGCTTTGCTGACTTTTTTACATTCTTAAATGACTTCTACTACGTATACAGTAAATGTTATACAGTACATTACTGACCTTCCCTGTCATCATCATTATACTTATTGACAGCCTGCTAGAAAATTCATTGTGCTAGTTATTATTTATAAAGCTGTGTATTGTGCCTACCTGCTTTTCTAGTCAATAAACAAGGTGATAAATCAAACAACAAAAGTACATACGATCAGTTTCTAATCTAGACAGCAAAGATGTTATATGTGTTATTATTATTAGTTTTAAGTTAAGTAGTATTTACATTGATTAAATAATAAATCTGAATTATAGTTACAGAATACACCTATACTTGCCTCAAGTGTAAATTAAAATTAAAACGGTTTTAGTAGTTTACTAGTAATAATAAAAATTAAACCTACATAATATGTAAACTGAACTTGTACTTTGCACCCATTATCAGTGATTTACAGAAAAGACAATATTATCTGCTCAAAGGATTGAAACGTTTGAGGAAGATATTTTAAATAGCAAAGGTGTGTACTTAATAGTGCCTGGTGATACGGGCTATTTCTATATTTCTGATTTACACTCTCAAACAAGGAGATCTGAATAATATATAAACACTATAGATTTTGCTTTTGGACATTAATCTTTTTACAATTCTATTCAATTTTAAAGCCAGACATTTTCTCAAAGTCAGAAGAATTTATTATCCTGAGAGTTTATAAGAAGAAACTTTATACTGTTGTGAAGTGTTCGATATTTTCATTATTATCGACTTATTAAAATATTTGTGTATAATGATTGCTATCTATTTTCATTATTATTGATTTATTAAAAATATGTGTGTATAATGATTCTTAGTTATTTTCATCATTATTGACATTAAAAATATTTGTGTATTATGATTGCTATTTATTTTCATTATTATTGGACTTTTCTCAAAATATTTGTGTATAATGATTGTTAGATATATTTTCATTATTATTGATTTATTAAAATATTTGTGTATAATGATTGTGAGATATATTTTTATTATTATTGACATTAAAATATTTGTGCTTATTGATTGTTAATTATTTTCATTATTATTGACTTATTAAAATTATTTGTGTATAATGATTGTTAGTTATTTTCATTACTGAAATGATTTGAACGTGGTTTCATGGAAATATTGATGTCAGGTAATCTTTCTCATTATATTTGTCAAATGTATATTTGATTCTTTCTTTAATAAATTTATTGACATTCTTACACATATTGATAACCTTATGTTAGAGAAGAAAGTGGGTGGATGGGACTTCGCTAAATATAAAGACAGATCTGGCTTCTAGTAATACGTTTTCCACCATCGGAAAGATTGTATGACGTTAAATGTTTATCTTTAATGTTCTGGGAGAGAGAAAACGTTTACAGGGTCCACATATCCGCCAAGTGGGAGAGACGAGTGGTGTCTACTGGAGGATCATTAATAAAATAAATTACGATCTCATCACTTGTAATTAGAATTGGATGGTTAATTAATTAATAATAATTATATCCATTAAATAAGTGGTGTTAGCGTCACACTGTGGTAATCTGTTTAGCGGAACACCGTCTAGGAATAGACATGTTAATTGTTATCTAACTGATTTGACAATAATATTACTACCAGCCGTCCTAATGCAAAATATCCGTTTACTGTACTTCCAACGAATTCTATGTCAGACGTGATACAGAAGTTATTGTCAAACGCTCTGCAGCAATCGATTAAATAAAATGGGACTATAATGTCAGCATTGAACATTTATTACAACAATCGTTTAAATAAAATGGGACTATAATGTCACCATTGAACATTTATTACAACAATCGTTTAACTAAAATGGGACAACATTTATTAAAGAAAACATTTAAATAAACTGTTCTTGACAATAATGCCACCAAACCATTATTTATTATGGCAGTTATTTAAATAGAATGTGTAAACGGAAAAATGCTAATTATTACACTTACGTAATTAATTTAATTAATCTTTAATTAATTTCGTTATTTCCCCAAATTTTAATTATAAATTTGATTTGAAGTTCACAATTCAAGGTTGAGTAGAATTGTTTGGCATAAACAACGCTGACCCACAACCGTAGTTGAAAGGAGTTAGAGTCAGGGGCCATTAATTCTTACATAACATGGACCTATTTTGGGCATCCATCTCACTTAGTCTATTATGTGCGTGCGCTCAGCCATGACTATTTTTGAAAGGAGTCAGGGAGCAAAACAAGTAGTAGCCAGAGGCTAAGAAATTCTAGAAGCTTCCATGACCCCTGAAAATACATAAAAGAGCAGACCCAAATTTCTCTACACTCTTTTACACATCTTTGGAGTCCCATGCACGGCTCATTGGTTAGAACTGAGAGAAAGGTATGTCCGATATAGAAATTGCATTGTAACTGATTTTTAACATTTACTTTTGAATATGTTGAATCATGTTTCTTGTAAATATTTATAACGAATTTAATCTATGATACTTTATTTTCGTTTAAAGAAAGAATCAGATAAATTAATTGTTAAAAGGAATTGTAATGAGAAACTGAAATGTAAGCACAGATTGCAGAATTTTAAAGCATGATCCTGATATGTGCCCTTACATTATCTATTGCAGTTCCAAGCCGTTTTGTTTTGTTTTCTACGTTTTCGTCGTTCTCCTGGTTCCTGGGTTTGTTTTCCATTGCGTCTCATTGTCTGGTTGTCTTGGATGACAACAGTACTGCCACTCAGCCTGCTGAATGTGTTAAAGGCCAGTGTGGAGTAAATCCTTGCTTGGACTCGTATGTACCGGGACCAACAAGGGAGACGGTATTACGAAGTGAGCTGCCGCTGGTGCGTGCGTGAGTCTGACTCACTTGTAATAAACCAGGACAACTTTCCAAACCAGTGTGAACTCGGACTGTGTTATTCAGTACCAGTGAAAGGAGTATAATATACTGTGAACTCGGACTGTGTTATTCAGTGCCAGTGAAAGGAGTATACTATACTGTGGATAATTCTGACTGTGTGGTATTCAGTGCCAGTGAAAGGATTTTTCCATGTACTGTAATAACTGTTCTTGGACAAAGTGTTATATGTACAGAACATTCATTTAACGTCACCAGGCGGGCTAAACCACGAGACATTCAATTGTCTACCAAACCTGCCGAGAACGAGGCTACTGCTGAACAAGGCCGTAATCAGGTGATTCAATTACATGAATATTCTGTGTAATCTGTACATGTTTCTGTGATTTTTCATTCCTTGTTCAATGTCTGATTCTTCTATGAAAATTTCTTCTAAGTATTTTTTCGAAAGTGTTGACTATGTAGTTGGCTTATTTATGAGAAGTGTTTACGTAAGCTTAACTTAATTAGATCATAGTGTCACTTGAAATTCTCTAATAATTATTCTCTAAAACTGCATTGATATATCCTTTTTATTTAATTGTAATTCTGGAAGTCTTATGAGATTTGTGATTTCGGAATCGCCTAGTGTGTGATTTGAAGTCAATGTAAATTTATTGAAATTGTTATCTTTATTTCTTTTTAATAAATTGTTTTCTTTAAAACTATTTACTCCTTCATTTCTCGGAGGTACATGTGTAAATGATGGGTGGGGGCAGCCAATGACGTAATACAGTTGAAAAGACGGTCTATGCACATGTTTTAAAATAGTTCCCATCATTGACAGCGATGAGAGATTTGTGGTAGGGCCGGAATAGTGATAGAACGACTGATAAGATAATCGCAGTGTAGTCACTATTCTGAGACAGGTAACACTTGGGAGATGGTCACTGACTGACGGACTGCTCAAGGCTTGACCTAGTCACTCTCAGACCGCACAAGACCCTTAAGGAGGTTGTGAGCGATTGGTATGAAAGATATTAATATAAATTATTTATTAATTACCAAGACGCACAAGGAGGAAACCCCCTTTCCGCCACAGAATGTTCTTGACATTAATGTTATTACCCATTATTTATTACATCAATTGTTTAAATAAAATGTTTTTGACAATAAAATCACCACCCAACATTTATTAAAGAAATCATTTCAATATTAAGTATTCTTGACAATAATGCTACAGCTACCATCCATATTTATTGCAGCATCATTTAATTAAAATGGTTTTGAAATGTAATTATTGTTTCGCATTTGTGATTTCATAAATAAACCTCATCATTTGAAATTCTTTATATTAATATGAAACAATCAAAGGTTTCCATTTGCACATCTGCGGTATACACTCTGCGTATGGGATGTCAATAACATTGTCGATCAGATAACAGCTATAGTGATAATGGAATGTATACTCTTTGATTGAAGTGGGATTCTCGAGCAATGAATGAGGTCTATCCGACTACTTGCGATCTAAAATCATCCTAGATGGAAAAAAGATATATATTTTAAATTAACAAACTAAAGCTTTATTTTAACAAGTACTTATATCATTTCTAGAAACATGGGCCAAACATTATTATTTTAAATAAAAAGTCCTAACAGATGATGAGTGCTATAAATATTTTAACGAGTGTGGGTATCTATGTCTTAACTTTGTTTTTGGATGATTCCTGCAAATTCATTTGGTGACTTTTATGCCACATTATTAAGTGACAACTGGAGCCATGGATCCGCCAAAAAGCTACCTTAAATATGGAGAAAAATAAAGCTACACACGTGACTCATCAGGAAAAGAACAAACGCCGATCACGTGACATGACCCCAATAAACGAATCAACTGATCCCAGAGAAGAGTAGACAACTGTTATAATTAGTACTGTGCGGAACAATCGACTACGATATATTTTTTAACGTCAGGTTTTAAAAATTGCAGATATATTTCTTAGATAATTGTTGTCACACAGCATCGCCATTAATATTATTAGTAAGATAACTATAATAAATTACGTATGTGTGCAGAATGTGAGTGTGTATTATTAATAATAGTGGCAAGATTCCTAAATCACATATTGAAGATATAGGCCTATAACAATATCTGATTAAGACGAAATAGTATTTGTTAATTATTAAACAGTGCAATGTGAGATGAATAATTCCCTATGATTACATATGAAGGAGACACATTGAGGGAATATCCTACATAATAAATCTCCATAAACACATGTTTAAAAGATGCAGAGAATGGAGATTACATCTGAGGTGAATAGGCTCAGTGAATGAAGACGACATATGAGGTAAACAGAGCCAGTGAATAACGATGACATCTGAGGTAAACAGAGCCAGTGAATAGAGACGATATCTGAGGTAAGAGAGCCAGTGAATATAGATGGCAAATATATTGCAAACTGGCCTGAAAGCTTGATGTAAAATGGCTTGAAAGCTTAATGCAAATTGGCCTGAAAGACTGATACAGATTGGCTTTAAAGCCTGGTGCAAACGTGAATGAAACCTTTATGCAAATTGGCCAGAAACATTGATGTGAATTAGCCTGAAAGCTGGATGCACATTAGCCTGAAAAAGTGCAGCAAATTGGCCTGTCAGCTTGATGCAAAATATAGCCTGAAAGATTGATGCAAATTGGCTGAAAGCTTGGTGCAAAGAGGCCAGAAATTGGTCTGAATGCTTGATGCAAGCTGGCCTGAAAGCGCGATACAAATTGGCCTGAAAGAGTGATGTAAATTGGCCATAAAGCGTGACGAAGATTGCGTGAAAGCTTGATGCAAATCGGCCTAAAAGCTTAATGCACATTGGCCTGAAAACATGATGCAAATTGGTTTTAAACCTTGATGCAAACTTGCATGAAAACCTTATGCAAATTGGCCAGTAAGATTTATGCAAATTGGCCTGAAAGTGTGATGCAAGATGGCATATTAGAATGTGTTACACGTCTTCTTAGCACTCCGCCCAGCCACACCTATACACACATGCAAGCGCGAGCATACACAAATGCACACAAATACACGCACACAAAATATATACTTCGAATTTTTGTTGCAGGTTTTAAAGGATGGTAGCAATGAAAGATTTAATTATTATTCATTCTCTACTTGAAATATTTCGACAAACACTACTGCACATTAATATAAATAGCAATATTAAAATAAATATTTTAATATTTAATCTATTGACACATGCCCTTATGTTAATAAGTAATGCCAGGCAGATAAGCTTAAATGATAGTCGCACCACATCACTAAATGTCGATACTGGTCACTTGACACTAATGTAGATGAAGATTTTATAATCATTATGAATACGATTAATAATTTATCGATATAACTACTAAAAACATACGCGCACGAAATCTCAATTTTTAGACCTAATTTAATTAATTTAATTTAGACCTAATTTAGTAAAGCAAACGGCTCATCCACTGTGAGGAGATTGCATAACTAAGAGAAATAACGGCACTAGTATGCACTGTGCTTCTAAAGAAATGGTTTTAAACTCTTCCTGTTGAGTTTTAAAAATATTTTAACTTCTTTCCCAGAGATCTGTTTATGATTTGCAGCCAACACTTGCGTCTTCTCAAAAATAGAAAAGAACGTCGTGTATCAGATAGGGCGCAACATATTATCAACATCCTTAACACAAGTATCGCTTACAAAGCAACAATTATGACTTCTGTTAGCCACAAAAGAATGATACAATAAAACCAAATGTGCAAAATCATAGCAACGAGTTTTGCAGTGTTATCGGCTACTGATAATAACTCTATCTAACATCCTAATGTGGTGGTCGGCATATATACGACCACAGTTGGGACGAGATACGTTTATTATGATTTATCATGGAGGTTATCGATTTCAGGTAAGATGCATTCTAATTTTAAAAAGTATGTTGAAATAAAGTGCAGCCAAACCGTTGTATTGATAATTCTGCCTTTTGACTTTGAGACGTATGCAAGAGTTATCTTCGGTGGTTTAACAATATATTTGTTTTATATTGTCTATATTTTACAACAATATACTTGTTTTTTATTGTCTATATTTTATAAATATATGTTTTTTTTATATTATCTATATTTTACAAATATATACTTATTTTATATTGTCTATATTGCACAACTATGTACTTGTTTTATATTGTCAATATAGCTCAACTATTTCTGACTCATTTCTGACAAGCAAAACAAATACACCCAAATATTTACTGGGACGAGTGTTATTTGTTGGTGTAGAGAGAGAACGGTGGAGGGATGAAGGAGAGTGGACAATTATAAATGAAGAGATAGATAGATAGATAGATAGATAGATAGATAGTAAGACAGAGAGAGAGTGAGGAAAGATACCGAGAAAGAGAAAAGAAGAGGGGCAGACAGGGAAAAAGAGATTGAATAATACAGGCACAGACAAAGATATAGTAAGAAAGAGTGAAAACCACGAATTAAAGATGAAAGAAAGAGAATGTAAATAAAACAGAAGAGTCGTGCATAAAAAACCACAAACAGAAAGGAAAAGAAAAATGAAGGAAAGAGAAACTGAAGAAAATAAAGAGAATCACTTAAAACTATGAAAGAATAAAAACATCGACAACACATTTTACTGCTGTATATACTGTACGTAAGAAAAAGAGCGACAATTATCGCTTATCAGGTCCTAAATCTCGTGTAACCACAAGATGAGCTGACATCAGTCTGACTTCCACCGTAACGTAAGTCACCCGACACTTTAGTTAAAGGCCCACTTCAGTTCAGCAGCAGGTTGTAATGGTCTGAACTGGGTAGACTGCTCTTTCTACTGCTTCGAAAACATAATATAAGTGAGTTATTTTAATATCACCATAACGTGTATAGTAGAATACTATATATTATAGCATATTGAAAATCAAATAAAAATACATACTTTGGATGCACTTAAGCAAACGTTATAAATAATGATTACTTGAAAGTAGTCATTATTTAATTATAATAGTATATATCTTTAATGTCGATTACAAGCAAGATTGCACTACATATTAATGCTGCTAGTATAATATTGTCCTTTACATTCAAGAGCGCAATACATAATAATAATGCTGGTATCATTATTCTGGTCGTTTGGTTCCACTCTTTTGCTTGATATTTATTTGTTACTAAACAGGGCAGAGAAGGCGTATATGCGTGTACATATTTGTGCGTGCGCGCGCGCGCGCGCGTGTGTGTGTGTGTGTGTGTGTGTGTGTGTGTTTACATATTTACATAGGACTGCTATGCATACTTCCAGAGGCTAAAATGTAATCATTATTGTACACCGCAATAATCTCAGCGCATTTCTGTCACAAGGTATAATGGTTCACCAGTACTGTCAAGTAGAATTATTTTATTTTCCAAAACTATCAAATAAAATTACTTTATTCTGCACTATTGTCAGATATAATTATTTCATACTGCAATGCTATCAGACATAATTACATTTATTTCTGGAATACTGTCATATATACTTCATTTATACTGCAATATTTTGAAATATAATTATTTTATTCTGCAATATTTTGAAATATAATTATTTTATTCTGCAATATTTTGAAATATAATTATTTTATTCTGCAATACTGTCAAATACATTTATGCAGGACACTGTCGAATATAATTGTGCTATTCTGATGAGTACTTCCATATATACAATGTGTGTGTGTGTGTGTGTGTGTGTGTGTGTGTGTGTGTGTGTGTGTGTGTAAGTGTGTGTGTGTGTGTGTATATATGTGTGTATGTGTGTATGTGTTGTGTATTCTGCATTATACTTTGAATGCTCAACTGTCAGCGGGAATGTTATCAAGTGATGTCATATCTAGTGACTTGTGTTACTCTGCTCAGTTTTAAATTTATTATCAGATTATATGCAAGAGGCAATCAGTTTGTACTTCTAGATGAGGAAGTACATATCGTTACCGAACTCATGCACTTAAACCAAGGACAGCGCAAAGTCGGGACTAATCGTTAGAAGTAGTGGCAGTATTAGTAGCTGCAGCAACAGTAGTAGCAGAAGTAGTAGTAGTAGTAGTAACAACAATAGAAGAAATAATTTTAGAAGCAGTAGCAGCAATAGTAAATATAGATGTTTGTTTTGAAAAAGCACAAGAGATATATAAAACAGTTTTAATGGATAACATATAACTCTTACTAAGCATATAAACACAGCTGTTGATATTAACATATAACTCTTACTAAGCATATAAGCATAGCTGTTGATATTAAAATAGATTATTTAAATTTAAATTTAAATTTCCCATTTCCCTTGTTACAGCAATTGTTGATATAAACAACCAGTTCGACAGCTATACTTAGTACTGTTGATTTTTGTTTGCATGTCATTTCAGAATCCACCATTACTTCATACCGTGCGTCCAGTCTACATCATAATCACCAGCAACAATGGCAATCAAGTGACCCAAACAGCTTACAATGCTAACTACATCCAACAAACATTGCTATTTTGTTGTCATATATCCAGAACGAAGAGACTTATTGCACGTGGCTAAAATAAACCCGAAAGTGGTCAATGTTTGAAACTAATATACTAAAGTGTCAGTGGTAAAGATTAACCCACTCTTTATCTTCAGTGTTGAAAGGATTTAATTGATTTGAAAAACAATGTGTACATTCTAGCAGTATTTTGAGAACAATTTGGAGATAGGAGTACAAACAAAATAAATATTGATGACATCATATGTGATATAGCATCGTGATGGCAAACAATTCGTCAAGGTCAAAAGGTTAGAAAAAGAAACATAATCATGATTGACCAATCATCTTATTATGTGACTTTAATACTTTGCTACTTGGTAATGAAAATAATTGTGAATATGGCCTGTGAATATCAGTTTTGAAAGTATACATCAATCCATCCATCTATGTGTTTGCCCGTCCATCCGTCTGTCCGTCTATCTATCTGAGGCGGAGTAAATTTGCCTATCCATATTTCTAGACTTAATTGTTATAATTAATCTTCTACCCACCTCAGTCTTTCTTCTAGGGTAATTTACATTTTTAAATCACAAAACAACTCTATGTGATTGGTGAGCTATCTGAGTACTTCTACTCATCCTCAAGTAAATTTTAAATCTAGTTCTTAAAATGCACAATCAATGTAAACAATATAATCTCCACACATCAATAATAGAGACTATTGTTAATATATGTATCAATAATATCAATCTAAAGGTTACTTTAAAAAATTTTAAAAGAAAACAGGATAGACAAACCAAGACAAGTTCGTGATAGCGTTATAAAACAATGAGTGAGGTAAGATTACTTTCTAAATGTCTATTTTGCTAGTCAATATCTCTTCTAGATCGGTTTCTAATCTTGGGTTTCCTATTAAGTTCTAAGCTCAACAAAGTTTACAACAATTGTTTTCCACATTTACTAATGTCAACACAATGACAATCAGATTAACAATTTTGATCATATTTGAACTCATCATTGACCAGAAACATACCCACTTTATGTGACGCCTATGCCACACTAGTTAATGTTTATGATTATTATTATTATTTAATCAACCATACCTAATTAGAAGTGATGATAACCTAATTTATGTTATTAATAATTCTCCAGAAGACACCACTCATCTCTCTAAATTGGCGGATATGTGGGTACTGTAAACGTTTATTATTATTTTTTTGAATGGTCCGTGTGTTGAGAAAATACAAATTAGAATTCGAGAACATTCCGCCTAGTGTGCTTGATAATGCATGTGAAAATCAGGACAATTCTCTACAGTGTGCTTGTTAAGTTCATCGAACATTCTTGGACAGTTGTGTAACAGTGCCAGAAGGAACATATGTAGCCTTCACCTAACTAAGAAAGACGTTGACTTGTTGAAAACTGCATGATTGTGAACATGCGTCAGCTACAGCTACCACTTTAATAGGCTATGTACATTGACATTAATTATTTCTCGAAACTCTACACTCATTTCGGTAAAGATATCCATTAACTTCATTGTATATTTATATTAATTTACTGCTAATGTCTATGTTAGGATAAACAGAATGATTGTCCAGCATTAATTGGACAGTGTAGTGAAGTGATATAAATGTCAATGCTTCTTTTTATATTCATATGTTGTATATTTGATGATTTGATGTTTTGATGATTTAATAAATTTATTGACCTTCTCACACATATTGATAACCATATGTTGGAGAGACAATGGGTGGATGGGGGATCATTAAATATAGATTAAAAGAAGAATTTGACTTCTCCTTTAGTAAGAGGTTTTCCACCTGTGGAAATCTTGTGTGACGGTAAATGTTTGTCTTTAACGTTGTGGAAGAGAGAAAACGTTTACAGCGCTCGCATATCCGCCACGTGAGAGAGATGAGTGGTGTCTTGTGGAAAAGTATTAATACCATAAATTAAGATTATCAATACTTGTAATTCGTTATGGGTGATTAAATAATAATAATACTAAATATAATAATAATAATAATAATAATAATAATAAGAGTAGTGTAGCGTAGGCATCACATTATGTATGTATGTATGTATGTATGTATCTATCTATCTATCTATCTATCTATCTATCTATCTATCTATCTATCTATCTATCTATCTATCTATCTATCTATCTATCTATCTATCTATCTATCTATATATCTATAGTTTTGCCTGTATATCTGCCTATATAGCTATCTAGCTAGATTCATCTCTCAAAGTCTTTATTTAACCACACACACCCACGCACAAACTAACCCATACACATTCACACCTCTTTTCTTGAACTAGAATAAGTGAATAACATTCAAAATACAATGTGATTAAATACAACATTACTATGAAAATTCACATATGCTAGCACCTGTTTAGGCTTGAAAATATTAATTTACATTGCAGTTAAAAGCATTAAATATTAATTTACATTAGAGTTTAAAGCATTAAAATACTATTTTACATTACAGTTAAAAGCATTAAAATATTTATTTCCATTTCAGTTAAAAGCATTAAAATATTTATTTCCATTTCAGTTAAAAGCATTAAAATATTTAAAGCGGTAGCATGTACAGTGAATAACAAGTGAAAGTCATTTAAGAATATTAAACGTTCTAGCCAGAAAAAAAAGAAGAATGATTGATCTCCATAGTACAGAACATGGATTCTATTTTTAAATTATATAAAATAAAATGTTTTAATACTTAATAATATATTTCTAATAATTCCAGCTAAGAAAAGTGCTAAAAATATTTGTACGTGTGCAGTACAAAAGTGAAGAAATCACAATATTTATCACACAGGTCAAAGGTACCTTTAAACACAGTGTTATAATTTAATGTCTATTTCATATTGCTGAAGTATAATAAGAAATATCCATTCCACCACCATGATCATGACACCACCACCATCCCGACTCCTACATAGAAAAATATGTATTTTGTGTTCTCATTTCATACTGGCCGAAACCATTTCGTGAAAGTGCAGCCAGGCAAATCTTCATTTAGCATCGAAAGCGAGATATAACATATTGTTGTTTAACTAATAATTTCAATTCCTTTGGATACATTTTGCACGAAGCTTTTTGTCAACACTTTGCAGGAAATGGTCAGTGTACTGTGCGCGTGGAGGGAATCGACAAGACCATAACAACCGATTATCTTCTTATGTACTTCGAAAGCAAGAAAAGGTCTGGCGGAGGGTCGATAACTACGTCAGACGATCACCAAAGCGAGGGTTATGTCCTCCTTACGTTCGAAGAGGAAAAAGGTACATTTAAAGGTTTTAAGTAGGTCGACTCCTTAACTTAAAGCTCGCGAAAAAACATGTTTCAGAATTTAAAAAAAGTGACTTCATCGCGCTCCCTTAGATTTATCTCTATACTGCCGCTCGCTACTAGCCACGCCTGAAGTTAGGGTAGCGAAACAAAATTAAATAAACGTTGACATAAAGAACAACTATCTAGCACTTGAATCAGTACAATTAAATATTACAACATAAAAAAAATGTTACTAATTAATTTAATATCTGCATCAGACATTTAATACTTTTCTTATTTCTGTTTATTACAAGTCATTTACTTTATTTAGAATAATATGTTGAAAAATTAAAATAATGATCAAGAAATATTAATATAATTTAAAATCATTGGTTTAATCCATATTAATCGAAAAATCCGAATTTATGTCAACAGATGCAACAGAAGTGTTGACCAGAACACACACCTTGAATGGTTTCGCGCTGAAAGTAACTCCATCCATTGCTACCGTTCAATCTCCCAGAAACGTCAAAGTAACAGGGTTCAAACCTACAGTGACCGAAGATAAACTAAGATTTTATTTTGAAAGTGCGAGAGGCGGGTTAGCAAAGGTAGAGCGCGTGACATTGAACTCCTCCAAAGGGGAGGCACTCGTAACTTTTGTTGATGCAACAGGTATGCGGTTAGCTCTCTTGACGTATAGAAATAACTACATTATTTTGAGGTTACTCAACATGTGCTCTTGTTAGCATGTAATCGACTGATTACAGGACTGGGAGTTATGTGTATGAGCATGTCTATGTAAATGTATGTGTACGTGTACGCGAATGAATTTGAAGATATACTACACATTTCAAGTTGTGTAATACAGACATAATGTCAAATAATACATATATTTATATTTAATTATTAATTATCGGGACTCGATCTCTAGTAATTTAATCACTGTTCATTTTTTACCTTTCCATAAGTTATCATTTCTTTTAAAGAAAACAAATTATTTTCGTTATTTGTTATGTGCGTTTAAACAAACATTTTAAGCAAGCCCTAGTCGATAAAAGTAATACATTAATCTCAGCATCGAATGTGAACTTTTTCTGTTGTTGTTTGTCAAAAGGAAACACTTACAAGAACCCATCTAACTCTTGCTCATTTGAATTAATTTTGGTCTGAAATAGTTTCAGTAAATTGTTCAGTTTGATAACAGACGAACATTTGCGTCACTTTCTCTATGCAAAATACATCATAGGCCTACATCAATATTGGACACG
Source organism: Sinotaia quadrata (assembly GCA_028829895.1). Classification (NCBI taxonomy): domain Eukaryota; kingdom Metazoa; phylum Mollusca; class Gastropoda; order Architaenioglossa; family Viviparidae; genus Sinotaia; species Sinotaia quadrata. The sequence continues at coordinate 36,947,603 of CM054180.1, forward strand.
AAGTGCATTGATGAATATTGCCGACCGTGAACCAGACAAGCAAACATTGAAAGTGGGAATTTAATAAAAATTCAATCAATCAATCGATCAGTGCTTTGACGATCAAGTCGAGTTTGTGTTTAAGAAAAGATTATGATCTGGACAAACAAAATTGTGTCACGAGATAATGTTTTACTGAATTCTGCAAGATGTCACAATACTAAAATCTCACCTTCATTAACAAATTTTTAAGAAATATTTTTTTCAGACGCAATAAATATGTAACGATTAACATGAAAACAAAACAATGCATTTTAAAGCATTGTGAATTTTATTGACTTTCCTGTAAGTACTTGTTCTATCAGATATTTCGAAAAGACTGGATTTTTAAACTACTACCATGAAATAATTTGTAGATGCAATGTATGGATGTTTTACAAAGGATATTACCTACAGTGCTTTACGGCTTAATGCAATACATTATTTATATATTTTGGGTACTTTACAGCTTAATGCAATACATTATTTATATATTTTGGGTACTTTACAGCTTAATGCAGTACATTATTTATATATTTTGGGTACTTTACAGCTTAATGCAGTACATTATTTATATATTTTGGGTGCTTTAAAAATTTGTTCAGCGGCTTCAGTCGCTGTATCGAGAACACACATTCTTGATGGCTGCAAGCTTACCGTGTGCATAGAAGGGCCAACTGAGACAATGGATGACCGCATACTCTTGCGTGGACTTCCGTGCTTGAATTCCAGTGGTGACCTTAAGAAGTTTGTGGAGCACGTGACATCCGAACACGTTCTGTCTGTTCTTTTTGGTGAAGACAACAGCCTTGCGGTTGTCATTTTCTCAACCATTATTGGTATGTAATTGCTCTTGCATTTGGTTTAGTATGTTCAGTAATAAATGTTAAAATATATATTTGCTTTATAATTGTCTTGAAGGAATTAGTCGACATAATTACTGCCCAAAGTCTCGTGAAAGAGAATTTGAAATTTGAAGTAGGAAATAAGTATTTGATTATTAGAGAATGGTATTGTCTGAGTAACATTCATCTTGGATGTGACGTATGAATGGATGAATGTGATGTGTGTGTGTGTGTGTGTGTCGTGTCTCATACTCCCGTGCATCCGGCAGCCTAGACACGATCTACATCACAAACTGATGTCATTGGTCGCACACAAGTCAACCTGATAGACAGACATATGGCTCAACCCCACATACATTTATGCCTTGGCAGGTGTGGGCAGTTGACAGAATGGACATATAATATAATGATCGATCTGGATACTTTAGTATGTAACGACAGTGTAGATGGATACCATTAGTTGAATGTTAATTAAAAATAACTGATATAATAATATGTACAGTTGGCACAAGAGATAAACACGGTATGCGACAAATAATACAACAGTCAATGACAGTCAGACAAAATACTTTCAGCTCTTAAATCAACATGTTTTGAAAAGAATCTATACAAAAGTCCGTACATTCTAAACACACGTGCTATTGAAGCATGCAAAGCTTCTCTATAGTGTAGACTTCTGGAACAGTGTGGTCTTACAAGATGATATATTCCCAACCAGACATGATGACTACTATTGGTGGGCTGACAACATAGATGAGCACGAGTAGAATAGTAGTCAGTTAATGGCACTTAGCCATTAGCCGAAATGTTGACTGAACTTGGTTGACTGGCAGCTTAGATAAACACGAGTAGAATAGTAGCCAGTCTTTGATAGTAGCACTAAAGCCATTAGCCATACATGCATGTTGAGGTTGGTTGACTGACAGATGAGCACGAGTAGAATATTATCCAATCTTGGTCATTACCAATTAACCATTAGCCAGACATGCTGACTGAGGTTCGTTGGATAACTTAGATAAGCAAGAGTAGAATAGTGGCCAGTCATTGATAGCAGTATTTAGCCATCAATTAGATATAGGCAAAATATAAGTCGTGCATTTAGAGATTGATAGAAAGACATCTGTGTACTCTTTTGTACGCGTTACTTATGTACTGTTTATCGGCATAAACCCCTCCCTCCATAAAACTTTTATTGTCCCAATTTAAGTAGCTTGCTCTTCTATGTGTATATTTAAGTCATTCGGAGTAAATGTCCCAGTCGGCAGAGAATGATAATGACGCGTCCCCGAGCACTTTTCCCAGGCTTGTTTGCTGTCATGTTCCAGCAAAAACACTATATAAATGTCATGTTCCAGCAAAAACAATATGTAAATGTCATGTTCCAGCAAAAACACTATATAAATGTCATGTTCCAGCAAAAACAATATATAAATGTCATGTTCCAGCAAACAATATGTAAATGTCATGTTCCAGCAAAAACACTATATAAATGTCATGTTCCAGAAAAAACAATATGTAAATGTCATGTTTCAGCAAAAACACTATATAAATGTCATGTTCCAGCAAAAACACTATATAAATGTCATGTTTCAGCAAAAACAATATGTAAATGTCATGTTCCAGCAAAAACACTATATAAATGTAATGTTCCAGCAAAAGCACTATATAAATGTCATGTTCCAGCAAAAACACTATATAAATGTCATGTTCCAGCAAAAGCACTATATAAATGTCATGTTCCAGCAAAAACACTATATAAATGGCATGTTCCAGCAAAAACACTATATAAATGTCGTAGATTATCCACCACAATCTATATGACTTTTCTGGAAAATCATAACACAAGAGCTCCAGTTTGTGATTCTATCACATTTTATTACATGTATATACAATTAGCAATATCTTATCATTATTAAATTTTCGATATTATTGACCTGTGAAATCTGTAGAAGTCCACACAACCTTAAATGACTAGGACACGTAGAATACAAATAAGCACAGAAAGCTTCATACTTCAAAGAAATTAAAAAATAAATAGAAGTATAAGTGATACAACTGTATGGTAAATGCTACACTACCTACCTAGAATTCTAAGGTTGACATTTGACATTTGTGAGGAAAGATACACTACTATCTTGAATTCTAAGTTCACATTTGACGTTTGTGAGGAAAGATACACTACTATCTTGAATTCTAAGGTTGACATTTGACGTTTGTGTGGAAAGATGCACTACTATCTTGAATTCTAAGGTTGACATTTGACGTTTGTGTGGAAAGATACACTACTATCTTGAATTCTAAGGTTGACATTTGACGTTTGTGTGGAAAGATACACTACTATCTTGAATTCTAAGGTTGACATTTGACGTTTGTGTGGAAAGATACACTACTATCTTGAATTCTAAGTTTGACATTTGACGTTTGTGTGGAAAGATACACTACTATCTTGAATTCTAAGGTTGACATTTGACGTTTGTGTGGAAAGATGCACTACTATCTTGAATTCTAAGGTTGACATTTGACGTTTGTGTGGAAAGATACACTTAGACTACAGGAAATGAAACTTTTGACAACTCGTGTATGTTTAGATTTCCAGAAGATTAAGGCTGCTTTCATGCAAAAGTCTATAATGACTGAACAAGTCCCTCTCAGCAAAACTGTACTAGTGCGGTTCCAGACCAACCACCGACCGTCAATAGACAGTCTTGCTCTCTACTTTGAGAATGCTCGCCGTAGTGGTGGGGGCGACGTGGATGACGCAGTGATTGGGAAGAGTGGTGAATATGCGTTGATAACGTTTTCCGAAGCTGAAGGTACGTATTATTCATAATATAATTGATGGGACATAAGTCTAAAACAAGCCCTTAAGGATACAAACCCACTGATACACGTGACGTCACACATATGGAGAGAGATCCACACTATGTACTGTAAAGTCTTCCCGATACTCATGATGTCATAGATTAGATTCAGAGACCACCACCCCGTAGATCCAGAGACCACCACCCCGTAGATCCAGAGACCCACATTTACTGGAGTTTTCAAAACTCTTTATAGAACACAAGGTGTCTTTGATCCACATATCAACAACAACATTTACTATAATATGCAATACTCTCCATGGATACATGTGACCTCATAGGTCAATAGAATAAAAATAGCATTCACTATAACATTTTAAATCTTCTTATTCACGACACGTCATAGATATAGACTCACAACTGCACATACTGTGTTAAATAACTGAATGGGTCATTGTGCTAAAAAAATTAAAACCAACTCTACTAATTAATGGATGTTTAAAATTTAATTTACAATTTACTACTTTTTATAGATATATTAATTTAGGAACACATGTTTAATTCAGACTGATTGGTAAAAATTAGAATGTGAAACATGCTAAAACTAAGCCTGCCTGTGGCCACGGCCCATTTCATCCCAACGACGCTGAACGGGTTTATACTCTTCGTGTTATGCGTGACGTCATAGATATTAAAACTCATTGCATGCACTAACCCACATATTGTTTAGTTGCTATATTGCAGCTTTCAATCTTGGTTGGACAGTTAGACTATTATAAAATACCGTGGGTTCATATCATAATGCATGCATGTTAATATTAGGAAGAGGTGCGCCGTCAGGATAAATATTTTAGCAATGTGTAAATAACATTTTTGACAATTATAATAAATCTCCTATGTGGTGAAAAAATAGTTTAGAAGCAAATATTAAAAAAAAAAGAATAGTTTTAGCGATATTATGGGTTTTGACGTTTTCAGATTTAAAGAGCCGTGTGCATAAAGATATTCTTTATTATTCAATATATACCAATCAATCAATCAAGCAATCAAGCAATCAAGCAATCAATCAATCAATCTATCTATCTATCTATCTATCTATCTATCTATCTATCTATCTATCTATCTATCTATCTATCTATCTATCTATCTATCTATCTGTCTACCTGTCTGATCGTAAAGAAAATTATGTTGGTATCAAAGAAAGATGTAATTTGTGTATATATGTGTGCACGTGTGTATTTGTATTTGTATGTATGCGTACGTACGTATCTCAAACAAATACAGACAATTTGCTTTATTTTGTTTGCCCATTGCCGTTCTCTCTATTCCAGTTGCGAGGTCAGTTACAACACGACAGCATACGTTCGAAGGCCATGTACTAGATGTGACCATATACATGGACTGTCTTGGAGTTCTTGGTGGATATAACGAACCCCATTCGAAGACTGTCGATCGTGTAAAGGACAGTTTGCGAGTGAACTCGAGAGAAATGAAGTTAATGGAGAAATGTAAAACTTTAGAACGCGCACGACAACAACACCCTGACGTGGCTGTGACGAAGAACGAAGACGACGGCTGTGTGGAGTTTGAGGGCGCGGAAAAGAAAGTCCATGAAATCAAAACATCGCTAATGTCGGAGTTGCAGAATGTTACCTCCCTTAACCATACGTGGGACTCACCGTTAGTGAAAGAGCTGCTAGCCCATCCAAGCGCCAGGACAGCGTTTGAAGCACATTGCCTTGGACGCCACTCCAAGAGTATCCTTGAGTTTACAGACCGTGGTTTTGAAGTGAAATCTTTTGATGGAGCCGATGCCCGTGACGTACTTTCGAAGGGTCGAAACGCGGTGGCAATTCATACAATTCCCTTGCTAGCAGACACTGAAAATGCTCGGAAATTGCCCCAGTGGACTGAGCTGAAGGACTCTATTCAAGACGACAGCAAAGGGTTAATCCTCATACGGGAACGCTCTGGTTCGTTGACCATTATGAGTGTAGATGAGGATTTATCAAGTCACATTCAGACGTTAGAAAGTTTTCTTCAGGACAACAGCAGACAAGATGACGAAGTGTCTTTTGCTATGGGCGTATTATGTCACCTCTTCTTTAATTTCCTTAACAAATATGTAGACCCCTCACTCGATATTAACTTCGACAGGGATAGTTCCAATATAACTGTCAGGGGAGATAAAGCAGGTGTACAGGAAGCTAAAAATATTAAACAAAAATTCGACGATGGTTTAATTCGACATGTTAGATCATTTAATGAACCCTGTTTGCAAGAATACCTAGGAACGAAAGATTGGAAGCACAAAGGCAGAGCTGTTGAAGAGCGACTGAAATGCAAAATACTTCAGTCGTTCGAATGCCCGCGTGAATGGAGAATTGACAAGGCGTCCGCAGATAAGTATCCAGCCGTCGGACAGAAAACGAAATCAAATGTAGACAAGGCTGCAAGAGAGCATTTTCAAAATCGGCCAAATCAGAAATCGTTTGCAGATAAAGCTGCTATGAGGCGACCTGAATATCGACAGGAACCAGGTGTAACTGCTCGAACTCTTGAAAGGTCAGAGTCAAATAAATATGGTGCCACAGAAGAAAACTTCATGTCTTCTACGAGAGTTCCAGGTAAATGTATCAGAATTATTCCAGTGAATACTAGTGGAGATACGTCAACTTCCTGTAGACTTACTCTATGCTTATAAACATTAACATTATTTTTAAAAAAAATGTTGCTGTTTATTTCAGGTGCTTTGTGAAGCAATATAACAATTACAATACACACACATTTTGTTATTAATTGAATGAGTTTATGTAATCGTCATATAGATTTAGAGTAGATTTAAATCAGTTTATTCTGGATCTGTTGTATGCTTTTAAACTTTAATAAATAAACATATTTAATTAAAGCAACAGCTTTATGTTAAATGTATTCCCTTTTCATAAATAACATGTATATTTTATGCATTCATTCACTAATATATTTACTTGAGAAAATCGATTAAGATTTTTGTAGGCTCCAATGCACGGTTATAACAATTAATATTAAAATATATATTACGAAATAAAAGAAAACTTTATTAAGATCTATTTATTTTGTTTAATCTATTCCGATTTACTTTTGAATCATTATTATTAAACATAAACTAGAAAATAATTCACGTTATAAACTGCAGTTTATAAGCTTAAATAAAATTTGACAAGGAAATAGATTTGGGGGATGGTCGGTCAGTGTAATAGTTAGGTAATATAAGTCTCTTAGCTTTGTATTGAACATATACGATGATTAAAATCCAGTGTGACGGGTAAATGAAAATGATGCCTTGGTAATTATTCAATCAAAGACAGTTATTAAAATTAATATATCGGCCTAAAACTGCTATAAATTTACAAGTCATGCTATGATACCTATAATACCACAACGCCATCATCAAGATTGATGCAAGTAAAATTTATTCAAAGGTATTTGTAAAAGGACATCGGTATGAAAACAACTACTACTTCATTCAAAGATAATTGTAGTACAGCATTGACCCAAAAACGGTTGATAAATTCAATATTCTTTAAAATATATTTATAATTCTTCATTGGCCAAAAACGGTTGACAAACTCACCATTATTTCAAATACATTGAGAGCACGACTTCGACTGAAAAACGGTTGACACACTTATTTATTTGCAAGAGCAAAGATTTTTATATTTAGAATATAATACTTAAGAAAGGTGTCTGCTAATCGCATCACTATTTTTTTCTGACTGTCAATATAGGGCGCACTGCGTCACAAAAAATATTGTGTAAGTTGTCTAAGATTTTTCAAATAATTTAGAACAATTTTGCACTGGTAAATTTGAAAATGACATCCGTTTTTTTTAAAATCAGGTCAGGTTTTTATATAATTCGATTTTAAAAATCCCATCTTATAGCTAAATCGATTACATTTTTGTAAGATTATTAGGCAATTTTTGTTAATATTTCTCTTCTAAAATAGGTTTTTAAATTAAAAAATAATTTAAAATTTAAAAAATCGTTTTCTAACACAATTAATTTATTAAATGTTACAAACGTTGATTAGTGTACATTGAATAGTAGACATTGATAGCGGTAAGTACATATAAATTCAATATTTGGTCATCATTGTTCAAAATTCAGGGCATGAACTTCCGTCTCTTCGAACTCCTAGAATGCTTAGCAGTAGGAATGTCTCTCTGTCCAACAGTAATCAGCCATCATGACTGCATCCCAGCGTCTCTGATACCTGGTTTCCATCTCTTTCATATCCTGAAGAAATCTCTCCCCTTGCTCGTCGCTCATTGATCCCAGATTTTCTGGAAATCGATCCATATGTAAGAATAAGTAATGCATTTTGATGCTCATGTTGCATTCAAGGTTTCTGAAAACAGTCATCATATTGGCAACAAGCTCTACATAGTTCCTCTACATATTGTTGCCAAGAAAGATTTTCACGACCAGAACAAAAGCCTTCCACGCTTCCAGTTCCACTTCATTCATTGAGTTTTCAAACTCTGGATCTCTGATTAGCTTACAGAGTTGTGGACCATCAAAAATGCCAGCTTTCACCTTCTCAATAGTCAACCCTGGAAAAGCATGGCACAGGTAAGCGAAACAGCCACCATCCTTGTCCAGAGCTTTGGTGAACTATTTAATTAAGCCAAGCTTGATGGCAGCGGTGGGAAAAGTATCCTGTCTCTGTCCACCAGAGGGTTGTTTATGAGGTTCTTTGCTTTCAAGGTACCAATTCCTCCCGTACAGGCCAGTCCTGATTCGTGTAATGCTGTGCTTTGTCCCTACTATCGCACATGCACAGAAAGCACGGAACAAAATGTTCACCATCTTCAGGTCAACATAAAGTAACCTTCCATGCTGATCATAACGAATTTTCTCCAGCACGTACTTCACCGCTTTATACTTCTCCTTCAGTGAAGTTGAGTGAGCTAGAGGTACAGAGGCAAACTGGTTACCATTGTGTAGAAGAACACATTTCAGTGATCGCTTGCTGCTGTCAATGAACAATCTCCAATCTTCAGGTTTATACTGTGGACACCAAGCTTGTGCAGAAGCTGCGCAATATCTGTACAGTACACCATGTCCTTCTCTGTAGAGAAAAACCTGAGATACTATTGATGTCTGTTGCGGTAGAAGGTGATGCGAACACTGTCAGAAAGGACGTCTGAGAGGAACAGTCTGGATGCCAACAGTCCAGCAGATGACTTTGACAAGCTGAGATCACGAACTAGATCATTTAGCTCCTTTTGCAAGAAAGGATTGGAACATCATCATCAAGAACCACTAATTCTTCTTAATATTCTTCATCACTAGAGAAATCTTCTTCACTAATGTCAGTACGTTCTCCAGGGACAGGTACTGGATTTCATCACACTGAGCTACTGGACGACGTGCTGATTCAAGATCAGGATACTTAAGGCTGCTCCGGTTTTATATGTTAATGCCAGTCATATCAATAGCGCAGAAGTAGCTGTCATAATCATGGTTTGTCAGTTCCCTCCAACCCATAGGAATTCCACACTTCAGACAACTTTTCTTACCCTTGGTCCAACGACAAAGATTCTCGGTGCATTTCTTGCATACCATGTGTGGTGCCCAAACCGTATCCTGATCAAGATTTATTCCAAAATAAGCATGATAATCACGCTTTATAAAACCTGTTGCTGTATTCCTGTTAGGAACAATGGTGTATTCGCCGCAGATGTAGCAAAATACATCGGGTTTATTTTTGCAGTCTTCTGGTCGATTCCATTTCATTACCTAAAGAAGAAAAATATCAATTATATCAATTATTTTTAAAATAGCTTATATAACCTCTTCATAATTATGTAAAACAAATTATATTTTTTATTTAAAGAAATAAGAAAGAATTTTACATCATATAATAGAAAATAACCTTATTTGTAAAAAGAAATATGTCACAATAGAGGAAAACGTTGGTAAAAAAAAATAGCTCAAAAAGTTGACCCGATTGAACAAAACCAGACATTTTTGGATCCAGCACAATAAAACTGTCATAAATCCGTGAAAAAATCTTAGACAGCAGATTTGTTGTTGTCCATTCATTACCTAACAAAATCATTTTGTCGATAGTGTACAGGTATCAACTAATTGCTTCACTGTTTTGTTCACGAGGAATGAAAATTATGAAGCATTTACAACACTTGATTTAATTTTAATCATGTTAACAGTAGACAATTGGATTTAATTTTAATTATCTGATTATTTATTTAGTTTACATACATAATATAAACTAGTGTATTGAGTTTACATACATAGTATACACGAGTGTATAGGTAGACACAATGCTTTAATTGTGTATCATGTCGAACTTACACACATAGTATAAATTCGTGTACAGTGGACACTGCTTGACACTTTGGAAAATATTTATTTAAAATATTAATTCAAAGCACAAAATTCAAAAATGAAACTAGATATTCATCTATTGAAAAGAAATTACATGTTTCTTGTGTCACTGTTGTAAAATGAAAGAAATGTTGACGCTACATTTCAGAGTTCAAGCCCAAGCCCTTGCGTAAAGAGAAATATTCAATGCCTCTCAATCCAAAGATAACTATAAAACAAACGTCTGATATCACACGAGAAAAGGTAAATGCTGTTTAAAGGGCTTCGCACTAAATGTTTTACAATTGTATGATAAGTATTTGAGAATTTGGGGATGCAATTTGTAATATAAATTAACGAGATAATTTTGTAAGACATATGCACATATTTTATGAGCAGTGAGTAGTTTGTCATGACTGGAGGAACGATTCATCATTCATGCTGCAATAGATCAATGTGTTAGTATTCCAAGTTTGCTATGGAAGTACTTTTATACAAGAGCCTGTCCTGTTTGTACAAATAAATAAATACAAATTCTGCATCACTACAACACCTAGCCCAGCATTATTAACATCTGTTCTGAGTATGAATTCCTTATTGAAATCAAGCAAATGGAGGACTTGATTTCAAGACAGGCAGTCTTTCAAACTATCGAAGCTGGCTTCATACTCCTTGCTCCAATCATTCCTGTTTATGAATCAAGGGACCTTCCTTCCAGCGAAACACAATAGCTTTGCCAGAAGTTTTAGACACATACAATCCTGACAGCTTGGCTTTCTCTCGACGTTTCTCTAGAGAATCTTCTGTATAATTGGACTGCTCAGAGCAGGCCTTTTTCCCTTCAGATTAAGCCACAGTCTGACAGTCAGAAACATATCTGCACTGCCAGGACTGAGTCCGGTGTGACTTCCTGGTGACATGCCCCACCAGTGAGAGTTTAAGCCAATATTATCAGTGCAACCCCTTCACACTTGCCACTGACTATTCCTGGTTCACCTTGTATACCTTCATACATACCCATAGCTTCAGCCTCCTGTACTTCAGCTTGCCTATATGCGAGTGCACACACATTCTCGAGTGAGTCTGCAATGTCCTAACCATTGAGAACGTATTTACATCCCATGACAGCACTCAACATAATTTACTAGACATTCAGCCTGAATGCAGCCACATACATACTTGCTATCTTTGTCTACCAACGCAGTGGGTACTTTATCCTTTACACCATTAGCTAGAGTGATTGTTTGTAACCCTCTATTGTAGTCACTTTCCTAAACTATTCTAGGGTGTACTACTAACCCTACTCCACAACCAGTGTCACATAGGCGATGGAGTGAGTCCTATATATGGTTTGTGGTCAGACCTATCATTTTATCATTTGTATGTCAATTGTTCGTTAATGGTTTTGTGAGGTTCAGAGCTATACCTAGCAAACTCAAAGCAAACATTTCCGCTATGTTGGCTCTTGAACGGAATTCACAGGAATCAACTAGGCAACACGTTTTACTGATAAGCTGACGACAATGCTGGATTCGCACACCAACGTAAACAAGCATTGTACAGTAGTCACTTTAGCATGAAGAGACCAAAGAAAAAATGCGTGCTTTCTAATAAGCTAATGATTGCCTTTATGTTCGGACTCGAGTTATGTTCAAATTCAAAGTTAATAGAATATAGTGTACTTCTTCAACAAAGAAACGTTTGGTCCAATCCACTGGTTGAGGTTGTTATGAACGTGTGAGACTTAGTAAGAAAAACTATTCAACCAGTTGGAACTGGTTTGGATTACATCTGCAATTTCTGGCCTTTCTCCACCTGAGTTGTTTACTTCCAACTTTGATACTTACAAAAAATTCCATGATATGGAGTGCCCAAAGGTAGAGTCATATTGACAATGTAACAATTTATATAACAATTAAGTCTAGATAGTCAAATTTACTCTACCACACATACACAAGTATGCACACACACACACACACACACACAAACACACACACACACCCCTACATACATATACCCAACTAATTTTATATATTTATCTATTTATCCATCCATCAATCTACCTATCCGTCCACCTATCTACCTATCCAACCATCCACCTATCTATCTTTCTATCCAGTCTTCTATCTGTCCGTCCATCCTTCCATCTTTCAGTCCATTCATCCATATGTCTGTCTGACTGTCTGTCTATCTATATGTCTATTTGTTACTCTGCATGCGTACAGGTCGGTGCTCTGGTAAATTCATCCAACCCGTCGCTAGACTTGCATCAAGGTCAAGTGTCTCGAGCTCTACTGGATGCTGGTGGAGAGAAAATTCAAGAACTGTGTAACAAGAAGTTCCCCAGGGGCATTAAAATGGGAGAAATTGGCACCACGGGAGCTGGCAATCTACCTTGCGAGAGGTTGTTCCACTGCTGCCTGCCAAGCGAAAAAGACGATAAGGCGATTGTTAATGTAGGTTGAACACAAATAAATCAGTAGTAATGAACTAATGTTCATAAAATCTCAAGAATTACAACACCACCACCACCCCGATGATTCCGAGTAATTGTTTCAACACAATCGTATAGATAATACATAAATGTGTTTCTTCATGAATATTAATCGCAGATGTAATTATTAATAAATAATGTAAAACCGTATAATCACAATTAACACCCACACAAGAGATATTTGCTACCTAATTAATTATTCCTTTTACATTTGAAAAGTAAACGCCTAAATTAAAGTTAATAATTATAAGGGATTATTTTTTAGAAGAGAATCTGTAAGCACGTTTTTTGGTTTCACTACTATTGAGTAAGGAATGTTCAAAGTAAAAATCCTTTGCCAAGAAACTGCGAGACCATCACAATACGTGGTGTATGGTGTTCTGCTGGAGACAAAAAGGAATATAGTAGTCGTTTAGAGCTAAGCGTCACGGGCCAATTATAACTTTACAGCAGTGGACACTGGTAATTTAAATTCAAGTGGACAATCATGATACCTCGAATGACGTCGGAGGTTGCTTGGTGTGTGTGTGTGTGTGTGTGTGTGTGTGTGTGTGTGTGTGTGTGTGTGTGTGTGTGTGTGTGTGTGTTAAAATATGATTATATTAGAAGCATAATGCAATATTTCATTCGAGAAGAATCTAAGCCGCTCTGAGAAAATTAAGAAATATTGCTTGTACAGTTAATTACTAAAATTCTTATTCATATTCACCCAGTGAATTTAATTATCCAGTACGTTATCACGCATCTTTGTATTTTATTAACTATCTGATAAATCGTGGTATTTATATTTCTTGGCAAAAGAACACACACACACACATACACACGCACGCACGCACGCACACACACACACAATCAATCAGACCAATGCACACACAGAGAAGCAGCATAACGTTCAACATAAGAGAAATACAAAAAGAAATAGAAACGAGAAATATCATTGAGATAACGGTTTTAACTTACTCGAATTCTATGTAATAGTTTCAGAAAGAGCAAATGGTCAAAGGACACGAACACATGCAAAAGTATACTAAAAGGTTATATTCCGAAATTTGGAATATACAAACACACACACGCATATATATAATTGTTATAATTGTGTGCACTGTTTTGTAGAGTGACAGTTTACTTTAAAGCAACGGTGTATATATATTGTATAAATTAACTAAAGAACCCTTACTCTCGTTAAATGGTACTTTAAAAATATGCGTTTATGAAAGTTGCTTTACAAAATATTAGTCGAAAATTGCCAATTACTCTATATATATAAGGATATTGTGTATTTGTCTCAAGCCATGCATGACAGATTTCTTCTACGAAAATAAACCAATTATTCATCAGAATATGGATATCCATATTTAAATTGTAATCGCTTAACCATTATATACATTCATTAGTTACAATAATCAGTAAAGTTATAATGATATGCGAAATGTCTGGCTTTTATATTTGATTTACATTTGTAATGTCATTCAAGATTGTAAGTTCAATCGTGACTAAGTGCCTGGCAAGGGCAGATAAAAAGAAGCTGACCTCTGTTGGATTTCCAGCACTGGGTACCGGAAACCTATGTTATCCACCCGACATAGTGGCGGAAGCGATGTATCAAGCCACTAGAAAGTATGGATTAGAACACAAAAAAACAAAAATCACGGACGTGATCTTTTTCTTACATGTCAAAGACGAGGTTGTTTGCAAGGTAATTTTTTTATACTGTCGTTACTGTTTGAAAACAAAACAAGTATTAAACAATTTAAGTATTAAATCATGTAATCTTTTTATACTGTCTTTACTGTTTGAAAAATAAATAAGTATTAAACAAAGTATAACTTGCACAATTTTTATTCTATCGTTAGTGTTTGAAAACAATTTAACTATTAAACAAAGTAAATCATGTATTTTTTAATTCTATAATTACTGTTTGAAATCAAAATAGGTATAGAACAAAGTACAACGTGCAATATTTGGTAACCGATATCAGTAAAGGTGTTAATCCTAATGAACGCTGACGAAATAATAAATAAGAAAACACATAAAGAAATTATCTAAGATTTAATATTTTGAATGTACAAGTTAAACATGCGATGATTGACGGATGTTTACTAATAGTGATAAGTCAACGGGAATGATAGGATCTGGTAGGCCGAGGAGGAAGAAAGAAACACTTAATCGCTGACAGAGTCGCGACTTCTTTTCATCCTCTTTCGACTATCGTGGATTTTTCGGAATGTGTGTCCACGATTTGGCGCTCTTTATTTTACTGACGTCACGAAGATGCCGATTGGTTGTTTATGGTGCGGTATTTTCCCCTGCTCGTCTGTTGGTCGGCTGGCTGTTTCTTTTCTGATTCATTGCGTAACTAGCGCCAAATTCCACTGGACTGGTAACTTTTCCACATGGTTGATGTAGGCGGTTCAGGATTTTAAAAAAAAATGAGCTTCTGAGGTTGCGACCGGTGACTTTAGCTGACATATTGAAGGGAATGTTTTATGGGTATGTGATGGATCTTGAATCAGTTGCATGGTCGCTGGTCAAGAGTATTTTTGAATGGGTGGAGGGATTTGCATCAATGACCTGGATTTTGATGAGATCGTCTTCTGTACTGAGCTGACGTCTTGATGTTTTTATTTAAGTTGTCGTCTTTATTGATTGCTTTATCATTAGATGTTATTGTTGTAGCGTGATCGTCTGTCGAGATGGCCTACTCTGTCTGATTATTGTGTTAATATCTATAAAGAGATAAAGGTGCTAACGATGTGGTTAAAGGAAATATGTAAACGATTTTTCATTATATTTCTACAAGTATAAGGTGAATATTTTACACAGGCCTTATTTTTGTAATCACTTAATGAAATAATGGCGTTAGATTGTATTAATAACACACACATACAAACGCGTTACAGTGACTTTGGACATAAACACATTCATCTATTTATAAGCGAATTGTAAAGATACGTTTGTTCTGATATATGAGGTGACGTAGTTCTGCGGTAAATCTTGCAATTCATTATGATTCATTTTTATGGTTTCAGACTTTTCAGGCTGAAGATATGAATTACAATCATCCACATAGGACAGAGGGTAAGATTTTTTCAATTTTCAGAAGCAGCCTTTAAGTTCACCAAAAATATCTTTCCAAAAGACATGTTCTCTTATTTATTCCAGAAGTATTTATATGCACAGTCTCAATGACTTTTAGACATAAAACCAGTTTAAATAAAGAAAACTGAGTCTTAAAATAGTATTTATTATTTTCATTTTTACTTCTGTTCGAACTAGGCTTTAGCATATTTATATATTAGTATAATAAAAGTAAATTATGATATCATATGGTAACATTTCAATCACCCAATACAAAAGAAGACCAATGCTTTGATATTACCGATGGAGCTGTAACAATTCGTATATTAGTGGAGAAAACAAAAAAATTATTCAACGGATAGCTTGTAATTATTATGTATAAGCTGTGTGATAGTTCGAGGTGTATCTTCCTCATAATTAATTTATCATTTGATTTTTAAAAGGTACTGATACATTCCTATTAAATTATATATATACATAAGTGTTCACTTTGAGCTTTCTAATTAAAGAACTACCATATACACCAAGAGGTCACTGACTTCAAGGCCTTAGCTCATAAGGTTATCCATTCTAGAGCTAAGACACACCAAGAGATCACTGACTTCAAGGCCTTAGCTCGTAAGGTCTTTAGTGAGATGCCAGTACTTTTACACTCTCTGGAGGGAAGTGATGCGTCACGCTGCATTTCCCACTCAATTAAAATTAGTTCTCTCACTCAGGTTTCACCATTACGTGATGCGAGAATGGTGCAGTAAGTGTTTTATTGTCAGAAACATAATTATGTTGTCAAAACGAAATGGGCATTATTATTCAGTAGCTTTCCTTTTATTGTGTTGTGCAACATGAAATACGTTCGACATTAGCAGGAAATGAGCATTATTATTAAGGGATTATTTTCCTGTCTTTACAAATCAATATTCACATGATCCTCAGACAGGTACTTTTCAGGTGGATTTTTTCTTACAAACTAAAATAAATCATACACGCGAATAAATGATGCAGCGCTGTCATAAACTTGTACACTTGCTTTTTTCAGCTGAGATACCTGAAAGTCAACTAATACAAGCTAGTGCGTCATTTCAAACCAGTCAGCCAATCCAGACGAAGCCACCAATTCAAGAGGCATCAAGAAAAACTGAATATTGTATGTATGTCCTGAAGAAACAAGCAAATGGCAATTATACGCCATTTTATGAGTATGCATATATGATATAAACCTATCTAGGTTTTATTATTATTTTATATATTATGTTAACTTGTCAGCCGTTATTATTCCTTTAAAAATGATCGTCTAGAATTATAAACATTTGTATTATAATGAGTACACTAGCAACATTTTTGTTATCTACAATTCTACAAAATGGGCCGAGGTAATTTCCAAAATTACTACAACTATTACTACTATGCGTGGCATTATTTCTTTTATTTTATTTGAGATGCAGCCAACCTGTAGTTTTAAGAAAGAAATTCTAAAACATGTACAAATGGTTAGTACATTCTTATCCTCATAATTCTAAAAACATCAATCAGCATATGCTTGTGATAGTTATGAAAGATACAGTCTAGACTTAAATGCACAAATTAACTAAAAACCGACAGCTATCAATTCCTGAGACAGATACCGCTCTCATTATTATGAAACTAGAAAGTAAGACAAGTCAACTCTGACCGATAATGTAAGTGAAAGTTCCCACGAAAATCCTTGCGTAGGTCAAATTCTTTACGCTCTTAGATCTATGTGCATCTGTTTACCTATACATCATATAAATAATCCTACCTCTAAGTCTTACTTACGCCCTGTAATCATACTCTTAAATACGTCCTATATACATTCCTACCTTTAAGTCTTACGCCCTGTAATCATACGTCTTAAATACGTCCTATATACACTCCTACCTTTAAGTCTTACTTAAACCTTGTAATAATACGTCTTAAATACGTCCTATATACACTCCTACCTTTAAGTCTTACTTAAGCCCTGTAATCAAACGTCTTAAATACGTCCTATATACACTCCTACCTCTACTTACGCCCTGTAATCATACGTCCTATATACACTCCTACCTCTAAATCTTACTTACGCCCTGTAATCATGCGTCTTAAATAGTCCTATATATGTTGTAACCTTACGTCTTAAATACGTCCTATATACACTCCTACCTCTAAGTCTTACTTACGCCCGGTAATATGTCGTAGAAGCTTTCTTAAGTATGTGTCTGATTTCACCCACTTAATTATATTTCCAATGCATATCCTCCAATGTACACCCTCATGTAGGTGTTGCAATGTACACTTAGGTACGTTCTCTTAAGAATATGTTTTACATTCTTATATATTTATCCCATGTACATCATCTTATCTGTATGTTATTATTACAAACACTTCAAAATACAAAATTTCTTTTGCAAGCCTTATTTTTCCCATAAGTAAGCCCTCTTACGTATAGGTCCTACACACGCACTCTTTTATACATTGTTTATATACACTGTCAAGTGTTTGTATCTTATATATCTCCTTTCGTGTGTATCTTCCATGCACTACTTAACAATTTGTCTTAAATACACCCTCTTTTGTTCATGTCTTATAAATGCCACTTTTGAATGTCTTGTGTTCCTTAAGCGTAATTCGTAAATAGGCCATTTTTCGTACATCGTACAGCAACCTTTTTACGATATGTGAGCATAAGTTCCTTTACGTATGTCATAATTCACTCTCATGTGTTACGTAGGACATTTTAAAATGTATGTTTTATATATGCCCTTTTATATATTTATCTTATGCAAGCTGTCTTTTACATGTCATATCCATCCCTTGTTACGTGCATGTTTTACAAAATCCTCTTATGTTTCTCTTATTCTTGCTCTTTTATGTAGATAATTTTTATCCCCATATACTATATCTTAAATCGCCATTTTGTGTATGTCTTATGCTGCTTAATCATGTGTATGTACACGTATGTTCTATGCGCTCCCTCTTACAAATGTCTTTATTGGATTCTTATGCCACGCCTTCTAATGAGTTAGGCTTTACTTAGGCAGTCTTTCTTGTGTGTCGTACAACCTCTTTGGTAAACTTACGTCTTACTTAACGCCTTCTTCTGTAACACCTTTCACGTATATATATATATATATATATATATATATATATATGGTGTGGAGGATGTCTGTTTGGGGGGATGTCTATGTACATATATAAAATCCCTCTTACATATTGTCTTGTATACACCCACACATATTTGTTTAATGTACGTCTACATAAGTGTAATTCCTATGTACACCCACTTATTACACCTCACGTAAGCTAACTTATGTAAGTCTTACTAATCTGGGTTAGGTATATACTGTTGCGTATGCTCAATCACCTATAAATATTATTATAAGCACCTCTTACCTCCATGTCTGATCACTAAGCGGAAGCAATCAATGAAAGTATTTTTAAATCGATAACGTGGATACGTTTGTCCTTTAGCTTCTTGGTGAATAAATATTCTCTTTGAGAAATATGTTTTACCTAATTATAATGTATTGGAATATATATTTTCCCCAAGTAAATAAACTACATGAATTGTGTATACCAACCAGTTTGATTTTCTGCTTGTATATAAATATCAGATAGTAAATATTTCTGTGGAGTGTTAACAATCGTTTTTGAATTATGCGAGATAAATTATCCCATTTAGAGTATAGTTAGTTAGAACAGATCTGTTTATGTTCTTAAGCAAATACATTTTTGTCACCTGTCACAGATACTTTTTTTGAAGACCATCAGGATGATGTCGTTTTGGTGTTCGTGTGCCTTGAGCGCAGAGTTGTAAACGACGCTACACAGGAAATGTTGACGTTTTATAAAGAAAGCATTAAAACGTTGTCAATTCCAATTCCTCTGCTAGACAAGTGGGATGATCACAATGTAAATGTTTTCATTGTTTTATAATAGTTATAATTATCTATCTATCTATCTATCTATCTATCTATCTATCTATCTATCTATCTATCTATCTATCTATCTATCTATCTATCTATCTATCTATCTATCTATCTATCTATCTGTCTATCTATCTATCTATCTATCTATCTGTCTATCTATCTATCTATCTATCTATCTATCTATCTATCTATCTATCTATCTATCATTTGAGAGGTTTTTGGCTCCAGGTATGTGCTAGTTCTTTCTTTGTTGTTTTCTTCCATGTTTCTTTGTTTGTTTCTGGGGGTTGGAATAGTCCACGTCTCCATGGCCAGTATGTACGACAAGCCGACGAAATATCAACAATCAACGTATAAATGGTTGAAAGGCAGGATTGAAAGCAGAAACGGAAGCACTCATAACAGCTGCGCAAGTTCAAGCACTCAACACGAAATCACACAAAAACGAACATCTTGAAAATCTCAAATGATTCCAAATGTTGACTCTGCAAATCTAGGGATGAGACAACATATCACATACTATCTGGATGGCAGGTTCTGGCTGTAACAGAATACACCAAACGACACAACGAAGTGGCAAAACAGATACATAGAAATATGTGTGATAACTATGGCATAGAAATCCCAGAAAGAGCATAGACGCACCAACCAGAAGCAGTCACCGAAACAGAAGAGTCAAAATACTGTGGGACTTCGAGATAAGAACAGATCGGGTGATTCCTGCACGAAGACCAGACATTGTAGTTCTCAATACGTCCAACAGAACAGCAACAATCATTGATGTAGCTGTTCCAAGTGATAGAAACATAAAAACAAAAGAAAGAGAAACAATAAAAATACAAAAAAACTACTTGCAAGAGTGCTTGCTTGCATTGTCATCAATAATAATTATTGCTGTCATAAGTCACTTTGACAAATAATGCAACGCTTACATTGAAATCACATTGACAAAAATGAGTGTATGCTTGCTCATATTCATTTCACTGTTGCTGTTATAAATCATCTTGATTTTTTTAAGAATGACTCTATGACTGCTTACATTGAAATCACTTTTACTGTCATAGATCACCTTGACAAAAAATGCCTGTATGCCTGCTTACATTGACATCACTTTTGATTATTCTGCGGGATGTCTGGAGCTGAAAGGTCTTCAGGAAAACCTGTCCAAGATTCCAATAGACACAATGATTAAGACTGCAGAAACGCATCTCCATGATAAACATATGGCAGAACTCATCTCTCACCAGGTATATTTTTTCCACCAGAAAGTTTTTGATAATTTAGAAAAAGCATCTTTATGAGTGTAGAATTCATTAAAATTTCTTAAATAACAGCATACATTTCATAACTTGCAGTAGTTTGGCGGAGGATATTCAAATAATTAACGGTAGTGTGATGGTGGATATACTAATAATTTAAAGGTAGTATGATAGTGGATATACAAATAATTATTTGTTTATTATAATTATAATTAACGGTAGTGTGGAGGTGGATATACAAGCATTTTATTGGTAGAGTGGTGGTAGATATATAAATAATTTAATAGCAGTGTTGTGTTGGATATACAAATAATTTAATAGCAATGTTGTGGTGGATATAAAAGAATTTAATAGCAGTGCTGTATTGGATATACATATAATTTAATAGCAGTTTGGTGGAGGATAAACAAAGAGGTTCTTCCTGCTATTTATTTCAATAGTGTGAACCATGATCAGGATGTTTTTAATAATTAAGTGATCGTACCTTATACAACATTTATCCTAGATGTCATTTAAAGTCATTCCTTTTCTGCAATATAGTGAAATTAATTGTAAACCTTCAATTTATATTCATATTATCACATCAGACTAATTAAAGTTTCTAAATATTACAGTCGGAATGCTTCTTTACATTCTTGACCCAAGGAGTGAGTGAGTGAGTGAGTGAGTGAGTGAGCAAGCAAAATATAAAGGAGGGAGAAAGACACAGGGTAAATGTTGAAAAATACCCTAACTACCATATTTGGACGGATAGGATTGTCTGCATGCGAGAGCAATATCTTTGTATATTTATGTTAATTTCCTTATTAATAATGTGATACCCCCTGGGCACCATTCACTGGTTTTGATTATTATTTATCAATTAACAGTATATAACTAATTACAAGTGATTGAGAATCTTAATTTATAGTTTTTAATAATTTTCCCACAAGACCAAAACGTCCCTCACTTGGCGGATTATAAGGATATCGTAAAACTTCTACAATATACCATTACTTTCTAATACTAATGACCAACTAGTCAAACACCCATTTGCTTTAGTCGAATGTTCTAAATAGGCGAGAGCTTGAAGATCTGTCTGAATGACAAAATGCTTATCATATAGGTAGGCTTGGAATTTCTGGACTTGGACTTAATTTCTTGGAATTTCCGAGATAATTACAAGACATTCTTACTCTGAAGTGGAATAATTTTGTTCAGCCATGTTTTAAAGTACAGCTGGAGTAATGTACTGCATGCTTGCATCAGTACGTTGCCTAGCCCTGCATTATTTACATCAGTTCAGAGTACAAAATCTGTATCAAAATCTGTTAGGTGAAGGACAGGAGCTCATGACAAACATTCTTTTAAACTGGTAAAACTGATTTCACACACTTCACTCCAGATAACTGTCTCTAGAATGCCTTAAATCAATGAGTGGTTTGGCGATAGCACTAAACGTGCGTGTGTGTGTGGGGGGGGGGAGGGATGAATTTCCGATAGTAACTAGCCAATCTAAAAAAATATTTAATATTCTTCTTTGAGTGTGGTCTCACAATCTCTTCAAGTTTTCATACCCCCAAAGCTTCTGGTCGCAGGAGACCTTGCCCCACTTTGTGTCCCAAAGATAATTACAAGACATTCTTACTCTGAAGTGGAATAATTTTGTTCAGCCATGTTTTAAAGAACAGCTGGAGTAATGTACTGCATGCTTGCAATTTTCACCATATTGGCTCTTGAATGGAATTCACAGGAATCAACTTACAGCAACACGTTTACTGATTATTTTGATGACAATGCTGGATTCACACACCGTGATTTGATAGAGTGTATTAGTCTGAAGTGAGTACAGGACAGTAAAATAAAAAAAAGGAGCTTGCCTCTCATAAGCTAATGATTGCGTTTATGATCAGACACAAGTTCTGTCAAAATCAAAGTGATTAGAATATAGGATTTTCTTCAAGAAAATAACTTTCGGTTCATCTCCATTGGTTGAAGTAGTTATGAACAAATGTACGACTATTAGTCAGAAAAACTACTCATTCGCTTGGAACTGGTTTGGATTGCATCAGCAAGTTCTAGCATAATCTCCGCCTGAGATGTTTACTCCAATTCTGACACTTACAAAAATACCATCAGAAGCAGAGCTGTCACAAGTACTTAATTATTAATGTTTGTGATACAATGGTACAGAATTATTTAATTTTGTTACTAAATGCAATGGTACAGAATTATTAAATTTTGTCAATAGGTGCAATGGTACAGACTTATTATTGGCGACTTAGGCGAAGAGTTACAGGAATTCGACCTTGAAAGCAACCACAAAATAGAAATCGCATACAGGTAAATAAGAATAGCCAAATAAATAATATAAAATGTTTAATACATCGCTTGTAATTAGATTGTTTATATCCATGTATTATGATATATTTGAAATAATTTCTTATGTGTCTGTAAGCTCTGAAGTAATATATATGTTCACATTTACCGTAAGTATATAAGATAATACATTTAATTCATTCTACCTGATATGAAGTAATTTTAAAGTTTAATGAAATCAAATGCTAACTGTTGTACAAATGGAAATGTCGATGACAAAAGGAACGGGAAAGGGAGCGTGGCCGTGGTTGACCCAGACACAAATGTGGCGACCTGCATTAGTTTTGACACAATGGAAGAGTTACCTGAAGACCCAACACAGAAAGCAGAGGCTGTCACTGTCGTCAGGCGAGACATAATCCAAGGTTAGTGTGACAAAATAATTGATGCACGAATGCGACTATAGACATTGGTGTCTTGTTCAACAATCACTCCCCTCGAACTCCGCAGTTTCGGCATGAACCAAACCACACATTGACAAGACTGTTCGCATACTGTCAGACTAATGGAGATGAATTGCCCCCAGTCATATTTTTACGTTTAGAGAGGTGTCTATAGTAGAGAAAAGAGAGGTGTCTATAGTAGAGAAAAGAGAGGTGTATATAGTAGAGAAAAGAGAGGTGTCTATAGTAGAGAAAAGAGATGTGTATATAGTCGAGAAAAGAGAGGTGTATATAGTAGAGAAAAGAGAGGTGTATATAGTAGAGAAAAGGAACAGAGAGGGTGACGAACGACAAAGTGATTTAGTAAAGGAACAAAAGTGTAGACTGTGATACCTACAAATCAAAGCATATTAAAATCGACACATTAGACATGCACTACCTTATGTGACTAGTAATCGAGAATCCCCCACTTGTTACATGTCCAGTATTTATTTAAAGACCCTGCTTAGGAATTTTACAGAAACTTTAATTTAATTAGATAAATTAATTTCTCCCCTTTCCCTAAACAGACTGGTTGCTCAAATTATCTTTCGTCTCATATGAAAATGCGCCTTTGTAGTACAAACAGATTCACGAACAGACAACTTGTGTACAATAGCCGGTTTGGAAACCATTAACACTCTCTTAAATCCTTATGCATTCAAAGGTTCATTTAGCTCAGTCGATTCCCCCTCCAAACCACGAATTAGGTCTATATGCATAAAAATTCACTGAAAGAGGTATTAACAAATAAAGAATTTAATAGTTATTATTTAACAATAACAATCAATTACGAAGACACAGCTTCAGATCTAAACTAAGGCAAAGTTTCAGTTCGCTTGACTATTACTGTTTTAGAGTTTATTTTTGCCAGCACTTTCGATTGATTCAGAATTCGGTCTTAGTTACTCATCTTTCTCAATAGTCTTGATGCACACGTGGTCTAAAGATAGTTCGATCTTTCCACGTATCAAGCGATGCTTGCGTAGTACGGTCGTAGTTTCCAGCAACCTGGTCGTCTCCACTTGTCACACTGACGAACCGTCATAGCATAGCGTCAACAACGATGGCGACACGGAATTGTACGTCATTCACCAATCAGGCATCCAAACAATACATAAACGTATTATAAGGCAGAGGAGAAGAAGAAACCAAAGCCCGATCTGAAAGATAGTGTGGTTCTATAAGTGATTTGCGGTTACATTCGCAAACCAACCAAGCATGTGTGACTGATACAATGCGCTTAGTTTTAAATCTTCGACTATCGTGTCTTTTACAATATATTTATATTCATAAAAGATACAATATAATTCACATGTGTGTTATTTTTAACATTACATGAACGTATGAATTTCCAATCATTTACTTCATCAAAAATGGAATTCATACAAGGAGAACAAAATATAATTCAAATTAAGTATGAGTGCTTTACAATTAACAATGAAATTACGCGCAAGAGAATCATTTGAATTACATAGAAATTCGCAACGTGCACAGACGTTTTCTGTGGCACAAGAGAATTAAGGTTTATACAAATTAAAGTTAAAAGGTTACAATTAATTTATATACAATGAAATCTTTAGGCTTTAGTCATTCTATCGAATCACGTATGCTTGGAGGAAAATTGCAATAATTCGCACACAATACATACATAAATTCATATACAAAAATACAAATAGTAAAATGCAATATCATTGTAAGAAGTAGACGTGTTACCTTCTTAAAGTAGACTTTACTGTACAAGACTCGGGTTCCTATGTTCCTTCTGACTCAGCAAGATTTCGGCGACTAGGCAAGATGCTCGTGTGTATGTCGGCCGGTCTGGGGTGGCGAGTAAAGAATATTATCGCGTCAGGAGTATTTATTGTAGTGCATGAATGTATCACGTGACTAGAACTTTCTCGACTGTCGTCTAAAGTTACATAACAAGGGATGAACTCACTATTGTTTTTTTCCTCATGCGGTGCATGACAGTAGGGTTCAAACAAAGGAATTCAATTCGAATATGATATTCGAGTTTCGGATGTGGGTCATACGTTCATGACAAGAATTCTGGTCAGAAGTCTGTCACAACCAGTACAAGTGAGAAATATTATAATCACAAAAAATCCTTCCCCCATTATTAATAATTACTAGGAGCCACTAAAAGAAATTAATCAAATATTATAATCACAAATATAGCCTTTCCCCATTATTAATAATTACTAGGAGTCGATAATGGCTGCAAGGAGTGAATCAAAGTGTGGGCCTGGGCAGAGAAGAGTTCCCATACCAAAAGACCCTAGGGTAATTTACCCCATATCCAGGCTAAGGAAAGCGACAGTCAACTTGACTCTTAGATCTGAACAACAGCTGACTTATGTGACAATCTACGTAAAGCAATATCTCACTTTAATCTAACAAATTATTCACATGCCAATTCTTGCATCCATTCTTCTAGATCATGCTTACATACATTCGATCAGTATCAATAAAATATTCCTAATGCTTCTACCTCGCAGAAAAGAATGGTGCTGGTGTGTTGGTACGCTGATCTACTGAGTTGTGGCTTAAGTTTAGGAATCGCTGGATTTAATATTGCTTATTAGCTACCTCTACAGGCCACTTCTATAAAAGCTAGGTAAACTGTTTGATCTACTTTTTCACGATAGGAAAGAGCTCACAGATCAGCTGCCCTTATAATCAATGAGCTTTGAAATCTGGCTTAAAAAAGAAAACGGGTGAAAACTTTGACAATAATAAAGTGGCGTGTTAACCAGCATTTAAAACTTAATTACTTAAAATATAGGCACATAAGTAATAATTATTTGTAAAAAAAAGAAATAGATTTAAATTTAGTAGATATTAAAGAACGTGTGTTTCACAATTTGATAGAGTTTGATGAATAGATTTAAGTACAGTTTTATAAAGAGCAATGTTTACAGATGCCAGCTGTCTGAGTTATTTATAAAGAGAACTGCTGTTTATATATTACACTGACAGCTCTTGACGCCCCGCTACCTGACAACTGGAAAGCAATGCACGGGGCATTGATTGACAAGGTCCTAATACCAGCAGATGGCGGGGAGTACAAAACTATAGAAAAATCGTACAAAGCAAACTGCACACAGAAAATCGAAATTATTCGGGTAGGTATGCTTCAGCTATAATTATAATAATGCAGACATAAATTCTAAGTAAATATGTATTGATGTTATTGATAGGGGGATTTATAAATTAATAATACCCTTAAATGTAGAAATGGCATTGAATTAATCAACAACGATAATAATATAGACATATTAAGCGTACAATATTGCAAACAATGTCATTTCAGGGTTGTAGTAGAATATTAAGGCTTATAACTCTTATTGTCATTTCAAATAGTAATAAATTATAGTCGCAAATGATTCACTGACTAAAGACAATGTTAATTGATATTTTAACTTATATTTTTTAATACGTGGTTGACAATTCATATAATTCGATTAACAAATCAGAAAAAAATATCAGACAAGGAATAAAAAGTAAATAAAATATATAAATGAAAAAACATTGTTACTATTGGTACATTTTATATTTCGTTACCCTAACAATCGAACCTGCCAACCTATATGCTCATAGTTAATGAATTTTAGAAGATATTTATCAATATAGTTATGTACACAATATTATTCTGAATATCTTACACCATTCAAACATAATCATACTTTCTATTTTATCACAGATTGAACGCATACAGAACGTGACAATATATAAACAATATATGGCAATGAAGAAACAAATAGAAACATCGCTGCCGAGCAAAATTCGATGTGAACGCGATAAACTCTGGCACGTGACCACAGAGGACGATGCAGAACGTATCATACAAAATGGTTTCAATAGGAGTTTCACCAACGATTCACGTACGTTTGTGTGAATATTTCGACAACGTTTTCACGTAATCGTTTGGAAACGTGATTATAGACTGTCCATGTCTCTACATCTGTTTGCATTTATGTATATATGTATGTGTACGTATGTGCATTTTATTAATTATTTATTAATAATTAATTATGAACTATAATAGGTCCTAATCAATTATTCCGTTTCCAGACCATATGAACAGACCCTTTCACGTTTCAATACCGGTAGCAGATTATAACTATTACCCAATTTAGAGCTTTAATCAATTTTAGGACTACTCACTTAATATTCCATATGCGCAAGTTTTTTTGTAAATTTCACAGTAAAAGAATTAAATTCCTATCTTAATTCGCTCCATTTAAATAGCTCTTATCATAAGTATATAAATTCGTCATTCCTGAATAAAAGCAGAATGAATGAGATATTGGAAAATGAATGCAAAACTTAAGAGATCAGATAACATCTTATGATAAATGATCAGCGCAAGCTCCAGTGGTGACGATAAACTGCTATCGACCCCCCTCTCTACACTAATGTGCATATTAACACATCTTTAACACTGCTCTGTCCTTGCCTTCATACCACACAGTGAGCAGTATGACGTCACGAAGAACTTTCTCTCAAACTGTCCCAACCAAAAGGAACTTCATACCTAAGGACTGGATATAGAATGCAATATAGGGACCAAACCAGAAACCAACTGAAGAAAACAACGATGATTAAAGAAGATCCCCCCCCCCCAAAACACGTACTAAATATTAAATATTTAAATATTATATTATATTAAACATTTGCAACAATTAATTGACTGCGAACAGAGCAGACCCTTCTGAGTGATATAGTTCACTAAATGGAAAAGAATTTTAGATTAAAATATATACAGTGTTCTATTAATTTTATTACAATTTACATTAATCATATCATACATACAGAAAGATTTTAAAAAGTATTATACTCTCACATACAATACATAAGCAAATATCGTATCTTTAACTTCTGAAAAAAAGGGGTGAAATAAACAATGTATGGACGATTCCTTAATTCCATTGCAGAGAATCATTCATTCTTTTGTCAGAGCCTATATGACTCACACCCCCAAACGTTTTACAAATTTTGAATTGGACTATATTCACTTCTAGCCGTAGCATAGGACATCTTTCAAAAGAAAGTGGTTCAAATTCGTTCTTCGATCTGTGTCATCACTTTTATCACGTGACACCTACGACACACCTTGGCCTTTGAGCTAAGATATTTTTACACGCACACCCATTCATTGGCAGAAGTACGCTGCTACTAATCTTGCACGTGGCTAAGACTTCCGACTTTTCATTGTTACTCTCTGGGTGTTTCTCACTAAAGGAGGTCAGGTCAAATCTACAAATTTAGATAATTTATTTTAATTATTTCCGTTTACAAGACAATGGACTCCAATGGGTGACTTTTCAATAAGAAATAGAATAACAGCAGATTTTCAGTTCATTGGGAATGCTCAAGATTATAGAGAGTTGTCCATAACCACTTTGTATCTGTAGTATGGATTAAGACACTCGACAGACAAAAATGGAGGGGCTGGTTGAAGGTCACATCAGTCTGGAGGAAATGTCTTTATGATTGACATTTAGTAAATCCTTAATAATACAAACTGAAGTAAAATGAGATTTTGAAACGTTCTAAGAACTGTTTGGTGATAATGAGTTCAGATGTGTATCGGTAGCATCCAGATTTCTAATATTTTGCATATTATCAAGGAAGATATTTGCAATGCCACTTGGCAGAGTAGGTCGTGATGATGTGGATTTTATTTCTTGTCATGTGGACATCAGAAGGAAGTTGATGTATTTTATCCAGCCAGAGAGAGCAGTAAGGATTAGTTGGAATATAACAAGCTCAAGATAAAGTACAACTGGATGGAAGTGGACTGATTACGTTCAAGGATTGGTTGGAATGTAACAAGCTCAAGATGAACTACAATTAGAGAGAAGTGGACTGATTACTTTCAATCAAACATCGTTTGTTCCACCTAGATTCTACGTCATTGTCCGGCCCTCCCATCAACATTTGTCTTCCAGAATACAATATCGTACCTGTTAGTACTCTCTTATTACGTGTGATCAAAGCAGTAAACTACGAGTTGAGGCAAATAAACTCTATTGACAGTTTTATCTCAGTAGACACTACATAATCTGTCTGGTGTTCATTAGTACTATCCCAGTGGATTTCTGCAATTTCCTCCTGTCTGGATCATCACACAGATTGCTATGGAAAATTGTAACAGATGAAACCACGTCTGCTGTGGTCACATTAAAAGCCCTAAAACCACAACAAACTTCTGTTCTCCACTCACCATACTGGCTCATATAGAGGTAGGCACGTGGTACTATCAATTTGTCTGACTCCAACCCACAATACATGGACGACATCACCTATGTATACCTTCCATTTCGATACTAGCTCTCCTTTTCTGACAGTTATGTCCTCGTATCAACTGTTATAATATGCACCCCGCTCCTTTTCCGCATCAATCGTGAAAATCAAAACAATCAACTGTTTTATGTTATCTAGAAGAAATACTCAGATACGGCGACACTATAACATCTTTCAAAATGTTTCATAAATCATATCAAAGCTAAACTTGTTTCATATAGTACATATACATTCAGAATCATTTTTAAAAAAATGAAGTCTGGTTTGTTGAGTTTGTACCTTGTGAAAGTTTTTCTATTCCGTCTTTCACTAACAAGCAGAAGTAGTATTTGTATCAGAGAAAACTTATTGTCAACAGTGTGGAAACGAGTAATATAAAAACAGAAATGATGGCATGACTTTTTAGAACGTCTCCCTATTAACAAATAGATATATAATATCATAAACTATTTCTATAAAACGTTAAAATAACAATTTCTTCTTATTCACAGAAAAGCTCTATGGTGAAGGTGTGCATTTCACGGTTGATGGAACGCCCATCCAAGGTCAAAGGAAGACCGAACACAAAGTCTTCATGTGCACAGTTTTGGTCGGAGAGTATACCCAAGGAAAGAATGGTATGCGCACACTGCCAGAAATCCAGCCCAGCCAAGGACGTTACTATAACAGTGCTGTGGATAACCAGGCAAATCCCTCGATCTTTGTCGTTTTCCACGATGCTAGCGCTTATCCTCATTATCTGCTGACTGTTGTGAAGAAGTAGTGGTTCTGGATTGACAGCAAGTGATCAGCACATGAAATGATTCTGGATCTACAGAAAGTATTCTATATATGTATTGGTTTTGGATCTACATTAAGTGTTCAGTAAATGTGATGGTTCTGGATCTACAGCAAGTGATCAGTACAATGTAACGGTTCTGGATCTACAGCTAGTGATAACCACATGAAATGGTTGTGGATCTACAACAAGTGTTCCATTTATGTATACATCATTAATTCATAGGAGGCTTGTGAATTACAGTATTAAAGTAGCATCAGTTATGCAAAAGTATATAGGCATAAGATTTCATCTACACAGATAGTCAGATAAATTTCGAAGCCCAAATCAATATGCATTACAGACATTTCTTATTGCTGATTAATCTTAATTAGATTTTATTTTCCAAAGATAAATATAATCTAGTATCCAATTAACAAAGCTGATTCTGTAAATAAATTATAAACTACTGACCATTTGAAACAATATCATAGTTTTATAGACACATGATCGAAAAAGTACTATTCACATGCTCCTGCACAACTAGTTCTTAAATGCTGATTTGATTAAAGTAACTGTTTGCAATAAAAACACATTTTTTTATTCGTAGTACTTTGTAACTTTTACAATACATCATTGTAAGTGATCTCAAGTATTCTTATACATAGTACTTGCATATGAAAGATTATAGAGCAAACATGCATAAAAAACAGCCTTATGTCCACCCACTTTATTAGGCAGACAAATATGTGGTCTGCCTAAGTCTTGTACTAAATAAACTAGTAATATATATATATAAATACATGATCTGTGCTTTCCCGTTTCTTGTATGGAGTCGATGATGGTGTCGAATTACTTTCATTCAATTGCTTTTAAAGTTTACGAAAATAAATATTTTCGACAATAAACATTAATGCAATATAAGGGTTTCTGCATTTAGCAATTTTTATATAAAAAATCAATTAAATAATAAAAATCATTTTGTTCTAGACATCTGGATTTTCCCGATCCCTGTACATAGCATGAATCATCATGGTGACATATTGTTGTCTGTCAATTTCTTTTTCAAGGTTTTACTGTTTTAAAGGTCAGTAGCAACTATATTTTAATTAGTTAAATGTAATGGTCAGTCGTAGAGAATTCAATCGCATCATCCACTTACATCATACCAAAATCGAGACTAACAATGAAAATCAGAAATATAGAAAAAAAGTTACGATCTAGAGAGATTCAAGTAGTGTATATATATAGTTCTTTTAAATAAATATATATATATAAAACCTTATCCTCAGCGGACCGAGCAGGCTTAAAAAAAACAGTGGTCTGCCTAAGTTTCAGATTATTCATAGTAAAAAAAGCATCGTTTTGGCATTTCCTCTCATACTTTTTACCTTTGTTGTTAATATAGTTGACAAAGATCACGATATTTCATATTTTAATAGTTTTTCACCTGAGTTTTCATCGTCATTCGAATGTGGTTTTGAAGGTTGTATTGCTTCAGACATTTTTGAAATGCTTTAAAATCCAGAGTTACGAAGACCGCTGAAAAAGTGGTTGTAATTATGTAGTTTTAAAATTTAAAATTTTAAAAC
The DNA here is from genome assembly GCA_028829895.1 of Sinotaia quadrata. Lineage (NCBI taxonomy): Eukaryota > Metazoa > Mollusca > Gastropoda > Architaenioglossa > Viviparidae > Sinotaia > Sinotaia quadrata. The sequence goes on from CM054180.1 coordinate 36,979,837, forward strand.
ATATTTAAAAAAAATTCAATTCGCACACGTTAAATTGAATTGCTTTCCTTGTTCTATACACTTGTTTATGGAGAAAAAACGTGTATATTTACAAACTTACATAAAATAATGACTTTTCTGCCTATACTAAGAAATTAGTTCTACAGCTAATATAAGCAAGAGGAATGCCGTTTATGTAGTACAGACATGGGGGTATTGCTTAAACTCGTTCAGGCGAGAAGAACTTATTTTTTTCAAACCGGCGGCTTATTATTATAGTTCCCTTTAACTGTAGCCTTCAGTTGGTGGCACACAAACTATAAAGGTTCACTTCATGCGATATTAATAATCATTCTCGCCTTCACCGACACCCGATTAGCTCGCTTCCGTGTTCGCTACTGGCGACTTTCCAAGATATGCGGTAAACCGTCGCTAAGGGGCAAATCACGGTCAAGTGCGCACACCCAACAAAACAGGAATGAACACACTACAGACGCAGAGCACAGGCGTCAGACTGACTACCGATGGCGACAACTGTTCTATCGCAAATTGCTACAAAAAAATCTACAATAATTTTCTGTACGCTCGCAAACGAATATGACAACACCTGGCGATATGGTCCACCAATTGTACAGTTTAGTCACAAAACGGTTATACAGACGACCACAATTTACAAAACAAAGCCGCACTTCGAGCACAAAATGTAACGGCACACCGACCATGCAGATTTAGAAACGAGCACGGCACACCTCACGGGCCACAACTCTGATTGGTCTGAAACCCTCTGATTTCGTGCTTTGGCTTCACAAACAAATGAAACATTCAGGAGTGGCACTTAAACTGACCTGGATATGCTCATCGCGAAATGCATTTAACAAAGACAACGAAAATATATTCAACAAAAAACAGACCACAACGCAACTTCGTCAGACTCAACAAACGCACTCTACGCGAAACAGAGGAAAAAAAGGATTTCTCCATTTAACACAAGATACAATAACAAGGAAAGTTTAGGGCCTATACGGAAAACATATACTGCAAAATAACACCGCTTGACGGAAACATGGGAGGGGGGAGGGAGAATTATTATTTTTTTTTTAGTGGTGCTGACTACAGGAATGATGACCACAATTCGCTTCCCCAGAGTCAAGCGAGGGGAGGCAAGCGTTGCCTGTGCACTCAGAGTTGAGAACGTCCAAGACGAAAGCCTAAATGCATGCATAATTAGTGAGAGAGGTAAATGCAACAACATAAAACACAAATTAATAATTATATTTAAATTATCAACCAAAAATAAGGCTACAGAATTTGAGAAAAATATTTTAAGTATTTTATTCTGAACTCAAATTTTGTCAAAATGTGCAATGAGAGCCTAAATTAGAAATGCAAATAAACAGAGAAAACAAATAGCCGATTAATTGTTCAGTTTAATTTTCAACAATTATAATAGAGTGTTTTAAAATGGATAAAATGATATTTTAAAAAAATTGCTTAGATACCACTAGCGGATTACTTGAATAACTTTTACAGTTGTTTACTTTTTAATATTAGCGGTCCTATAATTTGCAATCAAATTTACTTTAATTATTTAAAGGTATACTATGCACTTTCTATATTTCCTATGTAGTACTACTTACCACCAGCATACTATTTCCTTTAAATGCATTCAATTACCCTTAGAACTATTGTCAGTTCCTATCATGTATTGGGCCATGATTATGGTATGCTGATTGAAAGCATAGTTAAAAAAATATTATTTACATTAAACAAAGGAAAATATATTTTGATTGAGAAAAACACCCATTTGGTTTAAATGAATTTTAATACAAACACAAATTCAAGTACAAAAACTTTAATAGTGATGATCTATGCCAAATGAAATTGTCATTAGCTATATAGATTATATTATATTAATGATTAAATGAATGGTGGAAATATCTTAGATGATATAATCAACAACATGTAAACAATGGAATCAAAAGTAACATTAACTCTTTATTTTTAGTTTTTAATTTTACACAAGATCTTTTCCTTTACAGCACTATTGAAGCACTAGAAGTAAACTATTATAATTATTCAAATTTAAAATATTATAATTATTCAAATTTAAAATATTATAATTATTCACAACAAAATTAAAATAAGTGATCCTTTGAAATATTTTCGGATCTTTTCCAGATAAGCCCCGCCAAAAAGTTAACCCCCGCCACCCCCCAAAAAAAAAGATTATAAAAAAGAGGATATAAAACTTGTACTTTTAGTTTTTATTGAAAAGGTTAGTGTTAGGGTTTAGGGTTAGGGTTAGGGTTACGGTTAGGGTTACAGTTAGGTTTAGTGTTAGGGTTAGAGGCGGATAAGGAGTTGTTTTTATGGCGTGATGTCTAGACATCAGAAATAGGTCAAGGTTGCGTGCGTGCATTAAATTGGAGCTGGCAAAATGTGGCGGAGCTTAACTTTTCGCGCGAGCACTTTTTGCATTAGTGGCGGGGCTTATCTGGAAAAGATCCTTATTTTCAACATATAGACATAATATTATTATAATATTAACACTGCAGATTTCATAAGACAGACCATTTGATACTCTGACATTTATAGCTGCTTACATTTTACCTAGTGGATATTACTTGTCCCTGAATATGCTCCCAGCAGCCGTATATATGAAATGAAGTAATTCTATGCAACACTTTTATATATATTGGTATTTAATGAGTAACTTGAGTTCATTCAAGAATCCTTTCAAGATCTCTTTTCTAACAACAAGAGTAGCTATCTCACTTCTATGTAATTAATTCTGGTTTATACATGTATGTTTGTAAATCTATGTTTGCATCATAATAATAACTTTCACAATTCATCATACTTCATAGTGATAAATTTGGTATAATATATACATTGTAAATGCACTGTTTAATTGTTAAGCTCTTAGATATTTATAACTTTTTAAGGATTTAACATTCTACTATTTTAGTAGTAGAAGTAGTGTGGTTATTATTGCAATTTAAATTATAATAATTTCTAATATAATGTATAGTCCAAGAAAGATATGCCAACATAAAAAAATGAACATTTCCTGTTGCAATTAACAAAAATGTCTGATCAATCATGATTATATTAAAAATATTCAAAATTTATGTAACTGAAATTACAAGGACAATATTAATAAGTTAATAGAATTTCTATAATTTACACAATGCACATTCTTACACATGAGCATGGATTAGGACAATTGTAAAAAAATAATAAAGCAGACTTCTAGATATAATAAACTGAAACAAGTAGTTACATTTAGTTAAAAACACTAATAAAAATAAATAAAACCTTTATCATACTATAAAAATTTGCATTGTTTGAATCAAAGACAAAATATAGTAGCACTAAAAGTGATAAATCTAAAACCATTCTAGAATGTATTGTATTAACACTTTAGGCACTCGTTCACTTAACCACTAATAAAAATCTGGAATATTATGAATACATATAAAATATTTTTCTAGCAATAGAACTGACACAGATTGGATAGTGAGATTATCATTAGGCTAGTGATTTTAAAGGGGGATAAGGTATAAATAAATTGTATTTCAAAGAAAAGAATATTCATCAATGTAGACATACGTTATAATTTAATTTGGAACATATTGGAGTGTTCCAGACTGTTAGTTCTAAGATATGAATTGATTATAAGAAATTGGTAATAATAGTATATTACAATACTCTACTGTAAACAAGAACTCTACTGTAAACAAGAACTCTACTGTAAACAAGAAAACTCACTGTCAAAAATTCCTAATTCATCAAATCAAGTCTTACACATGTATATTGGATAAACTACAAGGTACATGAGTGCTAGTAATAATATATATCTAAATGACAAATTATTGAAACAATTACTATCATTTTAAAGTGGCGCGATCTCCATATGTGTCAGAATGAAACTTTCTAAATATTATATTTAAAATTAGCCATAAGGATCATTACAATTAATTTTAACATTAATGAAAACTATACTTTTTTTATTTAGCTGTGGACACTAGTACTATATTAATGTAACTGATTTATATTTTATTTTTAAAATGTATTTTAAGTAAAGGTGTGCAGCAAACATCATTTCATCAAAATGGAAGAAAATAATCCTTTCAAGTAGGTTCCAATTTATTATGGTTAGAAACACAAATGTATATAAAGTTGCAATGGATATTTCTTTACTCCTTCAAATCCATTACAACTATTTAAATCCTTTATTAAATAGTGATACATTAATAGTTCATAAAAATTACATTATGTATGAGTAACATAAATAGGCAAATTTTGTCCATTTTGGATTGGTTTTTAAACCCCAAACTTTAATTTCCGAACCTCAACACTAAATGAAATCTATGCCCTTTAACTTAGTTCTACATTTGAATCCTATACTAAATAATGATACATTAATGACACGTTGTACTTATTTATTAATGTAACATACATATTTGTCTGCAAATTGCTGGATTTTAAACATATAATATCCACCAGTGGCGGATTGTATGCATATAATATCCAGCGTACTTTGCTCTGATACATCAAAAGTGTGTAGCATATTCCCTACGCTTACACACACTGCAACATATGTTTCTCATGTCTCCTGTTACTCAGGTTTATAATGGTGAACATGTAGACTTGAAACTTGACACTGAGAGTCAAAAGGCCTCTTGTTCACTGCAACATATAGTTAAGGAGCAAGCCTAAGTTTCTTATTCATCATAATATAACTCCACTCAATCTTACATTCCATCCTCAAACTTACAATTCCTGTAATGGTATTCATTAGCCCCATAAACGCACATGGTAAAATAAATACAGTGTATCAAACAATGTCACATATTAATAAACTACATGAGTGAAGCTTAGTTCAAACATTTGTAGTAATAACAGTTAACTCCTACTACATCTCTACATAAACACAAGTATAACACATTATAGTAAAATGCATAAAGTGTTTCTAAGTCCACTCTCTCTCAATCAGTCAATTAAACTACTCACCAATCAAGCTAATGACTGTCTTCAAGCTTTACTTCTTCCTTCTTTGCCACTCGAATTCAAAGTAATTAAAGGGTAGAATTTTGTACAGCAAGTGAACTCTTTAACTCAGCCAATTGGCTAGTCTCATTCTCATAAATGATTATTATTGGATAATAGGAAACTGCTCACTCAGTTTCAATTAGGTCAGCAAATCTAGAACATTCTTGCCTTGGGCTGTTTACTTCAAAGTCAGACACTTTCAAAAATAACAGTGTAAGGAGTGCACAAGGTCGGGTTGCTATGAAATTCAACAACTTATATATAAAAATTTAAATAGGAAGAGGCAAATTTACTCTGTCACAACATATCTATACACATGTGACTAAAATAAAAGACATTAAATATGATAGCATAGTTTAGAACCAGCCACTATCACTCGTCTGTATCCATGTGACTAACATAACAGTTATTAAAAGTGATAGTACAGTTTAGAACCAGACCATGTAAACATGTATGTAGTCATGTGACTTACATAACAGTCATTAAATGTGATAATACAGTTTAGAACCAGCGCACATACAAAGATATGTGCCTATGTGACTACCATACAATCATTAAATGTGATGGTACAGTTTAGATCCAACCCACTTACAAATGTCTGTATGTATCTATGTGACTAACACAACAGTCATTAAATGAGATAGTAGAGTTCAGAACTAGCTGACTTACACACGTCTGTATCCAAGTGACTAACGTAACAGTTATTAAATGTGATGGTATAGTTAAGATCCAGCCCACTTACACATATCTGTATCTATGTGACTAACGTAACAGTCATTAACTGTGATAGTAGAGTTTAGAACTAGCTGACTTACACACGTCTGTATCTAACGTAACAGTCACTAAATGTACAGTTTAGAACCAGCCTACCTAATCATTAATTTCAGATGAGCAGGGAGAGATAAGGGACATATAATGTATACGTGCCCATGAAAAATCTTCGAGTTTGTGTAATATGTTGCTATGTAATGTCTATACTACACATTAAGGACAAAATTACTGAAACAGTAGTACCAGATGTCATGTGTCCAGTTATATTTAACGACACCATCACTATATCTGACTCCCAAGTGTCAATATTAGATTATCATTTCACTTCCATTACTAGTGACACCAGATGGTCAGACTTATCTTTCTGTTAACATGCCAAAGATTTGGGCTATTACTCAAATGACCAACTGACAGATAAATCAACTGACGTGACCAAGCTGCTAATATTATCTCCTAATTTTTATTAGTTATGATTACGATATTAGTAATCTGGCTCAGCCCCCATATCAGCTTTTAGTTGTCGATTAGTTAACAAATTATGCAATGCGGGTGAAGATAACAAAGTAAAATTTAATAACAATAATAGTATAGAAAAGACATCAGTTTCTGAATCGCAGAATATACGAGAGTTCGTCTATCCTGCCCTGCCCGATTGTTCTTATAAAGTTTGTATTTGACTGATTTGGAGAGCGCACACTTAACTAGAGTCTCATGAAGACCTGCAACAGCTCACAGTGTCCTTGACAGAAGTGACATCACGGTGTAGTTGTCTTCCAGGTATGACCATCTTGGGTGTTCAATAGGTGTGCTAGGCGTTGTCGTCAGAGGATCCTTCAGACCTGGAACTGGCTGTAATGAACAACTTTCTTCTATAGCACCTACAAGCATGAATAATCATGTGGACTTTGTGGCGATAATGATAGATTACTCTTTACAGGTTCATCACAACTCATTAGCTACACTCTAACTTACAATTCATAAACCCAATGAAATACTTATAAGTAAATTATGGATCTACTCCTACAGTTACATAAATTCGTAGATATAATACATCCAACACCTGGCTTACAACAATATTCATTCGACAATCACTTCATCTCTGTTTAACTCCACCAGCTGCAAATAGTTTAACAATGCATGAGCATGGCGTATACAAGTGTTTATGCCATCTCAATATTCCTACATAAACGTAATCATTGCTAACCCCACTTAGCTTATGTGATAGGAAATACATTAGTTCACACAATCATTTAGCAAATCACATAAATATTTTACACAACTTTCTATCAACAATATACACGAAATAATTTATATTTACTACTCTTGTATCAATATATGTAAGAAATTGACCCCTGGACATGAGGGTGCAGTGAACCTGTGTCTGCAGACATGGATCATTGATACGTATATATGAATGGTCTCTAGGTCAGCTAGCAGATTGTACCATGTCACGACACAGAGCGCGAATGACTAAATATGGGCGTCTTGTATCCGGCTAGCGGTTTCCCCATCCTGCTACACCCGTTACCCCTCCGCGTCCTTCACCCTTTCGAGTGACCTAAATCTTAATAGGTCGTAAATACCTATTGCAACACAGTTACGCAGTCTAGCTAATGATAACATACTTATCATAATACAAAAGAAAACCATTAATTAGTAAAAATGTTTAGTTAATCGGCATAATTTGCTTAGAACTCATCTGACACTAGATAACAACTATATTACACATTACGGACATAACTGCTGAAGCAATAATGCTACGTATTTGAAAGATCAGTGAAATAACTCAAGGAAATGCACTCTGCTTGTGCGATAGAATGATCAATATGTTTATTACACATAATGTTCTATAAAATGAGAATGTTATTTGCTAAAATATGCGTATCGTTTAATCACTCTTTTCTGGTAAGCAATGTATAGTCATAAAGGTGAATGTAAAGATTTCTGATCTAATTCATTTATCCACTATAATCACTCTTTTCGTTAGTCCATACACATTTGCATTTATTAGCTCAGAACTTCACTCGCTACATATCACTCAATCATTTAGCTATTCACTCATTCACTAAGTCTTTTATTCTTCTAATCAGTTTGTGAATACACAGTTGATTTTTTTTGAAGGCATGTATCATTCGTGGATCTTGCTAAGATTTCTGAGATTATCATCGTTTCCTCTAGTCTGCCAACACGCCCACTCGCATTATTAAAATGCGAAAGACGTAAGAGTAGGATTGATCAGTACACTTATGCACATATTTAACAAATTATTGTTTGCTCAACAGCTAACGTTTTTGTCATCATCACCATTATCACTGTATAATGTGAAAGTTTGTATTAGAGATAATGTTAAGTTAAACACGTAATTTCAGCTAAAAGTTTTTTTAACCTTTCTCCCTCTCTCTCTCTCTCTCTCTCTCTCTCACACACACACACAGACACACACACACACATACACACACACACACACATACACACATCTCTCCCTATATCCTTTGACATAAAATAATATTACAAGCATATCAGGGTTGTTTCATTATGTTCGACAGCGAAAATAAGGAGGAACCTTTGGTTAAAATATCAGAAACGCCAAGCAATCTGATTTTTCAGAGACTGTATATTCAAAGTTGTCACCCTAGCGCCTACCTCTCCCATGAGTTTACGAGTAATGACCTTACATCACTGAACAAAGGGAACAGTCAGAAGGAGGAGTTTTCAATAATAACATGGAACAGATTAATCAAGAACAAAGTGGGTGTTTATACCAAGAATCCGATTTTCGAGCAGTAACAGATAATGAAAAATTGAAAGCAGAGGCCAAAGACGAAGATGATGCCACAGAAGACGAGTTCTTTGAGGCCCATGAAAACCAAGATTGGTATGAAGACGACGGACTGGACAAAAATTTCGTCAAAATGAATTTGTCCCACGAAGAGTTACAATGCTCTCAAACGTCCAGCAAATACTCGTTTGAGTGCTTGTCGCCTATTAAAGCGGAGAATACGTCTAGGGAAGAAATTGCAGATGGATACAAACAACAGTCTGAAAATTCAGCTGATATCAGTAATTTGAAATTAGCACCACAACATTACCTGCAGCATAGTATGTCATCAGGATATGTTTCAGCTGCTGGTCGTCCTCAGGTGGTACCGTCTCAATATCCCCAGCAACAGGTCAGACACCATCAAACCTTAGCCCTTCCAACAGAGCTTTCAAATCCGTTGAGAGAATCGACAAAGACAAACGACACATTCCAACACATTTTATTGCCAGAGAATGTTTCCTTTGAAGGTAACATTAATTATGGTCAATTCGGAGACACGCCCATGCAGCCAACATTCATAACAAATGAACAAAGTCCCAATACCCAAAGACAGGTGTCTTCAATGTATATTCCACAAAGACCCCACGGTCAGGAGATGGGGGTCTCCGTTCCATTCCACCACTACAACCCTCAAATAAATCAGCATCAGAGTACGGACGCATTGCCTTTGCAACATCAACAATATCGAAACCAATATCCACAAACACAATACGTCCAATATGGGTTTCCATATTCAGTCAGAAGACCTTATGTTGCCCCTGAAGCTAACTGGCATTACCAAACGCATTTACCACGTCCAGAGCATGGCAATTTCCAACCATATTTTGCCCCTGAAGCTAACTGGCATAACCAAATGCATTTACCAAGTCCAGAGCATGGCAATTTCCAACCAAATTTTGCCCCTGAAGCTAACTGGCATAAACAAACGCATTTACCAAGTGCAGAGCATGGCAATTTCCAACCAAATTTTGCCCCTGAAGCTAACAGGCATTACCAAATGCATATACCAAATCCAGAGCATGGCAATTTCCAACATATCCAGCCTGGTCAAAAGACACAGAAACAGCAGCATTTAAGCAGTCAGCGTAGAATTGAGACTAGCCAAAAGATATTGCCCACTAATAAAGCAAGAAGTTATCAGAATGTACCAAATCTATACGATACTCCACAAAAGGCAACTATATCAATGGAGAAGACGAGAGGTTAGTGTTAAATATTTACACTATATACTTTAAAATACTTAATGCATACAATATTTTAGTGCATGTATGTATGTATGAATGTATGTATGTGTATGAACCTTCTCCTTCTATTTGTGCATATGACTTCATAAACTAAGCCTAGGGTCATTTTATTAATACCACTTGTTATCAATCAGGAATATTGGACATAAGCTCATTCGTTGTCCATTTACATAACTTGAACACAACAGAAATGACAGTAATAAAATATCTAAATTAAATCCAAATTGAGGTATTCTTTAAAGAATAAGTCAACTTGACAAGTTCCAAATCTGCGATATAGCTGCAGACACACATCTATTTATATGGAAACTAAATATGCCTCATTGTAATGTTTTAACTTTATTTTAATTATAATTTAATTATAATATAATTTTAACTATAATTTATAAACTTCGAATATATATTTTAGTAAATCCATTAAAGAAATTATATTTCCTTCTTTACTGTTATTGTGAGTACTAAAGAACTATGCCATTAGTTTGTAAAAACTATTTTGATGATATTTATCTTTCAGTTCGTTTGCAATAGAATTATGTTTCGTTGTTTCTGTTACTCAGGAATAAAAGAACTACAAAACAAATTTTAAGTTAACATTTGTTATCATCAGATGTTATGCCATCGACTGAAGCTGAAAAGAGTGAATCCAGCACTATTGCTGTTCGAGGTCTGAAATCTTCAATAACCGAAGAATTGATAAGGAAATACTTTGAAAACACTGGCCGTTCGGGTGGAAGCAAAGTGACAAAAGTCATTAGAGGTGCAAGGAAAGGCGTGACCTACATAACATTCATGGAGAAAAGGGGTCAGGCATAAACGGATTTATAGATTTGTAGTGTGTGAAGTCAACGCCACTTAGTTAATGGATATTATTTTGATTGATTAATTAATTATGTAAAACCAATTACAAGTGAGGAGGATCTTACTTTATTTTATTAATGATCCTCAACAGACATCACTCGTTTCTCACTTGGCAGATATGTGGGCGCTGTAAACGTTTTCTCTCTTCCACAACATAATACAACATTTATGGTCATACAATTTTTTCGTAGGTGGAAGCTTCTTACTAAAAGAGAAGACAAATCCAACTTTAATTTATATTTAGTGAGTCACCATCCACCCTCTCTTTTCTCCAACATAAGGTTATCAATATGCGTAAGAAGGTCAATAACTTTAACAATAAGTTTATTAAATTAACAATCAAATATATGTATGACAAACAAAATGAAATAGATTACTTGACATCAATATCTTACTTGCTTTTGAACAATGCCACAATGTCTTCATCAACATGGTAAACACTGACGCGCAATTTTTCTCTTGAGCCAACTTGAGTACACTTTTTGCTGTGTCAGTTCCTTTAAGCAGAACATGATTAAGTAATTCTGGTACCTTCACTGTACTAGAATTTTCCCAATGTACTAAGCATATGCTGCCATGATAAATCAAAAGTGTATATTGTACTCCTTAATGCAACAGACGTTTTCTGCATGTTCAAGGTCATTCAGATTTATTATTAGTGAACCAATAGATTCAATAAACACTTAAAAGTAGGAACCTGGAAAGGCTACTTGCTCGATACGTGCACACAGCCTAATAAATAAAGCATATTAAAACAATGTCAAGTGTCAATACACTAAATGTGATCAGCTTAGTTCAAACATTTGTAGAAATAAAAGTCAGCTCACATATTACATCTCTATACAAGTATAACACATCAATAGCAAAATTACATTAAATATTTCTAAGTCCATTCTCTCTTAATCAATCAGTTTCACTCATCATCAAGATAATGGCTGCCTTTCAAAACTGGACTTTCTTCATGTAACTCCAAATTCAAAGTGATCAGAGATTATAATTTTCTACAGCAAGTATACTTTTTAATCTCAGCCCATTGGCTGATCTCATTCTCGTAAATCATAATCATAATAAAAACTACTCACTAGTTTGCATTACATCAGCAAATCTAGAATATTCTTGCCTCGAGCGTTTACATCAAACTCAGACACTTTAAAAAGTACTGTCATAAGGAGTGTCCAGTGTCGGGTTACTCTGACAATTTAACAATTTATATAACTATTAAATTTAAAAATAAGGTGAGGCAAATTTACTCCGCCACATAGTGTTTGCCTTTTATAAATCTATTTGAAATGATATTGTCTGTTTGCCTTTTATAAATCTATTTGAAATGATATAGTCACAGACACATACACACACACACACACACACACACACACACATATAAATCAACCCTGCAATTGTAATAGCACCAAAATACAGTTAAAAACACTACCCATTTCAAAGGAGAGAGCATTTTAAGAGGCTTGTAGTGTACTCAGTTAAATATATATATATATATATATATATATATATATATATACAATGCTAATACATGGAGACGTAAAAGGAATATAACTGTTTAGTTCTTCAAATAGTTTTGCCCGTTATTGCTCACGCACGATTACTAATGTACAACTACGTATATTTTAATCTAAATTTCAGTTCTCACGCACGATTACTAATGCACAACTACGTATATTTTAATCTAAATTTCAATTCTCACGCACAATTACTAATACTCATCTAGGAATGTTTTAATCAGCATTTGAATTCTTTCGCACGATTCCCAACACACATCTAAGAATGCTTTAATCTAAATTTGAATTCTCTCACAGCCGCCGTAGATGTCATGTCACGACGTCAATCTCTAGACGGATGCGAGCTGCAAGTCTCTATTGCAAGACCTCCAGAAATGTTGCCTAACTGTGTTCTGCTGCGAAATCTCCACAAAGTGGCATCCGGTCAAGAACTCAGGAATTTTGTGGAAATAAATACAGCAATGAAGGTGCAATCCGTTCGATTTGCTGAAGACGAGACTGCTGCAGTTATTACTTTTCAATCAAATATATGTAAGAGGATGAATATATTACTTAGCGTATTTGTGCTTTTAACAATTTACATTTAACATACAATAATTTATTTAAAAACGACCACATACTTAGTCCTCTAGATTATCATATGAAAATTTTGATGCACAAAAATATTTATATAACTAAAGAGATGCTGCCCAAACATTTCTTTTTAAATAATTATACTCCATAACATAGTTACAAAATACACTACAATTTCATGTCTACAATTCGATTTTGTGGGTCACAAGAAGTGAAAATAAGAAAAATGTTATGATAATAATTCCATAATGGAACCACACAATTTAATTCTGAAAGGTTTTTAAATTGATTATTTTGTCAGGCGGTCTGACCATTTTTTAATCAATGAAATGAAATTTATTTTACAACTGTTTTCGCTCAAATAACTCCCTAAACATTCCATTGCGTCCGCTTGAGTGTTGTTTGGGGACTTGAAAGGTGTGTGTGTGTGTGTGTGTGTATTGCAGCATTCTTCTACTGGGCTGTGTGACATGAATAAAGTGTTAATGTATTTTGCTAAAGTACTTCCGGCATGCACGAATATAAATGAAAAGTATCATGTCGCATTTTTCTGTAATGTCATATTTTCCTTTCCTTTCGTGTTACATACGAAGTTCTCACGAATATTTTAAAATACTTTGAAGTTAATTTTATATACCTTCTGATCTAAGGTTTTCAGGAAATACAATCTGCAATCACAAAGAATGAACTGAATGGAGAGTCACTCACCGTGGAACCGGTGCCAGAGACAGACACGGTGGTCGTACGTTTCCAAGACGACTACAATCCAACTAAAGAAATACTTGTGCTGCACTTTGAGAACACACGCCGCAGCGGTGGAGGAGAAGTAGCCGACACAGAAATACTTTACGATAAACTTTACGCGCTCGTAACTTTTGTTGACGCAAAAGGTACAGAAACAACAGCCAGAAAGTATCATAGCAGTTTCACGTATATAATGCACACACACACACACACACACACACACACACACACACACACACACACACACACACACACACACACACACACACACATACACACACACACACATACACACACACACATACACTCACACACATACACACACACACACACACACACACACACACACACACACGGCGCGCGCACAAACTCTCTCTCTCACTCATACAGATGTATATATATATATATGCATGTGTGTGTGCGTGTGTGCATGTGTGTGTGCGTGCGTGCATGCGTGTGTGCGTGCGTGCGTGCGTGCGTGTGCGTGTGTGTGTGTGTGTGTGTGTGTGTGTGTGTGTGTGTGTGTGTGTGTGTGTGTGTGTGTTATAGAAGAATACGTTTCTAACATTAATCGGCGTGTGAAATGAGTGGTAAATATTTAATGGCACATTTTACAGCAACTATGATAAAATAAACAAAGCAAACAAATCAAGATAGAGATATTCAAATGGGGCAGACATATCAGAAGTGTGTCATTTACTGTTAAAACACCCATACGTTTCGTAAAATGAACGCTTATGTGAAAAATACAAACAAATACTGTTGATATTATGAGACTATTATTGACTTTACCTTTAGCTTACTAATAAATGTAAAATGTTTACAATTTAAATGGAGCGAGTGGACAATTTATTGTGTTTCCATTTCATTCTAGTTGTTGCAGACGTTATACGAAAGCAGCACATTACAGACGGGCATGTTCTGACAGTGTCTGCTTTCCTAGAATGTCTAGGAGTGCACGGCGGTTCAGAACAACCTCTAATCAAAAGTGTACAACCCGTTCCCATTTCTGAAGATGATCGATGGAAAATTGATCTTATCAAAGATTCATTATTCTTCCATAATGCGTTTGATCGTGCACTGACAGAACACCACGCGTGCGTAAATTGGTCAGATCCGTCTGGAACTACACATCTTTCCTGCACTCTGACTCCAGAAACGGATGGGGCAAGACAACTAGTGAAGACGTGGTCCAAGGATGCCTTGAAAACCTTACACAAGTTTTTAAATACAATTCGTGTTACTCAGGTAATGGTAAAAGAAGAGGAGTTGACAAAGGCGTTGAAGGACTTGGCGAAATTTGTGAATGATGAAAGAGTTCACATTAGGTTTAATAAGCAAACAGAGGAATGTTTTATTGTTGAGAATACAGACAATAACAACACCATTGACATTGTGGCTTGTATCAATAGAGTAAAAGAGAATTTACACAGAGAAAAGAACAGGAAGTGTAAAAGCATTCCAGTCCACAAAGGAAAATTGCTTTTATTACACAGATGTGAATTTGAAAGCAAACTAAAACACAAATATTCCGAATTTCTTATGTCATATAATTTTGATTCCAGCTGCTTGGAAATGGAAGGGTTAACTGAAGAAATCATTGAAATGGAGAATTTATTAGAAGTAACTTTGAAGAAAGTCATTTCACTCAAACACTCTTGGGACTCGAAACTTATGACAGATCTTATGGCACACCCAGCAGCAATAGAAGCTTTTGAGCATGCTTGCTTTGGTATCGCCTCAAAAACGGTTGTGTTGTGCACTGTTACTGGATTTGAAGTTCATTCCTTTGACGAGAGGGAAGCGAAAACGACTTTACATAAAGGTCAAAGTTTAGTCAAGCAATCTCGCATTCCGCTGAAGGACGAGAACAGAGAGGTCCTTAGATCGACGCAATGGGAAGAACTAAAGAATTCCATTCTGACGGGCAGCCAAGGCCTAATTTTAATGCAAGAACTAGATTGCCTTGATATAGTAGGTGTGGTTACGACACTAGAAAATGAAGTCCGGATCCTAACAGACTTCCTGGAAGAGAACAGCATCGTGCAAAAGTCAATCCCTATAGATCAGGTCTTTGGCCAAATGCTCCAATCTTACATCGCAGAAAATATTGATAACCTAAGGCAACAAGAAGCTCGATTCCAAATTGAAGAGTATGATTTTGATGGAACTTCAGCCATCTTGGTGAAAGGCAACATTACTGGAATTCAGATAGTAGAAGGAATTTGCAACAAGTTTACAAACACTCTCATTTGTGTTAAGAAGACACTAACACGACCATGTTTGGGTGTGTGTCTTGGGTCATCAGACTGGAAGTACAATCGCTTGGAAATAGAAGACAAGTTAAAATGTAAAATTCTTGAACCAAGGGATTGTCCGTCAAGATATGTTGAACTGGACAAAAATGACGATGTGAAGACTGAGGGTCAATCCGATTGTCAAACAACAAGAACTGCTGCATTTGTTGACCGAGGAGTATCGACTGCACTAACAGTACCTACCAAAGGTAAGCCATCAACAAGTGTACTGTCACGTGTCCGGTTATGTTTAATGACCCTGTCACTATATTATATTCCCCAAATATCAATATTGGTTATCGATTTTCTTCTAATACTAGCGACAGCTGGACGGCCTGACATGTCTTCCACGAATATGTCAAAGATTTGGGCTTTTATTCCATGACACAACAACAGATAAATCAGCTGACATGCCCAAGCTGGTAACTTTATCTCTCCCTTTATTTTATTAGTTATGATTATGATTTATTTTTCCAGTTCAGCCAACATACCAGCTATAGTCGACGATCTTACAACAAATTATGTAACATAGGTGATGATAACAATAAAATTTAGTATCATGAAAATTCTAGAGTTCGTCAATCCTGCCCTGCCAGATTATCATGTATTGTTCGTTAGTTTGATCAGTTCAGTTATGAAGAGAGCACAATTAGCCAGAGTCTCATGAAGACCTGCAACAGCTCACTCCTCACCAAAAGAGTGATGTCACATTGCGGCTGTCTTCTAAAAATGGCCAACTTGGCATCAGATAGGTGCTACAGGCGTCATCATCAGAGGCTCCTATGCCAGTTGTAGTTTAGGCTCGGAACTGGCTGTAATGAATAACATTTTCCTATAGCAACCTATTACCATGAATAATCATTTAGTCTTTATGGCGACAGCAATAGAATACTCTTTACAAATTCATCACAACTCGTTAGTTACATGCTAACTTACAATTCAAAGTCAATAACATATTTATAAATGGATAACAATGATTTTCCTTTTACAATTAAATAAATTCTCAATTATAATATATTTTAGCAAGCTGTTCACATCAATACTTTAATCAATAATTTTGCTCTCTGTTAGCTCCACGGGCTACAAATGATTTTACAAGCATGAACAAAGCGAATACATGTGTGAATACGTAGTCGTACAATCACTTAACAAATCACATAAATATTTTATATAGCATTCTGTAAATATTTTTAGAGAAGTCAATTATAATTACCACTTGTCACGGGGGAAGGGAGAGTATCCAGAAAACATATTTTTATTTACTTTCTTACCTCCCTTTGACCTGTAACATTTTTGTTTACGTTTTCACAGTGTATTAATGAGCACAAGTGGCGTGATGTTCATGCTCTGTCAGAATGTTAGAGAGTGTGAATGCTTATTTTGTAATTTTAGTATAATAATTAAAGTCATTTGTGTATTTATTTATGTTAGGATTAGTTAATTAAATTAGTAATAGGTAGGTAGTATATTTAATCTTTTAATAGTTATTAAATAGCATTTTAATTAGGAACTATTTTTTTAGTGAATGCACCATTAGTGAAAGCACCTAAATAGCCTAGGCAGACATGATTTCACAAGTTTTTTCCTTTGGAAGTTTCTGGAAGGTGTGGTAATATAAAAGCATTTAACCAGACATTTTAGATTAGTGTATGAACGCATGGCCTGCCGACAAGATGTGTCAGAATATAGGGCTGTTTTTCCACACATAGAGCCATGCATAAGTTTATTACGAATTTGACCAAAATTCGAAATTACCACTGAATGTCTTTGTCTTAGTATACAATGTAATGTATCAAGGTCTTCTCACCAAAAGTTGAGGACATTAATTGTAGTACATAAAATTCGACATTCTTCGTACACTCAGTCCACGCGGCTACAAATCTTTGTGTTCATCAATGAAAGATAGTCCACACTCATCAGTGCAGGGACTTGGCATTTGGTCTTCACCAAAGTGTCGGAGATTTGCATTTTTCAATGCAACCTCATCGTATGTCATCTGTGGAAATTTTGCCTTTGTTGAAACATGACCACATTCGTCAGTGCGGCCATGCCTGCGTTTTTTCTTTGACTTGTTGTGCCAGTGGGTCAGTAAGTTTGTCTGTGTTGTACCAGTGTGTGCTTCTACCCCCACCCCTATCCAGGGGAAGATCACCGCCATCTTTAAACATTATTCAACATTTCATTGGACTTCATATCATTTGTGGACAGTGTAGGGTATCAAGTTTTATTATTCTTCTGCAACAGTAAGTAGGAAAATATTTAGTTAGTGGTGCATTCATTTAAGTAGGTAGATTTGCATAGTTTATTAATTATTTAGTTTATAAATATTTTTGACATTTTTTACAAAGACATTTTTCCTGAATATTTATAAACATTAAACATTTAATGTTGATTGGGTTTTTCACCCCAACTATTTTGTTAATTTTTGCATAAACATTTAAACTTAGAGAATAATTATTTGGTTATAATTTGCAGTTATCACTGCTGATATTAGCATTTATTGATGATTGATAATTATTTGAAAGCTTTTTGCAGTTATCACCACCGTTGTGTTTTTGAGATAACATTGTGGGTCTTCACCCAAAGTAATTTATTTGACAGCTAATATTGTGGTCATCACTGCTGTGTTTTTCATTGTTCATTTTGTTATTTTATTTTATCTTTATCATATTCATTGCTTTGGTCCCCAACCCATGAATGTTGCTGAGTGGATGTTTTTCTGAATTAATGACTAACACCATACGAGAGAGTAGCCCATTTTTTTATTAGAATAAATTTCTTCTTTGTTTACTCTTCATCGAGAGTTGGGTTTTTTCTCTCTCTGTTGCGGAATTGTGTTGGTACGGTTGTTTGTTTGTTCATTCTGTTTGTCCCTCACATCTCATTCATACATACACGCTGACTTTCACATTTCACCCCACATCTCAGAATACAGATCCCCCATCCCCACAAGAACATTCGTGGTGTCTGAGTGCGAGAGTCAGTTATTTCACCTACCACTCGGTGTGGTCTCAGCAAGTTGCGATAGCTGTCCTGACCCCAGAGAGAGAGGCCTGCGACAGTCAGCAACACCATAACAATGACCCACGACACCACTTTCGTAATTTATGCACAGTATCAACGAATGCAAGTAGTCTACCCGTGGTCAGGTCTTTTGTGATTTGGTTCATTCACAAGTATATATAAATGAACTCTAGGTCAGTTAGCATCAACCACCAACAATGGTGACAATGACAACAACAACAACAGAATGCCAGCCCACAACACAACCAACAACACCAGAACAGGGCCCAAAAAAGAAAAAGACGGTGCCAACCACCACATATTCGGAGGCAACAACAGCGCCCTCAACAACAACAACTGCAACAACAACGTGGACACAACATCAACGACAACAACAACAGCAAAGGACGTACTATGGGCAACAATACTCTCTTGGGGATTTTTTAACCATCCAATGGCCGATATGATCCAACTGTTGCTCGACCATTTGTACTGGCCACCAGCCCCCGCCTTCAGACATCCCAACGGACACTGGGGACAGCCACTACAGCAACAATGACAATGCCACCAGTGAGAAGGACGGGAGATTGAACAACCAAGGTGCACGCACACACTAGGTACAGATCTAGTGTGTTACTAGCCTGGGCTCTGTAAGACACCCCTCCTCCTCACCATAACATCAGGAAAGGCTATAACAACATCAATGCCACCGCCAGGAACAACAACAACAACAACATCAATACCAACCCACGGATTACCGAGTTTGGAGTTCGCCTTCGCCGGCCAGACATGTTTTAGCAACGGACGCATGCAGCAGAAAGGCAACTCCCCTCCCTCTCCCCCCACTCCCCCTCCTTTCCCCCCACCCAAGCGCGAAAGCTGGAAGCGCCCCCTACATTAATAATAATAAGAAGCTAGCGTATTCTACTACATCATTATACATAATGCAAATGACCAAATAATATGGGTGTCTCGTATCCAGCTAGCAGTTCCCCAATCATGCCATTCTCCCCAATCTTCCACGTCCTTCACCCTTTTGAGTGACCCACATCTTAATAGGTCGTAAATAACTATTGCACCAATAGTATATAACTTGACTAGCAGTATTATACTTCTCATAAATAATGAAAAGTTATTTTTTTAAATATAGAAAAAGGTTTAGAAAATCGGCATAATTTGCCTAGACTCTTCTGACATGCGCCATCACTATCTATCAATGGTAAGCCAGCAACGATTGTAGGAACAGTATCTACCAAAGGTAAACAAATGGTGACTAAGGCTCCTGAAAGAAAAGGTAAGAAAGGTAAACAAAAAGATAGTATTTAGAAAAGGCCGCTGAAAATATTAAATTAGTGCCTTTTAACTGCATGTTTCCAATGTGATCAGACACACTTGCTCTTATAGAGAAAACGTTTCAATTGCGTATTTCTTAAAGTTGATCCCACACATGTGCTTACATACATACAAATAAAAAAATTACCGAATACTTCTTCCTTCCTTCCTTTCTTCTTCTTCTACTTCTTCTTCTTTCTTCTTCCTCCTTCTTCCTTCTCCTTTCTTCTTCTTTCTTCTATTTTCTAATTGTTTCTCCTTTCTTCTTTCTACTTCTTTTTTCTTTCTTCCTTCTCCTTTCTTCTGTCTTCTTCTTTCTTTGTCTTCTATCCTCTGTATTTTGTCTTCTTCTTCTTCTTCTTCTTCTTCTTCTTCTTCTTCTTCTTCTTCTTCTTCTTCTTCAGTTTAGTGGAGTGAAAGGGTGATATGAAGACCAAACACTATTATCATCACATGATTTACTTTATGTTGGTAAATGCTAGTTGCCTGTGTGCAATTCATGCTATCCTTCAGTCTGCAAACGATTGATTTAAAGACGAGAAAAATTGTGCCCAAACATGAGATCAAAGGGGAGTAATTCTAACATCTGACACTTAAACAGTAACACTAGTTTACCTCTCATTAAACAGACATTACATTCATTTCCAATCAAGCATTTGATTGTTCCTTTATATATGCCGCTTCTCTTTCCTCTATAGATGGAAGTGAATTCAGTTCAGATGATAACCAAGTCTTAGAGTGTGAGTATATCATTGTTTATAATGAGGTTTTATAGTGCAATTATATCATTATTTATAATGAGGTCTTATAGTGAGATTATATAATTTTTATAACGAGGTTTTATAATGCACTTATATCATTATTTCTAACGAGGTGTTATAGTGTGATTATATCATTATATATCATATGATCTTATAGTGTGATTATATTATTTATTATGTGGTATTATAGTGTGATTATATCATTATATATCATATGGTCTTATAGTGTGATTATATCATTATTTATTATGTGGTATTATAGTGCGATTATGTAATTATTTATAATATGGTCTTTTAGTGCGATTACGTCATTAGGTCCGTTTAATAATTTGGTCGTATAGTATATCGTTATATATAACGTGGTCTTAAAGTGTGAGTATATTTTTACGCACTAATGTGCATTGTTTGATAAATGAGATAATACTTTGCAATGTGTGAGTTCTATATGTGTAATTATGTGTTTTGTTGAAAATTTGCTTTGAATATGATATTTTAGTGTGCATTAAACATGAATATTTGGACATACACGAGTCACGTTTGTCTTGAAGTGAGTATCTGGACATACAGGATACAGATTTTTTGTAAAGCGAGTGCTTGGACATACACGAGTATTTTTTGTTGTGAAATTTATTGGCTAATCTAGAGAGTAAATTTTATTTTTAAATATATAAGTAGTTGTGCAGTTTTGGACAATGTTTGAATATTTTAGGTTAAGTATACTTAATTATTTTGGGGGTACATTTTATTTTAAAATTAAGTAAAAGAAATTTGTAAATTATGTATTTTATGAATAAACAGAGAGCTTTTGACATAAATGAAAGAACAATTCATTGTTAAATTGGAATGTCAGTATTCCAAGTTTGCTATGGAAGTACTTTTCTACAAATAATTGAATGTTACTTATACTTTGAAATAGAAGTGATTTTGATATGTTTTGATATATATATACATTCGCTCGAGAGCACGCATACACACACACACACACACACATACACACATATACATACATTCACACACACACACCATATTCTCTCACACACAATCTATATATCCGTATATCCATCCAGCGAACTATCTGTCTATCCATTCATCCATCCATCGATCCATCCATCTATCTATCTATCTATCTATCTATCTATCTATCTATCTATCTATCTATCTATCTATCTATCTATCTATCTATCTATCTATCTATCTATCTGTCTATCTATCTGTCTATCTATCTGTCTGTCCATCTATCTATCTATCTATCTATCTATCCATCTATCTATCTATCTATCTATCTATCTATCTATCTATCTATCTATCTATCTATCTATCTATCTATCTATTTATCTATCCATTTTTTAAAACCTTATGTAAAGACACATACCAAGAAAACTTCGTTCATCTAATTACAATGTTTACATACTGCAGAGCCACATTTATGTTGCTATGAATACAGTAACATTAGCGTCCGAGAAATTTATATCGAGAATATTATAGACATTGGATGGACGATAGTGCATTGGAGTCTACATTACTTATTGAAATACCAAAGTTGTCTAGAGACATTTATTTAATTGGTTTTAAAATGAGTTGTCCGCAATAATTAAAAGGTATGAATTTATACAGGTCAGTAGTAAAGAACAAGTAGTTATTTAATATACTTTTTATTAGTTCAGTTTGTATTGATGTACAATATCTTTAAAATAATTACATGTTGTCAACTGGTGTAAATAACGTTTCATTGTAAATGCCTTGTTTCGCACGTTATTTGAATATAATATAAGAGCCACGAGTGTTCAAATGCAAACTGTTATATTTTAAAAATGTTCAAAATAAATTAAGTCTTCATTCGATACTATTTTTTCTATTTTACAGATTATCATTTTCGACATAATATCGAAAAAGTTACTTTGGTGTTTGCGGCCAACTGTCGTGAAACAGTTGACGCCGCCTCAAAAGAAGTGCTGACATATTACCAATCTCAAATCACTACAAGAACTGTCGAGGAACCAGAAATTAAAAACTGGAGCCAACACTATGTATATACCATTTTATTATGTTTATTTATTGCAAAATATCCGCAGTGCAAACGTACTCAAGCTCCAGCAAGAAAACAAATTATATGAATAAACATATCAGGCAATATTTTATAACGTAAGATAAATTACACGCCGACAGAGTGGAAGATATGTTAATATTATATATGAATAAAATAATTCATCACATTTATATTAAGATCAGTAAGTTTGTAGGATCAACCTTGCCACGACTGTTGATAGAAAATAAATTAATGCTAATATTCAAAAATAAAACATTGCTGAAAATACAGTCATATGCTATTTTATTGTATATGTCACATATCCGGTCTAGGTTTAGCGACTCTGTCCTATTTTAGATTCCATTTATCAATATTGGTTTATTGAATAATTTCTAACAAAAAGCGACAGCCGGACGGCCTGACTTATCCACCGCGAAAATGCCAAAAATATCCAGGCAATTATTCACGACACCTCGCTAGATAATTCAATTGACCTGCCTTAGCTAACAATGTTACCTCCCCTTTATTTATAAATTAAGGTTTATAATTCTTTATCCCTTTATTAAGGTTCAACCCCAGTTAGCTATCCAGAAGTGCTACAAACCAATTATGTAACAACTAGTAAGATAACAATAAATTTAATAGCAACTCAATTAATGAAATAGAATGAACAATTGCGAATCGCAATTATTAGAGTAATCTATTATTCGGCCCAAATGTTTATACACGCATTACTTAGTTCTGTCCTTTGATGGAATACATCGACTTATCTTTAATGTTTATGAATTAGTTGAATATGTTGCCATCAATCAATCAGTGCAGTTCTGATGTCACGCATCGAATATCTTCTAGCTGGCTTTCCCACTGTCAGTTTACGGCACCTGGCATAGATTGCGGACAATGTCTCCAGAATTGAAGATGTCGGGTTGGAGTTCCTCTGGTTCCTAGTCTTTCAAGACTCTGGTTTTCAGGCTCCAGATAAACTTCAGATCCAAGGTCTAAGACTGGCTGTGATGAAAAATATCACACTACAGCATCATGTTGCATTACACAATTATATGGGCTTTGTGGTGACAGTGATAGATTACTCTTTACAAATTCCATGAATTCATAGTTCTAAATCAATGAAAGTCTTTAAATGAATAAATGATTTATCTTTACAATATATATATATTTCCATTATAATACAATTTAATTATAACACAATTTAGCTCGTGGTTCATGCAACATGTGTTAACTATCGTTAGCACTTTCCTGTGATAGCAATTAACAAACGGAATATGGCTACATACACGTATTACTCTACTTGATCATTTTACAAGTGTAACAATCGCTAATGCCACTTAGCTTCTTTGAGAAAAATATAACAATCATTTATCAATCAATTAGCAGTCACATAAATATTTTACACAATATTTATAATATAAAAATACAACAATTTTATGAATAAAAAATACAGTCTAGAGAAGCCAATTATATTTACCACTATGTGAAGTTATGTGCCATCAAAAATGGTGGACGCGATCTTTCTACCCTTAGACAATGAGCACTGTAAACAAATGTCTGCACATCTGACAAATTCGATTCATTCAGGCGTATATATGTATGGAATCGAGGTCAGCCAGCAGATCAACGCTACGTCACGGTACGGAACGCATGTGACCAAATGTGGGCGTCTCATATCCGGTTAATGATCTTTTACTCACCTTTGGCTTGCTCCACATATTTCTAACACGTAAACACGTTTGTTGCATCAGCTAAGCTTAGTTGCTTAACGGAAGTCTCCTCATAAATTATACAGACAGTAGAAACAATTAAAAAATGAACGATTAAGAATTATTAAAATATGTTCTATAATTCAGCATAATTTGCTTAATATTTTCTAACAGTATACTTAGTATTATATATGATATTCTTATTATTATGCTCTTAAAACTGAAGATGGATGAATGGCATAGTGATACGGTAGCTATCATAGATGAAAATATTCATAATTATGTCCATGGCCCGTTTATGCTTGAAAGTAATTAAGCCAAACATTTTGCTATCCGGATGTGAGAAAAACTGCTGCTAGATTTTTATACATAAATATAAATCAATTGTAATGATATTGTTTGCCTCATCCACATTATTTTTGTCAAAATCATATAATAAAAAGTACAATTTATTTTACATATTCAGCCATTTATACTGTATTAAGAATGTTACGGATGAATTGATTCTCAATATAGTCAGCGCTTCCTTTATTTAACAGAACGAGAAATCCTTATCCTAAGCCTATGGTTCAATAATGACAAATGAAACAAAACTTGTTTATCCAATAGGAAATCATTTTAAGTGTGATTAGAATCTAACAATTATAGAATTGTAGAGTTTAATACAAACGTATTTCAACATTAATGAATAGTCACGTGTGCGTGTTTCTTCCACGTATACACCTAACTTGGAAAACAGGTGAATTGTTCTATCTTGTAACAATGTACTTGAAAAAGCGTAATATTTTTCACACTATTGAGGTCTTTATATCTAAATAAATTCAAACGAATGAAGAATAAAACTCTATGGCAAAAGGGGAGTGGTAATATTATGATGAAACACACTGAGCAATCCCCGGAAAACTGCATTATTCCATCATCATAACCAAATATATGTTTAAATTAATCTTAATATTAACACATTTAGACCTGAGGATGTGTTTAAAGTTTTATAAAAACACGTTGTTATATGGTAGCACAATCAGATGAATTAAATATAGATATTATGCAGCACGCTGCCGTCGACTCTGGAAAAGGTTCACACGTATAATATGCAAATAAGTCACGTGTTCCTATAAAGAATCTATGAAATAATTACCATATCCTAATTTGTTTCAGATCGATTTACTTATTGGAGCAAGCAAGGCTGCCAATCTAGACATCAGTGTTTACAAACAGTTGGGGAAGTTGGAACTGACAGGATTAAAGAAATCAATTCGGCAGTTTGATGTTGATAGAAATGTCAGAGAAGCAACTGAAGACGTATATAAAAGAGAGAATGCGCGACGCTTGGCTCAGAAGGTCGGTCATTTTAATACAGACTACTCACCTTGAACTGAAACATTACACAACATTTAAACCACAAGTTCAACACTGTACAGATCCACACAAAATCGCTTGCTGGAAGTGCTCGCGGTCTTCTTGACAGACAAACTTACAGATAGAAAATTCCAAGAACATTTTAACAAGTTCGAAGAAATTCGTGTATATTTACAGTCTGCCTTTCCTCACTGTCATAACAAACAAACGTTTTTAATCTTCTGATGCAAATAGTTTGAAGCACGGACTCATATATACTTGGAGTTGTATTGAAATGGGTTTTTACTTTTAATTTTCACATTGTTATTTATTATTATTATTATTATTATTATTATTATTATGATTTCACATTGTTATTTTCACATTGTTATTTATTGTTTGTCTCTTTTATATATGGCACTTCAAATTTAATTAAATAATTCGTTTTAGTTTGAGAATCGTACCCTTTTCTATCATCACAATTTATTGCTTCCATCCTATCCTCCTCACAAACGTGTTAGTCTTGATAAATGAACAGAATATAAAATGTATTGCATATAAAAGGGCTTGGAAAGAGACCATTGCTACTCGTGGTATATGGCGTAACCAAAACGGATAAAAGATAAAAGAAAGAACGTGACCCGACAAATGCGCGAAAGACAATTGCGCTCCGACGAAAATGCGATGGACAAATGCGCGCCGACAAAATCGCGTCTATAAAATCGCGCCGATAAAATCGCGATCGACAAAATCGGGATGATACATGTTAAATCGTACAAGAATATAATAATAACATACATAGATATCAATAGTACGAGACAAAAGGCTATGCAAAGGAACGAACCTTCAAAGAGCTTAACATAACAATACCAAATAATTATTAGATAGGAGGTCAAGTATAATTTGCCCTTGACTTCGTTACAGGCATAGGTAACACAGTTTTATTAAAATTAAAACAAATGATTATGGTTAGAATACAATTCCTAATGTGATTATGTATCTCACTATTTCATCTACACTGCAGTGAAACTGGTATGATGACCATAACTTACTACAACCCTACCCATGCACTGTCTGACTCAAAGATGAAAGTGCACATAACAATGCAGATGTTACTGTGTGGCTAGAGGATAGGACAGTCAGAAAAACATAATAGCTAGGCCGCAACACACACACACACACACACACACACACACACACACACACACACACACACACACACACACACACACACATATATAAGCGCACAGTACGCTACACTCAACAAGTGCACTTCCTGTTTGTCCTGAGCTACATCCCAGTCATACACCTACACAAGTAATAATATTTGTGGTAGTCGAAGCATTCATAAATATTTTTCTAATACCTTTATCAAAAGGTTAAACTACCATTGAATACAATATGGCTGACATCTGGCTGTTAAGCATCAACACGGATGACTTAAATAATTTCGTTTGAATTATATTAATTTATGATTTTCTATTGTTCTACAATAACAACGTCCATTTCTTTATTAACATAATTATGTGTACTAATATAATTATCTATTCTCTTACACTGTTTAACATCAATTTATCAGGTGCAGTGGAACACTATAATGAAGGGACACAAATTCAAACCATATGATGAAATAAGTAACTTCGAGATTGAAACAGCTTATCAGTAAGTACAAGCATGTTTTGAATTTATAAATATTGACACATTATATTTCTTGAGAATAATATGCATATGACTTTAGTGAAGAAAAGTCTACATTAGAATAAGTCATAATATTGTAAAACATTTGATATATCATACATAGTGATTCGTCTTTGTCAGTATATAATAAGAATGTTTTTATTACGTATGAATTAAATCGAGGTTATTCGTTAAAGGTTATTATTTTTAGTAATATTTCTCTCAATTTATGTATGAATTCCTCCTTTATTTACTATTGTAACGGTATTTGATATAAGTAATTTATCTACTCATTAATTACTTATATTAAAAATACTATTACTATTATCCAATAGACTTACAATATTAATCATGTAAACATTTACGAAAATATTCTCACCTTTATTCCTCTTTATAATATTTTAAATCCAAAAATGCATAACAAAACAAATCTTTTGTTTACTTTTATCCAAGTTTATACTGTAATATGCATCTTAGTCAAATATTTGATATTACATCTAGAGTTCATTTGTACAGTGCTGATTGATTGTTCACAAATATATGAATTTTTGTTTGCACCTCGATGCTGTCACTAATAGTACGTTTGATCGATTAGAGGTTGAACCTTTCGTTGTCGATGTCCATATGATAATCTCTCGTACAGTATTTCAGAAAAACGATGGTACTCCAACATTCATCAACAAGCACGAAGTGATTTTGAACCCCTTTATATGAGAGTTTCTACCCATTTCTACAAAGACACTTCAAAACCAGAACACAAGAATCAGTACAGAGAACAATTTTTCTTTTAGATATGTTAGCCTAAGAATTGTACCGCTTACTAATTACTTTCGCTAACTTAATTTACATTAGATAATACAGCCCATGAAAAACATAATATTTCCTTCCATCCGAAGTCTCCAAATACAAGAACCCATCAATGATTTCAATGATTTGTTTCATGCACACGATTGAACAACGATAGAGTAATACACCTTGCAGTTCACGATCTGTGAGACAGGGACAAGATTACATTAAGTGAACAAAAAGTGTTGACGTTCAATATAATTCAATTTTTGTGGGTAATTATTTAATTACAATTACTGTCCTTGTAACATATCCATGTGGATCATTAGCAAGTTTCGTATCAAATCAGCATTTAACTCATGATTTACAATATATACACTAAACCAATTAATATATAATAATTGTACATACACGTAGATTAACACAAACTATCAATAAATTCTTTCAAAGTAAATAAATAATAGAATTAGAAATACTGTTAACAAATTAGGTCATTGCTATTACAAAAATTGATTCTTCTCAGGGGTCTTTTGGCAATGATAACAAGAGCTAGAATAGCTTTCTAAGTATCTGCTTATTCGCTTATTCCTTTGAATAGATGTATTCTGACTGATTATACTTCAGGTAGTTTTCATACTTATTATTTGTTCACTGACCTTTGATCTCAGATACTGTGCTGAACTATATCCGCCTCATAATTAAAAAATATACAGAAGTGTTCAATGAGGGAAACAAAGCCTACATTTTGATACATAACACAGAAACAAAACACATATCTGTTATTAACGCTGACATTGAATGGGTGTTTTATTATAATTTTAAGTACAATAGAATTATTATGAAATATGCAAAAATGTGCTATCTGACATGAATTATGGACTAATCTCTATGAAATTATTCCAATTGTGGAATTATTGGCGACTGTATCTTCGTAAATGCATGAATTAATCTGTTATTCCTACACGCTGAAGTTGATCACGGTTGAAATTACAATGAATGATAATACCATTTTTTAATTTGCGTCTTGTCCCACATTGTGATCCTCTAATCTTGACTACTAGACTACGTATGAACCTTCTTTTTCAACGGCTACCCGGATCACGGATGGAATAACGAAATAACCAGATCAGCTGCCAGCGCCACTCCCAAGCCCTTTTAAAGGGCGGGAAATTCAGGATGGCTTACATCATGCGGCTTACATCATTACATCAAGCCCTTGTTGGGGCGGGAAAAAAGAGGCTACACATCAGCCAGAGATATCGACAGTAAAGTCAGCAACAGCTAGTGCCACTCACAAGCCCTTGTCGGGACTAGACGACTAACATGAAAGTCAAGCACTTTCACTAACACTCATTAAAGCCACAAGAATATGTCATGCTTTTAGAATGTCACTTCTATCTGACAATGAAGACTTGAACTCCACTTTCAATTCACTGGCCCACTTTATTGCCGCCAATACAATAGATGATGCTTTGAATGCATCCAAAACAATCTACGAGATTATATCATCAGACTTTAATGAAAAAAAAGCCAAACACCACTAAGGCAGACAAAGACACACAAACTACTACTCAACTAAGTGCGAGAAAGAAACAAACACTCAAACTAAGTGGAAATTCCTCCAAAAACAAAAGCCAACTTAACTCTGACTCTCACCCAGTAAAAAGTAATAAAACTAAACAGGCTATTTTACAAACCCCAATTTACTTTGACTGAGAAAGAGAAAAGCCAAAGACCAACTCCTACTACTGAAGAAAAGAAACTTCAGACAACAACCACAAAAAAAAAAGAACAGAAGAAGAAAGAACAGAAGACAGCGAATGCAAGGACAGGAAAAATAGGGATAAAAGAAAAATATGTGCAAACCGAACAAGACTAAACAAGAAGGTAGAGATACCAATGGAGATTGAGGCAGCCCTCAATGACTACGCAAGGTTACTTGAGGTCCCCCTCTCTCACACTTGACAGAGACCAAGACCAACAATGACAACAACATCATCAGCGCCATCAGAAGATCATTCTCTGCTAACAACAAAACAAGATGGAAAGAAATAACTGCGCCCAACACAGCATATGCGTAAACAAGAACAACAGCGCCAACAACAGCAGCAACACCAACAGTCTCAACAACAAAGTGGAAGAAACACCTGTCACCAACAACATCAACAATAATGGTACCAAATTTGACAGCATTATCCACAGTGGGGATATTTCAACCATCCCATTGCAAGCATGATCCAGTTGCTGCTCAGTCATTTGTACTGGCCACCGGCACCCATCTTCATGCGTCCAAACAGTCGCCGGGGACAACGTCAACAACAGCAATGACAACATCACCAGTGAGGAGGGCAGGGGTTAAACTCCTGGGTGCACACTAGGTACAGACTATTTTGCTACTAGCCTGAGCTAGTGAGACACCCTCCCACTCCCACTCCAACATCGGAAACAACATCAACAACAACAACAACCAGCCCATGGAATACCAGGCTAAAATCCTCCTTTGCCAGCCAGCCATGTTTGCCATTGATGAGTGAGTCATACAGTGCAACTTCAAACATTCTTGTTTTTCATAAAACTATTTCTACTTGAACGTTGACATATCTACTAGCCCCCCCCTCCCCTTTTCATCCCCAGTGTGAAATCAGCACAAGCTGGAAGCGCACCCCACATTCATCATCATCACCTTACTTAGATTGTCACATGGTGATTACATCTTGTGTAGATTGATGAAAACATTTGTAATAATTGTGATTATAGCTAGTCCTATAGTTTTATGTGATATATCCCCCACACGTTGGGTCAGTTTTGAATGAATTTTGTCACCAAATCACCTACGAGTAACTCAAATACGTCAATTGTACCATATTAACTTATATAATACATACATTTCCTGCAATGGTATTCATTAGCCCCATGCACACACGTGGCACAATATCAAACAATATCATGATTTCTTAGCAAACTACAGGTGAACAACCTGGTTCAACACTTGCAGTAATAAAAGTCAAATCACATAGTACATCTCTTTACAAGTATAACATATCAGTAGTGAAATGCATGGTATGTTTCTAAATCCATTCTCTCTTAATCAGTCAATTTAACTCACCATCAAGCTAAGGACTGCCGTTCAAAGCTGGACTTTTTTCTTCTACTCCAAATTCAAAATTGATTAGAGGGTAGAATTATCTACAGCAAGTGAACTCCTTAAATTCAGCCTATTGGCTAGTCTTGTTCTCATAAATAATAATCATTGGAAATCTACTCACTCAGGTTGCATTAAGTCAGCAATCTAGAATGTTCTTGCCTGGAGCTATTTACTTCAACTCAGACACTTTCACAAATAATGCCATAAAGAGTGCCCAAGGTTGGGTCACTCTGACTATTTAACAGTTTATATAAAAATTAAATTTTAAAATAGGAAGGGACAAATTTACTCTGTAACACATTGTTTGTACATTTTTAGTAACTAGAATTAGTTTCTAGTTTCTAGAGTGTATGTAGATATATTTTTTGTAAACTCAGTCAGATAGCTCACCTGTCAGCTATTTTTGCAAGACAATGGGTAGAGTTCAATATGGAAACTAATTGTGATTTAATATGGAAACTAATAGGGAATATAAAAATATGTGGATAGAGATGGAGAAAGAATTCAGTGACTTGGGTCTTTCAGGAGTGAAGCTAAAGACTATGCCATAAGCTATGCAGATGAAAGAGCAGAAATAATGGGAAAGAGACTGAAACATAAATTAGAGATGCTATCTTCAACAGTCAAAAGGGGGACAAAGTGCATTCTAAAACTTCTTCATCTTGGGTATAGGAAATGGGTGTTAGAATGGGAAAAGAAAAACCAAATTTGGCAGTTCTTAATTTATCCATCAAATTTGAAGAA
The DNA here is from genome assembly GCA_028829895.1 of Sinotaia quadrata. Classification (NCBI taxonomy): domain Eukaryota; kingdom Metazoa; phylum Mollusca; class Gastropoda; order Architaenioglossa; family Viviparidae; genus Sinotaia; species Sinotaia quadrata. Next base: position 37,012,223 of record CM054180.1, read on the forward strand.
CTGAAAAGAGAAAAGTTAGAAGGCAAGAAGAAAAATGAAAGATTAGGAATTGTGTGTGAGAGTATGCATGATAAACTAAAAATAGTCAGTGGTAAGTGTGAATGTGATGCTCCAATGACAGGCTGAAACTGTCATTGGTAAATCATGTCAACAGGAAGTTAACCCAGACTCAGTCATGACAGGACAGATAATTGTTTATGACTCTTAGACTGGGCTGAAGCTGAAGGGGCAAATGCCTTCTCAGAGCAGCACAATTGACAGATGATTCTCTAGAATTCTTGTTGAGAGAAGACCAAGCTATCGGGATCATATGTGTCTAAATCATCTTGCAAAGCTATTTAATTTTGCTGGAAGGATGGCCTCTTGTTTAGTAAACAGAAAGGGACTGTATCAGTCAGATGGTGGTACCTCTGAACTATCGAGCAAACATGTTGCATTTGGCTCATGACCTACCCAGTGCCAATCATCTTGAACCTAGCAAAACTTTAGCTCATCTGGAGGGTTTATTTTGGCCATGTATGATTTGGGACAACACTCGATACTGTCAGTCATATGACATCTGTCAGTGAGTAAGTAGAAAGATGAAAGCCCAGTTCCACTAGGTGAAACCCCAATGATTGATGTTCTTTTAGGTGTGTAGCCATCAATCTCACTGGAGAATTTGTGCCCTCGTCGGTCGAGGCCACAGATGGATTCTCACTGTCATTGATTATGCTATGTAATAACCCTCAGATAGTTGCTCTTAGTTCTATTAAAATCATGTCAGAAACAAATGCGCTGTTCACCATTTTCTCGCATGTTGGATTTCCATAAGAAATCTTGTTTTATATTGGGACTCAATTCAAGAGTGAGGTAATGAAAAAGATTAATCAACTATTGAGAGTAAAGCAGTTTAAAACTACTCCTTATCACCCTATATGTCTCGGTTTAATTGAAAATCTGAACCGCTACTCTTACCAAATCCTTGAGAAAACTGTACATGGAAAGACCACATGATTTGGATATGCATTTGCCTGCAATTTTGTTTGTGTTGCACGAAGTATAAGATTCAACTAATTTTTCACCCTTCAAACTCAGCGCCCACATATTTGCCTAGTGAGAGGAACGAGTGGTGTCTGCAGGAGAATTATTAATAAGATAAAGTAAGATTATCATTACTTGTAATTAGTTATGGACGATTAATTAATGATCATCAGAACCATTAATTAAGTTGCATTGTCAGCAAATGCTCCATTTCTTATATATAAGTCAGTCAGCGTATTTGTTCCAGTTATGCGATGCTCAAGAGCGTGAAAATTCTCTACAAAGTACGACAGAGACATACTAGTAGACGTCATTGGTTTAACTATAGACAACATTAACCACCCGATATCTAGCTGGCCTGCCTCCATGCGGTGCTACTTCTGCTATAGAAAAGTAATTGTAACTAGTTCAGAATGCAAGCCTTTATTATCAGGTTCACCGTTACGACTCCAAAGTCATCGCCCATCTTCATTTATAGACTCTTTTAAATTTAATAATGGAAAGTTGCCACAATATTAAACATCTTTCCGACGCAGTTCTATTACTGTATTTATATATTATAAATGAATGTCATTTCAAATTATTTATAGGATCTCGTGCGATTTATTCACTTTCATTTCATATTCGTATTGTGTTCATAGTCAGTGAAATAAATTGGAATCGTAAGTTCCATAACACTGTATTCTGATTGTAAAGATTATGTAACCACCTGCAGCAGTTATGATGGTATGATTAAATAATACGAATATTTAATAATATACTACTACTACTACTACTACTACTACTACTACTACTACTACTACTACTACTACTACTACTACTACTACTACTAATGACACCTCTCTCTTATATGTACACGCAATATCCCTACATGTTAAAGCTGAATAAACTTGAATGAATTATATATTTGTGGGAGTAGTGTTAGAAAATGTGTCAAATAGTTTAGTATTATTGTTCTCTTTCCACAGAGCAAACAAGCCATGCGCATACATAAAGTATCCACACTCTAACGTGAGTTATAGCATCAATTTCAGCACCATGCAGGAGTGTCTTGAAAACCAAGTTGATGTCAAGGATTGTGAACGAATTCAAGTAGTTCGCAGAGATCTTCTGCAAGGTGACATTGTATATGTGAAACGTCCAAAACATTTTAATAACTTGTGCAGTCAAACATTTTTGCTAAATTTTATTATTAAAATCAAAGTAGCATCTTTTGATATGATGGTTTGCAGATTGAGATTTTTTCTACATTGTTTATGTCCTTGACGTTGTCATCTTCATTTTTATGACAACAGATAATATTCTTATTTCATGTTGTATGGTGACAACGTTTGCTTGAAATCTCGCATAGTTTTGCCTAGCTTTAAGAAGTAATCATGACGTTACCTGGGAAATTAAAATTGTAAGCAATTCATGCATTAGAAAAAATATATATTGTCTTTCAAAATGTGTGTTTCCTTTACTATATTTAGTCAAATCTGAATGTACTTCGTTTATTACATCTTTATGTTCCATATTTCTGGTTAATCCACTTATCAAATTTTAAAACTTTGTTTAATAATCAAACTTCATTCATTGAAAGAAATCCAGTTAAAATTTTGCAAAAGCAGAAGTCATAATAGTAGTAGAAAATATTACGATGAATTTATGACAACAAATATGCAGAAAATATATGAAGAATTAACACAAATATTTACACAATCAAATAAATAAAGTAAATGAGTATATTAATGAACGTGAGCAATAAACAATGACAATTTTCACATAGTTATTGTAGAAGAGATGGTAATACTTATACATAAGATCTTATTTATATAGTGTCAAGTATGTTCCCATTATCAACATAACTCCTATATTATTTCCTATTCTGGCCAAATAAAAAAAAAGCACGCATTACAGGGAAATATATAAGCTTTGAATTTTAGACAGTGAAACGACAACTCTTGCAGACAATCGAGGGTGAACACACTGATAGCTCTCTGGCAACCTCTCAGAATCCACTTCGTACGTAGTGCGTAGAGCCTCTGTTCACATTTTGAACTCAGGTTCCAACACCAAAGTTCCAGCACTAAATGTTTCATTTTGGGTCTAACGTCAAATCAAATTCCAAGACTCATGTGTAGGGTTTAGGCCTTATACATAAATATAAATGCATATTTAAGACATTTTGCTTATAAAAGTTTAAAGTACATTTCAGTGGAGGTTTGGCACTGGAATTGGATTTTAGTGTTTTGGAACTGATTTTGGCATTTGATGTGATGTGTTTGAACTCATGTTTCACTAATATTTCTGCAATATAATCCTTTATTAATGTTCGCATATAATCGTACTGTACACTTTCTTCCAAATAAATAATCACACTTGCATTATTAGAGTCTGTACTGGGTCTCAAAATTACACGAATGCAGAATTTCCTATCCAATTCTCGTTAAATGTTCGTTTATTCGTTCAGAACCTCACTTCTGAAACAAGCATGATGCGATATCCACGTCATTCGAATTACAAATAGCGTTTCAAATAAAATTGCATGTCGTGAACAAATATATAAAATATATGGAAAAAATTTCCATCAAATGACAGTATGATAGCCAATAGTATAGCACAATTCGGCAATCATAACACATATCCTTAAACCAGGAATCAAGGTTTTCTATACACACATGTAAGAGTGTTGCAGTTGAAAAAATCTCCAGCTATAAAGTCTACAATTTTATGTTAGATGCTATACTGTTTAAATGTAAGCATTTGCATCTGCTGCATTATATTGTTTGTGCAGCATGATAATGGCGACATCTGACAATGAGGCAAGCATGTAGTCATACTGATACATAATACAATGATTGCATAAATAATTTAATTTCAAACATTTGCACATGCATCCTGAAACTACAGCTGTCATTGTAAATAACTTAATTATGTTTTTGTGGCAGAGTAAATTTGCCTATCTCTATTTCTAAACTAATTTGTTATATAAATTGTTAAATTGTCAAAGTGATCCTATCTTGGGCACTCCTTATGACGGCATTTTTGTTAAGTGACAGAGTTGAAGTAAACACTTGAATTGAGAATATGCTAGACATTGCTGATGTAATTCAAGCCAGTTCCAACTGGATGAGTAGATTTTATTATCCTATGTTTAAGATTTATGAGAACGCGACCAGCCAATGGGTTCTGATCAAAAGTTTACATTCTATTGTTTGCTCCTTGAATTTGGTCTGGCAAGAAGTCGGGTCATTAAATGCAGCTGTTAGCTTAATGGGACAAATCTTCCTTTGCTTGTATTATTTTAATCGCTATGACCATGGTAGACACAGGAAGCCTCTACTATAGCGTGTAAGTGTAAGAGATACACTACACTCCATTGATGTATGGTGGCAAGGTATGCTGACTACATTGACACATTTCTGATATAAGAAAGTTAAAAGAAATTGCTACAATTATTGTTCTGCTTGAAGGAGTGGTATGGTGAAGAAGAATAACCGTGAATCAGTGTTTCCAATGTGACGATAGAAATACGTGGAATTGACGCGGACCTTAAACCTGTGACTTTGATATGAATAGTGCATGACAATTGCAGCATCATCTATACAAGGTTAAAATATATAATTACTAATCTATAATAACTCCATTTTTGTTCTCTGATAAGAACTATCCCATGATTGGTATTGACACTAATGTTGAATTGTATTTTATGATAAAGTCTGTATAGACATAAAAATTATTCGAACATGGTTTCGAGTAAATATTGATATCAAGTAATCTTTTTCATTGTATTTGTTTTATGTAATTTGATTGCTGATTTAAATTTAAGTGGTAAATTTATTGCACTTCTTACACATATTGATAACTTTATGTCAGAGTAGAAAGTGGGTGGATGGAGGCTCGCTAATTATATAGAGTAAGGACAGATTTGTCTTCTCCTTTAGTGAAATGTTTCCCACATACTAAAATATTGTGTGACTGTAAATGTTTGTCGTTAATGTTGTGGAAGAGAGAAAACGTTTACAGCGCCCGCATATAAACCAAGTGAGAGAGACGAGTGGGGTCTCTGGAGAATTATTAATAACATAAATTAAAATTATTTTCACTTGTAATTAGTTATGGATGATTAATTAATTAAAAATATAATAACCATTAACAAGGTGGCGTTAGCGTCACAGTTTTCAATCACACGAAGAAATAATTCATAATATATTCATCTTCACATTGCACTGTAACTTACCTGTGCTTTCAATCACATGAAAGGAGGTATTCATAATAGATATTATTTTCACATTGCATTGTAAGTAACGTGCCTATGCTTTTCATCACAATAAAGGATCTCCTTCATTAATGCCATTTTAAAATTTCACTGTTATGGAATGTTGATATTTTTAAGTATTGAACTGCCCTAAAGGACTGGCTGAGATTATGTATATGACACCCATTTTGAAGTCAAAGAAATCTATTAGAATAATTTCAATCATTGATGAAATCAGTCCTATGTATACTGATGTTTAAAGATTGTTGTTATGAAAGCTGTGTGCTATTATATTTACTTGCCTTTCTTCTGAAGTTATTTATAAGTTGCTGAGATTCGGCATGGCAGTCCCGATAAAAGTGCTGTTCTGAAATAAATCAAACACATTCTAACTTACAATTGCTGCTGCTGATATTTCTTAAATATTTATTTTCTTATCAGCGCAATAATACCTTTATATTTTTACGGTGAAAATAGTGTACATAATGAGACATCTTAAAATATTGTAAGTTGGAAATTGAGTACATACATTTTCTTATACATGAAAGTATATGCAACATATTTTGTTTCAGAATTGACAATGAAAGCCCCACTTCCAAAATGCTGGGAAAATATGGCGCCCAATGACTTAATAGACGTGGTGCCATTAAGAAAGGGTAGTAACGAATATGTTGAGATTTTAAAAGTTTTTAAACAGAGCTGCAAACCAGTAAAAGTATGCATCTACAAAGTAAGTTTTATCTTGTATCGTATTAACTTCAACACTACACACTATTTATTATATCTAAATTATATTAATTTTGTGCCTGTGCCTTATAATATTTTGGGGAGCTTGCTGCACATATGTGGGCACTTTCGAGGAGCGCTGCTTTGAGTAGTGGAGCGATTCTGTGGTTTCCAGGGAGTTTATTCAGGTAGCCTTCCAATTCTGATGTTATGTTCCCCAAGGCTCCTATCACTATTGGTATCACTTCTGCATTTACATTCCACAGTCTCTGGATTTCTAATCTGAGGTCTTGGTATTTTTCTATTTTTTCTCTTTCTTTTGTTTTTATGTTTCTATCACTTGGAACAGCGACATCAATAATTGTTACTGTTCTGTTGGACTTATTGAGAACTACAATGTCTGGTCGTCTTGCAGGAATCACACGGTCTGTTCTTATCTCGAAGTCCCATAGTATTTTGACTTCTTCTGTTTCGGTGACTGCTTCCGGTTGATGCTGCATCTGGGGTTTTTATACCATAGTTCTCACACAGATTTCTATGTATGTGTTTTGCCACTTCATTGTGTCGTTTGGTGTATTCTGTTCCAGCCAGAACCTGACATTCAGATAGTATGTGTTCTGTTGTCTCATCCATGGATTTGCAAAGTCTACATTTGGAATCATTTGAAATTTTCATGATTTTCGTTTTGTGTGCTTTGGTGTTGAGTGCTTGATCTTGTGCAGCTGTATTGAGTGCTTATTATTATTATTATTCAGTCTCTTTCCACGACTTCTGTTTGACTGTCGGCTGTGATCCAAGGTCTCGGAATCTTACCAAGATTCTGGGAGATTCAAGGTTTTACGGAGGATGTGGGCACTTCCGAGGAGCGCTGCTTTGAGTAGTGGAGCGATTCTGTGGTTTCCAGGGAGTTTATTCAGGTAGCCTTCCAATTCAGATGTTATGTTCCCCAAGGCTCCTATCACTATAGGTAACACTTGTGCTTTTACATTCCACAGTCTCTGGATTTCTAATCTGAGGTCTTGGTATTTTTCTATTTTTGTCCTCTTTCTTTTGTTTGTATGTTTCTATCACTTGGAACAGCGACATCAATAATTGTTACTGTTCTGTTGGACTTATTGAGAACTACAATGTCTGGTCTTCGTGCAGGAATCACCCGGCCTGTTCTTATCTCGAAGTCCCATAGTATTCTGTTTCGGTGACTGCTTCTGGTTGATGCATCCATGCTCTTTCTGGGGTTTGTATACCATAGTTCTCACACAGATTTCTATGTATGTGTTTTGCCACTTCATTGTGTCGTTTGGTGTATTCTGTTCCAGCCAGAACCTGACATTCAGATAGTATGTGTTCTGTTGTCTCATCCATGGATTTGCAAAGTCTACATTTGGAATCATTTGAAATTTTCATGATTTTCGTTTTGTGTGCTTTGGTGTTGAGTGCTTGATCTTGTGCAGCTGTTATGAGTGCTTATTATTATTATTATTCAGTCTCTTTCCACGACTTCTGTTTGACTGTCGGCTGTGATCCAAGGTCTCGGAATCTTACCAAGATTCTGGGAGATTCAAGGTTTTACGGAGGATGTGGGCACTTCCGAGGAGCGCTGCTTTGAGTAGTGGAGCGATTCTGTGGTTTCCAGGGAGTTTATTCAGGTAGCCTTCCAATTCAGATGTTATGTTCCCCAAGGCTCCTATCACTATAGGTAACACTTGTGCTTTTACATTCCACAGTCTCTGGATTTCTAATCTGAGGTCTTGGTATTTTTCTATTTTTGTCCTCTTTCTTTTGTTTGTATGTTTCTATCACTTGGAACAGCGACATCAATAATTGTTACTGTTCTGTTGGACTTATTGAGAACTACAATGTCTGGTCTTCGTGCAGGAATCACCCGGCCTGTTCTTATCTCGAAGTCCCATAGTATTCTGTTTCGGTGACTGCTTCTGGTTGATGCATCCATGCTCTTTCTGGGGTTTGTATGCCATAGTTCTCACACAGATTTCTATGTATGTGTTTTGCCACTTCATTGTGTCGTTTGGTGTATTTGTTCCAGCCAGAACCTGACATCCAGATAGTATGTGTTCTGTTGTCTCATCCATGGATTTGCAGAGTCTACATTTGGAATCATTTGAAATTTTCATGATTTTCGTTTTGTGTGATTTGGTGTTGAGTGCTTGATCTTGTGCAGCTGTTATGAGTGCTTCTGTTTCTGCTTTCAATCCTGCCTCTTTCAACCATTTGTATGTTGATTGCTTTGTTGATATTTCGTCGGCTTGTCGTACATATTGGCCATGCAGAGGTTTCTGGCTCCAGGTATGTGCTAGTTCTTGCTTCGTTGTTTTCTTCCATGTTTCTTTGTCTGTTTCTGTGGGTTGGAATAGTCCACTCATCTTTACTGCTTCTATCAGTGGATCATCTTTGTTGTTATTCCAAATGTAGTCAACAAGGCCAATGACTAATTATAAATGTTAGTATTTAAAAAGATACATTTCTTCATACTTGTATCAAACCAATCGGTAAAAGCAAATAATCATTAAAAATTAAAATTATTTACCGATCTAATTCCTTGAGTTAGAGGGCACGTTGAATGTTGATATTTCATATGTTTGGAGGTGGGGTGTTGGGTGGGCAGGTGACAGACATGTAGACGGGCAGGCAAGTAGGTAGGTAGGTAGATAACTATTTTTATCTACTCATACACCATATAATTATTTTGTGTTTGTATAGATTGAACGAATCCAGAACATCACACTGTACAATCAGTATTGTGCACTGAGGTGTCGTGTGCAAAGTCAGATGCCCACCATTTCTTGTGAACGAAATAAACTATGGCACGGAACAAATGAATATGCTATTGATCGCATCATTCACAACGGATTTAACAGAAACTACAACAATCAGAATGGTGAGTATAGAGTAAAGGTCATTACACATGGCGCTCATTAAAATATGCTAACAAGAGTCGCGATTTAAAATAGTCATACATCATTAAATTGATCGCTGAAAAACTTGTAAATTCAAATATAATGAACATCTTCCTCTCATACCAAGATGAATATATGAATGTTAAAGACGAGCGAGATTTAGCAAGGCTAAAAACTTACAATTTCACAATAATTAAAATGTTTGGGTTTAAATGGATTTTTAATAGATGTTTTATGAATTGTCATCTTTACATAATTTACCCTTTGTTTTATATTAAACTAGCTTTAAAACTATTTACACATTAAACTATGTCTCTTGGACAGAAAATGCTTATGGTAATGGAGTCTATTTTGCCACTGAAGCGAATCATTCCATCAAAGACGAGTACGCCAAAGCATCAACAGACGGAACACGCAATGTTTTTCTCTGCAGAGCGGTGGTCGGCGAGTACATCAAGGGAGAAAAAAATATGAGCACACTTCCCCAAATCCCGACTTGCAGTGACAGATGTTATAACAGTGCTGTGGATGACGTCAGAAATCCAAAAATATTTGTCATTTTTAACGACGTGCAAGCATACCCAGAGTACCTGATCAATTTTAAATAAATCTATCCTTGTCAAGATCCCTATCGACATTTTGGGATACAATGCTTGCCATGTATAACCCACGTAATATTATCTAGAGTACTTCTAATGAAAAGTAGACAAAACACTTAATCTTGTACATTATTCTTTTTTAAATAATGACCTCAATTGAATTTCTCTAATTATTATTATTCAAACTAGCTAAGCTAAATTTAAGAGGAACAGAAGGCGGAAAACATTTTCTGTATGTCTTGGTCCTACAGTTTACTACTGCAATATAACCACCCAGCTTTTATTATATCGCCTTGTTCTGTATCTGTCTAGTTTCTACAGTTTACTTCGGCAATATAAAGACCCAGTCTTCGTATTATATCGCTTTGTTTTGTATATGTCTAGTTTCTACAGTTTACAGCAGCAATATAATGACCCAGCTTTTGTATTATATCGCCACAACTTGCTTTTACAAACAGGTCCACTAGGTCTATGTTTCCTCTGATTGGAATCCTAAGAGAAGAGAGTCATTGTGCTGGTCATGTGCTTAGTTAAGATGAATTTTTTTTAAAAAATTTGGAATCAAATGCATAAGCATACGTATAGAGCAAACGAGGAATGGTAACTGCTAGATCATAAGGCAAATAAAGAAAGACTGGCCTTATTGCTCAGGATAATGCCTCTACTTCCGACTTACAAAACTGGGATATAGGCGAGCTTAAAGAATGATAAAACTGACAAAATCTAACTTTAAGAAGAGTTAAAGGAAAAAAGACAACTAAAGAAGATTTTGAACCATGTAATTGTTATTATTTTGTATGAAAACAATCTGACTAATTAATCTTTAATATACAATGTAATTTATCTATTTTCATTTAATCTTTTATAAACTTTGGATATGGTTTAATTTTCCATTATTACTTTAGTAGAAGTTCGGGAGTAGTGGCTACTGTTTCTGGAAAAGACAATCTGGCCTATGCTAATGATGGTGTTGTGATTTGCATACTTCATATGTGCAGTCGAATAAACTATAAAGCTATCAGGGTTGTAGAGTCGCGATAAAAATGTCCGAGTCCGACTTCTGAAATTTTAGAAGTCCGACTCCCGACTTTCGACTTTGGACTCCGACTCCAGCTGTAGTTTGCTATATCATATGGCATAAAATTATATACACGTATAGAGTTCTATTTATGCGATTGGTATTGGTGTACATAAATGAAGACATGACCTTCATAGATTTCATTTTAAAACTACTTTTCAATCGTATAATAATTTAATTTTTAAAAAAACTTCAAAATAATTTATTATTATTATTATTATTATTATTATTATTATTATTATTATTATTATTATAATATTCATCTAAATTTACTTGTTTCCTTAAAGAATAGATCCGACTTCATTGCCGCTATCAAATCGAATTTGATGATTCTGAGGGCAGAAATCAAACGTTCCACAGACACTCGAGTCCATGGTAGTGCTATGACAGTCAAAGCGGCCATCTTGAATAATCTCCGGGTAGCCGGGTATTGCATTTATATTTGCTAAAGTCAGACGTTTGGTAAAATATATTTTGATTTTTAGTTAGATGTGATGGAATTCCTTTATCTCCGAAATTTTCCAACTGTAAGTGCTGAAGTTTTATGAATCTTTTATGTCTATAATTTTCAAAATCTTCATCTTCATGGTTAATGTTAATGAAGATGAAGAATGTGATTGAATACTGTCATGCAGCGACACATCTATTGTCTCATCTTCCTCTTGCATAATACCTTTTATACCAACTTATTCAGCAGGAAAAAAAATGTTTTCATCTTATTATTTCAATAACGTCACAATGTACTCTTTACTTCCTTTGCTTAAAACGTAATGAATTAATAATTTATGCTATTTTGCTATTGAGATGCTATTTTATTTTATATAAAAGTTCTTTTTTTAAACCCTGCATGGTTCAAACGTGGATCTTTCCTAGTCTCAAGTCTCATAAAATTTCGAGTCGGAATCGGGATATTTTTTACCAACTCAGACTTCACTAAAAAAAAAAATTACTTCACGACTTCAACTCCCGACTCTAACTCCACAGCCCTGTAAAGGATAAAGCTCGCTATCACCTTTATCACCCTTGAAATCACAACTGTGCCTGTTAGACACGCCTTCGATCTGGCCAATTACTCAGCGCTAATACGATTATGACTTTTACCACACACTCTGATCCAGTTAACAACGCTTCGCATTGTATACCAAAACACACACACTTGCCGCAAATTAATCTCTAGCTACGCTTATTGGCCATTGATCACGCAACTTTATATCACGCAACTTTAAACAACAAAGACTCGCTCAACTATCTGCCGCAAACATCAAACACCGGTCAGTAAATTTACCACCATGCACGACTCATTCGTTCAGGACCTCACTTCTAAACCAACATGACGCAATACACACACGTCATTCAAATTACAAATAGCTTCAATTTAAATTACACATGAAAATTTATATAAAATATATGTGAAAATGCCCCTTCATACAACAATCACAAAAATGAACATCACTGTAACACACATATCGCCAGTGATAGTTGAAGAAATCACTAGATAAATAACACAAACATAAAAACTGCCATTGACGACAGGAGAAGTATTCACACACTAAACAATAAATACACACATACAGCATTGACAGTTGAAAAAAATCACAAGCTAAATGTACATATTGCCAATGACAGTTGAAGAAATCACAAGCTAAATAATAAACACACACATACTGTCATCGACAGTTGAAGACATCACAACCTAAGCATAACACAATCTCAATTGTCAGTTGAAGAAATCACAAGCTAAACAATACACACACACACACACACACACACACACACACACACACACACACACACACACACACACACACACACACACACACACACACACACACACCGCCATTGATAGTTGAAGAAATCACAAGTTAAACATAACAAAAACACACAAACTGCCATTGATATTTTATTTCTGTGAATTCTCTAAAAGTGTAAAATATTTTGCGCTTTGTCTTTGAGAGTGATTTTGTATAAATATCTTCTGTTTTCGCTTATTGATACATTAATTTCGATCTGCTGCTTTCAAATATTAGAATAGAGTTCTTTGCTTTTCTAATTTTGTTTATTTACTATTAAATGTTAACGATTAGTTTATTAATCATTCAAGAAGCCATCTGTATACTGTGATTAGTTTTCTTATTGTAATAGTCTACTAGGAATTTATTTATATATTTCATAAGGTATCAGTAATAGTCTACTAGGAATTTATTTATATATTTCATAAGGTATCAGTAATAGTCTACTAGGAATTTATTTATATATTTCATAAGGTATCAGTAATAGTCTACTAGGAATTTATTTATATATTTCATAAGGTATCAGTAATAGTCTGCTAGGAATTTATTTATATATTTCATAAGGTATCAGTAATAGTCTGCCTGGAATTGATTTATATTTTTAGAAGGTATATGTGGATAATTTGAAACCAAAATGTGAGATGGTTTGACTTTAGTATAAATAATATTAAATTATTGCCTAAATAAATTTGAAACACTTATTCTTTTCGGTATGTATTGGTCGCACTAACAAAGGTTAAAAAAATGAGAGACACAATTATAAAGTAAAATTTAAATCTAAAGGGAAACAACAATTCTCTCATCCTTAATTAAACTTGCGATGGTATTTTCGCAGTATCCTTCATTTTACAATTAGTTGTGTGATTTTGAAATAAAGTTAATTGAAAAAGATCAGTAACAAAATGGAATAGCTACGTTTGTGTTACGAAAAGTAGTAATGCATCTCCCTTTGTTCAGTTTTAAAACTAAAATATTAATTCTGTATTTGCAAAATAAAAATAAAAACTATTGCTTTGTGTTTGTTTTGTCTGGTCACTGTGGATGTCGTGATGCGCGCGCTTATTCCATTATCTCATACAAATCTTGTGACTTAACATATCTTTGTGACTTAACATATCTTTGTGACGTAACATATCTTTGTAACATATCTTTGTGACTTAACATATCTTTGTGATTTAAACACATCTTTGTGACTTAACAAATCTTTGTGACTTAACATATCTTTGTGACTTAATAAATCTTTGTGACTTAATATATCTTTGTGACTTACACATATCTTTGTGACTTAACATATCTTTGTTACTTACACATATCTTTGTGACTTACACATATCTTTGTACCTTATGCAAATCATTGTGACATATAGTATTTAGGTTTCTTTAAGTATAAAACAAGCCTCTTGTGACTTATACAAATCTTTGAAAAGGATATTGTTTTGAGTTTCTTTATATCAAGTGTTATACAAATCTTTGTGACATATATTGTTTTAGGTTTCTTTACATTACGTATTATACAAATCTTTGTGACTTACATAAAACTTTGTGACTTATACAAATCATTGTGACAGATAGTATTTAGGTTTTTTAAGTCTTAAACAAGCCTTTGTGATCTGTGTTGTATATTGTTTTGAGTTTCTTTATATCAAGTGTTATACAAATCTTTGTGACATATATTCTTTTAGGTTTCTTTTCATTAATATACAAATCTTTGTGACTTATACAAATCATTGTGACAGATATGATTTACGTTTCTTTATGCCAAGCCTTATACACGATTTTGTGACTTATACAAATCTTTGTGACAGATATTATTTAGGTTTCTATAGGTCAGGTCTTATTACAAACATTTGTAACATATATTGTTTTAGGTTTCTTTATGACAAGTTTTATTGAAAGTTATCATATTACAATTCATGGTGCGTGACGTTTGTTGTAAGCGTTGTGACTTTCCAAGCTGTGCAGACTTATTTGGACTAGATATCATATAACTGTTTTGTGTCGTATGATGTAATGTGATTGTTTATTTTTTGTGAACGTTCTGTGATATTTTTCAAGTTGTGCGATCTTTATGTTGAATATGTTTCGTCTTCTGTGATGGTTTTCTAGTGACATATATAGTAGAGTGATGCAGCATGCGTTTTATTTTTCTGTCATAAGCTTTTTAAGTCTCATAGAGCTTGTTACTTTGCTGAATTTCTCTATGAAACCGCAAAGACAAAAGACCCCTGTCGGGTGACTGTGCATGCTATTTGCATTAGAGGATTATTGTTTATGTATTAATTATGAAATAAAATATCATATATTAATAATTAGCAATTAGCAGACAAGACACCTTTTTCACATCTTTCGACTGAGATAATATCTCGGGTCAGAGCAAGTGACAAGAGCAAACACTTATTTGAGACTGTTCATCAATTTGCTCCCAGCATCTTCCTCAATTTTCAATCAGAAGCTGCGGTATCCATGGATTATCATCTACCATTAACGAATATTTAAAGAGCTACAAGAAACTACTCAAAATCCACTAATCTATCTGTGATTCACAGAGCTACAAGAAACTGCTCAAAGTCCATTAATCTATCCGCAATTCAAAGAGCTACAAGAAACTACTCAAAATCCACTAATCTATCTGTGATTCACAGAGCTACAAGAAACTGCTCAAAGTCCATTAATCTATCCGCAATTCAAAGAGCTACAAGAAACTGTTCGAGACCCACTAAATTTCCTGTGGCTCAGAAGAGGAGCTTGTTCATCTTGCATGCATTTCTGGAAACGACACCTTTCAACAGACCTTACTCTCAGAGACTACTCGAAAGAAGGCAACGCCAAAAAAACTGTTAGCCGCAAGGCATTATTTAACAAGGCGGTCGCATTCGAAGAATGATGTCACCAGTGACAATCTAGAAATCCAGGTGCGAAAGGAGTCCCTTTGTTAAATAGTTTGAGTTCGGCTCTTCCATCTTGCAACTAAAGCAAACAATACTTATTCCTGAATACTCAGCTCATTAAGGAACATCAGTAACTGCAAAGAGTTTGAACCTTTGACGAGCGCTGAGCCGCGAAGGCAACACCTAAGCTAAGCAGATCACTGATAAGGAGCACAGTTCGATGGACCCACATACGCCCACCCCACCCTCGCTGTAAAGACCCACTAGAACCTTAGACAAATTCGCCTGGTGTAATACAAACTGAACTATTTGACCAAAAGGTTTTACAACTTTCTTATTCTTTAACAGCTGAATAGTTTCTTGTATTGAAAGACCCACATAGGTATGATTATGAACTCTATATTCTATTTATATAACCGACAGCTCAATTTCTATTTCATTTATATATATATATATATATATATATATTTCTTGATGCCTAGATCACCTCTGTTGGAGTGGCTTACTTAAGTATTATATATTGCTCTGTTGTAACTTTAATGTAATATTCCTGGCTGTGTGTATCAGGGGTTCAGAACTTTATTTTAGTCTTTCATTCTTCTTTTCTACTTTACCTATATTCCTTCTATCCAACACGTGTGACCATCTAGAAGGTGCATATTGGGGCAAGTCTGCTGTTACGGGGAGGCCAAGGTGGTGGAGATTTAACATCTTGTCCAATTTCTCAATAAAATGTCACAGTGAATATGTCTTACTCAAAGTGAGGCTGAAATGTCATTATGAAAAGTCCACGTGCGAAATGTCCGGTATTCCAACACCTCTCGTCTTCACCGCCATAATCATGTTCTATGGCCAGAGCTTTTCTGTCCTTTAACAGTCACAGGGATATATGGTGAACTGTCCTTTGCGAAAAGTCTACGTGCGAATTGTCCGGCAGTCGCCTACGTTTTACGCTGAGCGTCAGCAGACCTTACAAAGGGGAGACCACTGCAGCGCACGATATGAAATACGTTCGTCTTGAGTGGAAGTTCTTTATTTGGTGGTGGTTAGGTTGCAGTCCAGAATCCCAATTCAGGCTTCTGAGCGTTAGTCTAAAACCTCCCTGTCATCCAGACGAATTCATTTATATATGATATGTTGGATTTAACAAACAATTGGTAGGTTTTATAGCAGACAAACAGACAAATAGACGTTCAATTTTATATTTATAGATTTTATTTTGCTCATAACTGCCTATAGGTGTACTGAGTCCCTCTTGAGATACCTGTAGTGTTTTGTGTCATTTCAAGGCCACATATCTATGAATCATAATTGTCTGATGTTGTACTGTCAGTATGACTTTTATATGCATTATATATCACCACTGTAAATATAAATCAAATTGTTAAGTATTTTTAAACACTATGCTAATTTATTTATAAATGAGTATTTTTTTGATGACCAGTAGCCTTTTGATTTTTTAAAACTCATTTCTAATAGGTGGACTGTGAGAGGAGTCTGCAAAGTTTCTTTTCGTCACTTCGGCATACAGTTTTTACAATGCTATAAATAGCTTCAGGATCCTACTGTCTGAGATGTCATACTGGCGAAAGTTAATGTTTTCTTGCGGGTGTTGCCTACGGTAACAACCGTGCACCTTATTTCGTACTTTGTGTTTCACATATCAAAAAGTGGTATTTACTTTGTGGCTGGATATGTGTTCATTTATTAAGGTTTAGTGTATTATGTCGATCATCATATTATCAGTTAAATACATGTCGTTGCGTAATATACGTAAAGAGGAGAGCCATTGTAACTTCACTTCGAGGAAGGGGGAGGATCGTGGGCCTCAGCGACTACGCTTCTGTTCGACAGACTGGTCACGGACACAAGTGGTCATGCGTTTCTTTTACCTGTTAAACAGGTCAGGAACGAGTAAGTATATTACTCTGGACCGAGTAACATATATTAATAATACAATTATACAAGTATATTACTCTGGACCGAGTAACATATATTAATAATACAATTATACAAGTATATTACTCTGGACCGAGTAACATATATTAATAATACAATTATACAAGTATATTACTCTGGACCGAGTAACATATATTAATAATACAATTATACAAGTATATTACTCTGGACCGAGTAACATATATTAATAATACAATTATACAAGTATATTACTCTGGACCGAGTAACATATATTAATAATACAATTATACAAGTATATTACTCTGGACCGAGTAACATATATTAATAATACAATTATACAAGTATATTACTCTGGACCGAATACTTCTCCACGTTAGAAATGCTGAATACGTGTATACGTGGAACGCATATAGCAAATTATCAGGTACAGTTGATTGTCAGTCTTTGCTCTGTCGATATTGATCTATGAGTATGTGTAACATGTCCTCGTATGTATCGTTTCCTTCAGATCATCCCACACATTTATTCCTAAAGCAAAGCAGCTAATCAGTTATTTTCTCATTTATTTTATCGAACACATTAACATTAATAAGTGTTTTCCTTATTGTTTTCTTGCTTAACTTGGTTTGCCATTATCTCTGTACATTTAGAGTGTGTTAAAATGCGTCACACAATCTCGACTTCACTTAATCTTTCATAGGTATGCTAGATTTGTATTTTCATGACCTATATCAGATAATGTTCAGGTGTTGTAGGTAACTTCCTCGTTTACTTGGAGATAATGTCATTATTAACTTATTACGACGTAAGTCAAAACCCAGTCGGTGTGCCAAGAGTGTACTCGTTGTGGTGTTAATGTTATAATTATTAAATTGCTACATTGTATTTCACGCAGCATTAAAATAATTTTGTCCTTATGTCATTTTTATTCGGTTGTCGAAAAGAAATGCTGCTATGACGACTCCAACATGGATATTTCAGATACATTCTTACCCATCTTCTGTTATTCTATGTTGCTTTGAGTTCTGGAAATGTATTTGAATACAAATTGGTAGGGAGTGTGGACGTCTTTTGTTACAAGGGAATAAAGATAATTTATTTTACAGGGATGTGATTGAATTCTAGTTCTCGCTCATAATCGTTCTAAGCAGGATCCGAATGATGATGATAATGCAGTGTAAAACGCGCAACATGTGAAATTTCATTATGCATTATTACGAAAGTTTTGAATAAGTATTATATAGTGTACAACAACATACTAACTACCGAGTACATAGAGGATTTGAAGAAGTCTCATATGGTAAGTACACGAATTTATTTGTTATCTTCAAATATGACCACAGACAATTTCATACACCGTAATTAAAACGAACAGATATGAAGTGCTGATAGTGTGGCATAGACATGTAATGCTATTTGTGACAGTGACAATTAAGTACACTTATGATATAGAATTTTAAGTTAAGCTCTTACGTAAACGTTCACTGATATCATTGTTACTATCATTATCTAAGTGTAATTGAAAGAAAAATATGGATGTCTCTCTCTTATTGATATAATATAATATAATATAATATAATATAATATAATACAATACTGTTAACTGTATTATAAAATATATCCACTTACTCTCTCACTCACTTGATAGATCGATCAAATCAATAAACCAATCAATTAGTCAATCATTTTGCCAGTCAATACACTAAGCAAAGTAGGCAAACAAGCAATATGTTCGTCTAACTATTTATCAATCAATCATTCAATAAGGCATTCTCCCTCTTAAAAAATAGTCCTGACTTATTGTAGGAAAACTAAAACAACGTGCAGTGCAATATGTCGTACGTTAGATATTTGTCTGGAGAAGTAAACTTGTTCCACATGAGAGAAGTGAACTTGTTCCACATGAGAGAAGTAAACTTGTTCCACATGAGAGAAGTGAACTTGTTCCACATGAGAGAAGTAAACTTGTTCCACATGAGGTAAAGAAATACGTATCTTCACGTACTTGTGGTAATCGAATGATGTAAGTGAAATTCCATCAAATAATGGAAAATGGAATGTTATGAGGCAGGTAACGGAGACAGAGTGGCGGTGGCTGTGTGCAATTTGATTTTAATAACTCTTTTAGTGTGCCAACATGTTTTAAAGTTTACTGTGCGTATATTTAATACAAAATTCAATCTGCATGGCAGATCCAAACTAGACACCTAAAAGACAATCCGAAATGAGCGACCAAAGACAACAAACATCTGTAGTTGACCAGAGTTTGGTTTCACGCACTGTGGAAGTCCGTGGCGGTGACGTCATCCTTGACCGGGAGTTACTAGAGATGTATTTTGAGAACGCCAGACGGTCGGGAGGTGGAGAAATACAAACACTGATCATTGACCAACAGCATGGAGTAGCATACGTCACTTTTTCTGAACTGAATGGTAAATTAATCTTGCAACCCAATCTCATTTCATAGTTTGGTTTATATCTCTAGCTTGAAAAGCTCCCTGTTTCAAATTTTTCATGGTAGTGCTGTTTCCGTATAAATGATTCTTGTCATGAAAGTGAAGACAAAACAATACTTCTGTTAATAAGTAATAAGATAATTTAAGAACAAGAATGATATAATTATGGTTCTTTTCCTCACAATGTTAAATGTTGACCACGCACGTTATAAAGTAGAATATATACCGCGAAGACCAAGGCACCCATACAGATTACATGCTACAAACACTGATAACTTGTAGTGACTACATACAAAATGAACTGATATCTTATAATGACTTACATACTGCAAAGACTAATAACCTAAAAGACTGATAGCCAATAATGAATACATAATACAAAGACAAAAGAACATATACTGATTGTATACTACTAAGACACAACTTACATTGACTACCCACCTCCGAGACGAATAACCATTAAACTGTTCGGGGATGTTGTACACGTATTCTTATCCTTGACTCCCCTTAACCATAGCCCAGTCCCAAAACGCACTTTTGGCTGACCATCCGTGTTGATTAAAATGTGGGATAATTGTTTGAGAATGCAAAAAGTAATTTCAATAATAATAGCTCTGAACTCCATATATCTTGAAAGTAAGTGTCTGGAAAACCCATAAAGTTAGCTAAGGTGCTAATGTTAACTTCACAATTGTCTTGCTATTGTAAAGGTGATTAAAACCCGACTACAGGAGTTCGAGTGAAAACATCAACGATCTCGTGCAAAGATCAAATATCACCTCGACTTTGTTCATTCAATTGAACAGTAGAGAAATTGCTTTGAGTAGTGGAGCGATTTTATTATTACTATTATTATTACGTCTATGATCCAAGGTCTCGGAATCTTACCAAGATTCTGGGAGATCCAAGGTTTTACGGAGGATGTGGGCACTTCCAAGGAGCGTGCTTTGAGTAGTGGAGCGAGTCTGTGGTTTCCAGGGAGTTTATTCAGGTAGCCTTCCAATTCAGATGTTATGTTCCCCAAGGCTCCTATCACTATAGGTATCACTTCTGCTTTTACATTCCACACTTAGCTGGTAGATGGACAAGATTTTAATTCTCCGACAGTCAAACAGAAGTCGTGGAAAGAGGCATTATAATAATAATAATAATAATAATAATAATAATAATAATAATAATAATAATAATAATAATAATAATAATAATAATAATAATAAGAAGAAGAAGAAGAAGAAGAAGAAGCAGAAGAAATGGGAGGCTGAGATCTCAAGAATATCAAACATGTCATTGAAGGAGAAGTCATTGGCCTTGTTGACTACATCTGGAATAACAACAAAGATGATCCACTAATAGTAGCAGTAAAGATGAGTGGATTATTCCAACCTCCATAAACAGACAAAGAAACATGGAAGAAAACAACGAAGCAAGAACTAGCACATACCTGGAGCCAGAAACCTCTGCATGGCCAGTATGTACGACAAGCTGACGAAATATCAACAAAACAATCAACGTACAAATGGTTGAAAGAGGCAGGATTGAAAGCAGAAACAGAAGCACTCATAACAGCTGCACAAGATCAAGCACTCAACACCAAAGCACACAAAACGAAAAGTTTCAAATGATTCCAAATGTAGACTCTGCAAATCCATGGATGAGACAACAGAACACATACTATCTTGATGTCAGGTTCTGGCAGGAACAGAATACATCAAACGACACAATGAAGTGGCAAATCACATACATATAGAAATCTGTGTGAGAACTATGGCATAAAAACCCCAGAAAGAGCATGGATGCACCAACCAGAAGCAGTCACCGAAACAGAAGAAGTCAAAATACTGTGGGACTTCGAGATAAGAACAGATAGGGTGATCCCTGCACGAAGACCAGACATTGTAGTTCTCAATAAGTCTTACAGAACAGTAGCAATCATTGATGTCGCTGTTCCAAGTGATAGAAACATAAAAACAAAAGAAAGAGAAAAAATAGAAAAATACCAAGACCTCAGATTAGAAATTCAGAGACTGTGGAATGTAAAAGCAGTAGTGATACCTATAGTGATAGGAGCCTTGGGGAACATAACATCTGAATTGGAAGGCTACCTGAATAAACTTCCTGGAAACCACAGAATCGCTCCACTACTCAAAGCAGCGCTCCTCGGAAGTGCCCACATCGTCCGTAAAACCTTGGATCTCCCAGAATCTTGGTAAGATTCCGAGACCTTGGATCACAACCGACAGTCTAGCAGAAGTCGTGGAAAGAGGCTGAATAATAATAATAACAATACTACTACTACTATTACTACTACTACTACTACTACTAACAACAACAACAATAGTAATAAAACCCAACAATGTGTGTCAAGCTGAGGTGTTTGCACTGATGAAACACAACTCAGTCCTACAACTATTCATTTACCTGTCAGGCAGAAAATGACGTCTGTCTTTGCAGTGTTGCTTGAACACAATCCCCAAAACACAAAGGATGTATTTGTTCAAAATGTACTTTCTCCATAAAAACGACGTGTCGTTTGAGTGAATACTAGAATTTTATAAAGATACACTAGGTTGGCCTTATGCACTTTGAGTGCCTACTATGCTCTATTTCAACAGCAACAGAACTTAATGAGTATCGCAAGAATATTTTTTTCTGGATTCCGCTTTATCCAATATTGTGTGTGTGTGTGTGTGTGTGTGTGTGTGTGTGTGTGTGTGTGTGTGTGTGTGAGTGTGTGTGCGTGTATGTTCCTGATGCTATATCTTGTTTATCCTGTTATTTTTGTGCACGTGGGGATTTTTTTTTTTTTTAACCAAAGTTTTACATTATACTACGTTGTATTTTGCAGTGGCTGAAAACATAGTGAAGAAAACGCACTCCATTAATGACACTGCTATGAAGGTCACTCCTTACAAGCCCAACCGAATACTCGAGGTGTCCGGGTTCAGACAAGATATATCATGCCTTAGTTTACAGCTGTACTTTGAGAAAATAACGGGGTTCGCAGAGGTAGAAAGTGTAAAGCTGAACTCGACAAGAAGTTCAGCACTGGTTACATTTGCAGATTCAATCGGTACTTAGCGTTTTTCGAATGTAAAACTTTATACGGATTATATTTAATCTTGCGAATTAACCTTTTATTAGTTGTGTCTTTGTTTAAATTATGGAAATATTTTACTGCATACCTAGGATAAAGAATGTCTTTGAGACGCCAACGCCACCTAGTTAATTATTATTACTATTAATTAATTAATCACCCAAAACTAAATACAAATGATGAGAATCTTATTTATGTTATTGATAATTCTCCAGAAGATATTCTCGTCTCTCTCACTTGGCTGATAGGCTGTAAACGTTTTCTCTCTTACACAACATTCTCTCTTACATTTACAGTCACACAGTATTTCTGTAGGTGGAAAACGTCTTACTAAAGGAGAAGACAAATCCGTCTTTAATCTATATTTAGCGAGCTACCCACTCTCTTTGCAACATATGGTTATCAGTATGTGTACGAAGGTCAATACATTTATTAAATCAACAATGGAATATATAACATACGAATATAATCAAAGAGCAGTGACATTTTCATCACTTCACAACAATGTTCAGTTAACACTAGACAATTATTCAGTTTATCCTAGCATAGACATTCACAGTCAATAGCATACATATATGATCAACTTCATGGATATCATCATAAAAATGAGAATGGAGTTTTAGAGAAATAGTTAAGGTCAATACACATAACCTTTTCAAAGATGGCAACTGTCACTGGCACATGTTTCACAATCATGTGGTTTGCAGAGTCACTATCTTTCATATCTAGGCAAGGCCCCATGTATTCCTCCTAGAGGCATGTTATTCAACTGTTCCAGAATCTTCGATGTGTTCACCAAGCATAAAGAATCATCTTGAATTTCACATGTGCTATCAAGCACATCAGGAGGAATGTTCTCGAATTTTCGTGTGCATTCACTGACACCATGAGGAATGTCCAAAATAAGCTTCATGAATTCTTAAGACCAAATTAAAGCCACAAATTCAGCTGTATTGGATCTTGAACAGAAATCACAAGAATTATCTTACAGTAACACGTTTTACTGATAAGATGATGACAACAATGGATTCACACACCAGTGGGACCAAGCAGAGAATAGTAGTCAGCATAACCTGACATGAAAAGGAAGACAAAAAATGCCTGCCTCTCGTTAGCTAGCGATTACCTTTATGACGAAACTCGAGTTACGATCAAATTTAAAGTGATAGAATAGAGTATCTCTTCAAAAAAGAAACTGCTGGTCCATCCTCATTGGATTCAATTGATATGAACAAATGCCAGACAACTAGTCAGAAAATCTACTCATCCTGCTTTTAATTGAGTAAGCAATTTTCAAGCATATTCTCGAGTTGTTCACTCCAACTTTGACACTTACAAAAAATGCCATCATAAGGAGTGCCCAAGGCTGGGTCACGTTGATGATTTAACGATTTACATAACAATTAAGTCTAGAAATAAGGATAGACAAATTTATTCTGCATACTAACATTTCCAATTCCATTTGTTTATGCACTTCTAATGACATGTTTTAATCAAAACGCATACGTTATCAATACCAAAACCTTGTTAATTTTGCTAGCAGTGGCACGCAAATGAATACTGAACATGCAACATTTTCACTTATGTTAGTACTATTAATGATTTTCTGGTGAATTAAATAATAGTGATACTAAGTTCCAGAACACACCAGTGTTGTATTATTTTTAACGGAACTGATTACTATCATGAATACGTTGAACCTTACTGGAGTAATAATTGTCATCATTGGAAATTGTAATATGACTGATAAATATCTTTACAGATTTAAAAAACATTCTCGACAAGGAGCACATCCTGTCTGGTAATCATCTGACTGTTTGTTTATACACATCATCTACTGAGACGTATTCTACTGAGACACCCATGTCCAGCCAACCGAATAGCGTCTCTATTCGGGGTTTCCCAGCTTCTGTCACTAAAGACATGCTGATGAACTATTTCGAAAATAATCGCCGTTCTGGTGGGGACATCATAACTGAAATAATAACAGACACGAAGAAGCGTGTGGCCTATATAACATTTGAAAATGCAGACGGTAGGCGTTTGTTAAAATATTCACATATAAGTTGTGAACAAATTCTTTTGAAGACGTATATGGACGCACACATAGCGTGCATAACACACATACAAACGTGTACACATTGTTATTTATATTTATTTATACGATATATGTGTGATGTCTTCCTGTATAGTTTTTATATTTCAATTTAGCCCGTACAATGATATAAACTTATTATGGAAGAAGGACTGTGTGGCAATCAATCGGAAATGGTATTGCAAATTTTAAAGACATATTTCTTACTCGAATGTAATAAATATCACTAGTTAGCAAATAAAGAGCGGTGCTGACTTGAAAAGTGATGGTTGGGTTCGAAAGGGCTTACCTTTTGATGTAGACACCAATCTTTAGCTGAATGGCTAGTCATTTCAATTACTTTATCATCAGTGTTAAAGGCACCGTGTATTCTAGAAAGTCAATCGTGTGCTTTGTACCCTGTTAAGAATGAATACCAGATTAAAGATGATGCCCATACGGGGATGATAAGATTGTACAGGAACACCAAGGAAAATACAAAGCCTGTTTTCAAGCCGATGGGGGAGGGATGGAACATGGTTCGCATGACAAAGTAGTCTTTGCAAATTAGGAACCCATCTAGGACACATATATGATCATGTTTGATGCAGACAGATTATCTTGATGGGGAGTCTATCTATGAAACATTTATATTGTAGTTAGTCAAAAGTATGACTGAAAAAGTAAAGGTAAGAGAATTCTACTTTCTTCATTGAAATTGTGAGATATATTCTTTGTAGTAAAGTATCTTGAATTATTTACTAGTATATGAATGGCATTAGAATTTTAAAATTGTATTTTATAAACCATTCTCTTTCAGATTTAGTGTAGTTGAACTTGTATTTTATAAACCATTCTCTTTCAGATTTAGTGTAGTTAACTTGTATTTTATAAACCATTCTCTTTCGGATTTAGTGTAGTTGAACTTGCATTTTATAAACAATTCTCTCTCAAATTTAGTGTAGTTGAAATTGTGAAACACCAGAGCTCGTCTCGATATCAATAATAATCAGTTCCTATATTCATTTCTTAATATAAATAATTGTTATTTCTTTATACTTCTCTATGTTACCTCTTTAGCATTTCATTGTATGCGACTTCATCTGCTTACTATGTTTGTATTGTCTTTGTTCTGTTAATTGAGAGTGGTAAACAGTGGAGACTTGTGAGGATGTTACTTTTCTATAGATCCGTCAGGTGATTAGGACCATTACAATATAAATGCTCCATTCATCATAGGGTTTGCAGCGACACTCTCGGAATAAACCTGACAATGCAATCAAAGAAGACGTATATTTTAATCCAGCTTAGTGGTACAAAATAAAATAAGCACTATATATTTACAAGAGAAACGTTAAAAATACATTTATAAAAGCAATTTGTCAGTTATCAAGTGCCAAACGTATTAAATGTAATTACAGCAACAGAAAGATGATGGAAAATAAACATATAAATACCTCTTACTGATGGATAAACATATAAATACCTATTACTGATAGATAGTTATTTATTCTGTCTTTATACATTTTAATGATCACTCGGTTTCATAATTTCTTGTTTACGGACTATTCCAAGCTTTCTTCCAAACAACTCTGATATCTTGAATGAAACGTTTGGCAAATTTAAAATGATGACAGCCTTTTCTGTCTCTATTACAAGTAATTAGTGTTTTCCAAGCATTATCGCTTTTGATGTCAGTTCTCAGAGGTCCTGAACGAAGAGGCCAATACCAGTTCACGTCATTTTCTGTAGGCATTTAACTAAAATATTGTCTGATTTACCAACTCATCAAAATATCAGTCAGAATCACATAGTTCTTCACTGTTTGTGAATGTGTATGTTCACGTAGCGGCCAGAAACGTTGCTTCACGGGCTCACGTACTCGGAGGTTGCACGCTGGAAGTGAGTGTTGAAAATCCACCCGAAATGATGCGAGACCGTGTTGTGTTGCGCGGAATGCAAGCAGTAAGATCCAGAGATCAGGTCCTGAAGTTTCTAGAACTAGCGACTTCATTATGTGTCAAGTCACTTCTGTTCAGTGATGAGGATGGTGTTGCGTTGGTGATCTTTACTGGTGAAATTGGTAAGTGATATTTTTTTGCTGTATTACTTGTCAGGCAGTTATTTATCTTACTGGTGAAATGATGACGACTCTCAGTCTCTCCTGAGACCAAGTATAAAACTTTACCCAGCCTTACTTCATAAATATTAAACTAATAAAATGGATTGATTCTAGATGTATAAGGAGTATTGGCATAAAAGGTAAGAGATTCAATCACGTTAACTAAACCATCCAAGTCAGAAGTAAAGGTAGACCTGATGTTTTTCAGCTAAGATACAGTATAGGTCAAACAGAAACTAACTAAAATATTTTTTTGCTTGTAGATCCGGCCTTGACGCAGTAGTGGTCAATCTTGGTCAGTTATCAGTGGAAAGTCGTTAGCATGGATGGGTTAACATAGCGTGTCTTCCATTATGAATGAGTAGGAATGAGAGAATACCTTGACTCATGGATCAGGTTATGTTGTAAGCATCACGTGACAGAGACAATTAAGTACAAGGAATGAATGAAAAATTAATTTCTTGTCTCAGGACCAGCCCCATGTAAACGTGAAGGAGATAGTCCAGTCTGAAGTATAAGATCATAAAGTCTGTGTGGTTAAAGTTTTAAAAAACTTAAAAAGAGCAACTGATTTTGTGAAAAATTCAGGAATCTTCAGACACAGTGTTTCTTTTTAAACCCTTGTCTTACACAGAAATAGAAATATTGTGTTCCTGTTGTTCTTCCTTCCTTCCTTCGTTCAGTTCAATTCCATATGGTTTGGAATTATTGTTGGTTGTCATGCTACTTTGACAAATTATTGAATCTAGCCTTGAAGTATGTCTTCTTAGCTGGTCTGTATGGGAGAGTTCATGACATGGTGAACACATCATGACATTAGCTGCCTGCTCGCTGTGTGTGTGTGTGTGTGTGTGTGTGTGTGTGTGTGTGTGTGTGTGTGTGTGTGTGTGTGTGTGTGTGTGTGTGTGTGTGTGTAATGTTTGTGCGTGCCTTTTTACCTGTTATATATTTATAATTTATGGTTGGCCAACAAAGACATTGTAATACTTGTCATGTATTGTTATCTATCTTAGTGGTGATCATTTCTGGTAAAATGGGTAAGACACAGTATTAATGTCACGTATAGTTATCTGTCTTAGTGGTGATCATTTATGGTGAAATGGGTAAGAAACAGTATTACTGTCATGTATAGTTATATATCTTACTGGTGTTGACTCGAGTGCTTACTTCGTATTCCTGAGGTAGAAAGCTACTCGCTGAAAGGGGGAATATTTGGTCACTGTCTCTCCAACTATCGTTTGTCTTATATAACTGTATATCTGGCTGATATAAGCATGTCACTCTTACTGGCTAACTGGCTGGCTGCTGTAAGAATGTCTATCCATCTTATTGTCTGGTTGTCTACTGTACGATTTTCTGTCTACACACCTATGCAACTTACCGCTTCATCTTTCTCTTAGACTGTCATATATGTGTATGTAAAGGGTGCTTGAAAACAATATACACACAATTTAATAAAGGATATCGTGGAACCATTCCGTACAGTATCAAAGAAACATGGTCTTATATTGAACAAATAGTGTACGCTACTTGCATTATAGACTCTTGATAATCCAAGCACTCGTGTTGAGAAAACAGCAATTTTACCGGAATCAACATCCTGAAGAGTTGGGTTGGAGCCGTTCTCCTTTCGAGATGAAAGGCTTACCTTACCTTTACTGATAAGTCGTATTTTAAGGTGTTGCGGGCATCCAATGTGACCCTGATGTCACTGCCTACCTAGATGCCACTGTCTACTTTGATGTAAACTACCTACCTAGATGTAAGGGCTTGCCTGGATACGAGGACTTACCTTGATGTAATGGTTAACCTGAATATAAGGACTTACATTGATTTAAGGGCTTGCCTGGATATAAGAACTTACCTTGATGAAACTTTTCCAGATCGAATGATTGGTCGAGAGAGGAATGGTTCTACACATGTTTGCATTATTTAAGTGCATTGGACATTTTCTTAAGTGTGTATTGTGTCTGTGTGTACGTTAATGTGTTTTGTTTCTGTGTTCCAGTGTGTTGATTCTCTTATTTGTCAATGTGTTGTTTATGTGTGTAAGTGTGTTATTTCTGTGTATGTGTGTGTGTGTGTGTGTGTGTGTGTGTGTGTGTGTGTGTGTGTGTGTGTGTGTGTGTGTATGTGTGTTGCGTGCGAGTGCATAAATAACAATGACCAATGTTAACAATAAAACAGAATTATTGTGACAGTCCTGCTGCTAACTTGAATTAATGGCTTATCATCCATATTTCATTTCATTACAAAGCCTTTAACAAGGTTCAAGAAGATATAACCAAGGAAAAGTTAAACGGATGCATACTAACCGTGGAGCCTGTTTCTGTAAGCAACACGCTGTTAGCTCGATTCTCAGACGATAGCAGACCATCTGAAGAGACAATAAAGCAGTACTTCGCGAATTTACAACAGACTGAGGAGAGTCTAAATGGAATAGAGATTCACATGGGTGCCGATGGAAAATACGCTCTTGTCTCATTTGCCGAACCTCAAGGTAAATTATAAATTTACAATTTTAAATCAGTAAACCAGGATCTCTAAAAGTACTTTGGTAGAGTTGACTTCATAAATACATAACTTTAGGCATGCCAGACGTATTGTCTGGGTCCCAGTGATTGTTGTTAGCAAATGTTTACAATGCCTATTGAACCAGTCCTTGGCATATGGGCCATTTTGCTCTATTGTTGCTTCAATACTTGTCAAAGTCAACATCCAAGATAAAGTATGATTTGCCAGTAAAATGCACATGGGCTAAGAAAGCATCCTCATGTGTTCTCTGACATAACACTCTGTCATATACGGTTTTCATACATAAGCGAAATATAATAAAATAAAACATAGTTAACATCAAGAGATAAACGTGGATATAATATTAATTAGGCAAGCAAACCCACATACAGTTAATCTCTGTTCTTTCTTGCGCACAGGTGAATATTTTCAATGTCACTGCAAATCTATTTAATTGTCTGTTTGTTTGAGTGTGCATGCATAATTTGGATCTTCTGATTTAATGGTGTCTTTTTAATAAGTTCATCTTTTAATCACAGACAGGTACCTATGCTTCACGTCCACAGCGAAATATAGATTTGCCAGAAAGTATTATTACATTGTCCCCACCATTATTTACGTTATTTGTGACTATTTTGCTTACATATAAATGATACACTACCTGAAGCTGCTCAAATTAATATGTTCTCATTTTACAGTAGCAGTATCTGTCGCAAGGACGAGACATTCCATTCAGGGGCATGTTGTCGATTTGTCGATGTACACAGAATGTTTGGGCACTAGTGGAGGATCTGAGAGGCCACCTTTACAACGGGTGAACCCCATTGCTTTCAATGACTGCGAAAACGTAAAGCTGTCTCTCCTTCAGACTTCTCCAGTTATGCTGCAAAGTCTTGAAAACACACTTAACCAGTGTCATGCGAAGTTAGAGTTGTCAGACACTTCGGATCGCGCCGTAGTAACATGCACTTTGACCCCTAGCGTGAAAGACGCTTGGAGTTTAATAACGGAATGGGAAGGGAAAACTAAAAGGATTTTGGAGCAATATTTAAACACTGTTTATGTGGAGCACGTGGATGCTACTAATGAAGAGTTCCAAGAAGTTAAAGACATGCTGAACGAAATAGTTAATGTCGAAAGAGTTCATTTCAAGTATGATGAAGTAGGGCAAAAGATTTTGCTCGTTTGTGACAGGGCTGAAGACAAAAATAAAATCATGAACACAAAAGCCAAAGTGAGCTCTGCGCTAACTAGCATACGCAAGAGAAACTCTGAGGTTTGTGAACGCATTCATATGAGCGAAGGGAAGTTTATGTTAATTAAAAAGCAAACAAGTTGGACAGAGGAGTTAAAGCGTTTCCCAGACGTTGACATTCGATATAATTCTAATTTGTTTTGCATTGAATTGAACGGACAAGAGGAAGATGTTCTGGACCTAAAGGTGTTGCTAGGTGAAAACATGAACAAAATCTTGTCACGTAAACCCAAATGGGATTCAAAGATTGTCACTGAATTTCTGGCTACTTCGGAAGCCAGGAAAACACTCGTCAGATTTTGCACAGACAGATATTCCAGCAGCGTTGTTGAGTTTACGACTGATGGCTTTATCGTTTCGTCTTTTGATGAGGATGAATTATCAGCTGTTCTCAGCTGTGTCAGGAGTGCCGTCATAACCGAACGCGTCCCACTGAAAAAGGAGTATCAAAACACTCTGAAATCCGAGCAGTGGGAAGAATTTAAAAAGTCTCTAGTAGACGGAAGTGCGGGATTGCTACACGTGCAAGAAAACGATGACGTATTGACCGTCATAGGCATAAACATAAAATCTCTGCAAACGACTGTTGAGTCTCTTAAAACGTTTCTGGAAGAAAACAGTCTTCTTCAGTGTTCCATTCCCATAGAAGAGCATTTAAAGGATTTGTTCCTTTCTTTTGTTAATGAAAACATCGCCAGGCTACGACAGACAGGAGACTTCCGCTTTGATAAAGTTGCGTTGGACGATTCAAAATCTGAGGTGGTAGTCGTGGGTGACTCGGAAAGCATCACAAAAATCCAAGAGGTGAAGCAGACCTTTGACCAGAGGAAGTTGGTGGTTGACGTGAAATTGACTGGATCGGGCGTAGAACGTATTTTCACGTCAACACACTGCAGAAGGAAGTTCGATGAAATAGAGCAGAAGTATAAATGTAAAATAATGGAAGGAGACCAGTCTTCGTTAGCTCACGGTGTTGTGCTGGAGGTTAACCTCAACTCTCGGGACCAAGAAAAGCAAATTGCGCGGAGAACGTCTGCCATATCTACAGGATTAAGAGGTAATTTCCTGTTGAAGAATTGATGCCGATATTTTCTTTCAATATATCCATGATGATTTCGTGTAACACTCCTGTTTGTTGTTTCATTAATTCTTCACTTATCATTCGTTGACTCTTTCATTTCTATTATTTACATGCAGTAAATATACACTCTTTAAACCTTAACAAAACCATGAATTAAACAAATGCCGAAACAAGACCAATTAGATGAATTTCCTTGTGTCTAGTCAAACAGACATGGTAAAAGTGAAAGGATTAGCACATCAAAGATAGAGATAAAGAGCGAAAGTGGACGTATGTTTAAAGAGAGAGAGGGAGGGAAAGAGAACAAAAGAAGAGGATAGTTTAAAATGTGTAGGCAGCCAGCTAAAGACATGACAATAACTAGAGGCGGTAGGTTTACAACAATAAGAAAGAAACAACGCATATCTAAACTAGAATTCCTTAAAATAAAGATAATGGACCATTTTCAAAATAATAATAAATGCAAATAAACCACGAATAGATTTATATTAAGGGTATCATTGAGGTAATATGTGCATTAATAACATTGAAATGTGTATTGAATAACTTTGAACAGTTCACAAAACATGTGGTTTAGCAGCGTTGGTATGAGTACACGAACGTCTAGTAGTGAAATGGACAGCATTATTATAATATAACGTAATATGTGATTTCAGCACCAAAACGTACTTCTATGCAACGTCACTCAGTGGTGCCAGCAATGCCCCCCATAGTACTTCGAACGTTTCAGGATATTACAAAGATGGATGTAAGTCAAAGAATATTTTTAATTTACAAACTAAACACATGTTCTTTTTTCTTCAACTTTAAATGTTTCACTTAAAGTTATTTTTTCAGTAAATTTCAACATCGTATAACGTTGAAAACAAGGAATACTTTCATTAATGTGTTATTGAATACAAACTGTAACATCATAGAACATTTAATATAAGGAATACTTCTACCATTTAGTTAATGCATACAATTCTGACCATCGTAAGATGATGAATACAGGGAATACTTCAATTAGTGTATTAGTGTATACAAATTGAAATTAATCACAGTAAGAATCATACGAAATGTCTTCTTGCTAAAACAAAAGCAGAAATACATGTAAATTACAGTTTAAGTAATAATAATATTCTTGCTTTGTGTAAATATATATAATTAAATATATGCATGCCTATTGGTGAAGTAGTGTATTTCAAAGTTATTATATTATGCCTCGTTTCAATCACATATGAAGTCCTGGGTGGGATTGGATAGGAATTGAGATATTTTATTTTGTGTGTTTTACAACACAGAATGACGTCAGTGAGAGATAGATGGGCAATACTATTTATAGTTCACATAAAATAAGTACTTGTGGTGTTGATTCAAATGAGGCATATTTGGTGTCTATGTTGTACTGATATGATTTAAACTTAATTTAAATTGAACGAAAATGAAAAAGTGCCAAAGTTTCCTTCCTACTACAACATTGTCCATACTAAAATTATCTATATCATGTTGCAGTGTACTGCACTGGTTAATTCATCCAACAGTTCACTGCAGCTTGAAAACGGCCAAGTGTCTCGCGCATTGCTGCATGCCGGCGGACTGGAGATCCAGAAAGAGTGTGACACAAAGTATCCTAATGGCATCAAGATGGGAGACATTGCGGTCACTGGCGGAGGAAAACTCAAATGCAAATATTTATTCCACTGCTGTCTTCCAGAGACAGAAAATAAACAGGAAATACAACAAGTACGTTACAACGAAGTGCCTAGCGCTCTAACTGTCGGTCTCATGTTTAGAGTTGATAGATTCCAAACGAAGTGCCTAGCGCTCTGTCTGTCTCATGTTTAGAGTTGATAGATTCCAAACGAAGTGCCTAGCGCTCTGTCTGTCTCATGTTTAGAGTTGATAGATTCAAAACGAAGTGCCTAGCGCTCTGTCTGTCTCATGTTTAGAGTTGATAGATTCAAAACGAAGTGCCTAGCGCTCTGTCTGTCTCATGTTTAGAGTTGATAGATTCAAAACGAAGTACTACACTTAAACGAGTGAATCCAGTTGTTTGAAAGAATGATTTAATATCTGTTTTAATTAGTGCTATTTTTAGTGAATCGTGAAGCGTGCTATTTCTGTCCAATTTCATTATAGGTTATATTAATAATTACTCGCTTAACAATTATTTTACCCGTACAGGTAAAAAATTAACCACAATGGGCTCTCCTCAAGGACATTAATTTCTATGTCAAGTACACTAGTAAGAAATGTATTTACCGCTATTTTTCTAGCTGCTGCATTCCTCTTTTTAAAATTAAATGTACTGATAAAGTAGTATTCAAAACTTGGTGGAAATGTACACCATATAACAACCGTACAATAACTTCTGTTTCAAAACTATATGCTTAATAATATATTATTTGCAGTTTTTAAACACAATAATCATTTAAATAATAGACAACTTGCTCCAATGAATAAATATTGTAAGAGTACGTTAACCTACCTGTATGTCTTCTGTATGTGTGTAGTGGAGTAAATTTGCCTATCCCTATTTTAAAACTTAATTGTTATATAAATTGTTAAATTATAGTGACCCGACCTTCGGTACTCCTTATGGTGGTATTATTTTGTAAGTATCAATGTTGGACGTAAACGACTCGAGTTGAAAATATGCTAACACAGTCCAAACCAGTTCCAATATTGGATGAGCAGTTTATCTGACTCATAGTCTCAC
Source organism: Sinotaia quadrata (assembly GCA_028829895.1). NCBI lineage: Eukaryota > Metazoa > Mollusca > Gastropoda > Architaenioglossa > Viviparidae > Sinotaia > Sinotaia quadrata. The sequence goes on from CM054180.1 coordinate 37,046,698, forward strand.
ACTGTTCATAACAACCTCAACCAACTGGGATGGACTGAACGTTTCTTTGTTGAAGAAGTACACTAATCTAATTAATTTGAATATGAACATAACTCGAGTCCGGTCATAAAGGCGACCATTAGCTTATGGTAAGGTAACTGACTGATAAAGAAAGAATGGACTTAGAACATTTCATAATATTTGCTATTGATCTATGATTTGAATTAGAGAATGCTTATGTAATTGATCCATTATTTCTGTGTTAGCGTCACAATGTGTATGCGCGTGTGCTGAGCGCCTTTGAGGATGTGTTTATATATATATATATCTTTGTGTAAATTTATTTTAAATTATATTGTACTGTACATGCTGTACATGAATATAATGTTGTGTATATTATGTACAGTCATGAATTTATACTTGTATGAGTAATATATGTATTTACACATCAGTGCATTTTATATATGTTTATATGGATGTAATGTGTGTTTTAATTTTGTTTGTACTTGTATATAACTGTGATTCGCAATCATTTATCAATACTTTTTGTATATATGTTAAAGTACTTCTTAAATGATCCATTATTTCTACGTTGTACATTATACTTGTGAATTTTGATTGATATCGTCTAAGCATTATTATATAGCTGATATTTTAATACTTTAAATACTTAATATTTATTTTATATTTTATATTGTGTATACTTCTATCAAGTTTCTGATTTTAAATTGAATTAAAAACATTAAATTAATTTACTCTAGATAATGGTCACTGATTTTACTTGAATTCTACAATATTAATGAATTTCTTCTAGGCCATTTTCTATCTAGTCAATGGTTTTTACTTTAACAATGTTAATTAATTTACTCTAGGTCATTTTCAAAACAGTACAGACATGTCTCGCAAAAGCAGATCTGTTACAACTGTCATCTGTTGGCTTTCCATCCTTGGGGACCGGAATCTTGCGTTATCCACCCTTGGTAGTAGCCGAGACAATGTTCAAAGCTACGGCCAAATACTTTGCTGACCACAACCAGTGCCACATCTCTGAAGTGGTTTTTGTCTTATACGACAAAAATGTTAGAGTCATCAAGGTCAGTAGAATGAATTACTATTTGTTGTCATCTATCTCAGAAATTTAATGTTGTGGTAATCAGAATAATGAACGCTGTAACATCCGTCAATTTAGTAAGTGCCTACATCTTTGTAACGCACCGTTCAACAGCAGTCATTGCAGAAGGGCAATTTCTAGTGTTATTTATAATGATGATACTTAGATTTGTAATTTTTACTTCTTGAATCATATCACATAACCATATTTATATACAAGAATTATATTTGAAACACGTTTATATAAATGTATTCGCAGGAATTTGAAACGGTGAACACAATGTACACAGGGATGGTCACGAAAGAAAAGCCTAGAGGTAATAAATATGTAATAATAATGGATTTGAAATAATATTCTATTATGTGCATTTTTCTGTCCACAATGTAAATGAAAACGAACATCCATTAGGACATTTGTGTAGATTCATTTGTAAAGTTGATATTATTTGTGAAGTAAATAAAACATTTGATCATAATCTGTGACTATAAATAAAAAAACTGATTAATATTCAATTTTTATTACTACATTTTTGAGACAGATACATGGATACGCATGACAGACATAGAAATTGGTGGAAAGATAAGTTATAGGTGGAGTTAGAGGTATTTGGATTGCGATAGATAGAGAGACATTCAAACAGATAGATAGACAGACAGACAGATAGATAGATAAGATAGATAGATAAGATAGATAGATAAGATAGATAGATAGATAGTTAGATAGATAGATAGATAGATGATAGAGATAGATAGATAGATAGTTAGATAGATAGATAGATGATAGATAGATATATAACTAGATATTAGAGATAGACATACATTGATAGATAGATAGACATACATATAGACAGACAGATAGATAGATAGTGTGACACCCCTGGGAACCCTTCACTCGTTATGATTGTTATTTATTATTTAGTAACACATAAGTAAGTACAAGTGATTGAGAATCTTAATTTATAGTTATTAATAATTCTCCCACTAATGCAATATGTCTCTAACTTGGTGGATTATAATGGTGTCGTAAAACTCTACTCTTTACACATTAATATAATCAGGTTCATATTCATTGTTTCATCATGGAAATGAGAGTCGAGTTTCAGAGAGATAATTATAATCAACGTACATAACTTTTTCAATGATGGCAGCTGTCAGTAACGTGTTCACAATCATGCTATTTACAACAAAACACTGTCTTTCTCATTTAGCTGATGGTCAAACTTACCAATTCAAGGTATGTTACACAACTGTTCCAGAATTGTTGAAATAAAGGTTCACTTACATAAGCATTCTCCAATTCAAATCATACATCAATAGCAAACATTTACAAAGTAAAATATGTATAAATCATTCTTTATGTTAACTTATATAAGCTATTGGTAGCCTTTAAGAATGGACTCTAGTTAAAAATCAAAATCATAGTGATTAGATTATAGAACTTTCAACCAAAAAATAATTTTCGTTCCATCCTCATTTGATGAAGTTAATGAAAACGAGTGCGACTATTAGTCAGAAAAAGTACTCATCCGCTTGGAACTGGTTTGGATTGCATCAGCAAGTTCTAGCATATTCTCCCTCTGAGTTGTTTACACCAACTCTGGCACATACACAAAACATATCATCATAAGCAGTGCTCAAGGTTAGGTCACGTTAACATGGCAACTAATATATAATTACTGAGTTAAAATTAGTGATAGGAAAATTACTCAGCCAGAGATAGATGGACGGATAGGTAGATAGACAGACAGAATATTAACCATTAGAAATCGATAAATACTCAGCGAGGTTTTCATTCTGGAATTCAAAGATCAATTGAATCAGAAGTCTTTGACACCAGATTAAATCTAACAGATTACACTATACAGTTATGTTCAAACATTTTTTCACTGCATAGATACTAAATGCAGAAATGTGTATTATTTATTTATTTGCTTGATTTTAATATTTTTTATGTTTGAAGTACAAATTATAAAGAATGGAATTATTTTTTTTCAAGACGTGACCCCACCAGATGCAGAAGACGATGAGAACAGTACGTACTAAATGCATTATATTATTCAACTGTCTGGTGTGTGTGTGTGTGTGTGTGTGTGTGTGTGTGTGTGTGTGCTCACGCATACTTGCGAATGTGTGAGTGACATATGAATATGTATCAGTGTGTAAGTGTGTGCATTTTGTAGTTAATTCAATGTTTGCTGACCACACTAAAACAGCTTAATTATAATACATAATATATTTAAAATGCACTGTCACTGTAATTTTGTATTTGACATGTGTATGTGTATGTAGATACTGCTGAATGGTCTTTAGAAGGACATCATAAAATTGCATTGCATAACTATGAAATGCACAAATAATCGTTAATTTTGTTTTGTCCTGTGACTAGAAAGTGTAAAGTCTGTATTTATTATCTTCCAGATTCGACCCCAGGAAAAGACAGGTGGAAAAGACAGGTGGAAAAGACAGGTGGAAAAGACAGGTGGAAAAGACAGGTGGAAAAGACAGGTGGAAAAGACAGGTGGAAAAGACAGGTGGAAAAGACAGGTGGAAAAGACAGGTGGAAAAGACAGGTGGAAAAGACAGGTGGAAAAGACAGGTGGAAAAGACAGGTGTGTATTCAAAGAATGGTTGAGTGCGACGTAGCGAGAAGTACCCGCCTTCAAACTTTATTCCATCCTTTGACTTAACAAAGCATGTCATTACAGATTTAAAAAAACAAGATACATGTTCATTATCTATCGAATTAAAGCATTGTTATTCACCTTGTGTAAAAGGCTGAACTCTGTTGCCTTATAGTGTTTACGCCATTAGTTATTTAATTTGGCAAGACTTCATAAGTTAATTTACAAAATTTATTTTAATAACTACTCTTCTGTGACATGCACCCCTTTGTTACTGGTTATGAATATTATTATTATCAGTCATCCTTGACTAATTACAAGTGATGGAGAAATCATAATTTATGTTTATTAATAATTCTCCCAGGGGACACCAATCGTCTCTCACTTTGCGGATTATATGGGTTAGTAAAAGTCTTCTTCCTTCCAGAATAATAAGACAACTGTTTTACTGTCACACACTACTTCTGTAGGTGTAAACGTCTTACAAAAGGATTAATAAACATGTCTATTTATATTTGACGAGCCCCCCCCCCTCCTACTATTACTACAACAATTGGTTTTAATATATGTGCAAAAATGATAAAAAGAAGTAAATTTAATAAATTTAATAATAAATTTAATAAAATATACAATATAAATATAAATCAAAAGAGCACTGACATTACATCACTTCACTACAATATCTAGTTAAATGTTTATATAAGTTCATGGATATAGTTTCATCATGGGAGTGGATTTTTAGAGATAATATAGTCAATACACATAACATTTTTCCAATGATGGCAGCTATCACTAGCACGTATTCCCAATCACATGGTTTGTATCACGTGACTTTCTTTCTTATAAGATGAGAGTTTTGCGTACCCGTTCTAGGCACATTACACAACTGTTCCAGAATCTTCGATGCACTCACAAGCACACTGTAGAATTATCTAGAACGTTGTATGCATTACCAGCACACAACAAGGAATGAAATTTGCTATATTTTTACTCGTATTTAAATTCCCACAACTTCTAGAAAGGATTATAAATATGCTCACATTATGTTTATGCGTTTATAAAAATAAAATTGATGAATGGTAGCATTTTCAAAAATACTATGGTAGGTACAATTGTACTGAAGTATATGAGAACAGTTATGTGTTTCAATACAGCATGCAACAATAAATATGTGTTATACAATTTGCGCATATCTGTGAGATCACTAAGGTGTTCATACAAATTCTACTTACGTGACGAAAATTTTAGTATGAATACATGCTTGATGAATTTACTTGTATAAGTGCATAACACATGATGAATATATTTGTACAAATACATAACACACTTGATGAATATACTTGTAAGAATACATAACACACGACTGTATTTGTATAAATGCATAATACATATGATGAATGTGCTTGCATGAATGCATAACGCATATGTTGCATGTACTTCTATAAATATTTAATACACATGATGAATATAACACATTTGATGATTGTACTTGTATGAATACATGCCAGACTTGACCAGTGTACTTGTACATAGCATATATGATGAATGTACTTATATAAATGCATAACATGCTTAATGAATGCACTGGTATGGATATTAACACAAATAATGAATGTACTTCTACGAATAACTAACACACTTGATGAATGTACTTGTTTGGGTACATAATACACATTGTGGATGTACTTGTATGACTACATAATACATTTTTAATGAATGTACTTGTACGAATACATAACACACTCTTGATGAATGTACTTGTATGAATACGTAACACACTCTTGATGAATGTACTTGTATGAATACATAACACACTCTTGATGAATGTAATTGTACTAATACATAACACTCATTTGAATGCAAGCTGCCCATCTATTTATCCAGTCGTGTGAATAATTATTTAAGCACGTGAAGTATTCTGTTTTCTGAGACTGATATATCTATGTTACGTCAGTAACATTTTCTTTCCTTTGTACTATATTACAGTCCAACACCTGTATTTTGACAAGCATATCAGCACTGTGACATTGGTGCTTGCAGTACTTGATTCTAATTCCGTGGAGAAAATTGTTAAAGAACTGGAGCATTATTACAGTAAGAATATCATCACCAAGAAAATCTCTGTGCCCAAGCTTAGTGAGTGGGACGAAAAGCATGTAGGTATTGCATGTGTGAAGGTGTGTACTTTTGCATACGTCTTTATGCGTACTTTTCATGTGAATATGTGTGCCTACAATGCACATGAATGTACCTTTGTGTGTATGAAGTGTTGAAGTGTTCTTTGATGTGTGCACATTTTATTCTGGTGTGTAAAGTGTGATTTTGCGAGCATTTGTGTGTATCTGCTTGCGTGCCTTGTATGCATACAAGTCTACAGACCAAAAGAAACAATGGAATTTCTTACAAGTTGTGCCTTTTTAAAGGGGTTTTGTAGACACATTGACTGAAGGGCATCTTCCATTTTGAAAGGGTTGTATTGACGCAATGATTGAAGTAAATACTCCGTTACTAAGGGTTTGTTTAGACGCATTGAATGTGTGCCTAATGAATGACTGATACTTTCAATGCAGGAAGAGCCCATAAATACCGAGTACTATCTCTTATACCTAATTTTAAACACTTCTCAAATCATAGATAGTACAAACATTACAAAATGAAATTTACATAAAGTGAAGGTCTTAAGGAACAACTCAAAGATGAGAGAAAAATTACAAAAGAATTTATTAATATATATAAAAAAGAAACAATCAAATTACAATTCCCAATTACAATGTTAATGCCTATTATAGCTATCTTGGAGAGATCTAGCCTGCCCTAAAGTTCATCTTCCTATCTCCTAGTTTCCTCCCCAAGGAAAGTTTATGTCTCTTTTATAGTCTTTCCCTTCAGTCTTTTCTTTTCACTAAAACAGATTCTTATGCAAGTTTATGGTAGATAGAGTACACACTCTCTGACCTTAATGTACATGGTACACTTACTTCACTGTCTAGCGACCTTCCTTTCCGTTTGCAGTGTTACAATCACAGAGAGAAGCTTGAATCATGAAACTCGCTTACAGCTCAACCAAGATGTTTTAGACTATAGAAGAAAGTAGAATTACAGTCCTAACTTATCCAGAAATTAATCATTGACGGAGAACGATGACATCAATTGTTCGTAACCAGACATAACATACTAGAATGGAATGGATACATAACCCTTTCATTTCTGCCTAAACAAAGATAAAATATTGTATTAAAAAATTCCTGATTTTTCACAGTATCATTCAGTCTTTTGTCAGTTTAGACTTAACCACGCAGACTTTATCTTAGACTGGACTCTCTCTCTCCTTCCTGCTTAAGCATGGAGTATTTCTAGGAGACAAGTGATTTAATTCCATTCATCACTCGAAGTTATTACCTCTGTCACATGATGTTTACAGCACACATTGACCCATGGATCAAGGTATTCTCTCATGCCTACTCTTTAATGGGTGAAGGCATGCTACTACTAATCTCTTCTGGATATTAATGGCTTCCGTTTTCCCCATAGATACTGACCAAGGTTTGGTCCACTACTGTGTCAAGGTCGGATTTACAAGCTAAATAATATAGTTTAATTAGCTTTCGTTTGCCCTGCATTGTATTGTAGCTGAAAAACACTCACTCTGCCTTTCCCTCGTAATTTGGGAGGTTTGGCTAAACATACGTCACTTTTACACCAGTACACCGTATACTTGCTTGGATCAATTTAATTTAATATTTATTGAAATGAGATCAGGCACAATTTAATGCTCTAGTGTCAGGAGAGACTGACAGTGTCACACTTTGTTTTCAAGGGGATGTATAGACAACACTGAATGAAGTAAATACTCCAATTTCAAGGAATTGTAGAGATGCATTTATGGAAACAAATATGCTGTTATGATATGCCATATGTAAAACATCTAAGAGCAGTAGAGCGTGTACATGAGGTACACAGGTGAATATGTGATTTACTTATTTTAATCATTGCATGATGTACTTTAACATATTTTATCATAATTTGATTTTCAGATCAATCAAGTATGCAAGCTGTGTGAATTAGGTGTGACAAATATATCATTTTTCTTCACTTCGGGGATTATGATGCTGAGAGGTCTTGAAGCCAAAGTAAACTCGCTCTTCCTTCGATTAGATGAAGCGATAAAAGAAGCAGACCAATTTGCATCTGTGAAGCAACAAGCTGATCTAATGGCTAAGCAGGTTAATAGAAAATAGGAAGAAATATTTTACTAAGGGATTGATTCTGTGTGCATATATTAAAGTGCAGAGGTTAATGTAATAATTAACATTCATTTCTTAGATGAGGATATAATATACATGTAAATTAAAATTCTGTGTTTAAATTGTTTCTTAATCAGTGCCATACAGTAAAAGGTAGATACTATTATATTTGTTTACTTACAGGACACTATACAATAATTATTTTGCAAAGATCACTACGCTTTAATTACTGACACACCACCATACTCTGTTTATAAGGTCAGCATGCTTCAATATTTTGCACTTCTCAAAATATAATTATTTTGCTAATGTCATCGCACTATAATAACTTCATGCACAACATTATACTCTAATAACTTTACACAGGCCAATGCTCTTTTACATTGCTCTTAATTCCCAAAGTATTATAATTATTGTTGCAAAGGTACGTTGGAGTGTGATTGTTGTCACAATCACTGGAGAGGAATTACAAGCTTATAGTCAACTCAACAACTATTACATTGAAATGGCTTACAGGTACGTACAATTAAAACAGGTAACTATGCCAAGACATAATGCATTTAGACGAAAGTGAAAGATATAGATAAATGTAGATAAATGAAACAGGTAACTGTGCAAAGACATAATACAAATATGTCTAAAATGAAATGAGTAACTGTACAAAGATGTAATACAAGTAGATGATAAAATGAAATGGCAACTGTACAAAGACGTAATACAAGTAGATGGTAAAATGAAAAGGTAACTGTACAAAGATGTAATACAAGTAGATGGTAAAATGAAATGGGTAAATGTACAAAGATGTAATACAAGTAGATGGTAAAATGAAACAAATAATGTACCAAGACGTAATTCAAGTAGACGGTACAATGAAGCATAACAAAGATATAATACAAATAGATAGTAAATATGAAACAGGTAACTGTGCCAAGATGTAATACAGGTAGATTGTATAAATGAAACAGGTAAGTGTACAAATACATAATACAACAGATGTTGTGGCAGACTAAATTTGCCTATCCCTATTTCTAAACTCAATAATTAAATATTTGTTGCCAGTGTTGATGTGACCCAAACTTGGGTAATGCTTGTGGTGATATTTTTGAATTGGAGTAAACAACACAGGTAGATAATATGCTAGAACTTGCTGATGCAAATCTAAGCCAGTTCCGAGAGGATGAATAGTTATTCTGACTAATATTTTCAACTTGCTCATAATAACTTCATCCAGTGGGGATGGACTGAGAGTTAATTTGTTGAAGAACTTCTATATTCTAATCACGTTCATTTTGATATAACTCAAGTCTGGTCATAAGGTGATCATTAACGTATAGTAAGTTAACTGACTGATAAAGAAAAAAAATACTTACAAATATTTCTACATGTTTGTTATTGATCTATGATGTGAATTGGAGAATGCTTTATGTAATTGAACCATTAATTTTATGTCCACTAATTTTGATTACATTGTACATCATACTTGTGAATCTTGATCGCTGCTATATTTCTTAACGTGCATGTGTATCAATCTAATGAATATTGTTGCAGGATTTGTAAGTTGAGAATGTGTGTAAGACAAAAGGAGTTTAGAGACGAAATATGCCTGAAACTTAGTGCAGCCTTAATTTGACTTTTGCAGAAATGAACACACCTTCTTTTTGTTGTTGTAATATTGTATCCACTTCAGACTACAGTGACTACTGTATTACACTGGATAACATTGCTGTGTGTATCCAACATTGTCATCGGGTTTATAGTACACATGTTGCTGTAAGTTGATTCCTGTGAATTCCATTTGAGAGCCAGTATGGCGTAATTTTAATTTTTAGTTTGGTCTCGAGAATTAACAAAGACTTTTTTTAACAAAGACTTTTTTTTAACAAAGACTTTTTTAACAAAGACTTTTTTTAACCAAGACTTTTTTTTAACAAAGACATTTTTCGTTATGTGCTTGAGTAGTGCACTTGAAGATTTGGGACATTTTGCATGATGTGCTTTGATAGCAAATGCGAAGTTCTCGACAAATTCTCCATGGTGTGCTTTGTGAGTGCATTGAAGATTCTGGAACAGTTGTGCAACGTGATTAGAAGTGGTATGTTGGACCATCATCTAATAAGAAAGAAAGTGATTTGTTGCAAACTGCGTGATTGTAAACATGTGCTATCAACAGTTGACATCATTGATAAAATGTTATGTACATTGACTATAATTATCACTCTAAAGTTCCACACTCATTTATACAATGAATTGTATCTATGCACTTCGTATGCTGATGCCTATGCTAGGATCAGTTGAATGAATGTCTAGCATTAATCAAACATTGTAGTGAAGTGATATAAATGTCAATGCTCTTTTGATTATAATATTCATATATTGTATATTTGATTGTTGATAGTTACATTTATTAACCTTCTTTCACATATATTACACCTTATGTTGGAGTAATAGTGGGTGGATGGAGGCTCGTTAAATAAAAATATAAAACGGATTTTATTGTTCCTTTAGTAAGATGTTTCCATTTGCAAAAACCATTTTGAGGCAGTAATACGTCTTATTATTGTGTAAAGAGAAGAGTTTTATGATACCCGTATAATCCTACCAGTGAGAGACGTGCTGGTCTTGAGGGAGAATTATTAATAAACTATAAATTAAGATTCTCGATCCCTTGTAATTAGTTATGTGTTTTTAATCAATAAATAATAATCATAACGAGTGATGGGTGCCCAGAGGTGTAACAGATGGTATAAATGACAACAGTATATTGTAATAGGATAACATTGAGATGTGTCTAAAAAATGGCTTGCTGTTCACTGAAACAAGGCGGCACGCAGGCAGATGAAAACAATTCATTGTAAAATGATAAGTATAAAAGAGAATAAAATGGTTAGGTACGCATGTGAAGTTTGACAAGATGAAAACAATTCATTGTAAAATGATAAGTATATAAGAGAATAAAATGGTTAGGTACGCATGTGAAGTTTGACAAGATGAAAACAATTCATTGTAAAATGATAAGTATATAAGAGAATAAAATGGTTAGGTACGCATGTGAAGTTTGACAAGATGCAAAAACAATCAAATGTTCACAATTCCATGTTATTGCAAATAATATTATTTTGTAATTTGTGAAACAACTCTTATTATTTGTTTGTTATTCTTTCTTTAAGCTGATTCGGGCATTGTACAGTTTAAAGTGTGGTCTAGATTTAGTCCCACGGGTCAAATGTGGCCCGCATAAAATTGTGACGCCGTGCTCATACAAAAAAAAAATAGTTACAGGGTATAATACATCTTTTCATGAATAGCCCGTATACGCTAAATTTTGGGGTTTGTGGGTCTTCGGGATTGATAAGTTGGACCATTGTAACACGTTTTGCTGTCTTTGTAGAGATGGAAAGAAGAGTGTCATTGTGGTAAATGAGGCAAATGAACCATGCAACATCAACTTTGACACAATGGAAGAAAGTCCGGAATCCCTTCCTAACACAGCCGACACTGGCGGTGTTAGGGTCATTCGGCAAGACTTGATTGAAGGTAAAGAACTGCAAAACTTGCATGTCTAGTGTCATATTGTATATTAAGATGTTAATACATTTCCTTCTTTACATAAAATGTAAGTTATAAATAATATGCCTTGAATTTGTATCTGACAAGACTGTCTGTAATCGTCCATTTGAAGAAATCGTAACGATAACAAAATTAACGACTTTGAAAAGCGTTTAGACTCAGGATCTTACACTGTGAATGTTCCGTTTGCAGAAGTGTCAGGTGATATTCAGCCACCATCTTCTTGGACATGGACGGATCCAAAATCTTCAATAGATGTTGTACCCTTGAAGGAAGAGAGCGAAGAGTATAAGCGAGTAAAGAGGATTTTTAAAAGCTGTTGTCCACAGAAAAATATGAAGGTTTTGGAGGTACGTTACTGAACCATGGCAGGACGTTGGAAAATTCTAAAACATAGGAGAACGACGATGGCTTATAGCCAGCGACACTTTCATAAATAGTCATACAAATTTATTGGTATAATATATGCTTCGTCGGCTCATAAATAGTCATACAACTTTATTGGTATAATATATACTTCGTCGGCTCATAAATACTCAGACAAATTTATTGGTATAATATATTCTTCGTTGGCTCATAAATACTCAGACAAATTTATTGGTATAATATATACTTCGTCGGCTCATAAATAGTCATACAAATTTATTGGTATAATATATACTTCGTTGGCTCATAAATACTCAGACAAATTTATTGGTATGATATATACTTCGTTGGCTCATAAATACTCAGACAAATTTATTGGTATAATATATACTTCGTTGGCTCATAAATACTCAGACAAATTTATTGGTATAATGTATATTTCGTTGGCTCATTTGTAGATAGACGAAACATTTTAACATATACAATCATTGGTTCATCTTTGATTAAAACGTGTTTTAAAACAATTGGGTATATTTAGGTATATGAACCATTTATTTCATCCAAAACACATACCTGGTTAGAAGCACTGTTGATAAGTTCAGTTTGTAGAACTGCAATTAAAGTACATGTTTGTATACTGACGTGAAGGAAATGAATGAATTGTGCAATGTCAGAGGAAATACGACAGAAAATGTTTGATCAGACACGATGTCTATAAATCCAAATGAACAGACTGATAAGTGTGCGATACGCCTGCTAAAGTGTGCAATTAAACAACAGTTTTTAATAGCGTACTGCCAGTACCCCTAGCGTACAGTTTTTAATAACGTACTGCCAGTACCCCTAGCGTACATGTTTTTAATAATGTACAGTTTTTCTTTAGTATTGTTTATTATAATGGATTGAAACTGCTTATATTGTCTTTAACAAAATACATAAGATAGTAGAATTTATATTCATGGAATGTAATTAATACTTTATATAATTCATAGAAATGTACATGATGAATCAAATTCAGCTGGTTTTTGTATTTCATCAGATTCGTCGAGTTCAGAATACGACTTTGTACAAGCAGTACAAGATGTTTGAAATGTCGATGAAGAGAACCTTGCCGCCTAATAGACGTTGTGAGAAAGATGAACTTTGGCACGAAATATCACTTGATCAGACAGAGCGGGTGGTTCACTACGGGTTTAACAGAAGTACTGGCGACCTCTCAAGTACGAAGACAATAATTTCGTAACATGATTCTTATAAAACGTGTGCAATGTATACCTACTGTACTCTTAACCGTCAGCATATTGAGTGAAGGCCATGGCAGTTTTACTTACGCATTAATTGTGTTCTGAAGGACCAATAAGATATTGTTTAAACAAATTCTAAGCTAGAAGGTGGTACTGGAGAATGATATGAACTGAAACACATTTTTGGTGATTAATTTCTGTTAATAATGCTCTTGCTGGAGAGTTATTTCGTTTTAGAAACTGGTCCATATTGGAGAGTGATGCCAATTGCAACTGATCCCTGTGTGATATAATATCGATTGAACACTTTTCTCTTTATGAGATACTATCTAATGAAAACAGATCTCTCTATTAGATAATATCTAATGAAAACAGATCTGTCTATGAGATAATATCTAATGAAAACAGATCTCTCTATGAGATAATATATAAGGAAAACGGATCTCTACCAGAGACTAATCTTTTCAGTACTCTCTTAAATTGGTAATATTTTATATTGTTTAATACTGTAGACTAGAATCGTGCATAGAATGATTAACAGAGGAGACTAATCTTTATTGTAAATTGATCTCCCTTAAAATGTAATCTCTAATTAACTGTCACCTTGTGACAATAATCTTTTAAGAGATATAACAGTAGTGGAGAGATATATAGTAGTACTGGAGAGAGGTAGAGCAGTACTGGAGAGTGATTTTTAATGAAGAACTGTGTTATTCGAGACTAATCTTCTGAGATGACAATTTTTATTTAAGATAGTATATGATGCTGATTTCTGCTGGAGACTACTCACGATTAAAGTCTGTTTTCTACTGGCGACTAACCTCACTGAAGAAAATATATTCTCATTCGGAGACAAAATTGTTTTCTCAGAACTGATCCTTAATACATAGATCGCTTTGGAAGATAACTCTCTTTCAGACGGCCATTTCTTTGGCCACGTGTACCTTTTGGAAGTGACGTAAAAAGCGTTCTTTAATGAAATGTGTATGCATAATAAAGCACAATATATGTATATAGAAGAATGCCAAATAATTTTGAAAGAGCATTAATCAATGTAATGTAATGCAGATCTGTTAACTAAAAGTGTATATATGAGGAATTGATAATGAAATAAATAAACCGCGATTCGTAAATACTAACAAAAAATGTTATTATAGTTATAAGACACATGCAGGAGTCTTCTTTATTCACGTAATTGCAGCAACAATATTTTCGTAATTTCATTGTTAATAAAGTCCCTTGTTTAATTACAGAAAATCAACTGGGTAAGGGTGTATACTTCACAAAGTGTGCTGTTGATGCTGCGGAGCCAAACAGCGCTGAAAAGAGATGTGTTTTTCTCTGCAAAGTGTTGGTCGGAGAATACACCATCGGAAAGAAAGACATGCGCATACCGCTTCCGGAAATCAAGTCTGATAAGGGACGCTACTATAACAGCACTGTTGATGACGTCACTAACCCCAGTACATATGTCGCATTTCATGATGCTCAGGCATATCCTGAGTACATAATATATTTTAAGAAACGTACTGGGTTTTTTAAGTCTAAGTGAACAAAATACGAAATAGGAAACAGTCATTAACGTAAAATGCACTGTAATAATCATACACGCACACACACACATTTAAATTAATCGACTTTTATAAATATATATGTTATCCTTAGCCAGACATACACACACACACACACACACACACACACACACACACACACACACACACACACACACACACACACACACGCACACACACACACACACACATACACACAATACACGCTCATGCATAAAGTAATAGATGTTGACTTAGGTATTTTTTAAGAAGAAAAACTGTTTATAAAGTATATCCACATTGCTAAAGTAAGATTGCATTTTTTCGTTCAACATTTTTAACACACACGTCGACTGAAGCACAAACTCTTGGCACTAAGGGGTTACAGTTCGTAACTTTCTTTGAGAACAACAACTTGTCTGTTTAATGTGTGTACTTTGCTGCATTTCAAAATAAAAAGAGAAAGGACTATCCATTCTCAAATTCAAATAATTTCTTGATATAATTCGTGTTCTAAATGTGCTACATGTAAATAATGAGGTTATATTTTGCAACACGTACATAAAGATAACTCTGCCAGAAAAAAAAAAAGTCTACTTGCAGCACAACCACAACACTACCAGCAATTCTATTTTACTCTACCAACAACACTCTACCATATGCATTAGCTTTTCTCTCATATGCACTAGCGGTAGAATTGCTTAAGAGTTAAAGGTGGACGCTTCCGGTTTACGCCAATTTCGCGCCCGAATACATTGGGGTCGGGAGGGATGTTGTTGAATGGGAGGAAATCGAAGTTGGGACTTGCCATAATGGGTTTATTGGATTTTTACTAATGAATTATTTATTTTAATTTTGGGTGAGATGAAAATGGCATATTGATTTTTTTGTTTGCTTTGTTTCTTAATTATTATTAATTAATTATGTTTTCTACTCATTAGTATTTTACTGTTATTATCGTTACCATACTGTCACGATTACTACCAGGAGTACTGTTGATATACTGATGCATAATAAATTTTCTTGTACCTCTTTCACCTATTGTTACTCAATTTTTTTAATCCTGACTTTATAATACTTTGTAATATTAATAATAATTAAATTCATTATTTGTAATATTAATAATAATTTAATTAATTAAATTATAATTTAATATAATTTAAATCAACTTATTATAATTATAATAAATTGATTTGGTATATCAAAATATCACTTTTGATTGTTCAAAGTAGAATGGTATTCAATCAACCGCCTAGCATCTTCGCTTAATTGGATTCCTTTCCTTATAGTGTTTTTGCAGTGGACGTGCAAATATCAGCTTATTTAGCGTGCTCAAACACTCCTGCTAATGCTGCATGGGGGGAATTGGGTACCCAATAATTAGTTCCCGGAATTTAGTTAATTAGAAAACCATTTTTTTTCTTTTCTGATCCTACTGTTTTACATTTAAAAAATGCTAGATATTTCTTTCTTTTCTTTTTCTGTAATTATTGTCCCTATTCCCCCGATTCATGAGCTACACAACCCATTTTCTTCCATTCAACAAGGGAGGTAAACCTATTTTGAGCAACAGCGCGTTTTCTTCCCTTCAACCAGGAAGGTAAATTTACACTGAGGCACATCAGGGACAATAATTCAGGTTAATTATTGAGCATAAATCATTTTGATATAATATTATGTGCCTAGTTTAACATGTTCCATATAATAATTACACATTAACTATTTGTCAGTCGGGATTATTTAAGGACTTATTCTGCAGTGCTCCCCAAAACTAAAAGTTCATCATTGTGTAATGTTGTCAAAATGTAACAAGAAATTGTGAACAAAATCATTATGTCTTTTCAAAATAAATTTGCTTTTACTATGACATGTTCTTTTATTGTATGATAATGATTCTAAACGGCATTAAATAGAATTAAATTAAAAATATTGTTGTTTGTCTTGGTGATGAAATGAGAGTGTGACATTAAAAAAAAACAAAAAAAAAACTTTATCTCAAATTTCGAATCGTATAAATTGTAAGTGCGCCGAAGAAAATCGAAATCGATAGAAACATCAATACATTCTGTTTTCGATGTACTTTTAAAATGTAGAATACAGTAAAACTTAACACTCTCTCTCTCTCTCTCTGCTTCTCCCTCTCTTCTTTATTTAAAAATTCACTTCGAATCAAATCGTTTTAAAACATTCTACTAGCATTTTCTAAAATTCTGAAATTCATATTTGCTAATTATAAAAAAAAATCATCTTTGAAATACAGTGTATAGAATTGTGATGATCATATTTTTCAGAAGAAATAAATTTGAAAAATAGAAATAAATAAAAAAGTGAAAAAATATAATTAAGAGGTATGTTTACAGTATCCCCTACATTAATTTTGAGTACAGGAAAACACTTATGCTCCTGTTAACGAATGAATAAATGAAGGGAAATAATTATGATAGTGTTAACGAAAGTAATGATTATCTCCCGTAGATAGTTCTACGCAGTCATCAAACAGAAATTTTATTTTTAAACGAGAGATTAAAGACGAAACTGTCAGTGTGCATTGTTCGCTCACTGTTTTTTTTTTAAAGTGTCTTTCTGGTGATATTGTTGAAGGTTCTTTATGTCAAACAGTGTTGTTATACTATGGCTTTGGACTATGAAAGATCTATGATGCGCCGAAGTTAGGAAATCTTTTCGTGACTAGCTTTCGTGCAGTTGTTTCGTGTTTGTTATCTTGCGACATGCTCCAAGGTGATGTCAATGTGCCGTCTTCAAGTTGAATATTATCACCCAGTTGACATGTTTAGTTGCTACTTTGTGACGTATTTCACAATTAAGTTATTGTAGAGTCTTCATGTTGGCTATTATCACACAGCTGATATGTTTAGTTGCTACTTTGTGACGTATTTCACAATGAAGTTATTGTGCAGTCTTCATGCTGGCTATTATCGCACAGCTGATACGTATTTTCTGATTGTTTCATAGTGAACTTATTGTTCAATGTATTTTTTTAAATTGTTATTTATCTGTCACAATTTGATTGTTATAGTGATTCTGGCACGTAACTGAATTTTCAGTTACTATTGCACATGTAAAGCGTCTGTGACATGAATATTAATTTTAAGCGCAATTAGTTAGGGCTACTATTAATAATCATTTTGATATATTTATTGTTCAATTTATCATATTTTTCTGACGCCTAAATATTTTTAGGGTTATACTTAAGAATGAAGACATTATTATTTATTTTCATATTCTATTATAATAACTTGGATAGTAAATTTACTTTGAAGCATTCGGAAGTGGTATAAAGTCAATTGTTTTAATGCATTCATAGGACAATTTGTTGACATGGTGTGGTTACCATAACCCAGACAAGTGGCGTGACTTGGTGTAATTATCATAACCGAGACAAGTGGCGTGACTTGGTGTGATTATCATAACCCAGACAAGTGGCGTGACTTGGTGTGATTATCATAACCGAGACAAGTGGCGTGACTTGGTGTAATTACGGTAATCCAGAAAAGTGGCATGATTTAGTGTGATACTACCATAAACCAGAGGTTGACATGATTGGGTGTTCTATCATATTACCAACTAACTCCAATTGCAAAGAAACAGTAATTTAGAGTAAAATTGTTTTGCACAGAATTTAAATTCCAGGAATTATAATATTTTTTTCATGACAATTTTAGCTAAAGTAGAGCCTTTCTAAAGTTCATTACCCACCTCAGAGTTTCGCCAGTTGCTTGGTTTCGAGATCTCCCGTCTTCTAGGAAACACAGAGAGGAGTTAGACTAATTACGTACATAATAATGAAGGACACTCACTCCAACAAATACAACCATTAACCAACACCATTCAGAAAGGTTGCTTGCTCATAATAGCTGAACAGATGCAGTGATATTTGTTACAGAGAAGCTTGACCACGAGTTTCGTTATCACCAACTTATCACAGTATTTGGAATGGGGAGTGCCACAAACACTAATTTATGTCAAGTCATCTAAGAGAATAGCACACAATGCACGCGCGCGCGCACACACATTAGATCTATAAAGACATCTTATGTGAGAAGGTAAAAACGCTGATAATAAATATAAAGTACAAAATAATTAATACTTAATTTTAAAAAAATACTGCCAAATCGACCACCTACACGTGACGACAACGACGATGACGACGACGATGGTGATGACGACGACGACGATGGTGATGATGATGATGGTGATGACGACGACGACGATGATGATACGAAAATATGTGGTAAATAGCAAATCATAGTGACTCAAATTGCACAATATTATATTAGTTAAAAGAGCAGCGGTAAGAGTTGCATGAATTTAGTAAAGCTCAGCATACTGAATGAGAGTGATCAAAATGCTATTGATAATTAGATGTTGGCGTAAAGTTATTTTATTTAATTTGTAACCACATGTAAATCTCTGTTCATTTATCTAGTAGATCATACTTATTATAGAGATGAGTCTTCAAGAAATATACTCAATTTGTTTTTACATACTCATTAAGACACAAATGTGTCGTACACACGAAAGCATACATACATGCACACATACGTGCACATAAACACATACTCAACATATGTATTATTTCATTTATTTAACCCTATTTCGTTCGGTTTAAAAGTCAGAAATAGAGAGAGGGAGGGGGGTACGAAAAGAGAGAAACGAAAAGGAAAAAATAAAGGAGAGAAAGTCTCATGATCAAGTTCTTTTTATTGACATATATATTGTGTCCAGATATTTAAAAACCCTCTCAATTATTTTAAATGCTAGAGGTGTGCCATTTTTATATCTAAGATATATATTTAATTCCCACACAGATTAATCTTCATAGCATGCAGCTTGATTATTCATTTGTAACAGTCAATGCTCTCTGACTTATTTTAATGTTTATTTTATATCCTTTAATCAGTCGGGCATACTATTTCTTATTTTAATGTTTATTTTATATCCTTTAATCAGTCGGGCATACTATTTCTTATTTTAATGTTTATTTTATATCCTTTAATCAGTCGGGCATACTATTTCTTATTTTAATGTTTATTTTATATCCTTTAATCAGTCGGGCATACTATTTCTTATTTTAATGTTTATTTTATATCCTTTAATCAGTCGGGCATACTATTTCTTATTTTAATGTTTATTTTATATCCTTTAATCAGTCGGGCATACTATTTCTTATTTTAATGTTTATTTTATATCCTTTAATCAGTCGGGCATACTATTTCTTATTTTATTTTAATTTCGAGCCCTCGTCTTGTTATGTGGGTTATCACAGAGTGAAATTCAAGACACCTTACCCATAACTGTGCTGCAAGATGTCACTCCGTGCGTGATTATGAAAGCTGTAATTCTTCCTTATCACGTGCGTTTCCTTGGATTGAAAGACGGACCACTTCCGGTTGCATATCACGGCGCACGTGCGCACACGAAATAGACGCATTATCGCATGTCAGAAATCTCTGGACGATCTCGGGTAAGAAACAAAAGTGTTCTTGAGATTCTAAAAGTCATTGGACATTTCCTCTCAAACCAAATTTAATTCGACATATTGTCCACATCTTACTTAGAATGAGAATAAATTAGCAAAGATCGCCCAAAAGCAAATATAAGGGGATAAGAAATAAAATGAAAATGCATGCAACATGTTTATCATGCAAACAATGTGTGCCATGCTTGCATGGTACACTCGGGAGCATTCTGATCTCGGGTGTAAATAATTTCACGGTGTGGCAGTGTAAATTTGCCTCCTATTTCTAGACTTAATTGTTATATAAATTGTTAAATTGTCAAAGTGGCCCTGCCTTGTGCACTCTTCATGACGGTATTTTTGTAAGTTGTAGTAAACAACTCGAGCTGAGAACATGCTAGAAAAATGATTATGCAATCCAAACAAGTTCCAAGTGGAAAGGTTATAAGGTTATGTGCATTGACTTTAATTATTTCTCTAAACTTTACTCTCATTTCCGTGATGATAGCCATGAACGAACTTGATTAAGTATTTATGTTAATTGACTGCTTATATCTATGCTAGGATAAACTGAATGATTCTCCAGAATTAATTGAACATTGTTGTGAAGTGATGTAAGTGTCAATGCTGTTTACTATATTCATAATATGATGTATATATTTTATTGTTGATTTAATAAATTTCTTGACCTTCTTACAGTTATTGATAACCATAATTTGGGAAAACAGTGGTTGGAGGGGGGGGGGCGCTAAATGTAGAATGAAAGACGGATTTGTCTTCTCCTTTAAAAAGAAGTTTTCCACCAACAAATTATTGTGTGACGGTAAATGTTTGTCTTTAATGTTGTGGAAGAGAGAAAACGTTTACAGCGCCTGCATATCTACCAAGTGAGAGAGATAGTGTAGTATCCTGGGGAATTATTAATAACATAAATTAAGATTCTCATCAATTGCAATTATTTATGGATGATTAGTTAATAATAATAATAATCATCATCATCATCATAACTTTTAACTAGGTGGCGTAAGCGTCACGCACTGTGTGCTTGGGAGCATTGTGACCTCGATTGTAATTTCATAGTGTACTCGTGAGCATTGTGATCTCGAGTGTAAAGTAGTTTCATAGTGTACTCGGGAGCATATAGATCTCAAATGTAAAGGAGTTTCAGGCGTACTCGGGAACGTGTTGATCTCCAAAGCGCAGAGTATAAACGTTAGCGAGAAACAGACATGCAAAATGTCAATGTTGTCATTTTGTAAGCCTTCGGCTTGTTGAGTTTCAACCATCCCGCACCCATCCTACGTTATAGCTGCGTGTCTGGTAAAAGAAACCCTATATTTATTAGGACAGGTTGATATATGTATGTTATTTCAATTGAAACTACAGATCTCTTATCCCATACTCAATATAAAAGCTTTCGCGAATATGAACTTCCTTTTGACAATGACGTTTCAATGACAAGTTTGATAACGAATGCTCTTTTCCATGCATTAATGTCATTTAGAGGAGCAATCCACGTTGCTATTAACTTTGCCCGCTTTAATTAAAATGATGGTGCAAAGCATTAAAAAGAAACGGTATGAGATGGATCCTGATGGATAAAGGGGGTCTTGCTCAGGGAGAACCGGATGAACTCAATGCGATAGTGGATGGAAATGTGCTGAACTGGATAACCTCAACAATGCGACATTGGACGAAGACTGTACAGCTGATGGAAATGTGCTGAAGTTTCGAGATGTGATATGAAATCAGGAAAACTAGCCCCAGACACCACCACACGCTGAGAGAAACAGCATGCGAAATGGGTACTTTTAAGTCATCTGCCAGTGACATCATGAAGTAATGCCTCATTTAAAGCAATTTCAACATTTCTAACTTCAGGTAATGCCCCTGAACTGATACGCAAACAGACTTGGTGTCATGTAGTCCAGGGATAATTTTATCTTAAGATTTTGTGTGTGTGTGAATTTATTTGATTCTAAAATGAACATTTGTTTTTGTTCTTGCTTTCAAAGTGAATATTCAGAATGCTGGCAGTTACGTTGTAAAAAGAGAAGGGCATGTTGGTTGGCCGTATTTAATTCTAAAAAAAGATGGAGAGAAGGACGCGTGTTGGTTGGCCGTAGTTACATTGTAGAATGATGGAGAAAAAGGACGCGTGTTGATTGGCCGTGTTTACGTTGTAAAAAGATGGAGAGTAAGGACATTTGCAAGATGGCTATAGAACGACGATAGAATTACCATAGAATGACCACACAATGACCATAGAACGACTAAGAATAACCATAGAATGACTATAGAACGACCATAGCATGACGATAAAATGACCTTAGAATGACCATAGAACGACGATAGAACGACCACAGAATGACCATAGAACTACCATAGAACGACCATAGAGCTACTATAGAACGACCATAGAACAACCATAGAACGACCATAGAACGACGATACAAATGTGGAATGATAAAATACACATCTGCATTAATGAATGAGACACGCAAATGGCTAAGCTGGTCAATGTTAACATTGATTTAAGATTTTGTGTCATGCAATGCTTCTTAATTGGGGAAATGAGTGTCCTCTAGTAGTTTTATTTATTTTCTTGTTCCGAGATAGCATTATAATATTATAGGCAGTAGCCGTCAACTGGTGACGAGTCGTTAGTGTCTTTACGCATGTCCAATTGACCCTGGAAGTTAAAGCAAAATCTCGCGACAGCGTTATGCAGGCGAATATTTTCGTATTTTTGTTTCAGCTGGTATGATATTTCTGATTCTATTGATAAGAAATCTACCACGAAAAGCAATATATTTGCAGACAGTGTGCAGTAATTAAGCCATGCAGTGAACAGTTTAATGCTAAGACTCTTCAGAAGCTGTTATTTACTAAAGAAGTCGGTAAACAATATCGACAAACAGCGCAACAGAACAGGATTCAATGTGTTTAAAGATGGATACCGTTGTGAGCAGGAACAACGAACGATAATGCGACACGTGTCAATTTTCGTTAACTTATTCTGAGTGAGAAACCAGTAACTGGATCCCGTGTAATTATTTCCTTTTCTTCTCTTGGAGAGACTCGTGTTTCAAAAAAAAGGAGTGTTTTACGACTATTTATAGATTCCGTGCATTATGTGAGTCAAGGTTGAAATATAAACTGACACAATGTTTAAAGAGTTAATTGCGTTTTATGATTATTTCCGTCATACATTCTGATCGTTAACATTAATGTTGTGATTATTTTATCAACAAACATGTCCGTCTTCGTTATCGACCTTTTTCTTCAGCATCAACTGAAATCATCTTCATAATCTTCCCCTCATCGTCATAGTCATCGCCATCATCATCATTATCTTCGTTATCATGGTAAACAGCGGACACAGCGTCACCGTTACCAATGACTACTGTTACGTATTCAGTTATAAAACTGGATAAAACTCGAATCAATTCACTGATTATTACTTCCACTAATTCTGTCAACATTCGTGCTTAATGGCCTCGTTTGCAGAGAGGTGAATAAAACTTTTCCCGCGTCTGAGCAGTAAACAGACCATTAGATCTGTCTCGGTGCACAGTTTGAGCGACATAAACATGGCGCTGAGGTAGGTTTTATTTGAATAGCCTGAACCATAGAAGCACAAATCATTTTAGCCAAACCACACTGGCAATGCTTCGCCTTCTGGATAGAAAAAAAAAGCTTGGGAATGTGTTGAATATCAAGCTGTCTGGAAAGATTGATGTTTGGAGCAATTTAGTAGATATGCGTTCATATAGATAAACTCGTTTGTATCAGGAAACTCGGCAAAGCGCGCCCTAAGGTTTGAGGCAGGAAATACTTAATGCACCATATCGAAGCATAATGATAATTGAAACCTGCGCAAAGCTCCCCGTGCTTAATATGTTATTTCATTAAAAATATTCCTTGTTTGTTTACCATTCATTGGCAGTGTTTACGTGTTAGATGAATGAAAATAAGACCACCATATTGGCCTATTGCATCCATTCAGTTACTTTTAAAAAATTTTACCTTATTGAAAGAATTGTTGGGGTAAGGGTGGTCGTTTGAGTAGGAAGAGAAAATAAAGTGAAATACATGTAGAAGTAGTTCAAGCAATGTTTTGGCGAAAGAATATTATTGAATGACTAAGAACTAAATATTAAATTATAATATATTGAATAACCGTTCTACTGTGTTCTAACTAATTAAGCTTATTTCAGATAATTTTAATTTTAAATGTGGTTACTTTCATGAATGTTAATGGATCTAAATGGTAAGAAGTTATTATTTTTCAAATTTTCCAGTGGAAATAATTATAATGCTAGGTACAATATAGCTTTATTCATTAACATACTTGACCATCTATAGTTTATTGAAGTTACTATAACATTATTATCACCTATATTTAGCTGGTAGACAAGAGACAAGAGGGAGTTATCTGATCTAATTACAGGGTTCGCAAACCTACATTTAGCACGTAGACAAAAGACAAGAGTTATCTGATCTAATTACAGGGTTCGCAAACCTACATTTAGCACGTAGACAAAAGACAAGAGTTATCTGATCTAATTACAGGGCTCGCAAACCTACATTGAAAGGGAGCACTGTTGATGTCATTAGATCCCTGGATTACCTCTGTCTGCAAACTCACAAGCCGTATCCTGCTTTAAGGATAGAGTGGCGTCACAAAAATCAAAATAGCCACTTACTGAGACTTCATCGTCAATAGATCTCTGCCTGAAGTAGCATACATAATATCATCTACTAATCAGTCTTGATACGAAAGCGAAAATTATTTTGACTGTCTTTCATTAAATGTAAATCTAATGCTCTCTCTCTCTCTCTCTCTGTGTCTCTCTCTTTTGCCAAGAGTTAAATTCTTATAGTCGTCGTCATCATCATCATCATCATCATCATCATCATCATCATCACCATTATTCATTCATTAATCAGCAACATTTATCTTTAACTTTATTTATATGAAATGCATTATCAATGGCCCAAACGATGCTTATTTGATATATTGAATTATTTACTCCATTGTACTCTTGTACTTTAGGCACATTTTAGATGAAATTGAGATTTTGAATTATTTTAAAGGAATATTATTGATATAATTCAAACTTGTCACGTCGTAACAATAATGAAAATAAACAAGAAAATGGTTAAATCATCATTCATATTACTCAAAAGTGGAATAGATACTAAAAATATGATAATAAAAGATAAAATAAGAAAATATTTAAAAGAATTTTAGGTACTCAATTAATATTAAAATAAAATAAATAATTATAAATTAAGTTCAAATAAATATAAAAGAAATAAGGTCCAGATATGGGCAACTGTTAAGTTAAAACTTTATCGCAGAGTAAAATCACGAGAATGTCAGCAAATTCATCTCACCACTCTCTTGTGATTTTATGTCAGAAGCAAAGTCACGATCATGTCAGAAATGTCATCTCTTCAATATCTTTGTGACTTAATGTACAGAGCAAAGTCACGACTAATGTCAAACAAAGACAGGCATCTCTCGATCTCTGTGTGACAAGACCCACTTATTATAATTATCGTTATAACTATATGCATTTCAAATCTACCTTATGCTTAACTGTAAACAATTAATTTAGTCGAGCGAAATTCGAAGGTAAAATAACATTAGCTACATAACAGTATATTAATCTCGAAAATAGATAGCAGTACCTATTATTTGTATAGTTTAGCTGGCTTTAGATGTTTGTGAGAAAATAAAGTACGAGAAAGAGAAAATAAAATAGGAAATAATTTGTATTATCTTAATTTATGTAATGTAATTTATCCGATAAAAGATAAAATTCTTACTTAATTACTACACACCTTTCACTTTTTCATCATAATGTTACAATTTAACGAATAGAATCTAAACATGTAATCAAGTTTGTATGGAGAGTAAACTGTAAGTGGGGGGAGGTAACTAACTCCCAAGTACAGAAGCAGACAAAAAGACCTAGAGTTGAAAGCTCATTTTGGAATTTATTTTTTACTTGGGACTACTATTTTACTATTTTATTTTTTCTATTTATAATTAATTAAATTATTTATTGCATTTATAACAATATCTTAAAATATGGTAACTGTCAATAATGGAATTAGAACTGCTTGTGAGAAATATTAATGTTTAATATTAATGATTTAAAGAGTAATTATTCATTAATAACTATCTTAGTAATTAACGCCACAATAATTTATGCTATAAACATATTTAAAATGTGCAAAATAGATTAACTTTAATATTTTATAGAATACTAGAGCCGTATTACTATTCATTTAATTTACAAGGTGTTGCCGTAATTTTTTTCTTCCTGACATTTTTTCCAAAAGAAACCGCCGAAGACTTTTCATCCTGTATGCTCTTGGTCGGTTGGCTCCCGTAGGTACTTCTTCTCCTCACTGCTCTTGGCCTTGGTTGGCTCCCGTAGGTACTTCTTCTCCTCACTGCTCTTGGCCTTGGTTGGCTCCCGTAGGTACTTCTTCTCCTCACTGCTCTTGGCCTTGGTTGGCTCCCGTAGGTACTTCTTCTCCTCACTGCTCTTGGCCTTGGTTGGCTCCCGTAGGTACTTCTTCTCCTCACTGCTCTTGGCCTTGGTTGGCTCCCGTAGGTACTTCTTCTCCTCACTGCTCTTGGCCTTGATTGGCTCCCGTAGGTACTTCTTCTCCTCTGTTTACAGGAGAGGGGTGGCTGGTGTTGCGTAAGTGGTGTAGATGATTTTATTTTAGCCTTTGATGCTGGTAGAGAGCTTTCGTGCCTTTGATTTTTTTTTTATTGTAGAAGTGTGGTGTCTGTGTCAGTGTGTGTGTGTGTGTGTGTGTGTGTGTGTGTGTGTGTGTGTGTGTGTGTGTGTGTGTGTGTGTGTGTGAGAGAGAGAGAGAGAGAGAGAGAGAGAGAGAGAGAGAGAGAGAGAGAAGCGGAGACTTTCATTCTTATAACAACTAAATGAAAACGCAAAACCTTGCACAATTACAAACACGCTAAAAGAAACACCACAATATATAACGGACTAATAAGTTTATTATTTTGAATTCATATTTAAATGGCAACCGTTTCATCAAATTGCATTCACTACATTAGCTAGCCAAGAAATAAACGTCTCACTTAAAGAAGATCGTAAAAAGAGAATATTTCTAAATATCCACACATACCCATACTGCTTATTATGAACAAATGACATATTGCCGAAAGATGTTTGAATAAAGACTTTATGAATTTTATTAACTAATTGCAAATATTGAAAATAATAATGCATTCAAATGTGAAAATAAAGAGGTATTTATATATAATAGAAATAAATGTATGTTATAAAAACAAATTTAATTAAATATAGGAAACAGCAAATACTAAGAGTATATTGTGGAATGACATAATGTGCCAAACATTTGAATTCATGCACTATGAAGAGTAATGATAATAACTTTATCAGGCATATAAATGACATAAGTAATTTAAATCTCTTTGAAAAGTGAATTGTACTATACCAAGCAGTTTAATAGGCGTATGAATGACGTAACATGGTAAACAATTTAACTCACAAGTGCATATGACAGTTTCATCAGACGCGCGGATGACATTAGGCAAGCGGTCTAACCAACCCGCGCATGAATGACGTAATGTGACGCACGGTTTAAACTCACAGGCACGTGAAGAGTTTTGTGTCATGTGTATCATGCACTTGTTTTAGCATGTTGACTTCCTGAGAAACACAACAGTGAAAGCCGGAAACAACCTGTAATCCTTCGCGGTAATTGCCGTCTAATCTAGCGTACGACCTATGAGGCTCCGATTGCAAATTCTTGTCATGTAAAAAATTAAAACAATATTGATTTCTGTCTTCTCTACAATAATATTAGATTAAGGAAAACGTATTAATTTGAAATGTATGTAATTATTCTTTTCTCGATATTAATATCGAGTATTGTCACGAGTGTTTATTAATTTCAAGGCATTGCTTTACCGTAATATCGTCTCTTTCAAAGGCATTAATACTTACAGTCATACAAGAGGATAAATAAAGAGAATTTGCGCTCAGATGTTCCAAGCGTTCAGACGAGTGCAAATAAGCAAAAGCAGAAGTATATCTTTATTAAAATACAATTATATTCTACTGACATAATGTTTTTTTTTCTCTTTCTACGTAGATCGAGCATTGCTATCATGCAATTAATGTGCACTAATTTAAATGCACTTAATAATATCAAATGTAATTCGATTGTACCAATAGAACGTTTTTCTTACATAAATATTGCATGACTATCAAGCAATTAGCATGCCTTAAATTCAAAGGCATAGAGTTTCATGAAATACAAGTGAAAATAAGAAGATTAAATAGGAAGATATTCGTTGATTTCGATTTTAATATTATAAAATTTAAAGTAATGAGCACATACAAGTTTAAAGTTATTCAGGTTATTTCGAGAACAATATCGTCAAATTTAAGGAGAATGAATTGAAGCTGTAAACGATATTCAGTTTAAATGCAAAATAATATTATCTACAGAAATAAGGAACATATATGTGAGCGCCATCTGGATCTACCTGCCTAAAAAATTTCAAAAATGTAAATAGAAGAAAAAAATAGAACACCACTAAGATTTGAATAGTAATGAAAGCACACACAGGAAACACAAACAAACAAACAAGTGAGAGTGACGACAGCAACAAAACAACATTAAAATAAACATGGAGCAACACATCCGCAAATTCCAGGAGATTTTGCTCTAGAATGCGAACGTTATATTTACGGTTGCATTTCTTTCGAATACCAAGTTGTGGGTCGGGTGAAGTTTTATTTGGAACTTGTCACGAGTCGCGTCCTTCAGTACTGCACATGGGGATTCCCTCCGCGCATTCCTTCCAAGTGCGTTCAACACAAACTGTGCCCTCTGGAGATGATAAACGGGGAGAGGAATACATCATGATGTGAAAATGCCAATCTGTCACGCCTGTTAAGGAAGTACGGCTTTAATAATTAGACAAACCTGACTGTAGTCCTTAGACACCTGTGAGTGGAAATGTTCCAGAAAACAGCTGACTGGGGGGCAAGGTTTCAGCAAGGATGTCGTAAATCTGGATCCAACACGATCTCCATGTAAATCTCAGGCAAACTTAACGCCTAAGTGGTGTTTTAAAGTTCACGTTGTATTCTAAGGGAAAGGGCTTGTTTCTATAACGAGGGGAAGTTTTTACAGTTCACGTTGTATTATTCTAAGGGAAAGAATGTGTTTCTGTAACGAGGAGAAGTTTTTACAGTTCACGTTGTATTATTCTAAAAGAATTTGTTTTTGTAACGAGGGGAAGTTTTTACAGTTCACGTTGTATTATTCTAAGGGAAAGAATTTGTTTTTGTAACGAGGGGAAGTTTTTACAGTTCACGTTGTATTATTCTAAGGGAAAGAATTTGTTTCTCTAATGTGAGAAGGTGTTTTACGGTGACATATTTCGCAACAAAATACATGCATTTTAATTGCAACCCCACAAAAAACATTCTTTAAATGTTTATCAAAGCAAGAAAACAATAAATGTTTATCAAAGCAAGAAAACAATAAATGTTTATCAAAGCAAGAAAACAATAAATGTTTACTCGACGATTTCTCATGAAAGAAAGTCAACAAACACGTTTATCATATTTGAACGAACATAGTTTTCTCGATTTGAACTAGTAAAACCAGTCAGTCAACAATGTGTCATAATTTAACAATTAAAATTCAATTTTAACTAATGTGTTGATAAATCACATTTGAAATAAGAATAAGAGTTATATATATAGTAAAACTGTACTAAATAACATAATATTTATAATACGTATTCAGTTACGTAATATACATAATATTAATACATAATAAATAATACGAAAAAACAAATAACTCATGAAATCAACTGAATCTTACAAAAATACTTCATATTAAATGAACAATGCAGAATGTAAAATTCTCTTCGATACATATAGAATTCGTATTAATTAATGTATAAAAAATTATGCAATATATAACGTATAATATTAAAACACGAAGTTAGAAAAATATACTTTCTCATATCCAAAGTGGATTCGTTAAAAGAGAGCAGCAAGAAGTGAGTGGTTGAAAATAACATACAATTTGGTTGAGTAAATCAGAGCAGTATTAAATGAGTGGCTGAAAGCAAAACAGAAACCAAGTGGCTAGCAGCAAACTAAATTTGGCTGGCTCACTTGAAACACAAAATATGTTTGGCTAAATAAAGGGGGCTCAGAGAACTGGTTATGTAATATGCCACAAACCCAAGGAAATGTACACAAAAATTAACAGTGAAATCAACGTGTGCTGCTTCTATTCACGTTTGGTTAAGTAATCTATCAGCATTTCAACTGATGTGATTTTCTTGAAGGTAGTACCTTTCTTATTTGATTTCGAGATTTTTTTTCAGCAAGTACAGGAGATACTGAAAAATAGAATGAATGAAAAAAATTAATGCGCTTACAGTTGCGCACATAATAGTGTGACTGGAAGATAATTTAAATTAAAAACAAAATATATCCACGTTACGAAATGGTGAGAAAGATAACACCATTGATGGGAAAAACAAAAAGTCTAATGATAAAGAGAGAGACACGGGAAGATGAGAAAGATAAAAAAGTATCTAACGATACATAGAGCGACACGGATTGATGAGAAAATGTCTAACGCTACATAGAGCGACACGGATTGATGAGAAAATGTCTAACGCTACATAGAGCGACACGGATTGATGAGAAAATGTCTAACGCTACATAGAGCGACACGGATTGATGAGAAAATGTCTAACGCTACATAGAGCGACACGGATTGATGAGAAAATGTCTAACGATACATAGAGCGACACGGATTGGTGAGAAAATGTCTAACGCTACATAGAGCGACACGGATTGGTGAGAAAATGTCTAACGATACATAGAGAGACATTAACAACTAACATCAATAATTTAAGTTGAAAGAATGTCTTTGGTAATATGAAGGAAGAATTAATCTTCTTAAATATATTTTTGCGTGTGTCCGCTTCTGTACATTTGTGTGTGAGTTTTTATTTTGTGTGTGGAGGGGTATGTGTGTATTTATACATATATAGTTAACAGTAATCACTCCATAAATAAAAATAACTGAAGAGAGCCAAAACCTGTTTCTACATTTTGAAAGATAGTTGGGTATGTGTGTATTTATACATATATATTTAACAGTAGTCACTCCATAAATAAAAGCAATTGTGGAAAGCCAAAACCTGTTTCTACATTTTGAAAGATAGTTGGGTATGTTATATTGAACATTTTTATTAAAATACAATGCAAATACGAGATCCGTGTTATCTGTCCAATAAAGCTATTAAATCTTTGTTAGATTACAGATATGATATCCATATTATTTGGATAATATAGATATTATAAAGTGATCTGGATCAATATCAATAGTACATCTTTGGCAGATTACTGACAAATATATATATAACTTCGGCAACTTTGGCAGATTACAGATATGAGATCCGTCTTATGTGGTCGATAGATGCCAAAGTTGTACTGTCTATCTATCTATCTATCTATCTATCTATCTATCTATCTATCTATCTATCTATCTATCTATCTATCTATCTATCTATCTATAGAAAGAGAGAGAAAGTACAACTTTGGCAGATTACTGATATGAGATCCATATTTTCTGCCAGATAGATAGATAGATAGATAGTCCAATTTAAAAGATTACTGATATCAGATCCGTATTATCTGGCCAATACAGCTAGTATAACTTTGACGGATAACTGACATGCATAACGAGAAGCATACTTATCCTGAAAGCAGAACGAAAATAACGATACAGCTCAAAGGCACAGTGCATACAATACAACTACATGTTCGTGCTTTATTTTCAAACTGATTGATTGAACAAGAAATATACATCACGAACAGAAGTAGCGAGTCAATGAAAAATCTACTTGAAGAAATTATTTCAAATATAACGATTGGTTCACAAGAGAAGACCTGAACCTCAAATGGAAATTAAAGATCGAAGGATATACGTTTGTAATTGTTTTCAAATATAATGATGGATTACAATGAGACAAGTGTGACTCGCAGACAAACGAACTAGAAGAATGGAGATATATTTTTACAACTATTCCCCATAACAAAGCGATTGAAACAAAAGCCTTCACTAAACCAACTCGTGTAATCAAAACATCAAAGGTTGATTATAATTATTTATAGTCACAGCCACTCTTCGATTTGAGTCAATACTGATTTACATTCGTATAGAGAGTAAACTGTGTCGCCTATTCATAAAACAAAATACGATATATATATTTTTATTTAAAAAGAAATCTTTCTAGTGTTCGTCGTTCATCACATTACTTTATCTAAGATAGGTCTAAACGTGTGTCATGTATGTACTAGTTTTCTAAGAATACATTCAAGTTTAAATCCCATAAGAAGAAAGAATTCTTGCATAATATTAAAATATCAAAATATATCAATAGTATATTAATATGTGATGTGATAGATATGTCTGCTGATGTACGTGTACACGAGTGCTTATAATTAAAATCAAACTAAATTTATAAAGCTGTCTAAAGAAATGTTTCCAGTCCAAATGACTCATTATGAAAAAGAGAAGCCAGACGTTAGGAGCAAACGAAATAAATTTATGAAAGCGCTATTTAAAGAAACGTTTACAAAAATACTAATATACGAAATAAATTTATGAAAGAGCTATTTAAAGACCATTTGAAAAATGCCAATATACGAAATATATTTATGAAAGAGATATTTAAAGAAACGTTTACAAAAATATTAATATACGAAATACATTTATGAAAGAGCAATTTTAAAAAAACACGTTTAGAATCATACTAATACATGAAATAAATGAATGAAAGGTTGATTTAAAGAAATATTTTGAAAATCATACCATTTGATTGCGAAGAGAAAGCGAGACGTCAGGAATAAATTAAAGGAAGGTCTATTTGAAGATACGTTACCAGATATAATGGTTATGAGGGGAGGCGAAACGTCACATACACACATCTTGAAAGAGTAGAAGATCTTATTAGAATAAATTTTCCATGTAGACCTAATGCCGGTCACTTGTCCCCTGCATACCAAAGTGGGCTGGAAATTCTTGTACTAATCATCCGCACCTCTTTCTAAATGTGGCCATTGGCACTGCCTGTCGCCTACTTGGCATGAGTGGCTCGGCCCTTGGGCAATAACTCACCACAAGTATGCCGACAATGCTCCCACATATTTGTTGAAACTAACTCTTGGAGCGCTACGAGAAATCGAGGGTTGATGCCTGAAAGGGTCTTCGCCTGGGAGCTTTGTTTTAGCTTTTTTCGGTCGTTGCTTTTCCTGTTTAAAATGTGGAAGTCAAAGAAATTATCAATAATAAGTGCTTCTTTAAAGGGGAGGGAATCTCTTTTCAGTTGCGATGCACAGGACTTATCTTAAATGCACTACATTATATTTAGTATGCTAGTTCTCTTTAAAAGTTTTATAAAGTTTGAAAGCAATCACGATGAAAGCATAATGTCATGAAGTCGTTCAAGATACGTAAATTTTCAAATCAACTAATGAATTATGCATTAAAAGGGAATCAGCAGAAATACAGCGTTCAATCGAGAGTGCAAATAAGGAAATCAGCGGAAATATAGGTCAAACGATACACGACTAGTAGTTTTGTGATAGATGACACAGTTTGCTCTTGTTTACAATGGCGCTCGTTGCTAATAGCAATGGCTGACTATATACAAGTAAATACTTTCTCAATCATGCTTTAAATTGTTTAATTACACGAATTCGTTTAATGGCAACATTTTTCAGCACTGGCTGAATTGCCGTTCCTTCTTCGGACAACATTCCGGATGTTGTTAAAGTTCTGGGATCGTTTCCAGCAGTATGTAACAATGTTGAGTACGAAATGCGTACAACTCCCTCTGGTCCTGTAAATTGCCGCGTCACAGCACAACTGTTTTTTTTGCGTATGAGAAGTGTTTTGTATAGAACTTGCGTCAATGACCTGCATTTTGTCCGGAGTTTATCTTAAAAATTATTCAAAATACAAACAGAATGGTTTTAAAAAGTACTAGGGTCTTCTCCCTAAGACCTGTTTTTACTGCAATATTTTATAAATTCAGAGGTTTCATTTACCAACTTTAATATGTGGAACTAGTGTTACTTTGATTGAACTCTGTTGATAAGAAGTTTACATTTCACCCCCCCCCCCCCCAGCAATCTTTATGAAGGTGAAGACGTCTCAAGAACTAGCTTGCATGCCAACTTTATTTTTTGGCTATTTTTTCTATGGACGTTAATACAGTTTGAACATCTCGTTAACCATTGTGATTAATAACACATGATTCTACTTACAAGCGGTCTTTGTGCAGCTATTTTAGATCAAACTGACTTCCACATTTTGCCGCCAGGGCACTCAAAAGGATACACAGAGCATAGTAACCGATCATAAAACAATGAGAACATTTAAAAGACAAAATATTATTAACATATTGAACAATGTGGAAAACTGCAGAAGTGTCATGAACTACTTTATATTAGAAAGGACACAACAAATGTCATGGACTACTTTATATTAGAAAGGACACAACAACGAACTGTTGAAAAGATTTAGCATTCCTATAAAGATATTGTACTGGCATCCGAAAGAATATTGTCAAAGTTTTGCACATTGTAAAAGGTCAAACGTTCAATATAAATAATAATAATAAAATGTAAAAGTTTATAAAACACTGTGCATTTGTAAAAGTCTAATATCTAGAGCTATAAATGCATCGTGTCTTGCACAATCACATTTCTTTATTCAAGTTTTTGTGAGATAGTTGGAAAATCAGTCAGATAGATTACCAGTCAGCTAGTTGCTGGACCGTGTTTGAGTTATTTTGTGATTTAAAAATGGCAATTATGCTAGAAGGATGACTGAGGTACATAGAAGAGGGGAAGAAGGTAGCAGGAGGGATGGGCCTCTCTACAGACGAAACTAAAAAGTATTTGAAAAACTATATAGAAATAAAAAAGGAAGATGAGTGTGAAAGAGAAGAATTAGAAATGAAAAGAATGAATGTGAATAAAGATTACAATTTGAATTTGAAGATAAAGAGAAAACATGAAAGCTTGAAAGAGAGGTAGCAATTGCCCAGTTATAAGCCAATGATAAGAAAAACAGAGAGTTTGGCTTAAATCAACAAAAGATACAAGAAGTTTGCTTAAAAATAAGTGAGAGAGTAGCTAAGATTCAGGAAGCAAACATAAAATTTCATTTTCATTCTTTCAATAGGAAAAAGTAAAATATTGAGGACTATTTGCTAAGCTTTGAATAATGTACCATATGATTAGGCCTACTAGAGAATCCATTGCTTAACCATTTAGTGGCATGTATGAAGAGTCAAGACAGTATGGTCTTTAACAGACTTCCAGAGGAACAAGCTACATACAGGGCATATAAGGTCAAAGTGTTAGCATACTTTAGAGTGACAAGTGAGATATACAGATGTAGGTTATACCAGTTTAAGAGAGAGCAGACTGATGCATTTTACAGGCAGTTAATTAGTTGCAGCACATCTTGACCAGATGGTTAGAACTAGACTAAGTAGAGATTAGTAATGGGAAAGATGTCAGGGATCACTTTGTGAGTGACAAGTCACAGTCACCATGCCCACCAGCTCTTCTTATGTTAAGGACAAAAGACCAAAAGGTCTGATGGGATGGCTAGATGCAGCTGACAGCTACAAAGAAATATATGGGCCAAGCATTAATCTGACAGCTAGATATAATTTTAAAACATGCAAGCTATGAACAAGTGACGCCTAAATGATAGAGTGGCAAACCATATATTAAACCTAACACAGGATCCTCTCTCGCATCTCCTTAATTTAGTAAGTTGAAATATATAGTGCCCACACCTCAACCCAACAATAAATACAGAGGTGTTAAGAACAAACCAGTAGTATTATTTAACTGTGGCAAACCAAACCATATTAAACGTGATTGTCCAGGTAACATAAATGTCATAAAACCAAGTGGTGTACCTTGTTTTAATGTATACAATATAAGGACATTATGTTCCAGTCCTCTGTTACACTGGTTGTAGAGTAGGGTCAGTAGTACACCCTAGCTAAATGAGGGAATATGACCAATTTCAAACAATCACTTTAGCAATTTGTGTAAAAGATAAAGTGCCCATTGTGATGGTAGACATAGATAACACATATGTACGGGGATGCATTCGGGCTAAATGTATATTAAATTGTGTTGAGAGTGCTATCATGGGCTGTAAATACTTTCACAGTTGTGAGTAAGCTGGCCAGGAGCTAATCTTTCCAAATATAAGTTTCATTACTTCTCGTACAAGCAAATAAACGTAAACCTGAACGCGCACGAACACACACACACACACACACACACACACACACACACACACACACACACACACACACACACACACACACACACACACACACACACACATTAATTTTATCATGAATTTAAATGCAGACAATTTTTCTTATTAAACTCATTTATTTTAGAAGATATACTTTATCAAATATCTGTCACACGGCACACTCATGCTTCAGTAGCAGAAGTATCTTAATGAGGATTAGTGCCATCAGATATGATATTTATCACACGGAACACATAATTCAGGAGGAGAAGTCCCTTAATGAGTATTTGGTGAGATCAAATATGATATTTATCACATGACACACACATACTTCAGTAGGAGAAACATAAGTTGTGTTCGAGGCATGTAGTTTGTCACGACCGGAAGCCATGGGCTAAACAGAGCGTAATGGAAAGTCCTGATTTATAAACCTGCATCATGCTTTATTAATAACGTGACATTTCATGTGCTGAATTTAGCAGGGCTATAAAAATGGATATCTCAATTTAAAACTACAGAGAAACTGATTTAGAATGTAAAAAAAAAAATACGTCCTACATTAAAGTGTGTTCATTCTTCTACACAATAGTTAAGCCCTAAACTGAAAGTGTTACTTTTCCGGTTACTGATGGAAATTAATCGGTATAGTTCAAGAAATGATTTAATATATATACACAGTATACTTCTTTACTAAAACAATAATTACAGCAGAATGCAATAGTAGTTATACCTGACAAACTGAAAACCTATTGTTTGTATTAAGTGCTTATTGCGATAGAAGAAAGAATAGGCAGCATAATTATACATAATCCCCCACCCACACCCACACCCACACCTAGCCACTCATATATATATATATATATGTGTGTGTATGTGTGTGTGTAGATAGATAGATAGATAGAAATTGGCTAAATTAGAAACCTCTGTAATAAAGCAAGAATTTTGTAATTGGACCAAACATTTCCTTGGCTCCGGACATTAGCGTTGCTCTTTCTAAACTCGTTCACTTTAACGTGTTCGCCGTCAACTTAGGGCAATATCAAGTAATGATGCGATTGTAATCCATCACTCGGAGTATGTATTTTGAGAGTTTTATGTAGCCAGAAATAGCACCAGTTACTTGAAGGAAAAAATCACACGATTTGTATGAATCATCGGACCGGTATTCCTCCATGTCAGGAGGACCCTTCACATGCCGTGCTAATTGGCTTGTTGGGTGACATACAGCCAAGGCAAAAGGGCGCATGCGCAAAGTCATGTCCGCATTGGGTCATGGAAAATATGAGCTGTAGGTCTATGAAAACGTGGAACTGTAAAAAGTATTATTCTAAGTGTATTAAGTGTATTCGATATTATTTTGACCTTGCTTAAAGGCATTATAAGCTTGCAGTTCGTGTATCTAAGAGTAAATCAACTTAAAACGTATCTTTTAAAAGGCATCAATCCTGTATTTTCTTTTTGCTTTAACCTTGATCAGTTTAGCCAAATCTTAAGAGAACGGAAATGAAACAAACAGAAAAGACCAAAAACGAGATAAAAGGAGTAGTTGCAAACAACACCACTGGCGACCTTTAACCGTTTAAATATGGTGCAAATGACTTAAGGGTAAACAAGTGGTGAAACAGGCATGCCGACCTTTAACTGGATAAACAGTGTTGCAAAAGACTTGACAACCTCTGATTGTGTAAAGTTTAATTGCTTCTAACTGTCATATTAAATAACGCCCTTCTGCTTTCGTGCGAAAACATGTTTTTATTTTTCTTTTACTTCAGATGGGTGAAGCTAAGAGCATCTGTCATACATGGACAAAGTCATTTCTGTTGGACATAACGCATTTGCATGTGAGAAATGGTGAGGAATGTTATACTACCCTTCTTTTTTTCCAATCACTCAGTAATCTACATGAAGACTTGTCTCAAGAATTAAAAAGTTTTCAACCCCATTGTCAGAGACTTTAGATTGACCCCGTCACATCCCAACCAAACCCTTCTGATAATTATATATTTCAAACACCCGCATTATCTAAGTATAGACATGAAGAAATCTATCTATCTATCTATCTATCTATCTATCTATCTATCTATCTATCTATCTATCTATCTATCCTTTAGTCTTGCCGACTATAGGGGCACCATTGATGAGCTGACAGTCATCTCCCTCCATTCCATTCTGTACTCTGCTAATCTTACTCTATCGCTCAGCTTCAGTCCTGTCCACTCTGAGATGTTATCCTCCCATCTTTTCCTCTGTCTTCTTCTCCTTCGCCCTCCTTGCACAATATCTTGCATGATTGAAGAAATCCTAGATCTGTGTTCCTTTCTATGGCAGACAATAAGAAGCAATAGTGTATTCTCACACCGACACATTTAACTATTGTAGTTTTATTTATTTACACTTACTGATATATTTTAATGCATGCTATTTATATTTATTTATATATGTATATGAATTTATATAATCCAGACAATAACATATTCTACTTGAATAGCATATAATACAAGGCCATAATTTGGTAATATAATAAATAGATTGATGAAGATGATGATGATGACAATGATGATGATGATGGTGAGGTGGTGGTGGTTGTGATGATGATGATGGTGGTGGTGGTGGTGTGGTTGTTGTGATGTTGATTGGGGGGGATAGCTATAACAATACAACATTATAGCAGGTAAAGCCATTTAACATACTTTGAAATACACCTAGAAATTATTGACCATATTGTTCGGAAGTGTTAACAATCTGTTATACGATGAATCAAAAATTCGCCTAAAGTGACGTCGCCTGAAGATCGGTAAAATCAAACGAGTAAAGACCTTATGTTGAAATAGAGAAAAATACTATTTTTCAACCAGGTATTTACACTCCTCCACTTAAACATTTTTAAAGTACTGTGTGCGTTTTCCTTTCAACCTTTTTTTCTGCAGAAATATTTTGTTTTGTAAATAACTATTACTTCATTAGATTGTTAATTGTACAGAAATGTATTCACATACGTATATCTACCGACATTCGTTCTGTTGCTAAAGTTTTAATACATATAACATTAAAAAATATAACCTTAAACTTTTCTTCGTTTGTCTATATTGACATGGAATGCTGCCTTCAAGCTGCAAATGTCAACGTACGGTCATTAATAGACCCCCACCACACCCCCACAATCCCCATCCACATATGCCACTCAAATAAACATTTGCTTCCATTTTAATCTATGAATACGCACATAGAAACGTTCTTTCTACCATGCCACACATTTTTTTAGTTACTGTAACAGGAACAGTCACTCTACACTTTCCTGGGATACTATATTCGTTATGTATGGTATATTCATTGTAGATTTTCACAATTTGGTATTATAATTCGTGATGCTTACGCCACACTATTTATCTGTTATTATTATTATTATTATGCCTCTTTCCACGACTTCTGTTTGACTGTCGGTTGTGATCCAAAGTCTCGGAATCTTACCAAGATTTTGGGAGATCCAAGATTTTACGGAGGATGTGGGCACTTCCGAGCAGCGTTGCTTTGAGTAGTGGAGCGAGTCTGTGGTTTCCAGGGAGTTTATTCGGGTAGCCTTCCAATTCAGATGTTATGTTCCCCAAGGCTCCTATCACTATAGGTATCACTTCTGCTTTTACATTCCACAGTCTCTGAATTTCTAGTTTGAGGTCTTGGTATTTTTCTCTTTCTTTTGTTTTTATGTTTTTATCACTTGGAACAGCGACATCAATGATTGTTACTGTTCTGTTGGATTTATTGAGAACTACAATCTCTGGTCTTCGTGCAGGAATCACCCGATCTGTTCTTATCTCGAAGACCCACATTATTTTGACTTCTTCTGTTTCGGTGACTGCTTCTGGTTGGTGCATCTTAGCTCTTTCTGTTTTTTTATGCCATAGTTCTCACACAGATTTCTATGTATTTGTTTTGCCACTTCGTTGTGTCGTTTGGTGTATTCTGTTCCAGCCAGAACCTGACATCCTGATAATATGTGCTCCGTTGTCTCATCCATGGATATGCAGAGTCTACATTTGGAATCATTTGAGATTTTAATGATTTTTGTTTTGTGAGATTTGGTGTTAGGTGCTTGAGCTTGCGCAGCTGTTATGAGTGCTTCTGCTTCTGCTTTCAATCCTGCATCTTTCAACCATTTGTACGTTGATTTCTTTGTTGATATTTCGTCGGCTTGTCGTACATACTGGCCATGGAGAGGTGTTTGGCTTCAGGTATGTGCTAGTGCATGCTTCGTTGTTTTCTTCCATGTTTCTTTGTCTGTTTCAGGGGGTTGGAATAGTCCACTCATCTTTACTGCTTCTATCAGTGGATCATACCAACTATTTTAATTAAATATGGTACGTTCATTGTAGACATTTTTGGTGTACCATTCCGAACATTTTAATTAAATATGGTACGGTCATTGTAGACATTCTTGGTGTACCATACCTAACATAATATGGTACGGTCATTGTAGACATTCTTGGTGTCTTTGGTGAATTTATTTATCCAGGCGTTGTGATAACCTTCAGTTCCCGCACCTAACCAGTTATGCATTTGAGTTGGGGTGGGGGAGAGGTGAATCTATAATTAATAACGGAAATCCTACTCTATGCAAATTATTTTTTGTCGTATTCCACTGCAAGCAAAAAAATTATAAGCGTTTAAAAATAAGTGAAACAATAATTATGTAGTGTTTTAATTTATAATGTATGTGTGTTTGAAACATTTGATATATAAATGTGTGTTATTAATGCTGGTTTAAAATAAGTGTGCCGTGTCCTTTCGGTAACCGAGAACCGCAATTTTGTGTCATTATTTTTCTTTTAAAATAAGTGTGCCTTTTCTCGCCCTTTTGCGCCATATGTACCACATTCCGTGTGTCATTAAATCTGGTTCAAACTAATTGTGTCTTTTCCCTTTTGTGACAGCGTATCACTTTTTTAAAACATATTTTTTTAAGTACAGATGCCGACACATCAAGCCAAAGTTGTAATCTCATTATTTATAAATGCACTTTCATATTTAAGAAAAACTTTCAGGCTTGTTATATATGCTTCGTGCTGGTTTATATGTGTCAGTGACTTCTGTGGTTGTATGTTTGCTAGTTTGTATATAAGTTAGTACTTGCCGACAACTACTGAGCACTACTGAGTTTATGATTTGTGTAATTCTCTGAGTGGGTATCTAGATACCTGATATAAGTAAGCTGCACAAGTTTCCAGGTCTTTTGTTCTGGGTCGCCTCACCTCAGATGTATTTCTAATGTTAAGAAAAGTATCTAAGATTAAGGAATGTTTGACATTTATTTATATTGTTTCCAGGTCTTTTATTCAGGGTCGCCTCACCTCAGTTGTATTTCTAATGTTAAGAAAAGTATCTAAGATTAAGGAATGTTTGACATTTATTTATATTGTTAAGATTCTGTCTTGTGAGTTGTCAAGTGTACATCAACCAGTCATTGAAACTGTCTTCTCGCCAATTGTCAAGTGTATATCAACAAGCATTAATACTGTCTTATCGTCAGTTGTCAAGTGAACAGCAACCAGTCTTTAATACTGTCTTATCGTCAGTTGTCAAGTGTACATCAACCGTTCATTCAAACTGTCTTCTCCGCTAAATGTCAAGCGTATATCAACATGCATTAATACTGTCTTATTGTCATTTGTCAAGTGTACCTCAACCAATCTTTAATACTGTCTTGACGGTATGTATCATGTGTATAACAACCAGTACTTTAAGCTGTCTTGTCGTTGTCCTTTGTCATGTGCATAAAGACAATGCCTTATGATGTATTTTCGCTGTCATTTGCATAACAGCCAGTACTTTATATTGTCTTATCTTTTGTCATTTGGAGTATTGCAGCTAGACCTTTATAATGTCTCGTCATATATATAATAGACAATACTTTATACTGTCTTTCATTATCATTTAACCGCTAAGACTTTATTGTCTTTCATTGTCATATGTTGCGGTACAGGAGGTTATGAATGCCTAAGACACAATGGCTGATGAAGAGATAAACTAAATGCATCGGTAAAAAAGAAGAAATTAAGAATGCTTTTGTTTTAATTTTATTCTTATAATAAAGGATTATACAGATGATATGTGTATTTCGAAATGTATTTATTAGTATGACTGCTGCATCTCTTGGATAATACAAATTTTGTTTTAATTATACATTGGTGAAAGGTTTGTCGAAAAGTAAAATAAATACTGAAAAGTGTATACTAGTAATAAAATAACAATTGATACGTAATGTAAAGTTATTCTTTCTAAAGTTAGTTTCCATTATACAGCAAAATATAGGTTTTCCTATAACAAAACAAATGCTAAATTATTGTGAATATGATAATAAAAGAACAATCAGTCGGATCATATTAGTTGCCATTATTCTTAAATTATTAGAACGCCAAAGATTTTTTGATTGCAATAATATATATACTGATTGTTGGAACAGTAAAACAACGGCATATAAAAACATGCAATTGTACACTGTTCCTGACAGTGAAGATATTACTGCAAGTTCTTTTCATATCCGAGCAAATGTTGAAAGCTGCAATAGGATATCAACTAGCGCATAAATTAGTTGTCAAATAAGAAATGTTTGTCGTTTATGCAATAGGATATCAACTAGCGCATAAATTAGTTGTCAAATAAAAAATGTTTGTCGTTTATGCAATAGGATA
This sequence comes from Sinotaia quadrata, assembly GCA_028829895.1. NCBI lineage: Eukaryota > Metazoa > Mollusca > Gastropoda > Architaenioglossa > Viviparidae > Sinotaia > Sinotaia quadrata. The sequence goes on from CM054180.1 coordinate 37,089,963, forward strand.
TCAACTAGCGCATAAATTAGTTGTCAAATAAAAAATGTTTGTCGTTTATGCAGAACCAAAAGCGAAATTGCAATGCGCGTTTCCAGATCACGTGAGAGAAAGCCATCAAAGAAGCAAGTCCATTAACCCAGATAATGAAGTCTTCCTTCGTTCTTATTTATGTAAGCTCTAACTGCCATAATAGAAGATAATATCATACGTAGCATGCATCTTATCTGACTTTACGCATGTAAGAGTTTCACATGCGCCAAACCTAAAGATAACTCAAAATTTGGCATCCTGGTTCAGGATCTTGCTCATTTAGAACAAGGGTACTTGAACGCAACTTTTGCTTTTTGGTGCAAAGAATAGTGAGAAAGATTTTAAAGTCTTAATAACTATTAATGCTAACTGTAATTCCAATCGAAAAAAACTATTTCTGTACGGGTATTGCTCTAATAATGTCTCACGCTAGTAATCGGGTCAACAACAATTCATTTAATCGCACCCAGAACAAAAGAAACATTGAAAGCGATTACAACGGTAGTGGATGACAATTAGTCAAAGCGATTACAGTGGTAATCAGTCACAATTAGTCAAAGCGATTACAGTGATAAACAATAACAATTAATCAAAGCGATTACAGTGACTATTAATCACAATTAGTAAAGCGATTACAGTGGTGTTGGAGCACAATTAAATAAAGTGATTAAAGTGATATAATTCATAACGATCAAACATGATTCCGTCCACGTATATATCACTCCTAATTTAAAAGCGTTAAATTCTAGTACTCAATGTAGGTGATACCTGCTAGAGTCACAGGCGGCATGATTCATGAGAGTTACATGCGTGTGGTACATGTGAGCGTCAAATGCAATTGGTATATTCTAGAATTACATGTAAGTGATATATAGTAGAGTGACATGTATGTGATGCATGCTAGATTGACGTGCTTCTTATATATACTAGATTGACATGAATGTGATACATTATCCAGTGACGTGCACGTGATATATTCTAGCGTGAAGTGCATGCGATATATGCTAAAGTGACGTGCATGTGATGTATACAAGTGACAAGCATGTGATTTATGCTAGAGTGACATGTTCGTAATATATGCTGGAGTGACGTGCATTTGATATATGTTAGAGTGACATGCATGTAATATATGCTAGAGTGACATGCATGTAATAGATGCTAGAGTGACGTGTTTGTGACACTAGATTTATTTGCACGTGATGTATGCTAGAGTGACGTACAAGTAATGTATATTATAGCTACCTGCAAATTGAAATCTGATAGTGTTTCTCGTAATACATACATTCTAGGATTATATGTGAATGTTGTATGCTAGAGTTACCTGCAAATTATGAAAGCTTCTTACACGCAAGTGCTTCGTGCTAGAGTTACATGCAAGTAATTACGAAAATAAATACGTGCAAAGTGATGCATGCTTGAATTAATACACATGACGCATGCTAGAATTATATGCAAAAGATGCATGCTTGAATTAATACACATGACGCATGCTTGAATTAATACACATGACGCATGCTAGAATTATATGCAAGAGATGCATGCTTGAATTAATACACATGACGCATGCTAGAATTATATGCAAGAGATGCATGCTTGAATTAATACACATGACGCATGCTAGAATTATCTGCAAGAGATGCATGCTACAGTTACAATCAATAGATATAAGCTTTATGTATTAATTAAACATTCTAATGGTGTGTCTGGTTACTTGAAAGTACTACAGGCTTCCATTGAAAGAGTAATATCGAAATGAAAAAAATAACTTTCATGGATCTACTTTATAAAATGTTTGTTTAGATATGTTATTATAAAAAATATTTTTAATATAACTTAAATGATAAGAGGTGAGCCTTTATTTTCATTAAGGACTAATTCCTATTTATTACAGAAACTATTATCCAGATTAAACAAGAGCTTTGAAGAATTTACTCACAAATCGAACAACACAAAGGCGCTAATATATATATATAAATCGACATCTTACAAAATTATGTTTTCTAGGATAATTAGAAGAGATACGGTTTATAGCTGCATGAAAACACTTAATGTCTTCCATTTTAGTGTGTAAAGAAATATCTCTCTAGCACAGTGCATAATAAGAATAGAACCAATTAAAATTTCTCAGAATAACCCCCACCCAAACAACACAAGAAAATGAATTTAACTAATGAATAGGAATTGTTACAGCAACATAAGTTCAGCGTCGCATTATTATACTATACCCAATGCTGATTTCAAAACAGTGACGTAAGAAAGCTTCAATATATTTGTTGATCCCCATCCCCACCCCACTTCTCTGAATACCTGTCATATATGTCCCGTCAGATCTTGGGTGAAATGGCCAGGCAATTGTTGTCCTTGGTCAGAGAAATCACATATTCTTTAGCACTATTTAGACTATTGTCTAAAAGCAAAATAAATGAATAAACGGGAACATCTGAGTGACGTGTATGCAAAACAGCAAGGGCGGCTTGCTGAACGAGGACTGCGATATCCTCACATGAGAAGGTTTAGAGTTCAAGCCCCTACCCGGTGACTAATACTGCAAACATTTTTAATTGTTTGTTGTTTGTTTTTCATGCCGAATTTGTCTCGCTAGGTCGTGATTGTCCTGTAATGGCTTCTCATCGTAAAACGGTTAGCTATTTTCATTGGCAAGAGTACGCAAACTTTCTTAAAATTGCACTTAAGTGGTTTATACACAGAGCTAAATGAGAGCAATTATGAAATATTTAAACTCTGTTCACCATAAAGTTTTGTTCCCATGCATCTATAACTGCACATTTTCTATTCAGACTCTCTGAGTAGTGAAAACGTAATATGATGTGTTATGTTTTCTCTTCAAACACTCAAAGTAGTGAAAACGTACTGTCATCTGACATTTCAATGACCTAGGTAGTAACAGGAAACTGGAAGATTTGTCAGAATTACTCTTTTTCCCCAAGATAACATCATAATATAAAAGGATTTTTCCTATACAATACTATGTATATGTTCAATGCTTGTAAAAGTAGTTGACCTTGTTGGGGAGTGGGAGGGCTGTGGTCCATATGGTTCGTGTTTTGCACGCGCGAGTTTGTGTGTGTGTGTGTGTGTGTGTGTGTGTGTGTGTGTGTGTGTGTGTGTGTGTGTGTGTGTGTGTGTGTGTGTGTATGTGTGTGTGTGTGGAATATATAATATACAGCACGTGCGAAGCGAAGATACTCTTGAGTTTTATTCACGAAGTGAACACTCCTGTCACAACACTTCCCTGTCTTGTCACACTTATTCATTCTTTAAAAAATAATTTGTCTGCATTGTAGAATTGTGTGTAATAGTTGTTTAGCTCCAGAAGTAACATTTTCAGATTATTCAGTCTCTAAATTTGTTTGAATGTTGTGATAACCGACGAGTTCCCCAATTGTGTTTCATGATGACGTTAAGCTTTGTTTAAAATATTGTACAACAGCGCATATATTGCCAAACCTGTTAGTAAATACATATTTATTCGAAAGCTTGATAGGAGACGTTATATTGTAAGCAACGTGTATATTACAAAACCTGTTAGTAAATACATATTTATTCGAAAGCTTGATAGTAAACTTTATATTGTAAGCAACGTGTATATTACAAAACCTACTAGTAAATGAAAATACATTTGAAAGCTTGATAGTAAACTTTATATTGTAAACAACGTGTATATTACCAAACCGGTTAGTAAATACATATTTATTCAAAAGCTTGATAGTAAACTTTATATTGTAAGCAGCGTGTATATTACCAAAACCGGTTAGTAAATACATATTTATTTGAAACCTTGATAGTAAACTTTATATTGTAAGCAACGTGTATATTACAAAACCAGTTAGTAAATACATATTTATTTGAAAGCTGTCTTCATACTCTGTAGTGGTTTAGTTTTCAGTTATGGCGAATTTTATTTTATGATCTCTCAGAGCAAATGCTGAATGAATGTTGGGCTCTTGGGTTCCTACCTCGTGTAGGTTATAATTTGTTTGAGTAGAGTTCTGTTTGAATAGAGTTCTTTTGAGAAGAGTTCTCCTTGAGTAGAGTTTGAATAACCATTTAGATAAGTTGATTGCTGTTAATATATAATTTGGACGCTAGACTGGGAGTTAAAAGTATGCGGTACAATTTTATTTAGAAGATATATTGAACGTAAACTAGTAATTGTGTGAAAGATAAATACTTCAGTACTTGTGTTTTTTGTTGATGCATGTCCTTTTTCGCACAATAATAGAATAATTACGAAGATTAGTTGCAAATTGAATTAAACGAGATTCTGAATACAGCACATTACGATGTAAACCTTAAAAGTAAATTACATTAATTTCAAGACTGGAAAGTATACTGACTTACACAAAGTCAGTGCGATAGGCTCTGATGGTAGTGCACTCGGATTAATGTTATCATACTTAGGCAAGGCACTCTTTCCAACCGTCAAGGTGAGGACTTAGTGCTTCATGGAGGGAGAGGAAACAGAATTTCATCCCCTTGAGGAGGAACATTTTTCAATTTGTTTCTGACAATAAACGTCATGTCTGGGAACTAGTTCTCAAAATTTCAGACGACCTTTAGACAGTGGTACCGTATGCCTGCTTATCATCGTGCGAGCCTATGTCTACTGTCCAGATGTGTAGGGGAAGGGCAGGGTGTATGTAGGGGGAAGGGCAGGGTGTGTTTAGGGGAAGGGCAGGGTGTGTGTAGGGGAAGGGCAGGGTGTATGTAGGGGAAGGGCAGGGTGTGTGTAGGGGAAGGGCAGGGTGTGTGTAGGGGAAGGGAAGGGTGTCTACTCCCATGTAGAACGTCGAGACTGTGACATCGCCTGAGACAAAAGTGTTGAGAGGAATCGGCCTTTACCAGTCATATTCGAGTGAAGAACTAAAGATACGTTCTTACACTGTGACTTCCACACTATGTAAGTCTGTTCCAAGAAAAGTATCGTCATATACCAATCAGTCACAGTGAAGTTTTGTTTGAATTTATGTTTGTTTTAGATGGGTGTGACCATTTTCTTGATAGTTTCTAGGATGGGTAAATGTTAGTCTAGTTGCTAGGAAACAGTGTCGGCATTCTGTTATTCGTAAACAAAGTTCAATGCGTCTGTGATTGTGATCATCCTGGACGTGGAGGTGAATTGCAAATGCAAATCACCTACTTCACCGACAGGTGTTTTATTTAAGCTGCATGAAGCGTATGTATGTCACGGTGACATTTTCCCAGTGATTCATAAAACGGAGATTATAAAAAAAATAAACTATCATATGACAAAGGAAATATTTATTTCCTTATGCAGTATTCTTGAAATGGGGTTAAAAATGTCAGGTGATTATAGATATTTTTATTTGGGTGACATTCTTATTTTTCTTCCCATGAACCCTGTCCAAAATGAGACTTTTTCAAACTTTCAAATGCTCATATCTAACCAAATCCTGTAGAAGGAAATATCATTACGTGAGGAACTCTATTTCTATGACCTTTTGTCACCTACATATTTATGCCTGATGTGACCAGTGTTTCATACATGATGTTTTGACAGGTCATTCAATTGTATGTTACATGTAAACGACAGCTTTGTTTTGTATAATAATAGACACATCTACGGTAAATAAGTCATTTCTCTATGAGTTCTATAATTAACTGTTAAGATATTATTTTGCATGTAAGGAGATGAACACTCCCTTGGTTATTGGCTCATCATATCGTGTGCATGGCGTGGAAGTATCCTAACATTTACGCTTTGCTATAGTAAATCTTACCAACAGCTTGGAAATGTCCGATGTAAACAGTATGCTAAGATTAACCAAGACTTTATGAATACACATTGTTTTTCCGCTCAAAAAGAAGAAGACCTAAATATAGATATGTAATACTATTGCAGCAGCTTTGAATCAAGAACGGATTTCTCCACTGAATTTATAATTCCACCTAGACTTGTTCTTAATGTTATACATGTCTTATGATTTTCTTGTATGATGTGAGCGAAAGTTGAAATGATTTCACGCGCTCCTGTGTTTTTGGTTTTGAATGAGGAGTAGACCAGGCCACTGTCGCATTCTGGTGCTCGGGGTTCGAAGTCCACACTGCCTGCATTAGTTGGAGGAGCGATGGTGAGTGTGGGAATGGGGCGGGGGGGGAGGGGCGTGTGTGTGTTTATGGGTGTGTGTGAGCGCACGCTTTAACCCTCATACTGTGAGGTTAACAACTAAGAGTCTATAATTACTATGCATCGCTAAGGAAACAATCTATCGGTTGTTTTTATTTTATAAACGGGGCAGTCGTGGCTGTATCGCCTCCAAACTTAAGGAAAGAATACATATAGATCATATCGATGTTTTATGCAGCTAAGAATAAAAATGCGTTCCAGTACAGGTGATCGAAGTTGGAATGCAAAACATCATAGATTTGTGGATCGTGTACGGGTAGAAAATTTTAATGACAAACAAGCATGGAGTCGCCTGTGCCACCCCACTTTAATGACCTCATTTCTCTTGCGGCTTGAAAGAATGAGTTATTGTGGCACGAAATAAGATGACAAAATTTGTCTTATGGTATTTTGTAATTTGAATTATAAAGACATGAAATAACATGACAAAATGTGTTTTATGGTATTTTGTCATTTGAATTATAAAGACATGAAATAACACGACACAATTTGTCTTATGGTGTTTTGTAATTTGAATTATACTGACATGAAATTACATGACAAAATTTGTCTTATGGTATTTTGTAATTTGAATTATATTTGCTGCTGGTTGTCTATTTATTACATTTGTTGAAGTATAAAAAGTATTTTTTTAAATTTGAATTTGAATTATAATTATTGCTGGATGTATAGTTAATACAATATTTTGTGTTACAAAAAATGTTATCTTTTAAAAGTCTTAATATCCATGTGATAAGGAAGAATTGAGACGTGAATGTATCAAAGGCAAAATTTAAGGAGATCTCTGATACAAATCGAAAGTACTCTGTATAACTTATTCCACGATATAAGTATTCTGTATAACTTATTCCACGATATAAGTACTCTGTATAACTTATTCCACGATATAAGTACTCTGTATAACTTATTCCACGATATAAGTATTCTGTATAACTTATTCCACGATATAAGTATTCTGTATAACTTATTCCACGATATAAGTATTCTGTATAACTTATTCCACGATATAAGTATTCTGTATAACTTATTCCACGACATAAGTATTCTGTATAACTTATTCCGCGATATAAGTATTCTGTATAACTTATTCCACGACATAAGTATTCTGTATAACTTATTCCACGACATAAGTATTCTGTATAACTTATTCCACGATATAAGTACTCTGTATAACTTATTCCACGATATAAGTATTCTGTATAACTTATTCCACGATATAAGTATTCTGTATAACTTATTCCACGATATAAGTATTCTGTATAACTTATTCCACGATATAAGTACTCTGTATAACTTATTCCACGATATAAGTACTCTGTATAACTTATTCCACGATATAAGTATTCTGTATAACTTATTCCACGATATAAGTATTCTGTATAACTTATTCCACGATATAAGTACTCTGTATAACTTATTCCACGATATAAGTATTCTGTATGATTTCTTTCACGACATAAGTACTCTGTATAACTTCTTTCAAGCACAACGTACAACATCAGTCAACAAAAAGTAATGTTACAGAATGTTTGTGAACAAGTAATGGTAATGGTTATTTGCATAAAAGTACTTTCATGTACATGCATTCTGTAATGGTATCATAATGAATTTCAGCAATAAAACGTACGTATTTTCTAGAAACAATACTTGTACTCCACAGTTTAAATTGTAACATTCTGACAATTTTGCAGTATCATTCAATTTTATGGTAATCCATAAAACTATTTTCGATCTATTGAATAAAAATCCCTTGTTAATAAGATCATCAAAGTGTAGATAATAAATGATTTCGAAAACTTTTATAGGTTTTCAAACTTCAATACACATACGGCACGTAAAATTATATACCTTTCTTCAAAGGTCTAAAAGAAACGACAGAATAAGAGGACGAATGAAAGGTTGGACGAAAAGCTAGTCTAAACGAAGCTCTTCATTTCAGATATGTTGTTCATAAAATTTACCTATTAAAATATGCTGTTCACATAGGAGGATATGTTCATATAGCACTTCTACTGCAATATGCTATTCATATAATACAGATATCTTGTTCTCGGATATTGTCTATTCGTAAATGTTGTTAGTGAATATCTTCTATTCAGATGGTGTTCAAATTTATTTTTTCAAATATGATTTTCGTATAAATGTTCTATTCAGATATGTCGCCAGAATATGATTATTTATCAGGTTTAGTTTGTTCTTTTATTGTCTTCTGGTACATGTTATTATAGCCATGATGAAAGCTGTATCCTGAAAATTAAGCATTTGCATTTGCTTTTGTAGTGTATGACAGATAGAAATTTCATACTGAACTACATGTTTATTTAATGTTTGGAGATTTTTGCATGGCAAGAGAACATAATTTATCGATGCAGAAAATATTACATCCATATTCTCACTATACTTCGACTCCATCTTGCGTAACAGATGTATTCTTGCATTGAACCATTTAAAATGAAATATCCACCTAATAATCAAAACATTAAATACTCGAAAAGACAAGTTTCAAAATTCTGATATAGTTCTTTGATTAGTTCACCATATCCTGTTGTTTTTCACTTGTTCTGCTTGGTGCCTCAAGCCTACCCCGGTGAGTACGTACCAGTCTTCCACTTCCTTTTGGCACCACATACACTAACACATTGATTTTGCATCAGTCTTACAAATCTGTTTGGCGCCACAGACACTAACACATTGATTTTGCATCAGTCTTACAAATCTGTTTGGCGCCACAGAGCTAACACGAGGAGTGCGTACCAGTCTTACACTTAACAGAATGAATGCGTACCGGTCTTACATGTGTTCTGCTTGGCGTACAGGTCTAACCCACTGAGTGAATACCAGTCTTGCATGTGTTCTGCTTGGCGTACAGGTCTAACCCACTGAGTGAATACCAGTCTTACATGTGTTCTGCTTGGCGTACAGATCTAACCCACTGAGTGAATACCAGTCTTGCATGTGTTCTGCTTGGCGTACAGGTCTAACCCACTGAGTGAATACCACTCTTGCATTTCTGTTGGGTACTACAGTGCGTACAGTCTTACACTTCTTTTTGGCGCCACAGGCCTAACACCTAATGAGACCTAATAAATGCTTACTAGCACTCAGCATGTTATGTGAGATTATGCTGATGTTTTGTAAGGCAGGAAGACGCAAACGAATACTTTGTTCTAAACATATAAAACAAATATTATATTACTTCAAGCCAAATTGTATTGCAAAGTTTTCTCTATGCAGGAAATAAAACACCCCATATAGGAATGCACGATGGTGAGAAAAAAAGTGACACTATATCAGCCAAGTCTCAGTTACGTGAAAACTCACAGCTCGTAAAATGTCGAATTATAAATGTAAAGCTGGTGTCTTGTGTTGCATTTCTGTTTCGTCTGTTATTTGCTGTAGATTTCAGAAATGATTTATTGTGTTGAAACCGTTGTTTCGCGATGATGAATTGTTATTTTCATTTCTCCTTTCTGGCCTTCTTAATTCATGTTGTTTTTAATTCTAGCTTGATAGTCCCTATATCGTAGGAACGGTGGCCTACTTTTATTAATGTTTACCAGATCTAGAGAGTTTATAGTTTTTATTTTGAGTCTTTGTAAAGCTTCCAAAGAATGCTGTTCAGTATCACATTCCGCTAGAAACCGGTATATTTTAGCAACCAATTCCCCGTGCAAATTAAAGAGTTCTTAATTATGGATTTGACCGCTGATTATGCTGTTGCTTTTCGAGTGTCGTCAAACAGAATTTCTAGGCTTGAGACATGAATTATTTAATTCTTGTCACAAAGTGTGTGATGCTGAAATGACTCAGATTTCCTGCCTTTCGACTGGTTCCACAGGAATCAGATATTTTGAGGAAGAGTGGTGTAACTTACTACAGATTAATTCTTCTTAGGCAACGAGATCCAGAACAGAAACAATCATACTAAGCCGTAGTGTTATAACCACTAATCTTGGTTATCAATTATTTCCCTTTACAGAACAGTGTCCATCGATATCATCTTCCAGTTACATAAAATAAATGTCGTCAAACACTATCTCTTTTACAAACCATAAAGATTGTCGAATGTTATTAAATTCCTTTCACAGAACATAAGGATTATCAAGTATTATCTGTTTTTTTACAGAACATGAAGGGTGTCAAAAGTTATCTTCCCATTACCTGACATTATAAGGGTTGTCCAAGACGATGAACGTCCTTTAATAGAATAGTCTACGGGATGTCAAACACGATCTTTTTTTTTCACAGATCATAGAAGGGTTATCCAATTTACTCTTGATCAGCTACATCTTAACAGCTAATAGCGGGGCTATATAAAGTAACAGCTTAAAACTGTTTTTTAAATTTCTTACAGCGAAGTTACTGCGATATGTGGTACATGGAACAAAATAAATAACTGACATTTGAAGAGCGCATTCATTTGTAATGATGGGTAAATATATCTATGATAGCATTAAATTACGTAAAGTTTAAAAGTAGTATTAAATACTTTAAAACGATATTTCTGGGATATGGGGAATGAACAAGGTAATTAACTAGTTCTAAGTGAAGCAAATTATGAGAGTCTGAAATCTGTTTGAATCCTAAAGGAAATTTCTTTTCATGTTATGAAGGTTAGTTTGTCTGCGTGTAATTCGATGTAAATGTTTTAGAATTAATTAGATTTTAATAAAATAAAAATGTAATCTGTGTAATAATGTTTGCAGTGTGAAAAATAATCAGAAAAAAGAAAAAATGGATTTCAATTCAGTCAATTTTAGCACTGACTTTAAGATTTCAGCATGGAATTCGAGAATAAAATAGGAAAATGAAATCTCACATTAACATTTGCAAACCCTTTGCCTACTTTATGCACCAATCAAGCTCCATCAAAATGATTCTGAGATTATACACAAAAATGGCAACCAGTTCCTCCATGTTGGCACTCAATGGATACAGTAATTTTTTACAACTTACACCTTGAACTAGAAAACTTTTACACGCTTGATTGCTTTCTTGTTCAGCTTCCAGTTCAGCTAATCGTCTGCTAATCGTCTGCTAAGTGGAGGTATTCCTTTCGGGCATTCAAGGTAACAGGTTCTATACACTATATCTCTTCGGAATTGAATATATAACAGACCGGATATTATTTTTAAAACTATATCTCAGGACAGCTTTACACACACACACACACACACACACACACACACACATACACACACACACACACACACACACACACACACACACACACACACACACACACACACACACACACACACACACACATACTATCTCAGCCCAGCGCTCGTAATATATACTAGTGTTATTCAATTTCAATAGTACTCTGGGCAATTACTCAGGGCATTGTCTGATAATCCATTTTAGGATGAGCCTGTTAATTTCCAAATTGCTTGTGTACTCAACGTGCAATGTGTCAGGTCTGTGTAAGCATACCGTATGCGTGTTGGCAATATGAGCAAGTGCACCACAATTATCACAAAATGTATTTCATAAATAATATACAGATATGGATGGTAAATATATAAGTAACAAGTGACAAATAAAGGAAGGGGTAGAAATACTTGTCACACTCTGTATACAACATAGGCATAAAATAAAATTAAAATAGGGGTTATGAATTCACCTGTCTATTAATACACAAATTCCTATTCAATAGAATTGTGCTTCACGCGTAATGAACTAATGAGAGAACAATACGGAATTATTTTCATCTAAGAATTCACTGGTAATGAACGCAAGTGTTGTTTGTTTGTTTGTTTGTTTGTTTGCCCATGTTTATTAGTGAACTTGAGGGTGTTCGTGTGGGAGATCCCTCACAGGTGAGGTGAACACCACGGTGCATCACATTCCGTAGATGTCGAACAAAAACAGGTGTGAAGTTAAACAAGGGGGACTACTGCATAGCATAACTGCCTGTTGGATATTATTTAATCTCCACGTTCTTAGGGCCATCCTTCACAAGTGGCGAGTTGTCGCAGGATTCCAGGCAGGTGACAGTTCTCACATTTCAGCACTTGACACCATCATCCTCACTACGGCAAACTTGATCCAGTCATTTAAGGCTTTAATTGTCATTCGTATAAACATTCCTGTCTAGTTTCTTTTTTTAATTCTTTTTGGTGTGTGTGTGTGTGTGTGTGTGTGTGTATACGTGTTGTCCAGGTTGAACACATTTCGGGAACTCCGACTAAGCTTACCACAATTTCGGAGCATTCTAGATCGCTTCTTTGTCTTTCTTTGAATTAACACTTCTAATGTATCCTTCTTTGTCAAGAGTAAGACATCATTAAGTCCTGTATCAAGTTCTCACGTGGTGCATAAGTAAACGTATATTTTCATAGATTTTCTCCCACTCTCACTCTGACCAACTGTAGCAGTGTGCACGTGCAACCAGCCCAAATTAAATACTGACCAACATCATAGTCTGCATTCATTATAGCAATTCCACTATGCAGCGTTGGACTCAAGACATTATTCAATTACAACATTCTCTCCGAAATCCCTTATTTCTTCAAATTGTAATAGGGGGGTTTCTATTAATAGTCTCATTTTTCTTGATTGAGTCATTATTATCATGTTTCAGTCTAAAATTTGGTTTTCCAGTTTTTGGGAGTATTATGTGTTTCTAATTAAAATCGAGCATTTTACTGTCCTGATTTTATGACATTACTAGTGTTGGTTTTCTTATTTTAAATTAAGTATTTAGAATCTTGTGTTTAGCGATGTTATTATAACTTAATCAAATATTCGAAACATCTATTATTGTTTTGTGTCGTTTGAACTGGGTTTCTGATGTAAATCGAATATATTAACTTTCCACAATTGCAATGTCATTATGACAAGTGTTTCTGCTTCAACATAATATCTTGATGTCACCCTGTTTAATGTCATTGGGACCGGACTTCTGATTTTAAACAAGTCTTAAATTATTTTCTCTAGAATTACTATATCCTTTTAATTTCTGTCAAAATAAAATATCCAATTTTCTTTCACTTTGTTGTGTCGTTGATCTAGAATTTCTCGCTTCAAAACAACAATTCAAAGTCTCCCAATTATTAATTCACCGATATTGTATTTAATGACGTAAAAAGGAATATCCTCTTCTCTTGTGCTAATGTCATTGTGACCGGACTTCACTTTGAATGCAGTAACGGCGCAGAAAAGAACATTTTACCATTCGAGACACGTATGCTTTTGCAGAGGTCAAGGGCGCTTGTGACAAGTCATCAGCTGGGCTGTGATAAAGCGACACACCGCCCTGACAGCGGCACGCGACAACAAGATGTGTATCATAAGTCGCTACTTCTCAGGTAGCTGGCCTTCCACGGCTAATGGGTATCAGAAACGTCTCTAAGACAGAGATCATTATGGCGTATTCGGGTTTGGAATATTTTCTTTGCAATGAAAAATAATATAATTTATTAAATATCATCATGTTTGCTTGTTTGTTTTGGGGGTCAATGAATATGTTATGTCAAGAAATATAAAATATAAAGAGAAGAAAACATGGAGACAATCAGATTCGTACCTTAAACGCAGAATAGTGCATTTGTTAAAAAATATATCAAGTTGCATTAATGTACTTTTGCACCTCAAAGTGGTCACCCAGTACTTATTTTTCAATTAACAGATTCGTGACATTATACTTACAAGAGCGCCAGCAATGGCTTCACAAGGAAAAAGGAATTTAGCTGCACCTACTTGATGACGGTAAATTTTATGATTTATGACTGGAGTCTTAGTCTGACTGTAAACCGTCTGGGTTCTATGACGTAAACATAAATCATCTTCTTCCTGAAAAGAGTTGCTACCCGGGCAAGCGTGTCACTGATATCGTGTGGAGGTCAGAAGCATACGATATCCACCAACTCGCAAAATGAATATGCTGATTCGGCACTGAAAAGGTCTTTGACCTTATATCCTACTCTACGGGCGTGAAATTAAACCGTAAAGTAATTCAGAAAACCACCCGTTCATCTTACTTCGTTGTAATAGAAGGCCACTCCAACAGAAACTGAGCATTCCTTAGCTTCATTACAAAGACGCAAATAAAACCCCAAACACCCACAACCACCCCCAAATTTTATTCTTTACTTCGATAATAGGACATCACAAATACAAGCATGCCTTTGCTTTCTTACGATAAAAGGTCATAAAAAAACACAAGTAGACCTTTCGTTGTTACGATAATAGGTCATCAAAAGTACATGTCTGCTTTCTTTGTTATGTTAATAGGTCACTAAAATACAAGCAAACACACTTTTCTTTGTTACGATAATAGGTCATAAAAAATACAAATACGCTTTTTTTGCGGTATTAGTACGTCTATGTCAAAATATAAGTACACATTTCTTTGTTTCGATATAAGTACGTCAAAAATACAAAAACGACTTTCTTTATTTCGAAATTAGTATGTCAAAAATACAAAAACGACTTTGTTACTATCAGAGGTCGTCAAAAATGCAAGTATTCTTTTCTTTGTTTCGAAATTAGTAAGCCAAAAATACAACTAAAAAACCTATTTTCTTTGTTACTATAATAGGTTGTCAAAAATAGAAGTATTATTTTCATTGTTTCGATTAATATGCATCCTTCGTTTATACCAATATTTTGTTTCTGTCCTAATAACCCTCAGATAAAAAGCTAAAGATACAATCTGTAAATGCCTGTGGCATAGTCCAGTACCTGTAGGCCACCACACTACACCAATTTAATAATATATTACGATAATGACTTACTCGAGAGCTTATTATAAAATCTGTACGTGACATAGAATAGTATTGTTACACATAAGTACACAACAAAAATATTCATGCAAACTGTTCCAATGAAAACATCGGAATCGATGTGACAACATGATGCAAATAAATGCATTTACATAAGCCAAACACATACCAAAAATAGATTTGCAAATGCACTTTGACAAAACAATAATACAGAAGATACGGTATACTCTTGTGATAGGCAAGAATTCCATGCGAGTCATCTTGAAAATGGCTATGGTCTCTACGTGTCAACTCAAAGGGCAAGATATTCTAGGAGATGGATTTTGATGCGCAATTATTTAATGCATGTCTTAAACTTTGTTTTCGGAATGCTGAAAATGTATTATGATGAGCGCCGGGATCTAGTAAGAGTTGTAAATATAGGTTCGACATCAGGCAGTCATTTGAGGCTGGAACCAGATCATGAAAGGAGATTTCTTTGCTTTCAGCTCGTAGTGGAAGAGTTGATTAACAGGAGCAATTATTTTGTGATTTTTCACTGTATGTCAGCAAGGTCCCCCACAGAGGGTAACATCTGATACTAAGAATATACCTTCATCGTACTGTGAGAATGCATTGATAAACTACATTAATGACCCACAGTTAGCAAATAAAATAATGTGACACAATTCCGCCTTAGTTAATGGTTATGATTATTATTATCATTAATCATCCATAACTAATTACAAGTGATGATATTCTTAATTTATGTTTTTAATAATTCCCCAAAAGACACCACTCACCTCTCTCACTTGGCGGATGTGCAGGCACTGTAAACGTTTTCTCTCTTCCACAGCATGAAAAACAAACATTTCCATAGGTGGAAAACTTCTTAAAGGAGAAGGAAAAGATAAATCCATTTCAATCTACATTTAGTGAGCCCCCATTCACCCAATATCTCTCCAACATATGGTTATCAATATAAGTAAGAAGGTCAATAAATATAACAATAAATGTATTAAATCATCAATCAAATATACATATAACAAATACATTGAAATAATTATTTGACATGAATTTTCCACGAAACCATGTTCGAATAATTTCAATGTTTTATGCAGTCTTTGTCACAGTCTGATAAAAATGTCATGACTCCTTGACCCACTTGTTTGTTTTTCAAACATCAAAATTTGAAATTCCTTTGTTTGGAGCTCTCCCATGATACTTCAGTATCGAGAAGCTTCCAACAAAGAGGTCAGAGACATTATGTAACTTTGGACCATTGTCTAAGTTCTCGAACCAACCACATACTACGTGACCAGTCACGTGATGCACCTTATGATTTTTAATAAATACGAGAACGCGGTTCTGTAGAGTCACTCCGAGATACAAGAAGCCAGACGCCGCTTATTCGTTGAGTCGCATAGGAACACCTCAATTTCTCACTAAGGTATTGAATTTATTTAATTGTATTTTGCATTGTTGAACATGTATGTAATATTGTGCTATGCATTGCTATTGAGCTTAAGCATGGTTCGTTGATAAATGACAAAAACCTATGAGTATTGTATATAAATCATTGTAACTCTTTTCCCATTGTAACTTTAATTTATATAACTTTAAATTCACTAGAGCCAGGGATGCCTGAGCCCGACATGAATTTTCTATTGTAATTCAAATTATTGCGTGTAAATTTTAATGTAAATTGTAAAGCACTTTGCTTGGTTTGAATTGTCCCTTTTGTATGAACTCTGAATTTTAACGTTGTAAATATTTGGTAATTCATACGTCATGCTTGTTAAATGCAACATGCATGAGATTATAATTTTGATCTAATGCGTTATGTCCAATTTCTGGCCCGAGCATTTATAAACTGATCCATGCTTAGGTAGGCGACTTTGAAGCAAGACGATTATGAAAACACTTTTGCTTTCAGGTCGGTTTCTGTTTCCTACTCCTTATCCTTGTTCCACTGAAGTTGTTCATGCTCTACGAGTGAGCTGAATCCACTGTTGTCCTATTGCCATTAACGGACAGTGCTGGCGCGCAGGTCTGCACGTCTGTCTATACTCACCATTCCATTCAGCGATACTGAAAGACAATTCCATTGTTATGCTGTATGCATCTTTGCTGAGGGAAGACAAGTGAGATAGACTGGTCTGGACTGGATTCGAACACGTGGACCAACATTCGCAAGTTAAGTCACAACTTGGTGTACCAAAAATCAAAAGGAACTTTATTCTCATGGCAATCCTCTAGTTGACAATTTAAAGCACGTTGATTGCTACGGCTTAGAATTAGACTTCGCATTCGTATATTAACTGTTTGTTAAATTGTTAAACTTATTAAAATCAATCATGTGTGTATTTAATATCGATGACATATGTCTCTTCGTGTCGTATAACTTCCTCAGAATTACACAAGTCGAAGTCAGAACTGTAGTAGTACCAATCAAATTAACCCCTTCCATTTCATCAGTCATGCACTTCGTTATGTGTGTATTATTGCGGCAATTTTGTAGACAAAACTAAGCGGCAATGCTTATAATATTACTTCATATTATTTGTTTCTTGAATTATAAACGCTTCGCAGTTTTTTTTGTCTTAACCGAATTTATAAACTAATGCTTAAAAGCGAATAAAATAGTATTGTCTATAATAATATTTTCTGATCCAAATAAGCCTTAAATAAACAAGAAGAAAATTAGTAAACTGAGTTATCGTGTGCGTAGCGGCTGCAGCGATTTCAGCATTAATTACGACTGAAGAAAGTACATATGTACCAGCGCTATTATTTGTTACATAACAATATGCCTTTAATCGATTTATTGCAGGTACGCTCAACTCCTATTCTGCTTGATCCTGTCCCTTAGCAGTATTATCTACAATACACAAAGCAAATTTAACATACGTGACCAAATTAATACCATTACATCTCCAAGTGTGTTCACTTTCTTATTTTTCTGTCGAGAGAATGGAAAAGAAAGAATCATTCAGCATTAATTTCAGTAATTTATTTGCCGCTTTCTGAACTAAAATCGTAGCATCCCACAAGCATTTAGATGCGTTATGCAATTAAAAATCAATATCTACATTTTGTGGAGGTGTTATAATACATATATACAGTTTAAATTCTATTTTGAAATGAAAAAGAAGAAATAAATTAATGTTCAGTAATCATTTGAAAAATTAAATTCAAAATAACTCAAGATTTTGTAAGACATTAAAAGTCAATGACAGGATTTAATCTTGGCGATGAGCAAGCCGAACAAGTGACATTATATTTTACATTGTGAAACGATCCCGGATATGCAACTGTAAACTGTGAATCCCGGATACAATAGTATATTGGGAAAGAATCCCAGATACACAAGCGGATGCCGATGTAATATCTTGTTTTTCTGTCTCCTCCTATCTGACGCATTTCTTCCCGCCTCTTCCCTGTATTAACTATCTTTCTTTCACTCCTGTCTTTCTCGTTCTGTCTATCATTTTCCTTTTTATTCTTTCGTTTTGTTTTGATCCTTCTCTGACATTCTCGTACTTGTTTCTCTAGCTGATTCTCCCCCATCCCTCTTAACATGTCTCCCTTTTTTCCAGCTTATTCTCTCGTTATCTTCCGTTTTCTTTCTCTCGTTATCTTCCGTTTTCTTTCTCTCGTTATCTTCCTTTTAATTTCTCTCATTATCGTTTTTCTTATTCTCTCGTTTTCTGTCTTCTTTGATTTTCGTTATTTCTCTTTCATCTACTTCTCTCTGTATTGTTCTTTTCTCTCTCCATCTCGCTCGCTCTTTATCTCTTTCCATCTCTCTCTCGCCCGTTTTCTCTCTCACCTCTCTCGCTCACTCTCGCTCCCTTTCTCCCCATTTCTATCTGTTGTTCGCTCTCCTCTCCCCCTTTTAAGTCTAATTATGCTGTAGTACATTATTCTATTTGTGGAACCTCCTTTGAGTGCAGAGATAAAAATAATAATGGAGATTAAATGGAGGTTTAAATGACGTCATCAGGGATAAATTTTATGATTATAAAATACAATGTTGGAATGCCTCAAAAATATTTTTTAAAATTATGTATTATTTTGGGTTAATAATTTTGCACTCCTAAATTGTGTGTGAAACTGTTTATTTGTATCTTTTAGTTATAAACGGCTTACTTAATTATCGCCCACACCGGATTTGGAACATATTTCTGTCCAGTGCAAACTAAAGTTTACAAATTTAAAACATATAAAAAATACCTACTTAATATGTCCTTAAAATACTATTTAATAATTTGTTTAACTTATTGATTATCCGTATATTCAATTTTAAAAAAATATTTCACCAAGTGTAAACTTGAATCGGTGTGCATTATAACAACGATCCTTTAACTGTTGAACATCGTCCAAATTACGATAAGTCGTCCACATTTAACGCTAAGGCTTTAGGTCTTTGTTATAATAAGAAGCTGTGACTATTTTGGTTGTTACAGGTTTAGAAAATATAGACAGAGATAGACGATTGTTATAAAGTAAAATTGTTGACTATTTTGTTGTTACAGTGTAAAATGTATACAAAATAGTGGTGGTTGTTATAATTAGAGGGTATTTATTTTGTCGTTATTGTATTCACTGTAGAAAACAAGAGTGTGACATAGAGTAAAGATATGGTCTGATAAATATACTAGTGTTATTATTTATGATGATGAATGTCTTGATAATGCTATTAATAAATGACACTGATGATATTAATCATGATTTGAAATTGATACTTTTGATGCGGAAAATAGCATTGTTAATGTTGTTGATTATATTTGTCTATGATGTTTCTGCTGCTAATAATGATGGTTAATTTGTTGATGATTATTATATTTCTATTGATAATTTTAATAACGATAGTGTTAAATGTTGGTTATGGTATTGTTAATAATGAATATACTTTTGCATTATAAATTATACTTTTATGTTCATAATACTGCTGTTGGTGGTAGTGATGATAACTGTGATATTGAACAGGAAGATGAGTGTAATCTAACGATACTACAAATAATTATAACGCTTTCTGCTACTGACAATGATGTTGCAGTAGGGGAGGTAGGATATGATGATAATGTTGACGATAGCGTTGTTGCTGATTTTAAGATGATGTCAATTATGTTGTTGGTGTTGACTAGCAATAGATAATGACAACAACCATGATGAAAATGATGAAAGATTATGATGAAGATACAGCTGCTGCTGTTGATAATTATGATGATGTGTATGATTTTGCTGCTGTTTATTGTAATGGATATGATGCTGACGATGCTGCTGAGAATGGAAATAAAATTAACAAATATAAATTTAACGATACAGATAAGAAGACAGCAACAGTTCTAGAGAGAACATGTCAAAGAAAGGAAAAACTTGCCACATCAGTGCGACAGACGGATAATACCTGATTATTGCGCACTCTACACTTGAGTTTATGGGCAGTCCTTATTTACAATTCTCACACGCTTTCAACTCGTCCATTGCGTTAAATGCATACTACAAACTACCCCACTTGATTCTGCCTGTCTTTGTTGTATCTGTGTGTCGTGTGAACATTTCGTGTCCAGATTAATGATTATGTCCAAGTGAAAATATCGCATCTCTACACCACTTCGCACTCCTTCGCATCTGTACAATATACACCACTTCGCACTCCTTCGCATCTGTACATCACTACAGCAACACGTACAACACTTCGCTTACGTTCGCATCTATACACCACTTGGCACTCGTTCACATCTATACACCACTTGGCACTCGCTCACATTTATACACCACTTGGCACTCGCTCACTTCTGTGCATCTGCCCGCACTCGTTCACATAAATTATGTAATCACTGACACTAGTTCAAGTGACTGACGCCTTTTAGTCCCACTGGTCGGCGTCGATAGAGAGCAGTGCAATCCACGCTTTAAAATGACCTGATTACTTGTTCACAGACCGCTCGGATGTGTGCAGTCGTTTGGCTTTATCATTGATTGCATTCATCTGAAAGAGGAAGTACCGCTATCCACTCCTCCACTTTTCTTGGAGGTGATGAGGTTAACTACAGTCGGACTCTGGTAAAACGCGCCTTGGTTCTAAGATACTTAAACCATATGCTGTTAACATGGGCAATGTACCAACATTATCAGAGTGGTTTGCATTCCAGTATGTGCTAAATTAGAACAGGTCGGTATGTAAACATGGGAACCGGAGTTTTCAATACAGTCGTCTTTGTTTCATCAAGTACATATCCTTGAAGCTTATGAACATTTCACTAATCACTTCAATCATTGAAAATATAAATGTGAGAATTTCTGTTGTTGTTCTAGTGTTAGTGCTGATATTGACGTCATTCGGTTTTGCTATTGGTCCTGTGGGAAACATGAATCACTGAGAGCACGGTACTCAAACAATTAGAATCATTCCGTTCAAAATATGTTTTATAGAGATTATTGTTTTAGTGCAATCCTTCCAAAGCCGGCTTAATTTCCAGATTTTGCTTTTGTAACGATGCCGTTTATTTTATAGAGATTTCAAGTTTTTTATTTGTAAGAGAGTTGAATTAAAACCCTAGATTTTACGACCGTGCAAATTTTATCTGTCATGTTTCATCCCATTCTAATTACTTTAGTTTTCTTCTTTATGTTTCACTCTCAAGCTTTCTATTCGGTCTTAGTTCACATATGTTTATTAAAGAATACCTATTTCCTTATTATATTTTGTAAATGGAAGAAGTGATATGTGCTCCAGACACAGAACGTATATCCCGATTGAAATATGTCGTCATCCAAGAGATTATATACCCGAATTGATATTATATGTGCTCCAAAACAAAACATTTACTCGGATTGACTTGCGTTGATTATCAACTTACAAATTTGCTTCAAGGAAGAAACATGGATTGTAAAATCAGGAATTGTCTGCACTTTGATATTTAATGTAAAAGTTGAAAGGTCTTTGTACGATCGTTACTATTTGCAGCTAATTAGTAAATTTGATGTATAATGTAAAATTTGAAAGGTCTTTGTACGATCGTTACTATTTGCATCTAATTAGTAAATTTCTCAGAATGAATCACAGTAAACATTCCCGATAGCACACACAAAAAAAACCGATCATAAAAATGGGCAGTTTACATTTATTTCTGCTGCAATTACTTGCTGCTGAGTGAGTTCCTATATTGTAAGCGGAAGCACACAATCTTAAGATGATCACAGTCCGGCTATGCCGTCATTTACAGCGCACGAATATGTAAAACGTCAGTAAATAAAATGTTCTATTATTGATAACGTCAATAAATGATATTAATGATAAGGTTAATAGACAAAATGCTCTGTAAGTAATAACGTCAACAAACAAAATGTTCTATTAATTATAACGGCAAAAAACAATATGTTCTACTAAAATTATGACGTCAACAGACAAATGGCAATAGACAAAATATCCTGCTAATTATAATATCAATAGACAAAATGTTGTATTAATTATAACGTCAGTAGTTAAAATGTTCTCTTAATTATAACGCCAATATACAAAATATTCTAAAAATTATAATGTCATAGCCAACCTGCTCTATTTATTAAGGTCAATAGGCAAAATGTTTGGTTAATTATCAGTATACTAATTTATGTCACATAGAACCTCAGACACACTCACAAGCAGTCAACAAGACTTCAAACAAGGTAAAAAAATATTTACAATGGAATAATTACACTGTTGACATCAGCAGGTGACTAAATGCTCATGTAAAAACAAACAGCATTTTCAAAGTAGCGAGAACTAACTACGAATATAATGTTAAAAAATAAAAATATTCGTAAAATATTAATAACATAATTAGGAAAAGCAATAATTATGCAATTAAGTAAGTGACTGAAGTTTAGATCTGTACACATTATTATAAAACAGTACACATTATTATAAAACAGTACACATTATTATAAAACAGTACACATTATTATAAAACAGTACACATTATTATAAAACAGTACACATTATTATAAAACAGTACACATTATTATAAAACAGTACACATTATTATAAAACAGTACACATTATTATAAAACAGTACACATTATTATAAAACAGTACACATCGCACGCTTCATACGACAAAGGTATTAGTTCATTGTAAACATTGAATGCTCCGAAACAGAAAAAATAAAATGTTCCGGAACGATTTTGTTACTGGGTAAAGATCTCCGAACAGGACAAAACTGGGCGCTCAGAACGTGTACAATTTCTTTTCTGAGCATTCCCAAAGCAATTGCCAGGAAATGTTTGTAAGTGTTTTTTTTTTTTTAAAGCATGTTTTATATTTTAGGCTTGAGGTATTTCACTACGATGAAGCCATTTTTGAATGCCATGATGTCACCAGAAAATGTCATATTATGAAAATAGAACAGCATCCTAGTTATTTATAAATTGTGCCAACAGACACCAGATGCCCACCTTCTGAGACGTGCAACAGAATGAACTATCTCCATGCCAGTGCTCTAAGTTATAACTGCTAGGCTCCTCCCAACTCACTCCCTGGTAAAGCATACCAAATTCTTGACAGTATTTTTGTGCTTAATGAACTTACCGCTGAAGTCGGTGCAGTGAAAGCTGGCTATGCCTGCACGGTTGATTTTTTTATGTTAACTAATATCCCTTCATTAGGAAAACTAATTATTTTAATATTTAGAGATATTGCAAAGAACACTAAAAGTATTTATAGTTAGACATGCGCTTATTATTACCGCTTAGGGCCAAGTTTTAAAATCTGAAGTGTACTATAAATGGTATGTCTAAAGTGCTGCACTTCTTTGTGTCTAACGTTCTGAAGTTTATATGTATACAATACTTCTAATATAAATACTGGTTTAAATGGCATTAAGATGCCATAATCTAAATTATAGTTGGAGATCACGTGACAGTGTACTTGAGCAATTCCTATTTAAACTGAAAAAATAATCAACTTACTCAACACGAAAACAGTTCTAGTGTGCCACCCATCTACAAATACACTTTATGTTAAAAAGACTTAATTTCACTTAACCTATCAGTGACGGAGTACAGAAGTGAGACCCACAGCGTGTTATACTTACTGTACTCTGGTGTGTGTACAGAAGTGAGACCTACAGTATGTTACACTTAATGTACTCTTGTGTGTGCACAGAATGAGACCCACAGCATGTTACACTTACGGTACTCTGGTGTGTGAACAGCAAGCGAAATCTGTAGCGTGGTACTATTACTTATGTGTGCATAGAGCGAACACTTCTGTACAACAGGTCTGTGTAATTATGAAACATTCCAGCTGTGAACGCGGAGACAGACGTTCAAATTCAATTTTTCGCCATGAAGCGATGATCACTTTACCATTGTCGTTCTAAGATGTGTGCGTTCTTGAATTTCATGTCTTCTTTGATTAACGTCCTTGAATTTCATGATTAACGTCGGGGCAAAGGTGGGTCATGTTGCAAAGGCACACATCTGACTGGTGTTTTCAAGATAAAAATTCTTCTTTTGTTTAATATAGAATGTGTCGCATAGACACAGGCAAACAGGCAGTGAGAAGCTGGCACAGAGGTAGAAATGACAGGTAGAGAAGAGGGCACAGGCAGAAAATGCAGGTAGAGAAACGGGCAGATATGTAGAAAAGACAGGTAGAGAAACAGTAAGACAGTCGTAGACACAGGTATAAAGAAAAGATTAAGACAGAAAAGCTATTATAAATACAAATATACGAACGATCTGACGAATGGGTAGATTTTAAATCTCGATAGGCCTACGTCTTTTTTTTTTTTTTTTTAATAAGCATTAAAGAGTGATACCGTTTTGTCAAATTGGGTACGCCTACATATTCCCCGCCAGCAAAGTCTCCAAAACTTTCACTCAGGAGAACGCTTAGCGGAAATTACAAAGTCATTTCAATCTGGTTTTGACGTAAAGAGACGATCGTATTTTGGGCAAATTATTCAGTTTGAAACATTGACGCATTCTGAAGCTTTAGGCGCATATAAATCAATAAATAATTTACGGACAGTGCGTGGGAGCTTGGCGTAATTACATTTAGAACCGGTTGTCAATGAAAGATTTATCTCTCTTATCAAATTCTCTGACACTGCTTGTGTAAAATAGAACATAATAATATCAAATTACCATAGGAAACGTATATTTTATAACGGATTTAGTTTTTTAAAATTTTAATATTTCTCTGGCAGAATTTTAAACGCACGCACAACACGTTTGGTGACAGAATTTTTAAAACATCTACAGTGAGAGCTGCACAGTTAGGTTCAAAGTAACATTATGTATAGCAAAATATGCAAAGTTGTTTTAACTGTCTGGTACAAATAAACAAAACTTATCGAAAACATGTTTTGTTTTAGGTGAAAGGTGCTAAACATCAGTTACCTAACAATATTTCCCAAACATCACATGCTAAACACTTGTCGGACTGGTATTTGTCTGACACTACTCACCAACCGTTATTCAGCGAATATTATTTTGGTATCAGCTTTTGGTATTAGCTCATTAAGCTTCTGTATATTCACAGCAACTACCAAATGCCACATATGCATTACTTACGAATAGCTTGTAAATAAAATAACTTAAAAAGCATTATTTACTTATAACACTGACCAACTTTCATTTGTCATCACTAAACAACAAAACTCGTCAAACAGCACTTACTAAAACAGCACTTACCGCAGTTAACTTATTAAATATCGCATACGAAACAATGCTTGTCAAACGCCACATTCCAGACACGACTTGTCAAACAACGCTAGTCAATATCTTTCCAAACTATGCGTAACAAACAATCAAACTTATCAAACATTACTTAATAACCGCTACTCGTCAAATATCATTTGCTGGACACTGTTAAATAGCATTTACCAAAATAAAATGACAAACAATGCTTGTCAAGAAACGTATACCATACAACACTTAGTATACAACGTTTATTAAGTTGCACCTAGCAAACATCATTTTTCAAACAACATACCAAACAACTCTTTTTGCATTTCTCTGCCAATCACTTCAAATCGCTCACCAAAATATCATTGATTTTTTTCTGAAACATTTCTTAGTCTAAACTTCACTTAGTAAAGATTTGACTAAGACACAAACACGTCATAACACTTAGATATTAGCAATATTATTAGCAATTTCATTTTCCTTTCTTTATTTTAATCTTTACTAATATTGCATAATTAACATAACCAATATTCATGATACCATGTTATTTAAGATACTAATTGCCAAAACACATTAGCAACATTAATACAAATTCCATAAGTAATACCAAAATTCATTCTTGCTTAAATATCATGCAACCATGTACCTTTTCTTATACGCCTCTTACGATTTTCATTTGTCAAACCATTTGTCCGGAAGTGCATTTTTTGACACTTCAATTACAAAACTTATAAACACCTGGCTAACCAAACCGAATTGAGTGAAATGTCCTCAAAAACCTAAAAAAAAATGCAGGATGGCTTATATTTTTATTCACAATTTAGTGAAACTGGTTACTCCAAACCAAACAATTCATATACTGTGCATACTATATCAAATATTGTGTTGAAATCAAGGAGCACCTGGTAAGATTGCTGAGTCATTATGAAGTGTCTTGTAACCATCTATTCTAAAGCTAAGACGGACTCATTGGTTCCCCTCACTTTCAATGTAATATCTATGTTTCTTTTTATAATTAAATATAATTATCTTTAGTATACAATATTTAGTGTAGCCTCAGTAAATCTCAGCATCATCAAATATTGAAAGATTCAGTTCCACATCCATCAGACAAACTAACAAATATTGAAAGATTCAGTTTAACATCCTTCACAGACAAACAAACAAATACTGAAAGATTA
Source organism: Sinotaia quadrata (assembly GCA_028829895.1). Taxonomy (NCBI): domain Eukaryota; kingdom Metazoa; phylum Mollusca; class Gastropoda; order Architaenioglossa; family Viviparidae; genus Sinotaia; species Sinotaia quadrata. The sequence goes on from CM054180.1 coordinate 37,116,725, forward strand.
AGTTCCACGTCTTTCAGACAAACAAATAAATATTGAAAGATTAAGTACCACATCCTTCAAAACAAACAAATATTGAATGATTCAGTTTTATCACAAACAAACAAACAAATATTGAAAGATTAAGTTCCATATCCTTAACAAACAAATATTGAAAGATTAAGTTCGATATCCTTAACAAACAAATATTGAAAGATTAAGTTTCACATCTTTCAAAAACAAATATTAAATGATTCCGTTTTACATCCTTCACAAACAAACAAACAAACATTGAATGATTCAGTTTTATGTCCTTCACACACAAAAATGTTGAATGATTCAGTTTTACATCCTTCACAAACAAACAAATATTGAATGATTCAAGTTTTACGTCCTTCACCCACACAAAAAAAAATATTGAATGATTCAGCTTTACATCCTTCACAAACAAACAAACAAACAAACAAACAAACAAATATTGAATGATTCAGTCCCCATCCTTCACAAACAAACAAATATTGAAGCACAGCACACTCGAAGACGCGCTATACCACCACCCACGCACCCCACCGTCAGCGAGGTATTAGAGGCTGCAGTTTTGGTACTTTGAGGATATTTTTGTCTGAATTAGCGAGCGATGATGAAGATGACGGCTGGAATAACTCTTAAAATCCCCACCGTGCCTGCAATGCCAGTTTTGTGTTCCTACAGGATTTTCTGGTATCAGTATTCTAAGCTTCAGGACAAGGCTGGACTGTCCGTAACACTGGGTGGCGGCAACTGGATTACAAAAGAGATTTCACAGACAGCCACTACCGTCGGAATTGGTAATACTTCGGAAGGTATCCACAATGATGAGTAAAATAAGGCCAAGATTTCAAAACTTATATTAAGGAAGTGGTAATACTTCGGAAGGTATCCACAATGATGAGTAAAATGACGCCAAGATTTCAAAACTTATATTAAGGAACCGGTAAGCGAATTGTGCGCGAGAGTTGTATATATGTTGTGTCTGTGTGTCTGTGCATGCTTTGATGAAGGATGAAAACTTTGAATGAATAGAGCATAGATAGATAGATAGATAGACAGATAGATAGATAGATAGATAGACAGACAGATAGATAGATAGATAGACAGACAGATAGATAGATAGATAGACAGATAGATAGACAGACAGACAGACAGATATAGATAGATAGATAGATAGATAGATAGATAGATAGATAGATAGATAGATAGATAGATAGATAGATAGATCCGGAGAAAGAGAGGGTATATGAACAGAGAGAGAAAAATGAATAAGAGAGGAGAGAGAAGTGAGGGAGAGAGAAAGAGAGGGAGGGAGAAAGAGAGGGAGAGATAGAGAGGGAGGGAGAAAGTAAGAGAAAGAGGATGAGAGAGAGAAATAGAGGGAACGAGAGTGCGCCAAGAATAAATTGCATAGTGTTCGTCCTTCAGTGGACAATCTTTGTTTCATTGAGTGCTCTTCCTTCAGTGAGCAGACTTTCATTGTTCCTTTGAGTGTTCTTCCTTCAGTGAGCAAACTTTAACTTTTCCATTGAGTGCTTTTCCTTCGGTGAGCACATTTTGACTTTTTCACTAATGGCTCTTCCTTCAGTGAGCACACTGTAAGTGTTCCATATGAGGTGACATAAGAATTTCGATGGATGCCTATTGCAATAGTCGACCTATCCCATATACTGCAATACATGAAACAGGATTCATTACTTTGTTTATAAAAACATTGAAACTCACTGACGTAATTGTTGCCTTGTTAACATCGTAAACAAAACGCCAGTGAACCTCTTCGGCCTCGTTATTTCAAAACTGTTTTCCGTGACCACGTCCCCTCCTCATTGCCACCTTCCATGTGAGTGTGAAGAAAAGACAATTGTTGACAGTTTACGTCGTAATAGAAAAGTGAAAGCAACCGTGTGTAACTGACAGTCGCTGACAATCGTTTAGTGAATATCATAAATATTTACAGGTCACAGAAACAGCCTTAAATATCAAATGTAAGTGAATGGATGACAGAGAGGAAGAGAAAAAACAAGACGATATGGAATCAATGATAATGATGATGATGCTAGTTTAACTATAAAGAATTGAAATCAGATTGACTACATTTTTAGATGATTGTTTTCTTTTTACTTTAAAACTAATTTGACAGTGAATAGTCTCTTTATAAATGTCATAATTTGAGGGCCGCAGAGTAAATGTAATGAATATAAAATTCCTAATTAAATCCTAGTAATAAGTCTTCTTCCTATTCCTATTAATCATAAATATTATCTATAACAGCAATAAAAAGTCGGCTTAAATTGTCATAGCTTTCAATAACTGTAGTATTTACCTGATATTCCCTTAAGTGTTACAATTAGCAAGTCTGTGTAATTAAAGGCCACCTTTACGTTTATTTATCTCTTAATCTCATCTACAACAGGGAGAAATAGCATCATCTTCATGCTCTTCAATTTTCTGTCTTTAACTGCGCCTGCTTAACTCAATGGATTTTTCTGTTGACTCTGAACATATTATATTATTGCAAATCTTTTGTAACTGCCAGAGTCTCGACCAGCCTTTCTCAACATTTTTACACTGGAGGAAACCTGGAAATAATTTTCAGATCAATAATTTTTAAAGAAACACGCATAAAAATTAGTATATGTACAATGCTTATTTATTATTTTTCAATCATGATCTCTCGTCGAACCCTTAGTAACCTCTCGCGTAACCCCGGGTTGAGAACCCCTGGTCTACACGCTAAAGAATCTCCTTACAAATCTAAATGTTACAAGGCGCTGCCGTAATGTGTAGCGTCACCTCATCACTCTAAATATTATATGGCCTATCCATAACTGTATAATAGGTTAGACTGGAAATGTCTCATCACTCTAAATATTATATGGCCTATCCATAACTATATAATAGGCTAGACTGGAAGTGTCTCATCACTCTAAATATTATATGGCCTATCCATAACTATATAATAGGCTAGACTGGAAGTGTCTCATCACTCTAAATATTATATGGCCTATCCATAATGGTATAATAGGCTAGACTGGAAGTGTCTCATCGAAGTTCTAAATATCTGTAACTGTCTTGACTATGGAACATTCTCGTAGCTCTAAATGTTACAGGCTATCTCAGTTACAGTTAATAGCTAAACTCGTGAGTGAGTTGTAACGTAGATGATACCATAGCTGTAATAACGGCGCCGACCTTGGTGTCGAGATTGAGATGGGATACTTACCAAATGCAGACATTATTAGCTGACGACCTTAGTGTCGAGATTGAGATGGGATACTTACCAAATGCAGACATTATTAGCTGACGACCTTAGTGTCGAGATTGAGATGGGATACTTACCAAATGCAGACATTATTAGCTGACGACCTTAGTGTCGAGATTGAGATGGGATACTTACCAAATGCAGACATTATTAGCTGACGACCTTGGTGTCGAGATTGAGATGGGATACTTACCAAATGCAGACATTATTAGCTGACGACCTTAGTGTCGAGATTGAGATGGGATACTTACCAAATGCAAACATTATTAGCTGACGACCTTAGTGTCGAGATTGAGATGGGATACTTACCAAATGCAAACATTATTAGCTGACGACCTGTACTACCATTAGCGTCTCAAGACTTGTTCATGAAACATATGCAATTAAATTTAGTTTTTAAAAAAAAATGTTTGGAAATATTAGATTAATATTTACTTCTGCGACTCTCAATTGTGTTCCACCTATTACGAGAAACAAATAGTTGATATAGCCGATCTCTGCACTCCATTTGTTATGTGAAACAAATAGTTGATATAGCCCATCTCAGTATTCCATTTATTAAGAGAAATAAATAGTTTATATCGCCCTTCTCTGTACTCCATTTACTACGAAAAGCAACATTTTGTATAACAGAATTCTGTCATTAATAGAATTGCTCCAAATGCCTGGTTATTTTACCCCCATTTTGATCAACAAATAGACCAGCTTCCTAAAATCTATATCCATCTAAATACATTTCTATTTAACGTGTTTATTTATTTCTCTGTTTATACTAAATCCTTCTAAATACCAATCCACGTATTTCGACACTTATATCGTATCCACATTGATGACACAAGTTTAACTTATCATTTCGTCACGCATTTCTTATCCACATCGATGACACAAGTTTAAAGTATCATTTCGTCACACATTTCTTATCCACATTGATGACACAAGTTTAAAGTATCATTTCGTCACGCACTTCTTATCCACATTGATGACACAAGTTTAAAGTATCATTTCGTCACGCATTTCTTATCCACATTGATGACACAAGTTTAAAGTATCATTTCGTCAAGAATTTCTTATCCACATTGATGACAAAAGTGTAAAGTATCATTTCGTCACGCACGTCTTATCCATATTGATGACACAAGTGTAAAGTATGATTTCGTCTTGCATTTCTTATCCACATTGATGACACAAGTGTAAAATATCATTTCGTCACGCATATTTCTTATCTATATTGATGACACAATTGTAAAGTATCATTTCGTCATGCATTTGTATCTTCCTTGATGACAGCAGTGTTTATAAACGAAGTTTAATAAACTTTCAAAATGGAAATGATTAATGTACTCCACCTGGTTTGACTTCATGTTTTTTTGTTAATTTACTTAATTTGCCCACGTCCAATAGTCTTTTTTCATTGCTCAGGCCGAAACAAAATTAATATGACTGTTACATAAAAGTGGTTTTAAAAGCATTTAGACTTGAACTAGGAATATTGTCGTGATCCATTTAATTTCTTGTTCTGACAAGTAAGAGTTAAAGATATTTTCAACTAACAGATAGATAGATAGATAGATAGATAGATAGATAGATAGATAGATAGATAGATAGATAGATAGATAGATAGATAGATAGATAGATAGATAGATAGATAGATAGATAGATAGATAGATGGATGGATGGATGGATGGTATGAAGATATAACAAATTATGTATTTCTGATAACCTTTTTTCTTTCGTATATTAACAGTTTCTTTCATGTACAGGTTTTTCCACAACCTTGTGTACCCATTGAGAAACTTCATTTGAGGATTAAAGCTTAAAGGCCATGGAAAGACTTGTTTACGCGGAAAAGTAAGTTAGATCACAGGTGAAGGTCACACCAAAACCTGAATACTAACTATCCTTGTATGGTCATTTGCATACCGGGCAATGACATAGTGCTAAGATGTTAGTTGACCTTCATTTTATTGATAAAACCAAATGAATGGGTTGGTCGCATGAGACGCCTACACTACACTGCACCCGACCTACAGGGGTAAAATAGAGAGCTGCGTCTATCACTTATGACTGTGCCTATAAGAAAACACATAGTGGTAATACCTTGATTTCTCTAAATCAAAATTCTTTCTTGTTAAATTGATTCTAGGTATTTTGTATTGTAAATGTGTAGAATATTCTTGTGAATTTAATGCTGCTGATGTTAATAAATTTTCCTACAGGAGCTGAGTGGCACAGCGATATTACATTTGTAAATGTGGTGAGAAATGCCACATGTACATAATTTTATTACCGTTGATTAATTGTTATCATGGGAGAGTTAACATGAGCTGCGTGGTCACCAGCCAATTTGTATTATGAACAACTATAGAATAATAAAAGAAATATATCCTGTAAAGATTTTATATATTTGAATTTCCATGTAATGTAAATTGTGATTGAGTGAAGATTGTAAAGAGTGATTATCGCTGCTGCCATAAGGCCCATAAAAGTCATTATCACACACAAAGCTGTAATATAAATAACTGTATATTTCAGCCTGTCCTGAGTTTACCTCATAACCCTGACCTTGATTGCTAGACGCTACTTGATGTGGAAATCCAACCTTGTTAATGCGTGAAGTCCATACAACTTGCTGAGCAAGTGAGCGTCTTGCTGAATCCTTATCAAAGCCTGTTGAACCATGAGGGGTTGCCAAGGGTCACACGATGTCAGCATATGTCAGTGGAACAACAACAATACAGTGTTCAGTCAAAAACTAAGTCTAAAGACAGTCAAAATATATTCTCATTGTGTGGACAGTAAATTGACTTAACGGGTCGCACAATATCGCTCTGTATTCGTGGGAATCAAATTGTTCATTTTTTTGTTTTCAAATTTAATTTTATTGTTATTAAATTTTATTGTTAATTTTCTTAACTGTTATCTCTCTATGTTATTACATAAGTGCATGTAAATGACCGTGATTGCTAACTGGGGGCCGAGCCATAAATAAAGTTATAAAGAACCATACTAATTAATCTATAATTAAAGGGGAGATAACATTGTTGGCAAAGAAGTCAGATAACTTATCCGACTAGTTGTCATGAACAATCAAGCTGAGATTGTGGCATTTGAAAGGGAGATAAGTAAGGCAAGTCCGGCTGTTGCTAATGTTAGGGATTATCCTATAAATTAATATTGATAATTTGTGTCTAGATTAGGAGATGGTCGTAAAATGAAAACCGGACATGTGACAAATGGATTGATGGATTGATGGATGGATGGAGAGAGAGATAGATAGACACATTGTTCCGTATTTTGATTAGGATAATTCTATAAGAGATATATTTTCAAATTCGGACGTTCCCATCTTCTACTGTATTGTACCTGTAACATAGTGCTATTGCTCATATATATAATACATAATATCGACTGTGCCATCATAACAATGGAGATAGACTCAACATGTTTGTGCTAATCTGTGTATACAATTGGTAGTATCAATATTACATTCATGTGCCATTGACATTATCCACATTATATTGCGTATATAATTAACTTGCCAAATACATACTTCATTATACTGTATATACCAAGTACAATGTCCTATATTACATTACACATGCGACTGCTAGTAGCCATATTATAATCCGCATCAAATTTACCGTCTCTATTACACAGCATATACATTTAACAATGTCTCGTATACAGCACAATCAATTTGAAGTGTCTATTACAAAGCATATACAATTCACAATGTCTCGGACAGAGCACGAACTATTTGAAGTGTTTATTGCAAAGCATATACAATTCACAATGTCTCGGACAGAGCACAAACAATTTGAAGTGTCTATTGCAAAGCGCATACAATTTACAGTGACTATTACATAGAAGATACAATTTACCGTGTCTATTATAAGGCACAAACAACATATAATGTCTAAATTTCATTATACTGTGCCACAATCTGAGTGTATTTCGGCTTTATGAACTGTGCATAACATTGCGTGAATGAATATTGCATTTACTGTAGCATTGACTATTATATCACTTTTACCTGCTCATTCCTTGCAGCTATTAATAGCACTGAGTAGAGCACACTCTGATTACATTTTGTTTTTAAATCAAGATTGTTTATGTCTACATTTCATTGCCTATAGTGTTGCTGGAATTTACACTATAATTTATTGTTGGAAAATATTATGAACTAACCAATGTTCACAATGTTCGTGTATATATTAAATTGTTTTTTGTTATGCCTTTATTTATATATATTTATATGTGTGTGTGTGTGTGTGTGTGTGTGTGTGTGTGTGTGTGTGTGTGTGTGTGTGGTGTTTAAATTATATCCCGCTTACTACTGTCCTATACATTGTCTATGTAATAAGAAGTTATATTTCATTTCATTACATCCACAGCCATTTCGAATGGAATTTCTTACTTAATATTTCTTCTGTCGTCTGTCTTACATTTTATATTCATTGCGTCATCTCTTATTTCACCATTTGTTTCATCCTCGACAAATTCACTTGTCATCTATAGTTCCTTCTCCCTAGAAAATAACAAATAGCGTAATAATTCATGTACAATTACAATTATTTCTTAGGAATCTTTCTTATTTAAGATATATTACAAATGCATTTCGCAACATGTTATTTTTGTAACTTGAGTGTTGTTACGCAAGTTCCTCTTTTGTTTAAAAAATACTATTGCACAATGCAAGAGACATCATAATTATAACCTCCTCGAGTGGACCCTTCTCTCGTCACCTTCAAATATTTCTAGAAGACATTGTGACCCTGTTCTGATGACGTGCCAACACGTAATATCCTTAACGCAATGGAATATCCATCTTGAAAAGGAATAGATGATGTGCATTCTGATGACGTGTTTACAATTAATTTACTAGTTCACACAAGGGCATATCCACCTTGAAAAGGTATAGATGATGTGCATTCTGATGACGTGTTTACAATTAATTTACTAGTTCACACAAGGGAATATCCACCTTGAAAAGGAATAGATGATGTGCATTATGATGACGTGTTCACAATTAATTTACTAGTTCACACAAGGGAATATCCATGATGACATAAAATATTTTTTAAAAATCTCTCAAAATACTTGAATCAATGAAAGCTGAACATTAGTAATGCCTGTCGCAGAGTAAATGTGCCTATCCCTGCTTCTACACTTGTTATATAAACTGTTAAATTGTCGAATTGACCAGATCTTGGGCACTCCCTATGATAGTATTTTTGTAAGTGTCAGAGTTGGAGTAAACAACTTGGGTTGAGAAAATGCTAGTAATTACTGATGCAATCCAAACCATTTCTATCTGGATGAATAGTTTTTATTATCCAAAGGTAAAGATTTATGATTACAATACCAGCCAATGGGCTGAGGTAAAAGGTGTACCTGATGTGGAGAATGCTATTGTCTAATCACTTGAATTTGGAGTGGCAAGAAGTCCATCATGAAAGGCGGCCATTAGCTTAATGGTGAGTTAACTGACTAATGGATTTGGAAATATTTCATGCATTTTGCTATTGATATATTATAATTGCATTTTATGTAGAGAATTATGTGAGTAGACTATTATTTCTATAAATTGTGAACTAAGATGCTTATATGTAGTGTGCTAAACACTTGACATTGTTTCTGATGAACACACTCAGCACTATTATTCTGTATTTATTATGCTTTGCATGTATCGGGCTAACAAATACTGTTGCAGAAATTGTAAGTTGAGACTTGAAAGTAAGAAAGAATGGAGTTCAAAAAGAATAAACGTGAAATAAGCATTTGTTATCTGATTATAATTTACAGGGTAAAAACAGCCTTTCCTTGTTTTATCTGCATCTCCGGGTTATAATTATAAACCGCTGCGACCATAGTAGATGCAAGAAGTATCTACCACAGTGTGTAAGTGTAAGGAATACACTGCACTCTTTTTATGTATAGTTGCAATGTATGCTGACTATATTGAGCAATTTCTGTAACAACGACTTATTGGAAATTGCTACAATTGTTGTTCTGCTTGAGGGAGCTAATACGACGGTACATCACACGGCCTTGAGAGAATAGCAGCTAGTCAGTGTTCTACAATGTGAGAAAGGAAACACATGGAATTGACATAACAATAAACTTGTGACTTTGTTCTGAAAAACGCATGAAAAGTCTTTTGTGGCTTCATTTAAACAAGGTTATGTAGAAACTATTATCGCTTCTCTCTGATAACTCCATTTCTGTTCTCTGATAAGAACTACCCTGTGGTTTGTATTTACACTAATCTGTTGAATTGTGTATTAGGATATAAGAGTGTATAGATATTAAAATTATTCAAACATGGTTTCATGGAAATATTGATGTCAAGTAATCTTTTTCATTGTATTTGTTATATGTATATTTGATTGCTGATTTAACTAATTTATTGACCGCCTTATACATAGTGATAACCTTATGATGGAGAAGAAAGTGGGTGGATGGGGGCTTGCTAAATATAGATTAAATACGGATTTATCTTATTCTTTAGTAAGACATTTTCCACATATGGAAATATTGTGTGACGGGAAATGTTTGTGTTTAATTTTGTGGAAGAGAGAAAACGTTTACAGCGCCAACATATCTACCAAGTGATAGAAATGAGTGGAGTCTGCTGGAGAATTATTAATAATATAAATTAAGAATCTTATCACCTGTAATTAGTTATGGATGATTGATTAATAATAATAATAAAACCGTAAAACCTTGGATCTCCCATAATCTTGGTAAGATTCCGAGACCTTGGATCACAACCGACAGCCAAACAGAGGTCATGGAAAGAGGCTAAATAATAATAATAATAATAATAATAATAATAATAATAATAATGGTTGAAAGAGGCAGGATTGAAAGCAGAAACAGAAGCACTCATAACAGCTGCACAAGATCAAGCACTCAACACCAAAGCACACAAAGCGAAAATCATGAAAATTTCAAATGATTCCAAATGTCGACTCTGCAAATCCATGGATGAGACAACAGAGTACATACTATCTGGATGTCAGGTTCTGGCTGGAACGGAATACACCAAACGACACAATGAAGTGGCAAAACACATACATAGAAATCTGTGTGAGAACTATGGCATACAAACCCCAGAAAGAGCATGGATGCATCAACCAGAAGCAGTCACCGAAACAGAAGAAGTCAAAATACTGTGGGACTTCGAGATAAGAACAGATCGGGTGATTCCTGCACGAAGACCAGACATTGTAGTTCTCAATAAGGCCAACAGAACAGTATCAATCATTGATGTCGCTTTTCCAAGTGATAGAAACAAAAGAAAGAGAAAAAATAGAAAAATACCAAGACCTCAGATTAGAAATCCAGAGACTGTGGAATGTAAAAGCAGAAGTGATACCTATAGTGATAGGAGCCTTGGGGAACATAACATCTGAATTGGAAGGCTACCTGAATAAACTCCCTGGAAACCACAGAATCGCTCCACTACTCAAAGCAGCGCTCCTCGGAAGTGCCCACATCCTCCGTAAAACCTTGGATCTCCCAGAATCTTGGTAAGATTCCGAGACCTTGGATCACAACCGACAGTCAAACAGAAGTCGTGGAAAGAGGCTGAATAATAATAATAATTATTATTATTATAACCATTAACTAGGTGGCGTTAGAGTCACAATGCCAAACACCATATTGCCTAGGAAATCTAATTTTAATTTGACAGAGTACAAAGCCCTAAAATCGTAGAGAAATGAAAGACTGATAATGATTAGCTAAAGAGTTAAATAGGTGTAGAAGAAAGTGTGAGGAAAATGTCCCATTCCTGATACACATAAGACACTTCCAGTATACGTTTGGGTGCAGACAAATACTCATGATTCCAGCAAAAATGTAAGTTAGAAATTGATTTTTGTAAAAATCTAATTTGCATTAAAGTAATTGATATCGCCAGTGATGTTACTGTATTAGTATGTTTGATGATTTATGCATGTGAGAATATTTTTATTTGAGCATACCAATATTATTTACTAATTCAGTTTCTATAATTTCTTTTGAATTGTAGGTTAGTTAAAAATTCCTTAAAGTTTAATAAAAGTAAAATTCATTTCACAGAAGTATGACTCTTAGTGAGTTGAATGTAATTTACGAAAAGTAATAAAGACACAATCAGAAGTATGACTTAGTCAGTGAGTTGTAAAATGTAATTTACGAAAAGTAATAAAGACACAATCAGAAGTATGACTTAGTCAGTGAGTTGTAAAATGTAATTTACGAAAAGCAATAAAGACACAATCAGAAGTATGACTTAGTCAGTGAGTTGTAAAATGCAATTTACGTAAAATAATAAAGACACTTACAATCAGAAGGAAAAAAAGAGTTCTAGCAATCAATACCTAACTTTCATTCAGGGATTCTAGCTGTCGCCCGCAAGTCTTGAATAAATTGGCGTGCTAAGGCCGAGAGAGACTGTAGTGCGTTTCATTCTAGAGAGATTGCGTTCTGAAATGTAGAGAAAGGCCGATGGCGGCTGTTCGGCCATATGAATAAAGGAGTCACGAAATTGTAATTACTGTGGGTTTGGTCATCTGCGACTGTCGTCTCTTTGTTGTGCCTGTCAATCATCTTGCTGTGTCGTTTGTCTTCATCGTGTCTCCATTACCAAGGATTGCGTTATTCAAATTAAGTTATAAGGTGAAGGTTAAGGTTAGAGTTTTAACTTTGTTCCAGAACCAGTTACTAGGGCCGAACGCTACCTGAGCTTGGTCTTAGAGCGCACACCTAGTTACGTGATCTTACGGAAATACAGAGAAATGTGTGCGTCAATTTTAATTTGTCTAAGTTTATTTAGGAAATGAATGTTAATAGAATCAAAGTTACAAAAATTGCACGCAGTAGAACAAAATTAAAATTGAATGCAGTCGATCGTGCTCATATACGCTCCAGATAATCCTCTTTTTAAAAAAATCTTCTTTTTCTTCAGCGACTAAGTAAAAGCACGCAGTTAGAGAACTGAGTTTCTTTTCTTAAAATACCTTCATCTAGCACAATCGATAGTTTTTTCTTCCATAAGTCATTAAAAGATTAGTCGAGATGTTGACGACTGGTGACAGGTACTTATTCAATTCGCTGACGTCAGCATATACTGGATTTAGTGCATATCGGTCACTAGATGTAGTCATAGTATTGGAATTAATTTGAATATATATATAGAGAGAATGTGTGTTGTGTGTGTGTGTGTTGTGTGCGTGCGTGCGTGCGTGCATGCATGTGTGCATGCATGTGTGTGTGTGTGTGTGTGTGTGTGTGTGTGTGTGTGTTACGGTACGGTTTGTAACGAACGTAGCTACGATGAAATATGATGTATACTGAAATTATTGTATATTGCAGACTTGAACAAAGAATATTTTAAGACTATGCAATAAAAATAACAGGGGGAGGATTTCTGCTAGAAAAACAATATCTTGATGGAGTGTGCTAAATGTAATATACTTAAGGTGTCTAAAACAAAAATTAAAAAGTAAGTTAATGAGAATGCGAACAAAGAAACAACTATATATATTTATTTTTGTACTAAGTCAAATTCTCATATTATGTAGATGTTGTATACTAAAATTAGAAAGTTTTCTCCTGTGAGCTGGAGAAAAATGCTCTGAATATTTAGAAAACTTAATTATTATGTATGTAGGTCATCTTCAGAATATTAGATTAGAATTAGACAGGCGATTATTAGTTTATGCCAGTTTGGAGAAAGGCCATGGTTTTAGTTTTTAATATGGAGTTATATAAGATTCGATAGAAATGTCCAACATACAGTGTATACTACAACCCGCTGATTTATCAGTGTGTTATCGAAACACATTAACAGATCTCTCTCTCCCTAAGAAAAAGTATATGTAACCGATGTGCACTGCAATATTATGCTAGAGTTATATATGTAGACAAATATTACTTTCAACATGGTACTTAAAACATTACGGCAAACGTGACGTCACGACAGCCAGCCAGAAACATGTGCACGAACACATATTCATTGTGGGAGTGTGTGCGAGGGAGAGAGATAAGTGTAAAAATAGTGTTGCTCTGCCCACACCCATATTCAACAAGTCTTTAGAAGCCATCTCATGCAAATTGATTATCTGATTCTCGAGTCGAGCCCTTGATTATAAATGATATGATGGGTGCCGAATGACTATAAGCAATTTACAATTTAACAAACAGATATATGGGAATTTGGCATTGAATGCTAGGAAGTATGAATCAGTTCAAATGCGTGTGATTATGAAATCTCAGGTCAAATTAAATCTAACCTCGTCCATCAGCATCCAGCTAGTCACACACTTCTTTAGCAAATTTATTTATTTCTTAAACGCAAAGATTAATTTTCTTTTCTGTCTTCCCTTTAGTTTGTTTGAGGAGAGAGAACGGTAATACAAGAAAGGAAAAGAGAAAAAGACAAATAAAAATATAGCTGTGCATGTGTGCGCGTGTATGTGTGAGAGACTACGTGTGTGTGTGTGTGTGTGTGTGTGTGTGTAGAAGTTTCTTTTTCGCAGCGAGATTTCGCAGGAGGCAAGTCGCAGCTCTGGCTCTGCGCTGCACCCTTATATAAATCCCCATCCAGCGTCCAGTTCAAAAAGTCAGGTAGCATTCACAAAGCGCTGCTGCACGGTACGATACGGCGAAGCCCTGTTCACCACACTTGTCTAGCGCGGCGCTTGACGACATCGAGTCACAACACAGGTGTATGGTCCGCGCCGTCAGCGGAGATACTCGTCCTACTCACAAAGCGGTCGACATGGCTCCGGCTTCCCGTTCACACTGGCTTGCAGGATTCAGCTCTTCGTGGTTACTTCTGTGTCTGCTTTTGTTATTCTTGCCACAGTCACCTGCCGCCGTGGTCTTTGCAAATGACGTGCTAGGAAAACTTTCCCACTTGCGCAAAAGTGACAGGAGCGAGGAAAAAGCGTCCCTGGCCTCATCGTCGCCGTCGTCCTCCTCATCACCGATGACAACAGAGCCAGGGAGTGCGACGAAGCGTGCATCATCTTCACCTTCATCCGTGAAAGAGAACTCTCTCGTGCACGGCGAGTTAGTGGCAGAAGGTCACGACAGAGGCAAACACGATGTATTCTATGAGTACTTTTACGAAGACGTTACGGAAGACGCTGGGACACTTGTTAAAAGTGCGACGACACATAACAACAACCACTCAAACGATGTTGCTAAAGACTCCAATCACGCAGACCCCTATGACAACGGAACGCGAGCACTCGGTGACTTCCATTCTGTGGACCGGAAGAGTAGACAAAGGCCAGGGGAGGATAACCCTTCACGACTCGAGCACACGAGCACTATGAACTCAGGGGACACAAAACACGAACCATCAGGAAGGGCTGAAGGGTCAAATCATGACGGCAGGAGGCGTTGCCCTCATTGTGCATTACGCGAAGAGGATCGATCGCTACGTGTCGCCTCACTCAAGCGTCACATACTGGAAAAACTACACTTTACAGCATTGCCGAATCGAACCGGCATTCGGGTGCCTGAAGCTCTGGCACACATGACCGGCATCCCCAGCGAATTCATGCAAGACTCACCGTATGGCACCGATCATCAACAGGCGAATGCAGAGGACGACGCAGACGACGACAACACGACACCAGAACGTATTTTTGCGGTGGCTAAACCGAGTAAGTTTTGGCATCTAGAGTGTTGTGTAATAAGTTTGATAGTCTTGGCTTCTTTATGCTGTGCTGTGTCGTGTAAATTTGATATTGTCTTGATGCAGCTGCGTGGGGTGTACATTATTAATTCATTTTGCCTATATATATTTATTTAGAGGAATTTTAATGTTATTGCATATATGTGTGTATCACTGATGTTTAGTCTAATAATGATATGTGTATACCGCACACACCCACACACTAAAAGTGATAGAGCTTGTTGTACGTCATACAACCGGGGGTAATGTATGATACCATGCGTCATATTTCAATATGATATTGTTTGATATATATATATATATGTGTGTCGCTGAAATATTGTTTATATGCATTGATAAAATGTGTGACACCTTACTTAAAAATGATATAGTTTGATATACCTGTATGTCATGGAAATATAATACTGTTTATATGCATAGAGAAAAAGGGTGACACCTTATTAAAAATTATATTGTTTGATATAGCTGTGTTTAATGGAAATATAATACAGTGCGATATATCTTGAAATTATATATACGTGTATCTACTGTGTATTTCCAGTTTACGCTGTAAAACACCAGTAAAATGTAAATTGTCTATACATGTATTTACGTTTTATTCACTCAGTAAAACACTACCCAAGAAGAATGTAAATTGTATATATATGTATCTACGTTTTATTCACTCAGTAAAACACTACCCAAGAAGAATGTAAATTGTATATATATATACATGTATCTACGTTTTATTGACTCAGTAAAACAATACCCAAGAAAAATGTAAAATGCTTATACTACTTTTAATTTACTCAGCAAAACTCTAATGAAGGGAATCTGTTTCCGTTTCAGACTGTCTACCAATATGCGTCTCTGCTTCTCTGCTTTTGTTTTCCCTCATGATTTGTTACTGTCATCTTATGATAAATATATATCACTCAGTCCCGTCCACTTTTCTTCATTCTTCCTTTTCTCTCGCCCCCCCTCCCCTGCCCCCGGCTCCACTATTGCTAAATCAGCTACATCTCATGCAAGAAGATAGCAGGCAGACAGACAGTTCGAAGTTTATCGCAGGCTAACGCGTGTTTAATTTTTTCATCGCTACAGTACATCACCGTCAACAGTCAGCTGAGTAGTTCGTGGTAGTTTTTTTTTACGTGCTGTCAAACAATAAACCACACGCACACATAAACGCACGCACACGCACACATACACAATGCATTAACATTCACATCTTAATTAAAACTTTTAACTTCAGCATCGAACAATGTTTTACCGAACAGGTGAAAAATAGATACGATACTATAGGACACGTAAAATCAAACAGAACAGATTAGTGCACTACGCACACGGTATACACGTGTAAATAACAGCGGTAAGAAAGACTATTTACTATGCACACGGTATACACGTGTAAATAACAGCTGTAAGAAAGACACTATGCACACGGTATACACGTGTAAATAATAGCGGTAAGAAAGACTATAATATATGCACACGAATATACGTGTAAATAACAGAGAGAAGAAAGACTGATATTCTATGCACACGGTATACACGTGTAAATAGCAGCGGTAAGAAAGACTGATGCACAATGTACACGGTATACACGTGTAAATAACTGAGGTAAGAAAACTGTTACATTATACACACGGTATACACGTGTAAATAACAGAGGTAAGAAAACTGATACACTATACACACGGTATACATGTGTAAATAACAGAGGTAAGAAAGAAAATTAAAGTCTAAATGTACGTTTTCGACTCTCAGTCGTTTTCAATCTGGTTTTGCTTTTACAAAATCCATGGTAATTGTCTACGAGAACAAAGCGACCTATATGATATAAAATCGATTTATCAATTAACTTCTCATTCTATGTTTGGGGCACTTTCTAGTCCTGGTAGATTGCAGGCCACTGTAATGGCAAAGGTTCAGTCCTCTGGCGGTGACAAATTTGTTCCTTCACTTAAATTCCATGCTCTCCTGCACCATGAACACACCGGCATTGTGTTGCACAGGCCAGCGTCGATTACGGTCACGTGAAGAGTCACCACATGCCTGGTTGATGATTTCATTGATCGTTTTGTGTGAGTTAACGAGGTTGTAATTTTGAAAGTGAAGGCCACCAAAACCTTTGCTTCTACATTGTTTTTAACTAATCGCAATCTTACAGATCATGTTGTTTGTTGTTCGGGTATTTCTTTTAATCCTGCAGAACATTCCACTATTGAACCCCAGCTTGGGTTTGGAACATTTCACGCAAGAATTTAAGCGAGGCAGAATATCAAACCCATTGCTGTTAGGCTGTTACTTTAAACTAAGAAAACATTTGTGTCTAGTTATTAGTATTAGCCATAGTAATAATATACTGGTGGTCGAAGTTATAGTTGTAGTTGCTTTTGTTTTAAACTCCGCCCCCCCCCCCCCCAACTTTCCCAAGCGCATAACAAAACATGATCGCCATTGTACAACAAAACATTGTTATCCATATCGTACAACATGGCTATCCATTCCTACCGATTTTTAACACATAGCAAATGTTGACGTCACAGGCCCTGGGGATGATCTTGAAAAGGATGTCCATTGTTTGAAACTTTCACTTACGTGTAAACGTTTATATACTACCGTCAAACGGATATGTTGAATCAAATTTATGATCTGAAGATTAGAAAATTAGTTTTAATTATTTGTATGAATACTGGATGATGATTAAACAAATAGCAAAAACATTTATTTATTAATTGTTCTGCAATAGTGTTACATGGATTGTAAAGTCGTTTTGTTTTGCAGAATTTCAATCGTATTCCATCTACACTCTCACGTATGAATTGTACTGTATGTTAATCGAATAATTTTAAACCTGCTCATTAATATTTGAAAATAGGTATTTAGGAATAAATTATTCATGTTTTGTTATCTAAGAGCGATCTCAATGGAATCATTAAGACTTATTTAAAAGAAAATTATTTGTGATCAGTTAAGGTTATGCGTGTACAAATTAAATTATTTTCTAGGAGAAAGATAAATATATCATTTTGGGTATTTCAGTTCATAAAAAATAGAGGGGGAGTGAGATGAATGAAAGGGGAGAGAAAGATTATGGTAAGAAAGAAAAAAGTAAGGAAGAGAAATAGAAAGAAAGTGAGAGAGAGGAGAAAAGAGAAATAGAAAGAAAGAAGAAAGAGGTAAATAAGGAAAGAGAAAGAAGAAAATAAGAAAACGAGAGGAAAAAGAAGGGAAAGAAATATAGTGAAATTAGAAAGTAAAGAGAACATTTTGAAAAAGAAACAAAAAGAACATGGGAAGGAGAGATAAATATAGAGAAAGAAAAAAAGAAGGAAAAGAAAGAACGAGAGAAGAGAGGGGAGTGGGTGAACGATCGAGCTTAAAGATTTTTATAAGTGGAGACAGAGATAATAATGAGAGAAGAAAAAAATTATGGACTGGGAAGAAGAATTTTGAGCATGAGAAATAAATAGAAAGAAAAAAAAAAGAAAGACATAATTTGAAAAAAATGAGAAGGTGAAAGAAAAGAGGGATAGAGAGAGAAAAGAAAATAGACAGGAGAGACATAATGGGAGAGAAATGTGTGGAAGGAATAGGAGAGAAAGAAAAATAACTAGAGAAAAGGAGAGATGCAAAATTATGAAGAAAACGCAAAGCAAAAAAGAGAGTGACAAACAAACAAAAAAACGGAAGAAAGTGAAAATTAAGAGAAGGGAGAAGAATAGTGAGATGGATGAGAGAGAGAGAGAGAGAGAGAGAGAGAGAGAGAGAGAGAGAGAGAGAGAGAGAGAGAGAGAGAGAGAGCAAAAAATTAAAAGACGAAAGAAAGAAAGAAAGAAAGAAAGAAAGAAAGAAAAAAGAAAGAAAGAAACAATCATAGTATTTCCACCATTTAAAACCTAGGACCGCTCAACAAGAACAACCAAATTATATTCACATAATATTCCGGGGACAAAACAAAATGCAATTACGCTTGTTAATATTTAACTATTAACATTTCCTATGAACATTAAATTATTCTCGTTTTCTGTTACAGAATTAACACAGCTCTAAATATCAGCGTCAAAAACTAATATGCCCTAACAATTTTACATTGTACAAAAACTAAAGAAATAAGCAAGGTCCGAGCATGTGTTTGTGTAAAAGTACGCACGCGCG
The DNA here is from genome assembly GCA_028829895.1 of Sinotaia quadrata. Lineage (NCBI taxonomy): Eukaryota > Metazoa > Mollusca > Gastropoda > Architaenioglossa > Viviparidae > Sinotaia > Sinotaia quadrata. Next base: position 37,135,834 of record CM054180.1, read on the forward strand.
CGCGTGTGTTTGTGTGTGTGTGTGAGAGAGAGTATGCGTGTGTGTCTGTGTGTGTGAGTGGTACTTTTCGATGATTTGCAGTCTAATTTACTTGTATGAACTCAAATCCCTCAGCAATTCTCTTTGAACTTGTCACACTGCTAATAAAGCCTGAAGAATTCTAAAGGTACGCCAAAAGGTAACTCTTAGTAGGAACATAAATACATATTGATTTTTGATTGAAATATAGCATTTTGTAAATGTAAAACGTATGTATTTTTTTTTGGGGGGGTGCTTTGTTACAATGTATTATTTCTGTGAAGAATTAAGTCTTTTTTATATTTTAGAGGAACTTAATTTACCATTCATGTTTTCCGTGAATTAGACAGACGGCATTTTATGTGACTGGATTATTATCAACTAAATAAATTAGACAACTAAGAAATATATTTGTCTAACTTCTGATAATATCATAATGCACTAGAAAAAACGTATGTCTCCACTTGTAAATAATACATCTATCTATCATTTTATCTGTCTGTCTGTCTGTCTGTCTATCTATCCATCTATCTATCTATCTATCTATCTATCTATCTATCTATCTATCTATCTATCGTTCTATGTCTGTTTGTAAACCGTTTATTCAGGTTGCCCTTTAATATTATACAAAATTAATCCACTTTAGTTCAGAGGAATTCCAGCAAGCAACAGTGTGTTCATCAATTTCACTCGCCGTTTATCAACGAGCTTTCATGTTTTGAATTAACGTGACAAAAGAATTAATGTTTGGCTGTTGTAGTTTATAACGAGCTTTCATGTTTTGAATTAACGTGACAAAAGTATTAATGTTTGGCTGTTGTAGTTCTGAGATACGAAATACATTACTTTTAAGCATGAACATTAATGATTCTCTATATTACTCGAAGGCACAGAAAAGAGGCACACCAATACTAAGAGGCACACCAATACACACACTAAGCTGTAGAGATATTACAAGATAAGATGTAACTAAAGCATTTCATCTCCGCTCGAAATCAGCTCCTCCTATTGAAATCAACTCGTTTTTGCTCATGAGAAAAGTAACTTGATCAATCAGGCTTTTTCTTGAGACTTTAATCGTTAAAGATGTGGAGCTTTCACAAAAGTCATCTTGATTTTCCTGACACATTTTGTCGTTGAATTTTTTTCACCTGACATTGTGCTCTGGAGGTTTCAATGGAACGTAGTTCCGTCAGGTCTGTGGCAGGCCAAACCCTTTCTAACTGGAGTTGGGCTCACGGTTTAATTAAAAATGAAAGTAAAATTTTTACCTCCGTTTCTTTTTTAACAAATATTTTGCGAAATGTATCGTAGCGTGCTAGAAGTCTTTATTGTAATAATGCAATTGCTATCAGAGTTTTCCTTTCTCTCCCCCCTCCCCTTTTAGTTTTATTCCCCTTTCTTTTACACTCACAAGCTCCAATCTGCACAGCCAACATCACACTTGCGAGATTGATTATTGAGTCATGCAGTTGTATACATACTGCCTTGCCTTGCGGCTGGAGTTAATGTTGAAACATCCAGTACAAATGTATTTCATGAGAACTGGATAGAGATGGGTAATTGTATACTTTGAAAGGTGTATTTGACTACTTCTATAATGTTATAAGTACGACTGTGTGTATATAGGCTGGTGAGTACGAATGCATATGTTAATATGTGAGTGAAATGTGTGCAAAACAGAGTGTGTGTGTGTGTGTGTGTATGTGTGTGTGAGAGAGAGAGAGAGAGAGAGAGAGAGAGAGAGAGAGAGAGAGAGAGTTTATGTAAGTGTTTATTGGTGTCTTTATGCATATATGCACGTTCGAAAGCGTGTATATGTGCATATGCATAAATATAAATGTGCATTTATCTGTGTGTGTAATGTGTGTGTGATTACGAGTGAAAGTGTGCTCTCAATTCTCGCCTACGTAACATCTCTATCACATCCTGTATGTTCTTACTTCGCTGAAATTACAAATGAGTTGTCACAGTCCACACTCTAGAGAACCATAATCGGTTATTTTGATTCTCTCCCCGCCATAGCTCAAGGCCGATCCAATTGTTTGATTATTTTCTAGCTAGGAATTGCTGAATAATGATTTAGTTTTAAGTGCACGATGATTGCTTTATTCCAACTATGAACTGCTTAATAGCTTTTCCATTTGTAGGTGCTTGGTGATTACTTTATTCTAGGTGAACAGCTAAATAAACGTTTCCACATTTAGATGTGACTGGTAATTATTTTGGGTATGAACCGCTAAATAGCATCTTTTTTTTTTCAATTGTAGTCATAGCCGTGGTAATAAGAGATCATTGTAGTAATTGTAATTGTAGTCATAGTCGTAATACTAAGAGGGCCTTGGAGTAATTGTAATTGTAGTCATAGGTGTAGTACTAAGAGATCCTTGTAGTAATTGTAATTGTAGTCATAGGTGTAGTACTAAGAGATCCTTGTAGTAATTGTAATTGTAGTCATAGGTGTAGTACTAAGAGATCCTTGTAGTAATTGTAATTGCAGTCATAGGTGTAGTACTAAGAGATCCTTGTAGTAATTGTAATTGTAATCATAGGTGTAGTACTAAGAGATCCTTGTAGTAATTGTAATTGTAATACTAAGAGGGCCTTGTAGTAATTGTAATTGTAATCATAGTCGTAGTACTAAGAGATCCTTGTAGTAATTGTAATTGTAGTCATAGCCCTAGTACTAAGAGGGCCTTGTAGAATTGTAATTGTAGTCATAGTCGTAGTACTAAGAGATCCTTGTAGTAATTGTAATTGTAGTCATAGCCCTAGTACTAAGAGGGCCTTGTAGAATTGTAATTGTAGTCCTAATTTCAATTATATAATTATTTTCCTTCTTAAATATAGCACTATTTATATTCACAACCCTAGTTCTCTTCGCAGTCCTAATTCGAATCATAGACCTAATTCTAATTACAGCCATAGTTCGAATCACAGCCTCACTTATAAACACATCCATAGTTCTGATGATAGACCTATTTCAAATCATGCCCTTATTCTAATGATTCTATTTCGAATCAAAGCCTTAATTCTAATCATAGCCCTAATTCTAATCACACTCCTAATTCTACTGATAGCCTGTATTCTAATCACAGCCCTAATTCCTGTAATAATAGCCCTAATTCCCTAATTCCTGTAATAATAGCCCTAATTCCCTAATTATTCTAATCATTGTCCTAATTCAAATTATAGTCCTAATTCTTCTAATCAGAGCCCTAATTTTAACTACAACCCTAGTTCTTTTCAAAGCCCTATTTCCAATCATAGCCCTAATTCTAATCATAGTCCTAATTATAATCATTGTCCTTATTCTAATAATAGCCCTAATTCCAATCATAGCCCTAATTCTAATCCTAGTCCTAATTATAATCATAATCCTTATTCTAATGATAGATCTAATTATAATCACAACCCTTATTCTAATGATAGCTCTAATTCTAATCACAACCCAAATTATAATCATAGTCCTAATTCTAATCACAGCTCAAATTCTAATGATAGCTCTAATTCTAATCACAACCCGAATGCCAATCATAGTCCTAATTCTAATCACAGCCCATATTCTAATGATAGATCTAATTCTAATCACAGCCCTTATTCTAAATAGCTCTAATTTTAATCACAGCCTTAATTCTTATCATAACCCCTGTATTAATCATAGCCTAATGCTAATAACAGCCCGAGCTCTGATCATAACCCTAATTGAAATAATAACCCTATTTCTAATCAGCTCTATCCCTGTATGTCACAAAACAGCATAATTAATATTTGATACCCATTCTAACGTTAATCCATAAGTAATGTTTGATGCCCACTTTAACGTCATGCCATAAGTAATATTCTATGCCCACTTTAGCATCAATCTATAAGTAATATTTGATGACCACTTTAACGTCATGCCATAAGTAATATTTGATGCCCACTTTAACATCAATCTATAAGTAATATTTGATGACCACTGTAACCTCAATCCAATAGTAGTATTTGATTCCCACTTTAACGTCAATCCCAGTGGCAATGGCCAAGCTACACCTTTCTGGCAAATGAATTCATGATTGTGAAAGGAAAAATAATGTATGGCTGTATTATCATTTGTCCATGATACCTGGCATATTTGCAAAAAAATAAATTATATTTTTTAAATCATGCCAATAAATGCAAAAATATGACAGAAAAGGTAAAAGCAATTAAATACAAAAGTATTCAAAATAATAAGATTTACAGTTGGTTATGTTCGATTATTTTATCTTTATCCAGTCTATACCATCGCATGCATACGTACATGAGGGTTGGTGCGCTCTTGCGCGTTTGTGTGTGTGAACTGGTACGCTCGCATATGTGTGCATGTGTATATGAGTGTATGCTCGTGTGTGTGTTTGCATGTACATCTGTGTGTATGTGCGTCTGCGTGTGTGCGTGAGTGTGCTTGTTTCTGAGTGCGATGAAAAGAGATACCTGACACTAGTGATTTTTGTTTGTCATTTTGTTCACTTGCCTTTTACTTGCGTGTCTGCTTGCATGTGTAAGGCTGGTTATGTGCGTGTTACTAAGTGTGAAAATGTGCGGCAACTGATGGCAAGTATTTTCTTTTTTGAGGCATTGACTTATTCATCAGTCTCGATGCAGGGTCATTTATAATATTCTTTTCTTTGAAACACGATCTTAAAATTATATTTTATTATGTCTTTTAATTCCACTAATTATCCCTTCTACTTCCTGGACTTTTCAGACCGCGTGTCCCCGCGTCACCTTTTACGTATCATAAACTCCGAGAGATGACATGTTTAAATCGTGTCGCTTCTCTCATAGTCTGGCATACGAGACACATATACAAATTTATTTGTCGTTTTGCATGAATAATTTTTCTACCAAATTTCCGGGATCTCCTCAAAGTCAAGTACTGTGATAAGTCTCCGATATCATTTGTCCATTGTTAATCAGTGACGAAGTGGCACGTTTCTTGAGGTTGGCTGTTTTCGCTCTAGCGAAAGAGAAAAGATATTTTTAGAAACTCCAGGTGGTACGTTTAAAAATATTGTAGCTATGAAAATACGAAAAAAAAGTGTTGAATCAGTCTTGTGCCCACTAAATGCACAAGGAGTCTTCTTGTGTCTAAACAGTCTCTCTCTTCATTCTTCTCCCTTTCTCTCGCTCTCTCTTCTCTCTGTCCCTATTTATTTTTTTTATTTCTCTCTCTCATTTTGCCACGTTTTTCGTCTTGTTTCTTCGTTTCTCTTTTATCTCTTTTCTCTTTCTTTTCCTCTCTCACTCTGGCAATTTCTCTCTATCTTCTTATAGATATCTCTTCTTATAGATACATCATTTCTCCTTTCCTATCTACCCACCCCATGTGCTTCCTCTCTTAACTCTCTTTCTCTCCTATCTTCTTTCCCTAAGTTTATCTCTTTCTCTCCTTTCTCTAAGTTTTCTTTCTCTGTTAATCCCAAATTTCTCATTTTCTTGAATTCTCTCCTTTTTATTTTCCAATAACATTCTCTTTCAGATTCCTTTGTATTCCTCCATCATTCTCTCATCGTCTTGTTTCACGTCCTCTTTTGCTCTCGCTCTTTTACCCCAGGGGTTTATTTTTGATACATTGCTTTTACAAATAACAACATTTAGTTAAAATAGCTATGTTCAATCTTCCTTACAAAAAGATAAGTTTAATCTTTAGCCATTTTAATCTTAATCTTTAATCTTTAGCTTCTGACAAGGAATGTTTTCTTGCATGTTTTAACAAATAATTGTCTAACTGTTCTAGTACTAACCCTAATATTGTACTATTTTAATGTCAAATGTGGTCAAATAGCTCGTTAACCAAATTGTGAAAAGATTTAACCTAGGAATTGTTTATTTCTACTGATTCAAAACTAGTGTCCACCAGACATTTGCTCCCACATTTGCACGCATAAATATCCATTCACAGAATATGTTGCTTCAAGTAAAATATAAGATAATATAGACAGTTAACAATTTTTGATGATAATTTACAAAAGTTGATCTAAGCGCTGCTTTGTGTGCAATATTGTGAGCCTTGTTATTTTTGATGAAAACGAAGATATTGCCACTGCTGCTGAGCCTGGAGCTTGCGACCTACTGGTGTCCATTTGAGAAACCTGAAACTGAACGAAGGTTTGATGTATGTAAAGGAGACATTGAAAATAGCAACTAACAACAAAGTGTAATCCAAACTACCAAAATCCAAAATAAAAATTTGTATTTCAACCTAAAGTCTAATACCCATACTGAAGAACGCAATCTGAGTGAAATATGCTATGCACGGAAGTCAGGGTGGTCACGAAGATGTATTAGCCAAGGCCTACGTATCGCCTTACTTATCTCATCTCTGTGCTGAGATAGATAGATAGATAGATAGATAGATAGATAGATAGATAGATAGAGAGATAGATAGAGAGATAGATAGATAGATAGATAGATAGGTGGAATTAGACAGTCAGGCAAATCTTATTCAAAAACAAAACGACAAAAGTATTAAGGACGTTCAGTATTTGAACACATTTATGCATTATGCGCTCGTTGCTTAGTTACTTGGTTCATTTTCTACTCAGACCTCTCTAGTTAGCGCTTTGCACCATTTACTTTGCACGCAGTTATGTCCCTTAACAATAGAGTAGCCCTCCATTATGAGCAAAATTACATACAGAAGACACATAAATTATGATCCAGATAGTAACATTTTAGCACTGAAGCCCTCAAAAGAGAATTTTTTAGCCTCCCCTGAATCAGCCTTGTATTTTGTGAAGTAGTGAGACCAATGTCCGTCAAAGATTTAATTTGCTATAGCAAAATGTCCAAGTCCAAACGTGTTTCTAGCTTTTGGAAATGTGTATCAGGACTATAATTCACTGTAAAATATATCGGGATTGTGTATCAGGACTATAATTCACTGTAAAATATATCGGGATTGTGTATCAGGACTATAATTCACTGTAAAATATATCGGGAATATTTATCAGAACTATAATACACTCTAAAGTATATTGTAGTGGGACTGTTTCAGAACTATAATTCACTGTAAAATGAAAAAAATCAAGAAGTGTGTTGCACTAGGTTTTTAATTTAATATTTTTCTTTCAAAAATAAAAAGGACGTAGCAGTTTCTATTATAAATCTAAAATAACACCTCACCTGTGACAATTGTGTCCGCACTAATTAAGTAAAAGCTCTAGAGGGAATTATGTTGATAACCTGTTTCTAAAATGAGAACTAAGAGTAAGGCTTTCAAAACAACAGCGCAGTTTCGAAAAAGATTGTCCAGATGGTCCAAGACGTAAGATGAGACAAACATTTGACCTTGAGACGGTCGCGGAAATGTTAGACATAACTATTTTGGTGTTTGCAGAGAACAGGTGTCTTTGAAGAGTATATGGGAAAAGTGTTTGGAGATATTTCTAGAAAATGAGACGAATAGTTCATTTTTTTAAGTTTCTAGAGAGAAAGAAGAAAACTGCTGGATTCTCTTCAGCGTCTGTAAAGAAGAGTATTTCTGGTTGGCTTTTGAACAGAATTTGATACCTGCTCCGTGCTTTTCGCGGTCTATACAGAATAAGTGCTTAACTAGCTTTTAAAGAGTTAACTTGCCAAGTTCTGCTCGAGAATAATACAGACATAAATAAATGCTGATAGCTTCTAAACAGAATTAAATAACTGCTCACTTCTATTCGAGATCTATACAGAAAAGAATAATGTTGACTGGCTTCTAAACAGAATAAGAGAAATGCTTACAAGCTTTCAAACAGAAGTGGTTAACTTGCTCAGTTCTGTTCTAGACCAGATAAGAATTATACATGCTGATTGGCTTCTCAAACTGAATTAGAAAATTGTTCTGTTCTTTGACGTCACTGACTTGTAGGGAGAGACAGGGAAGAATACTTGTTGTTGGCTTTCAGACAAAACGAAAAAAATTGTTCAATCTTTCTGTTAACAATTTTTTTTTACGCTCTATTGTTTACTTCTAGATAAAAAGAGAGAGTTAAGAGTAGATACAATTGTTTAATTTACACACACAGTATTAAGCTCAACTGTTTACATCTAGATATACAAAGAGAGAAGTGGAGTATTGTTCTTAATTGTTTACATCTAGATATACAAAGAGAGGAGTGGAGTATAGTTCTTAATTGTTTACATCTAGATATACACAGAGAGAAGGGGAGTATTGTTCTTAGTTGTTTACATCTAGATATACACAGAGACAAGGGGGTATTTGCTGAGTTGTTTTCTTCTAGATACGCAAAGAGAAAATGGATGGATGGGGGGTGGTATTGTTCTCAGATGTTTACTTCTAGATACACAAAGAGAGAAGGGGGTATTTGCTGAGTTGTTTACTTTTAGAGAAAGATGTTGACAGGGGACATAAGTTTAGTGATCGGGACCTTAAGAGTGATCAAACCTCTACCGCTGTAAAGAACGTTACGAAGTTTGGATGCTAAACACTAGGTCCACACAGATATATGAGAAAGTTACACGTATGGAGTTTTGTGCTGATACCTTCACATTTTAAAACTTTTACTTCCACCCTACGAAACAAAATTATGAAAACCTTTACTACATTCCACGAGACAAAATTATAAAAAAAAAAAACGTGTACTACATTCCACGAGACAAAATTAAAAAAAAAACTTGTACTACATTTCATGAGACAAAATTATGAAAACAGTTACTACTGTCCTACGAAAGATAAATATAATTCACTTACCGAGGCTACAGAAAAGTATAATTTTATCCAAAGTTAAGATCTCTGGAAACATTAAAAAAAACCTCACGAAATACTAAAAAGAGAAAACACGACACCGCCCACTCCTAGTGGACTTTCCAACAAAGCGCACAAGCAGCTGTTCAGTGTAATTTTTGGGAGAAATAGAAATAAAAATGGAACCAGACGTAAGATTAAAACTAATCTATCTATCTAAAAGTAATAAAAGTTTTTTTTATATAATTTAATTTAATTTTTTGGCTTATGGATTTTTTCTATTTCAATATGTATTAAAAGGAAATCTAATTTAACCTGAGATAAAAGAAAACCAGCCTCCTCTGATTGCCAGAAAGTATTCAATTTCTATTCGGTGTTTGAATAATGTTACTTTACGGGTTATTTTGGAGAGCATAAAATACTTTTATTGCGGTTAACAAATAAAAAATAATAATATTTAACATATTGAAACTTCTGTTTACTAAGAATGATGATTGTTGATGTTCAATGTATCAGTCTACTTTTGTATAATAACAAAACACTTAATATAATACACGTTTGTAGAACGATCGAGGTTATTCTTTTAACTTGTTTCTAACTTGACTTTAACGATTGGAGATATGAAATAGTGTATTCTTGTTTTATGTTTAGGGTGCCTTCCAGTTATATGGTTTCGAATGTACACAGGATTTAGATTTCGGGTGCTCATAGCATGAAGTATCAAATGAACGCTTTGTTTAAGATTCGGGGGAATAATATCTGTTATTATCGAATATTTACGCCGGGTTTATAGATTCTGGCTGCTGCTAACTTCAAACTTCAAATGCATGTAAGTAGAATGGAGTTTACAACGTCCATGAACTTTAGGCTTGATTGCATTGGGGTTTGGGGGCTTTATTGCATTGGGGTTTGGGGGCTTTAGTGCATACTGGTTTGGGCAGTTTGGTTGCATACTGGGTTTTGGGGGGTTGATTACATTCTGGTTTGGGAGGTTGGGAGTTGATTGCATTCTGGTTTGGAGAGTTGATTGCATATTTGTTTGCGGGTTGATTGCATACTTGTTTGGAAGGTTAATTGCATAGTGCGGGGGGTGGGGGGCTTGATTGCTTACTGATTGGGGTTTCATTGCATTCTGGTTTGGGGATTCCATTGCAAGATGGTTTGGTGTGTGTGGTGGTGGTGGTGGTGGTGGTGGTGATTGCATAGGGGGGGTTTTAGTTTCGAATATACACATTCACTTTTCGGGGGACTACTACCTTTTCGTTTGGAATATACACAGAGTTCAGTTTCTGACTGCTACTAGCTTGATGTTTAGGACGAATGCTCCATTTTAGTTTGGAATATATTTAATAGTTATGTCGTTTTAACTTTAATTAAATTACCTTATTGTAACTAATTTTATAAAAATAGTAATAATAATATTTTTTATGACGTCCTTACTACAAATATTAATATATTAAACTCACTAATATAATGTCTACATATATGTAGTGATTGGGGAACCTTTAGCGTGCCATAAACTAAAATAATTACATTAAATGTTATGTACCAATTTTAATGTTACGTATGTATTCGGTGTAATTTGTTGTTACGCGGATTTATCCTCCAGTTATGAAGGTGTTATTCTAGGAATCAAAATGAACCTTTTGAGAGGACGTGGCTGATTTACTGTGCTAAAGTTTGATAGTATGATAATATATGAGACTGGCATGTATCGAGCATTTAGATTACGGGGTTTAGGGGGCGGGGGTGGGGGCTAGGGTAGAATACCAAAGTTATCGCGCGCAGCGGATGTAAAATAGCTTGTTGACTGATCTTTCAAGAGATAATCTTCGGATGGCAGCTGGTAACACTGTTTCTCGCATACTTATGCGTCATCGGAGTTATTATATTATGACTTTAGATCAGGGGTGCACAAACCGCGGCCCGCGGGCCGCATGCGGCCCCCGACAGGGTCCTGTGCGGCCCCCAGAAGACTTTAGGATGTTACCATTATTTGTAACAGGCAAGGAGCTTTTAACATTAATCTGAACAAGGGAGTAGAACAGTGGTTTGCTTTCCCGTGGAAGCATCTTGTGCTGTGTTGAAAACAAACGCTGGATGCGGTATTGAGGTGAGAGGCTGTGTATTGGGCACTTGTTCAGTTCAGCTGATCAAAGGTGTACTGTTGAAATAGTAGTATCTGCACATCTTTGATGTATGGTGACATCAAATAGCATTAGAAAGAGGTCTATATCTAAACCCAAGTCGGCAGGCAGCCAGCTAAAGTTCAGTCTGGGGATGGGGTGAGGTGACACTGGGGGGGGGAAGGATGGTGCAGTCAGTGTGTGTGAATATGTGGCTGTGGATGTCTGGTTGGAATGTACTGAATGAATTACACTGTTTCGAAGTGAAGTTGTTTTTAAACTACTGCCCTTTGTTAATATGTCAGAAACCTGCACATAAGAAGCCTAAAATTGAAGACTCGTCAGTTTAAAGAAGAGTGGAGGCTAAATACTTTATGCGGCATTTTAATGGAGCAGCTATGTGCTTAATTTGTTGTGAGTCTGTTACTGTAATGAAGGACTTCAACTGCAAGCGGCATTACAAAACAAAGCAGCTGCGACTTTTGATGACTTAAAAGGCACTGGAGAAACAACAAAATTGAGCAACTTTTAAAAGGTCTGTCAGCACAGCAACATTTCTTCACAAAAAGTCTGAAGAAAACAAGTATTTTGCTCGTGCAAGTTGCAAAGTAGCACATATTGTTGCCAAATCATCAGGGCCTTTTACTCAAGGTCATTGATCTTCAATGTTCACCTGAACTGAAGTCATCATTTCAGCAGAACAACATTTTAACATTTTATGGAAGTCTCAGCTCGAGCACAAACAGAAATGTCAAGGACTTGGCTTGCAAGTTGTTGTCAGAATTCGGCAGCACATACTTGTGTGAGCAAACGTTTTCAGTAATGAACATGAACAAGAACAAGCTGAGATCGAATTTGACGACAACAATCTCTGTTCGATTTTGAGGCTGGCGACTACAAAACTCGAACCAACTATTGATAAAGTTGTTAACAACATTCAGGCTCACCCTTCTCACTAATAAAGACTAAATCTAGGTTAATAAGGCAAAAACGAATGTATTTCATTATTTCTCTTGTCATCCATGTGCAATCTGACTTGCGGCCCTCCATGCACTATCAATTGGAAATGTGGCCCTCTGGCCTAAAAAGTTTGTGCACCCCTGCTTTAGATGCTCGACAAAGTAAGGCAACTGCAGTACTGCATTTGAGAGGAGGAGGGTGGGTGGATGTCATCAAGGGAAGATGCTAATAATTTTTGCAGTGATGACTATCATGACATGTGGAGATCGTTAATATTATTAAATTATAGATAATAATGATGTAAAAGTGTTAATGAAGTAATATATCTTGTTGAAGATAGTAATGATTGTGATAATGATGACGATAGCGAAATAATATGTATGGAGAGGAGAGATCATTAATAGTGCTTTTGTTTTTGCTAATAATGACGTAAATTTGTTTAGTGTAAAGTTCTTTTTTTTTTAGTGAAGTAGTATAGGTGTTGATGGTTGTTTTCCTTCGGAAAGTTGGAAAAAGTTGTTGTTGTTTTTGCTAATAACGATATAAATTTGTTTAGTGCAAAGTTTATTTTAGTGAAATAGTATAGGTTTTGATGATTGTTTTTCTTCTGAAAGTTAGGAATAAAGTTGTTGTCGTTGCTTAGGAGGATACCAATGTCATGATTGCATTGATAAAAGTGATGGTTCTGTAGATGACAGTGATGATGTTGCTAGAGCTGTTGATGTGATCATAAAGTTATGATGGACTTAGGTAATGATGAATATTTTGATGGCTTGTTCATTTCTATTTTTTTTTTCCAGCGTGCAAGAAAAAGACACCTGATATCACAAACACTTTTCGTTTTTAAGCATGGATATGATCAGAATTAAATAGATGTGTTTGTATAAATAAAGGTGAATTTATGTAATTATAGTTGAATATATAGTTGAAAGACAGACAATAATACAAGACAAGAGACAGAAAGGAAAAGAAAGTGAGAGAGAAGATGTGAAATTGACTTAGGAAATGAAAGTGAGAGAGAAGATGTGAAATTGACTTAGGAAAGAAAGCACACAGTAAAGAAGCAACTGGAGTAAGGGAGATAGTCACACACACACACAAACACACACACACACACACAAACACACACACACACATACACACACATACACACACACCACACACACACCACACACACCACACACCACACACACACACACACACACACACACACTCTGTCTCTCTCTCTCTCTGGACCTGGTAGGAAGAGAAAGAGTGACAGAGTGAAAGAAATGCATTGAGGAAAAGAAATAGAGTGAGGAAAGACAGAGGCACAGACAGTTAACTGTTATAGATTGATTTATCATAAATCAAATTATTCACATGATATGGGTGTCGACGGCGATACTGAAGAGTCTACTAGAACTCACTTGAGACTTTGATATCTGGGATGGTAAGATGACTTATTTTTTGTAAATCAAGTTGAGAGAACAATGCACTTTGGAACAGTTACTATAAGCACTCCATGAAGACACACCCTGTATCGTACCCCGTGCAGCCGTTACTCCTTCACAATATCTCAAACGCAAAGACTGAAAACGCGTATTGCTGCGCCCGCATTCATCAAGTTCATCTTCATGATAATAATTGAACTGACCTACTGACACATAGACGCTGGCAAAAAATAGCGCGTTACATTTTAAGATAAAAGTCAAAGTACATGTAACTGGGATATTATATTTATAGTAGGTGTCGGAATGGCTGAATTATATCAAGGTTACAGTTTTGAATCATGTCCTTACATATCAATGATCGACAAACAGAATTTAATCCATACATCAGATTCAGCAGATCAGGATTTTTGTTGCTGTTTGTTGGAATATTTTTAGCTTTTGTTGTTTTTTTTCTATGTATGCACGGACATATACATTATTAGATAACTGACCAACGAATCATTGCATTACTACTGTCACTTCTACTACTACCACTACTTCAACTACTACTATTATTACTGCTTAATCTACTACCACTGCTTGGACTAATTTTATTTCTTCTACTACTTTTACACCTCCTCCTCCTCTACTAATAATACTTATATATTTATCTATATTGAAGGCACTTATAATAAAAATAATCATCATGATGGTGATGACGACAATAATACGACAGTGACAACGAGCACGAGGATGCAGGTAATATTTTTAGGGTAAAGAGTAAAATTACAGTTGACTCTCACGGAAGAACATGTTGCAATGTCCATATTAATAAAGCAACAGAAGTGTTAGATCGCTAGGTGTAGTCCCCCTCCCTCCACACACACACACACACACACACTGCATTAGCTAAATCAAACGTTTACTTCGGATAGATGATATCTGGCTGTGCCACGCTGACGGCTCCTCCATCCCACCATTACGTTCATTCACACACTTCGCAATCGCGTGTGTATGTGTACAAAGAAATCCATAATTGCACGCATTTAAGTGAAGCAAAGGTCTTCCGCATCTAGGCCGGCAGAAGCAGTGTTCAACCATCTGTTTAATATGCAGTTATCGTCAGTCAACAGGTCAATGCTGTGAACATGGTGCCGATCTGTTGATAAGCTAGCGTTGCTTTCTTTCAGCAGCTGGGCGATAAAACAACGTGATTGTCGAGCCGTAAATAGGATTGCAAAGACTGACCTGTCTCCTTCTCGCCATCTGCATTAACCTACAGGACTACTGACGGGAGAAGCAATGGGCTAGTGGGAGAGAAGGTGGGGAAGGGGGATTGGGAGATGAGTGGTGCGGGGTCGAGATAATGAGTGCTCAAGCCGACAATGCCTCGAGACTTCAGTCTAGCGTTTGACATGGGCGTCGTTTGGGTTTCTGGTTTGTCATCCACTGAGTCTAAGACATACAACGCAATTCTCCATGGAAGGTCATTCCCCTCCCTCGGTGGAGCCAGGTTCTCTCTGCGATACCAGGACATGACACCGATATTTATTCTTTTCTGCAAACTACGGATAGAAATGGGTCAAGCTGCTGAATACTAATAGTGTTGTACTGAATAGTTATAAATTTATTTGCAGACAACCTAATACTTTCAATTGTTATTATTCATATGTATGAATGTTAATGTTTAAGTGTGGTTATATGTGTGCATCGATTAAATTTATGAACATGTTTGTGACTTTGTAGACACAAACGCCTATGTATATATTTATGTTTATGTCATACGTACACATACACATATATGCATACATAGGTAAGTATAGAAATGTTTATGCAGTCATTAATAAATATAAACTAATTAATACAAATATTAAGTATCTTCGTACATGCCGATACGAGAGAATGAATCAACTTTAACTATTTTTGCACGTCTTTATTGTTGTGTACGCTCGCTCGTTAATAGCATTAACGGGTCCAATGTCCATGGCAACTACGCCATCAGCATTTCCTATTTATCTTGCCCTCTCTCTCTCTCTCTCTCTCTCTCTCTCTCTCTCTCTCTCTCTCTCTCTCTCTCTCTCATATATATATTTCGTGTGCTCCATATCTCAGTCTGGCTTTTTGTTTCAATTTAATAATAAGAAGAATTTAAAAAAGCACATATAAGCAAGACATTTAATTGACATACGTGGTATCATATAATCTTCATGCTGAGAACTGAGTCCGTGTATTCTTAGTAAAGGTTGTTTTTAAAACAGATTGCATTTCTTTTCAGTAATGAAGTAGCCCATAATATTCTTAGTAAAGGTTGTTATAAAACAGATTGCATTTATTTTCAGTAATTTAAATAACTTTTGTGTGTGTGTGTGTGTGTGTGTGTGTGCGCGCGCGCGCGCGCGCAATATTTTACGCTTTCGTCACCCTGTTTTTTTTTTTTATCTCCCTTGTATATTTAGTATTTAGTCTTACCAAATTTCTTCTGTCATTATTATCTTTTATCTCTAGTTTCTCTTCATCCCCAACTCTCACTTTCTCTCGATCGATCGCTTTAAAGGGATAATATATGACTCCTAAAGCAAGAGCCAATATTTAACATTGGATTTCTAAAGTTAAATGTCCTGAGTTCAGACATCCATCACATCATGTTTTTTTTTCCTTTTTACCTTTTTAATATGTGAATTCATTAACGGATCAACGAAGGACGAAAATATATTAGGATAAATTTCTAATCAGTATTTGCCTATGGCACACGAAGCAGTGCTGACAAACACACACATAAATACTATAAGGACAAGAACTTCTGCCTGTCCTGTATACTGATTGTATGTACATGCCTGCTGTAAAATGTTCATTTGTTACTATAGTAGCTTCAGTCAAATGAGCGCACATGTTGGCCTCTGCGTTGTCACTTTACAACCGCCATGGCACGTGACAAGGTAACGAGAGTTACCCCACTTGAATGCATGTACGCGTGTGCCTCGTTGTCACTCCAAAAACAAATGACTCAATCATGCAAGTGCTAATAAAATGCGTGACGCGAAAATGTGCAACGCCAACACCGGTTTAAGCCAGAAAACGAGAGCACAAGGAATGCGTTTTCCTCTGACCTCGTACAACCGGCCGGTGGCAGAGCGACCTATAACTGCCAGAGTCAAGAAGTATTTCCACAGCAGCAAGCATGCCAACCATCCGTCAAGTGGCAGATCCCCAAATGGTTTGCATTCTGCGCATAGCAGTAAATTACCGCACATGCAACCTGCGCGCCTTGACTACAAATATGCATTCGGGGGCCGAAACTTAAATATTAATAACAAAATTAATGTTTCTGAAAGTGCTATTAGTGCTATTCGTATGGCTTATAATGTTTGTTTCTGATTTTTAAAATCAAGTCTGAAAAAAAAATATTACTCTATCAAATGTATGAATTCATTTTCTTAAAATTTAAAATATGTTCACGTATTCTTAGTAGAATGGTGCTATAGGAAGAAAAGAGGGGTTGACACGACATTATGCGAAAGTCTTGTTTTACGCTATTTGTAAAGAAGTCAACTCTAAACGACCACGAGCCAAATTGCGTTTCATTATTACTAGTTAACGCGCTAAAAGACCACAGGCCAAATTTCGATTCATTATTAATAATCAACACTAACAGAGCACGGGTCAAATTTCGTTTCATTATTACTAGTCAACGCTCTACAAGAGCACAGGCCAAGTTTCGTTTCATTATTACCTATCAACGCTCTGCAGGAGCATGGGTCAAATTTCGTTTCATTATTACCAGTCAAAGCTCTAAAAGAGCAGAGGTCAAAACCCATTCGTTTCATTATCAACAGTCAAGTTTCACGCTTCCTCTCACATTTATGTAATTTTACATTCTTTTCGACTGCAACACTTTGTAATGTTTACGTCGAACAAGAATGTGGCAAATGGCGTGACAAATGTAGATTAATACCCTTGCATCCGCGTGCGTGTTGGTAAATTTCACTGAACCGTAGTATGTCTGGCTCTGTGACATACGCACGTTTGTCAGCATTAATACGCACATAAACATTAAATCGTATAACAACAACACATACAAGTTAAATATTAGGTTTTATTTCATGTTTATTTCTTTTTAATCCCAAAATAATTTTACAATCACGAACATAACGACACACCATTTTAAGTTCTACAAAATGTGATAGATTTAACACCAAACAATAAATTGGTCTGTATGAATTACTTTCTCCCTATGATTAAATCCACTATGAAGAGCGGGCACTTGAAACGGCTGAAATTTATGAGATAGAAACAACGGAGTTTGGCATTAATGCATATACACGAACAAACTCTCTCACACACAAACACATACACACACACGCACACACAAAATAAAACTAAAAGGAACGTTAACAATTGATCACAAAATAAACCATTCACGTAATAAAATGGACTGAAAAAAAAATACAGCGATGTGGTGTTCATTTACCGGGATAAACGGTAGCGTTCGATTAAAAGAAAGAAACCAAACAGTATGCTTCAGTTATGCGTTAAACGGGCAACAGAATGCTAACAATTGTTTGGGACGGTTGTGACAGTGGAGGAACCCATCAAAATCTTATTAATAACGAAACAGCTATTGGGACGGTGGTGACAGTGGAGGAACCCATCAAAATCCTTATTAATAACGAAACAGCTATGCAGAATGAAATCAAGAGTTAATTTTGATTGTTTTATTTTCAAAGCATTCGATAGGAAAACCACTTCAGAACAATGTAAAGAATAATGGTCGTACACGAAGTCATGGATCTTCTTTCGTAGGCACAAGTACGTGCTGTGTGACTGTTTTGGGTAGAACGGATTGGTGGAACCAAGATAAATATTTCCTAAAAAGTTGTTTTAATAATGGAAACATTTTTTTTATTGAAATCCATTATTTATTTTTATTTCCAACCTTGTCATTGTGAATACGGATTTCTGTGTTAAGGATGACATCCTTGAAAGTCTACTTAGGTAAATTTTACCTAAAGGTGAAAGTAAGATTTTTCGAAAAGTATATCATGTGTTTGTGTCATTCATAAAAGTGCCTAGTAGTGACTTTATAAAATTTATTGCTCTCTCTCTCTCTCTCTCTCTCTCTCTCTCTCTCTCTCTCTCTCTCTCTCTCTCTCCACTCTATCTATCTATCTATCTATATACCTCTCCATCCATCTATCTATCTATCTATCTATCCATCCATCCATCCATCCATCTATCTATCTATCTATCTATCCATCTATCTTTCTATCTATTTATCTATCCATCCATCCATCCATCCATCTATCTATCTATCTATCTATCTATCTATCTATCTATCTATCTATCTATCCATACTCACAAGACACATACACGCAAACATGATGCTGTCTTTAATTAGCAAATACTGTTGAGTGTAATTTCCAGGTTTAAGCAAAGATTTGAAGTACGCAATTGTATTTACGTACAGAAGAATACAAGCAAGTACGCAATTGTATTTATGTACAGAAGAATACAAGCACAAAATTGTATTTACGTACAGAAGAATACAAGCACATAATTGTATTTACGTACAGAAGAATACAAGCAAGTACGCAATTGTATTTATGTACAGAAGAATACAAGCACATAATTGTATTTACGTACAGAAGAATACAAGCACATAATTGTATTTACGTACAGAAGAATACAAGTACGTAATTGTATTTATGTACAGAAGAATACAAGTACGTAATTGTATTTATGTACAGAAGAATACAAGCACGTAATTGTACAAAACTCGCGAAACATCGTTGAATGTTCATCCAGTTTGCATAATGTGATCAGTCAATATGTTAAAGGCGTGTCGAAAGACACTTAATTTTCAATAATGTACCTTGAGACAAGTGAGTCAAGCCTGCAAGGGCCCATAATTTTTTAGCTGGAAAGCACACATCCATATCTACTAAAACCCCGTACTAACTGCCTTCAGGTCAGAGCCAAGCCTTCAAGGCCTAAGTCCTGTTTCCTTTAAAACAAAAAGCCAGTCCTAAAGGCCTAAAGCTAACAGTACACTGCGAAGCTGCAGACACCCAAAACTAATTGCCTTGAAAGCATAAAACCAACATTAATATGGCCAACATATTACTTGCCTTGAAATTATATAACCGTCTTTATTAAGGTTTAGCAATTATCTGCCGTGCAAGATTAGATCTGTTTCTTAAATGCATATTCTCTACCAGAATTGCCTTCGGAAATAAGATAAGGATCGATTCTCTCACAACACTACTTTTTTTACGGGTGCTTTTTTTTTGCTCTTTCTCTTTTCTCTTTTGTTTTGAGAAACTCAGCTTGCCAGTGAGTTTCAGTTACATTATAATAAGTGAATAAAACTTTGCAGAGGAAAAAACGCTTAGCAACTAATGCAGCAAATTCATTTATGTCGTCAAACATCACATTCATCACATTCATCATTCATCGGCATCTTCGATACGACGAAGAAAAAGTGAAATTCAAACTGTGTGGGATTGCGATAGGACAATGCATCCCGAAACCCAAACACTGTAGTTATCAAGAACCACGGGATGGTGTCAATCATCGACTTTTTGTACCAAATGACAAAAAATAAACAAAGAGCAAAAGTAAATTTTGAAAAATCCTTAAAAGTAAGAATAGAAGTGATGCCAACCATGCGTACAAATTCCAGACAGCTGATAGCGGATGAAAATAGAATGCTACCTACTCTGACTATGCAGAACAAAATAGACGTCCATAAATCAAAAGGTCCGAAAATTAAAGAAACTTTATATTCTGCGTGACAGTTAATTCTCATGCAATGTGCAACTTAAACTCATGTAATATACCAAGCTTGTTTCTTTCAAATGAAATAAAATGTTTTCACATGAACTTTTGGTTCTTGCGTACAGCTTGTTAAAGGTTTGCAGTACGTAGTTTTGATTTATGTCACACGCTCTGCATGATCATGTTATGATTGTGCGTTCTAATGCAAGTTTGTTGTCTGGTGTATGTGTATTCTAAATTTTCCAATTATATTTTAACCACAAATATGGAATACATTTAACATTCAATAGAATCAATATATGACTCGTTGTTGCGCTGCATAACTAATTACAACGTGAGCGGTACTATTTTAATACGATGAAATGGAATCTCCTCTCGACATACAATAAACCGAAGAATGTCTTCTCTCAGAAAGAATTTGTGCCAGGGAAAACTGACACTTGCGGAACTGTACTAATGCAATGACACTTCTTTAAGTGTGGTACATATTTGTCTGTGCTCTATGCATGCTGCAGAGTCACTGATGCACACGTTGGTTCAGAATTGTAAAAATGTCAAAATCGCGGCTGGAGAAATTCCAGGACACCTTAGGAATGAGCAGCAAGGTAGGACACTGAGTGACGGGCAACTTTAGGATAGACAACGAGAGACGGACAACAATGTTAATGGACAACGAGAGACGGACAACAATGTTAATGGACAACGAGAGATGAACAACAATGTTAATGGACAACGAGAGATGAACAACTTTAGGATGAACAAACGAGAGACGGACTACCTAGGAGTTACAACATCGGAATGACAGTTGACCCTGGCTGTGTATCCTTTGGATCAGACCAGATTTATTTATCTCATTCGAACCTCTTGTAATTCTGCAGAGTCTATAGTTTCATTCAGGTTCTTCATGTCTATTAGTCTAGTCCTTTTGCTATTAAAATATGGTTTCCATGTCAGTCTCATCATCCCACAATTTTCTTATCATGGGTTGAAAAAGGTCAATATTTATTCAATCTATTTACAAGTTTTCGTTACTAAGCAACGTCATATGAACTTCGATCCTTAAATTGCATAAAAACAATACACACAAAAATCTGTGAGAAAAACAATATTTAAGCATCTGATGATTAAAAGTGTCAAAGAGTTTGTTCGGGTGATGGTGGTCATGCTGTGAAAATGAAGCGTGAAAAAGTGCTGTATTTTTTTCTTTTAAATTTCAACAAAATAGCCTGTGTGCACTGGCAGTTTAGTTCTGCGCAATCTATGGAACGACAGCAAATGTGTGCAGTGGCAATTTGCGCTACTCTTCCAATCAATATTTCCGTTGTTGCTATGGCCAGAACACTAGGGGAATAGTTTGGTTATTGTTGTCTTTTGTTCTTCTCAAAGGGACATTATCCAATGCTTCCTTTGATTTCCTCGCAGCACTTAGAACCGTCAGCACTCTCTTAGATCGTGATTTCTTCAACTGATAATTTGGTGCTAGAGACCAAATGTTCTAAGAATCAACTGATATCCAAGAGCGTTAATCATCTTTGCCCCCGCCCTCTCCCCTTCTCCTTAATTTACATTGATTGCAGAAATGCGCATATAAACTAAGTGCACATTATTTGATGTCATCAGTTAATTTTAAAAATTGAGTGTGCAGACATTTATTGTAGTGGTTTATTAAGAAAATGGATTGCGCATGTATTTAGTGTATTAGTTTATTTTGAAAGGGGAGTGCACATGTATTTACTGTAGTAGTTTGTTTTGGAAATGCATTTTGAATCTCTTGATAGCTTCTACTTTCAAACGTATTAACTGCTCATTTAAATTATTGTATTTGTAGTCTGCTAAATATAACTTTTTGTTAATTTACAAAGGTTGATATAAGTACTTCTTTGTATACAATATTATGAGTCTTGTTATCTGGGGTGCAAATGAAGAAATTGTTGCTGCTGCTGACCCAGGATCTCGTGACGTACAGCTGTCCACGTGAATAGCAGCTGGAACGAAGATCCATGCTTGCCGTCTGCAATGTCTGTCCTTGCGATCTACTGAGAGTTGCAAAGCAGACGCTCACACCATATTCCAAAATACAATATTTACTACAGCCTAAAATCTAATACCCACAGTGAGAAATGCAATCAGTCAAACATTAATTGTGCTCAGTGCAAGGAGGTCACAGAGATCACTGCCAACATTATCCAAGCCTTGCGCATGCGATTTCATTGTAATTAAAAAAAATTGGAGTTTTAGGTGAGAGGACTTCGGGCATGCACTTTACTTTTGTATCTATCTATCTATCTATCTATCTATCTATCTATCTATCTATCTATCTATCTATCTATCTATCTATCTATCTATCTATCTATCTATCTATCTATCTATCTATCTATCTATCCCTTAGTCCTGTCCACTGTTGGGGCATCACTGATGACCTGACAACCAGTTTCCTCCATTCCATTCTGTTCTCTGCTAATCTTCGCTCAGTTCAGTCCTGTCCACTCTGAGATGTTATCCTCCCATCTTTTCCTCTGTCTTCCTCTCCTTCGCCCTCCTTGCACAGTACCTTGTATGATTGTCTTGGCAAGCCCTGTTGATTGTGTGATATGCCAATACCATTTCAATTTGCGTTGTTTCACAGTGACCAATAGATCTTCATAGGGCCCAATAGCTTGCCTAATTCTGTTTCCCATTTCCTTATTCGTGACATGATTTCTATACGAAATGCCAAGCAACATTTGAAAGCATCTCATTCAGCAGCATGTATCCTACTTTCGAGATCTGCTGTGAGAATCCACGACTCACAGTCATATAAAAATAACAGATACAACCAAGGAGCGCATCAGTCTGATCTTTGAGCTGACTGAGGTGCCTGTCTTTCCAAACTGTCTTTATCCTTGCCATTTCTGTTATTGCCAGTAACGTCCTTTACAATATTTCTGGTTTTGATCCTTCATCTGTCACAATGGCTCGCTCCTAAGTACTTGAATTTATTAACTATTTCCAGTTTCTAATCACCAATCATGATGTCATTGCCAATGCCATTGGTGTTGTTGTCATCAATTTGGTCTTCTCTGCACTGATTTCCATACCAAAAGCAGTAGCTGTCCTGTCCAGTTTTCCCACCAAGTGAACTAGCTCTTCCTCATTTCCTGCAAGGCCATCGATGTCATCGTCAAAGCATAAGTTCGTTATTGTTTTGACTCCGATAATGACAGTTCCTTCATGGTCTTCTAATGTTTTCAAGGAAGATGTTGAAGAGAATACGCAAAAGAAAGCAGCCTTGTTCAACTCCCACTGTTGTCCTGAACCAATATCCTATTTGGCCATTGAAGCAGACTGCACTGGTGGCCTTGTTTTACAAACTTTCTATGACTTTGGTCAGGTCTGACAACTCATGACAGTGTTCACGATGTCTTTGTGGACATGAAATCCAACACCATGTTCATATTTATCATATCTGCCAGAGCAGTATAGTTTATGGCCGTTCCGTGTTGATGTTTCCCCAAGTTTTTTCCATCGTACTTCGCACAGTCCCTAGATGGTCCAATGGTATCTGTTACTTTACTTTTAGTGGACATTTTTCGTAATTTTAGGACTACTTGAAAGCTCCCTTTTGGGATAGCGTTATATAATACAGCTTATCTTAATGCTAGGGCAATAAGGTATAGAGTAGAAAAAGTCTTTTGTACTTAGGTCCGCACATACTTAGAATATTGCCAAGTTTATTATATGCTTAGATTATATTTACATTCATATTATATATAGTAATAGATAGTATAGTGTAGTATAGTATAGTTTTCAATTCTGATAACTACAAATATACACTCACTCCCACCCCTTCTGGATAGGCAGACACTGGCCTGAAGATCAACGTAGGGCTGAGCCTGGTCGCAATGTCCCCATACACAAAACAAATGAACTAAAACAATTCTTACATAAACTATTTACATTTATTAAATATGTAAGTCATACACACAAAACCTCAAATATTCATACAGTTCAGTCTCTCAAAAGTACACTAATAAAGTACACCTATAACTAGACTCTATATACTCGCATGTATTCACACGGGCACAAATAATTACACGCATATTTTAGTCATTCAAAAACGAAATAGCAATAATATATTTCTAACAAAGTTCCTTCATGTCAAATAGTTAACCCACTTGAATGTCCGAGTTGATGAAAAACAACAATTCGTGTTTGAGTGATGTAGTTGCTGTGGTGAAGTTCTAACTTACAGATCATGTGTGAAACTGGTCCATGATCCTTCATAGGCCAGGGCGTGACAGAAGCACATCAATGAAATGGGGATGAAGTAACGTACATTTTGTAGAATGGCGTGACAGCACATCAATGAAATGAGGATGCAGTGACGTACAGTTTGTAGAATGGCGTGATAGAAGCACATCAATGAAATAAGGATGAAGTAACGTACAGTTTGTAGAATGGCGTGACAGTACATCAATGAAATGAGGATGCAGTGACGTACAGTTTGTAGAATGGCGTGATAGAAGCACATGAATGAAATGAGGATGAAGTGACGTACAGTTTGCAGAATGCAACAAGGCGTTATTATTGTTCAACTGTAATGATTTTTTTTCCAGTTAAACGGAGCAGCAAAACGATTTATTACAACTGCACTTATTTCCTGTTACTAAACGTTAACGCAAAATGATTTCATTACAACTTTAATTATTCCTTTTACTACATTTTACAGCAAAATGATTTCAAGTTTAATTACTTCCTGTTACTACATTTTACATTAAATTATTTCATTAAAATTGTAATTATTTCCAGTTACTAAATTTTAAAGCAAAATGATTTCATTAAATCTGTAATTATTTCCTGTTACTAAATTGAAAAGCAATATGATTACATTACAACTTTAATTATTTCCTTTTACTAAATTGTGCATATTGATGATTCCTTTTACGAACTATTTTAGCAGTGATAATTTTCTTCTATTATAAAGTACAACTTCTAAATAGCACAGTATTAATTACTCCCTTTTACTGACGACGCAGTTATGATATAACACAATGTGTTTGTTTGTTTTATTAGCACTGCAGCATAATGATTTCATTTGACTAAAGTGTATAGTGTGACTCTCCTAACAAAAAATACAGCTATAGTGATTTCCTTCTACAAACACGTACAGCATAAATGATTTCATTTTACTAAAGTGTATAGTGTGACTTTCTCCTAACAAAATATACAGCTATAGTTACTTCCTTCTAACAAACACGTTTAGCATTAATGATTTCATTTTACTAAAGTGTATAGTGTGACTTTCTCCTAACAAAATATACAGCTATAGTTACTTCCTTCTACAAACACGTTTAGCATTAATGATTTTATTTTACAAATTAGTACAGCCTAAATTATTTTTCTTTACTAACTAGTACAACATTATTGCTTTTACAATATAGTACAGCCTTAATGATTTTTCTTTTACTAACTAACTAGTACAAGTGTTAATGATTTTCTTCTACTAACTATTACAGCATTAATGATTTCTTTGTATTAATAGTGCAATATGAATGATATTCTTCTACTAAGTACAGCATTAATGATTTCTTTCTACTAACACTTACAGCATTAATGATTTCTTTCTAACTCTTACAGCATTAATGATTTTTTTGTATTAATAGTGCAATATCAATGAATAGTTTGTAATAAAGAGATAGCATTAGTGAACTGCTTGTAACAAATACTATAACATTAAGGATTTTTTTGTCATAAATAGTTTAACATTAATGGCTCCCCTCTACTAAGTAATATAACATTAACATCTTCCATACATCAATAGAGGACAACGCTAATGATTTCCTTCCGTACCCGAAGATTGTTCTCGCATTTCGTATTCTAACTGGCTATTATGTTAAATCTTCGTTAGCCCCTACAAGGTTTGCAACGCGACACTGCAACTCGAGGGAGACAGAGCGTGAAGCAACTTACGTACTTATGATACGTGCTTCTTCCAACCTGACGAAAGAATGTTAAATGCTCACTAAATGACATGACGTATTTGTTCACTTGTTTTATTCACCATACCGGTATCTACATATGGGGGAGCGCACACGAGGAATTCTGACACCGCTTGTACCAGTGACGAGCTGCACGTGCGCATTCCAACATGCAAATAGTCACGTGTTCTCTTTACTTCTGTCAAGTAGTTTCTTTATAAAAAAAATATTAATAGCATTCCAATATTGAGGCTGTGTATATATACTAATTAACATTATGGTGCTTTTGTGTTTGTCAAAAAATATATTAATAAATACCCTGAAAAATGTGCCACTGTTCTTGCGCCACTGGAAAAGCGCTCAAGGAATAGTAAGCAGTTTATGATATAGAAATACCCTGAATATTCTAGGCCGGATTTGGAAAAAAAGGGGGCCTTTATAAGACTAAATATTATTGCAGTTTGAAACTGAAATGAAGACATCGTATTTAATGCAAGACAATAAAGAGTAGCAGTCAAACATAGGGCCGTATTAGTAATTGACTTTTTGACTTTCTCCTGTCACAATGAAATTATCAATTAGTCGAAATAAACTTCATAATTTAAAGCATGACCATTCAGGAACTATACTAAACATAAATTAGAGAGAACTCAAGAAAGAGAGAGGGAGACAGAGAGAAAAATAGAGGTAGAGACAGAGGGAGTCACGGGTCCAAATCCATTGATCAAGCGTACCAGTTTCACAATACGTACTACACAAAAGTGCCGCCCGAGTAAAAAACGATTCTTTTAATCGGACTCTTAAGTAAATCTCAAATTAAGATTTTATAATGTTCTATGTGATGCAGTCGTTAGTGGCTGCTTAACGTCATCATGCCTATCCTCAAATGGCCCCGTTCTAAATCCGGTATTGGATTGCTGCCTGCTTACATGCTTATTGTCAATTCTGTTCTTGTTTTATATTTGTCGTTGAGCAATAAATAAATATATATTTTAAAAAGTAGTGAATAAACCTGTACAAGTATCTTTACTCTGGTTTTCTGAGAAAAACCATTTGTCTCTGCAACTTCCGACGCCAAATACTCTGTATTCTTTATATTCTTTTAGAAATAACTATATTTTAATTGGATTTTTCTTGCACGCTTCGACGATAAAAATGTCCAGTCCATGTGGGTTGAATTAATATTAAACACTGTGAACATAAGACAGAACTATACTTTTTTACAAACAGGATAATTGTTCCAATCATCAGTTCAGATTTATTGAATGCGTCGCCATTTGGGGGCGAGATGCCCTTCTGCAATGTACTGTCAGCCGAAGAAGCAGGCAATAACGGGCATTATCTCGTGGGCGTGCAAGCTGTTTACCTAACGCTTTAAATACTCCCACGCATCTATTTTCTCCAATAATTCCCACCGCTATCCCTTGCACCCCATCCCTGACACTTCAAGTGGAAATATTTGGGTGCTTTTCTACATTATCGATTGCAGTAGCGTCAAGAAAAAGCTGAGAGATTAATCAAGGCTTCAATTTTTTTGAAAGAAAAAAATAAACTATTTCTTTTCCAAATACAAGCAAATTGTGTGCATTTCATTCTATACACTGTGGTGAAGATTTGTCCATAGCTTTGAAAACCTGTCATTAGCTTTGAAATCCTGTCCATAGATATTCACAATAGGTGACTAATACACCAGGCCTACTCTTGTATATGGGCACGTTTCGTTGTCTCTCTAGCTTTCAGTTCAAAACATTTGCGTACTACAAATTGTGAACATAAATAAAGTAGAGGCATTTTGAAATTCAAAGTCTTAGACTTCGTCATAATCGTCCTCGGCATTGCCATCATCATAATCGGTAATATGTTAATGTTTTGTCGTATTCCTTTCTCTGTTTATATTCACAATCAGACATTTCATTATACGAGAATTACTGGAAAGAGTGTGTATATTATATGACGTAATAGTTTATAGGGTCGCAGTTCTCACGTTTGCAAAATTCCACACTTTTAAAAAATGTTTACTTTCTTAATGAATGTTTTCACATTTTGCTCAAATATTCCGACTCTTAGTGCATGCAAAATATGTTAGCTTATTAATGCATGGTAGTTAAACATTATTTGCGTTCGTTAGAAAGATGACTACTAATGTCGGCTAACAATCTTTGTTAATGTCTACAATGAAACAAATTTCAGTAATATTTCCTGCAGGTGGAGTCAATTTTTTTTAAAGAGTGAAGACGGTTAATTTTCACAAATGTTTAATATCATCAGGGTCACTTACAGTGAAGGCTCGAGACTGTCATTATTCATTTTTGCGTATGTTGCCACTTTAAATGGAAAATTGCAAGTAGCTTGATTTTGTTGTTAATGAAAGGGTCGTCACTCACACGTAAACAAGAAAGGCGAAGTTCACTAATTGGTATAAATATTACATTCATGCTGCTCGAAACAAACATATTGAACAGCATCAGGTTCGTTTAATAAACTAATATGTACCTATTTTAAATTACCTGTTTTATTCAGTAACCATTATATTTTCTTTCTATTAATCTATAAACTAAAAGGTAGACTGGAAACAAATAGTCTAACATAGCAATAAAAACTAAATCTTGCCAAAGAAGAGAGAAGGGTCAACATGTCCTGTCAATTCTCAAAGATCTGCTGTGTTCCGTTCTGGTCTGGCATAAATCTGGCCAGTTATAGTCCTGACATTTTTACGATGAGCGTCATACAAAACTGGCAGCGTTCCTCCAAAGTGGCATTTGTGGGCCTTATCTGACCCATAAAAATGCATGCGATCTATTTTAGGAGGAAGAAATTCTTAGAAGGTCTTAGAAAAGAAGACATACATTCACACTAACCATGACATATTATTTCCCGTCAGAAGGCAAACAGTATATATAATATATATATATATATATATAGTTTTGTGTTCCAGAGAAAACAACGTGTTATAACGTTTGGTTAAGAAATCTAGACTAGTATTCTTAAACCTATTAACAACTGTATTAATATTCTTAAATCAATAAATGTGTTAACAAACCTCTATGGCCTTGAACAATTCGTAGCATTGCAATTAATGCATTGTAAAAGAGAGAGAGGGTGATATGGAGATGCCTGAAATGTGAATTTAATATAAAGCTACCATCGTTCGATTTGCAACAGCTCAGGTATCTCTGACATACACAAATTCATTCCTTATATTATGTGATGCCAACGCCACCTAGTTAATAGTTACGATTATTATTGTTAATTAATCATCGTAACTAATTACAAGTGGTGATAATCTTAATTTATGTTATTAATAATTCTCCAGAAGACACCATTTGTCACTCTCACTTGGCGGATATGCAGGCGCTGTAAACGTTTTCTCTTCCACAACATTAAAGACAAACATTTACCGTCACACAATATTTCTGCAGGTGGAAAACGTCTTACTAAAGGAGAAGACAAATCAGTCTTTAATCTATATTTAATAAATTTAGTAAGCCGCCATCCACCCACTTAATTCTCCAACATATGTTATCAAAATATGTAAGAACGTCACAACATTTAGCAATAAATTTATTAAATCATCGATCATGTATATTGATAACAATACAAAGATAAAGATTACTTGACATCAATACCATGAAACCAAATTTGAATAATTTTAATACCTATACAGTCATATACTCCAAATAGAATTTAACAAATTAGCATCAATACAAATCACAGGATAGTTCTTATCAGAGAACAGAAATGAAGTTATTAGAGATAAGCGATAATAGTTTCTATGTAACCTTGTTTATGCAAAGCTTCAATTGTCTTTTTGCGTGCTTTTCATAACAAAAGCCACAGGTTTATTGTTGACATTAATGCTATCAATTCCACGTGTTTCCCGTTATCTTGTTGTAGAGAACTGATTAACTGCTATTCTCTCAAGGTTAACGTGGACATTCCTTCACTCTTTTAGTCCCTCAAGCAGAAAAACAATTGTAGCAATTTCCAGTAATTTCCTTGTACCAGAAATTGTTCGATGTAGTCAGCATACCTTGCCACCATACATCAATGAAGTGAAATGTATTCCTTACAATTGCACATAGTGATAAATACTTCTCACGCCTACCATGTTTGTAGCAGTTTATAATTAGTAAACTAGGAGATTCAGATAAAACAAGGCAGCTTATTCCCTGTAAAATATAATTGTTGAACAAATGCTAAGTTAACAGTTTATTCATCTTTAACTCAATTCTCTCCTACATTCAAGTCTCAACTTACAGTTTCCGGCAACAGTATTTATTAGCTCGTTTCATGCACACAGCAAAATAAATACATCATATTAATTTTATGAGCGTATTCACTAGAATAATGTCAAGTGTTTAGCATACTGTATACAAGCATCTTAGTTCAAAACTTTGTAGAAATAATAATATAATCTATTCATATAATACATCTCTAAGTAAAACACAAGTATAACTTATCAATAGCACAATGCCCGAAATATTTCTAAGTCCTTTCTCTCTTAATCAGTCAGTTAACTCACTATTAAGCTAAAGGCTGCCTTTCTTGACCGGACTTCTTCCGAAAGCAAATTCAAGTGATTAGACAAATGAATCCTCTTCAGCAGTTAAGCATTTGAACTCAACCCATTGGTTGGTCTCATTCTCGTAAATCTTAAACATTGAATAATAAAAACTATTCATCCAGTTGGAATTGGTTTGGATTACATCAGCAATTTCTAGCATATTCTCAACTCGAGTGTTTACTCCAACTCTGACACCTAAAACTATGACCTCATAAGGAGTGCCAAGGTCAAGTCACTTCGAGAGTTTAACAATTCACATAACAACTAAGTCTAGAAATAGAGATAGGCAAATTTACTCCACCACATTCTTCAATCACATATTCTTCTTGTATCATACCCTCCTACTTCCACTTCTACTGCTTCTCCAAACACACACTCCCGCTTCTGCCCTTTTTGCTACTAATATTAACTATTCTGTTGGCTTCTGTTTTGTTTCCTCATAGAACTGTTCAGGGATTATGAGATCTGTCTAAGCTTTTCCTTTGGGCCTTTTTAAAGGAAAGATATTGCGTCAAAATGAGACTTGAGAACTGGAAAGATCGATGAGACAAGTTATGACTGCTAGTTTCTAATGGGATTTAAGAACTGTATGGCAACATAGACCAATAGGCCTACATCTTTGTGTTATGTAAAATTGCAATTTCGCCCTTAAATAGCTGACGCATGGGGAGGGTGAATGCCGACTTAAACAAAGAACAAAATCATTAGCAATAAATATTATGTGGGAAACATATTTCCTTTATTTAAAATGTTATAAAATTAAGAAACTATTTACTTTTATTAATGATTATTCATTAAACAAATATGTTGAATTATTAGACAGTCGGACAGAAAGATTGATAGATAGATAGACAGACAGACAGGAGGCAGGCAGATAGATAGATAGATAGATAGATAGATAGATAGATAGATGGGTGGATGGATGGATGGATAGACAGATAGATGGATTGATGGATAGATGGATGGATGGATGGATGGATGGATGGATGGGTGAATGAATGAATGAATGGTTTTGGATGGATGGATGGAGGGAGGGATGATAGATGGTGGATGGATGGAGGGATGGAGGGAGGGATGGGTAGATAGATAGATAGATAGATAGATAGATAGATAGATAGATAGATAGATAGATAGATAGATAGATAGATAGATAGATAGAGTAAATGTATCTCTCCTTATTTTTACATTTAAATTGTTATATAAAGTGCTAAATTGTCAGAGAAACCTGACCTTGTTTATGAAAATGTCTGAGTTGAAGTAAACGGCTCGAGGAAAAGAATATTCTAGATTGCTGATTAATGCAAACTGAGTGAGTAGTTCTCTATTATCCAATGATCATGATTTACGAGAATGATACCAGCCAATGGACTGAGATTAAAGAATTCACTTGCTAAATTCGACTCAAAGATCACTTTGAATCTGAAGATGCAAGAAGAAAGTCCACCTTTGAAAGAATACTTTAATGACACACCAGATCTCTTCCCTTTGTTATGCTTCACTGTCTGGTTCCAGACCTAAATTCTTGTCTCATTCAAGTGTACACACTCTACTAGAAGCAGGAATAAGACCTTCATGAGCGCCAGATATTTTCAACATTTCGCAAGCAAAGAGTAAATCGTGCAATCAACGATCATTGGCTTATCAGGAATGTGATGCCCTTCCAGCTGAGAAATAAAGTAGCCATGGACATTTTCTAGAGGAATCTCAAGACATCGTTTTCTATACCAGCAAGAGTACGCGATCTAGTAAATCATCTCATTGTATTCATTGTCATCATTCCATCATTTTCATCATTAGATTTATCTCAGCAGTCATACTCATCACCACCATGCAATCATCATCACCACTACCATCATCATCGTCGTCATCATCATCATCATCATCATCATCATCATCATTATTATTATTATTATTATTAAAATTATTATTATTTTCAGTTCCTTCCAACCTGCAGATTAGCGAACAGGACGCGTGTTTCTTCTCCATTCCTCCGGAGACCTACCATTCTCGAGTGACGAAGGCGTACCTGTGGTTTTACGTAAGGCATGCATCCCTCCCACGCTCCAGCGTGGTAGAGTTTAAAATTTACAAGATCGATTCCAAACGGTACATGGCTGCAAAAAATCTGATCTGGTCGCAGAAAGTGATTCCTGCTAAGGCTTTCGGGTGGAAGCGTGTGGACATACTGAGTTTATTCCGGCATTGGGTGAAACATCCATCTTCCAATTACGGCATCAAGATTCTGGCACTGAGTGGCGACGAGAATCTGGCCATCCTTCCGCCAACATCACCAATAGAAAACGGATACGTGAGTATTGGGTGGCCATGGTTTTTAAAAACTATTAATTGACGTAGCGATACATCTATCAAGAATCCATTCATGACAATTCTCTCTTAATTTCAACACACACACACACACACACACACACACACACACACACACACACACACACACAACCACACACACACATACATACATACACACACACACACCACACACATACATACATCCACACACACACACACACATACACACATACACACACACACACGCACACACATAAATGAAAGAAATGACTTGCATATTTGAATGGTTCATTCATTCTGCTTACGATCCTTTAAAAAGAAGGCGACGTGCAGTGCAGTTCTAAAAATAGATTTCCTCAAATGTAATAGAAACAGATTTCATAGCTAAGAACGAGCAATAAACCGTCTTTAATGTTCTCCTTTCGGTTTGGCACTCATTTTATTATTTTTTTTTTAGACACTTTCTCTTTCGTTTTCAAATTGATATAGTATTAATGTGTAATGGCCGCTAAGGTTATTTGATAGATCTACAAAAATATTTATGATTTAATGTTATTCTAAAAGTGTTTATTTATTATGACATTATTTCATGGGATTAAGAGTAGAAAATCATCACTTGCATTAGTAAGTGCGTACTTAGTTTTAGTTGATTTTCACAATTTTAGTATATAGGCGAAAACAGAAACATTTTACATAAAACACAAATTGAATTTCATATATTTATAGTAGTTCGAATTTTTTTTCAGGTATTCTATGTTTATTAAAACAATGGGAAAGTATATGACAGATATTATCAACAATATAAAAATTAGTTATAGTATATGTAGATGCATTATGATACGTTTGAAGATTACCACTAAGTGGAATTTTGTAGAGTTCTCCAAAAGAATGTATTTAAATTATTAGAATTCTCTCTACGGCACTTATACCAAATGAATGATGACTTTAAGAAATAAATATTTTTAAAAATCAACACTTTTATAGGACACAAACACACACACACACACACACACACAAATAAATATATGCTGAGGATATAAGATACAAAAATTAGTTCGAAATTTTATGGAGTGAATGAACCCCAACGCTTACCTAACCTCAATACTTACAAAAATAAGAAACTAGTAAATAGATTAAACAATTTTCATATTCCAGTTCACAAATGACAGTTTTCTGTATTCTGAACAAAAGTGAAAGTCAGCAACATTAAATAAATTGATGATGATTACATTATAAATATATCGTACGATTGGGTAAATGAGAGATAGTAAACAAATAAAACTGAAAGAAAGAAAGAAAGAAAAAAGAAAGAAAGAAAGAAAGAAAGAAAAAAGAAAGAAAGAAAGAAAGGAAGAAAAAAGAAACAAACAAACAAAGAAACAAACAAACTAACTAACTAACTAACTAACTAAGTAACTAATTAGCAAACAAACTAACTACCAAACTAACAAATTAAAAAACTAAAATGGTAGAAGAAAAATTGAAGAAAATAAATAAATCGGGATCAAGAGAGAAAGAAGAGGAAGTTGTGTATGTGTGTGTGTGGGCGGGAGAGAGTCATTCACACACACACACACACACACACACACACACACACACACACACACACACACACACACACACACACACACACACACATTCACTCTCACAAGCAGATAAATTTGTGATATATTTAAAGTAAAAATTTACTTAAATTCTTAATTTAATCCCCTTACATCTACCAGCTGGTGTCTGATACACCTTAAAGGGTTGGCTTGCTTCATTAATTATTTTATTATCTCCCCTGAAAATCTACATTCGCGTAAGGCGCGAGAGCGTGAGTGATATGCGACGGCGAATTATTTTTGTAACTTGCTAATATATTTTAAATTGCCTACTTAAAGGGACCTGGTTCGCAAGCACTGTATTTCCCATAACTATCTGCTATTTTTATAGCAGGGGAAGACAAAGAAATATGTGTTCGGCTATTTTTCGATTTTTAAATTAAAACACGTCTTTCTACGTCAGGCATAATTAAAAGATGATATAGCATGGATCCTAATTAATCATATTCGTCCGAAAAGTAATTTTTATTAATTGATTTATATTTTGATTGACAACTTAGTAACAACATACTATTTTATACTGTATATTAGTCTTTAAAGTTTGTGTGTGTGTGTGTGTGTGTGTGTGTGTGTGCGAGCGTTGTGTGTATATATATATATATATGAGAGAGAGAGAGAGAGAGAGAGAGAGAGAGAGAGAGAGAGAGAGAGAGAGAGAGAATTATGCCTGTGTAAATATGATAGACAAATAAATAGAAAAAAATTAATAATGGATAGAATCTTTCAATCTTTAATTAATCAAAAATTAATAATGGATAGAATCTTTCTTTCAAACTTTTCAAGGTAGGTAAATATGTTCATACACAAACGAAATAATCCATAGGTAAGGAAGAATAATAATGGTGATATTATTAATAACAAAATACCAAACAATAAAGCTTATTCAAACTTCATATCTCTTTGACAATAATTACACATACGTTACACAATAAAAGACAATTAAATCAATGGAAAACTGGAGATAATGCATCAAAACAAAATCTACATTGCAAACGACACACATATCAAAAATAAATCTACCAAAAGCAATCACATAAACATAATTTGCAAATGTACATTTTAAACAAAGTAAACAATACATAAACATAATTTGCAAATGTACATTTTAAACAAAGTAAACATCACATAAACATAATTTGCATATGTACAATTTAAACAAAGTATGACAGATGAGCCATTTCTCCTCTTGCAGAGGTTACAGATGTCTTTTAAGAGCATTCCTATAAATGACTTTGGCAATCACATCAAGATGCAACCGATGAACACCAAAAATGGGCTTTTATGGCACAAACAGTGAAACGAATTGTGAATTGTGAATTCTGAACTGACTGAATCTTAATACCGCATTGCTTTATCAGGTGCATTAACTTCTGTGGCCTTTGTGTGTTCCCTTCACCCAAAGAGATATGTGGAAATCGCTTATCCTGAAAGAAACATTAGGCTGAACCTGTAAATATTCCACTCACACTTTGAAGGAGTCGGTGTATATTCATTTCTCCAGACCATGCAAACAATATAAACTTAAATTAGTTAAACGTGCATTATAAGCCAAATATTAAACTGAAAGGCCCCACAGGGAAACACCAAGCCCGAGAACGACAATCGAAGACGAAAAGTCTACCGCAGTTCCTTTCGGGCAAGTAGTTAACGTTAAAATATAAATTAAAAAACCTGACATAATGTGAGTTGAGTGGATACTCGTAAGGAAGATTTTAAAAAGCAACCTTGACATAAAGTGGGAATATTATTAATTATTGGCGCCAATGGAGTGGAGATAACTCTTAAAGGAGAATTTTGTTAAAATTTGACATAATGTGAGAATATGATTGATTAATAGTGCCACTGAAGTGGAGATAACTCGTAAGGAAAGTACAAAAACGTAATATAATGTGAGACTATTATTGACTAATGGTGATAACTACTAAGGAAGATTTTAAAAAGACTTAACATAATGTGAGAATATTATTAATTCATGGCGACAATGAAGTGGAGATAACTTGTCAGGGCCCATCAGCGGACTGTTAAATAGCTGTTATACGCAAAAGACCGTAGACAAGTTTACAAAGATCGGTTCTCGTGTGACTGCCTCAACGTCTTGCACAAATTACAGGAAATACTAAATAACGTGCAATCACAGATTACGTTGGCCGTGCAGGAGATGCTTAATAGCCTGCAGCTACAGATTACGTTGGCCGTGCAGGAGATGCTAAGTAGCCTGCAAGTCAGATTACCTTGGCTATGCAGGAATTTTAAGTAACCTACAATCAAAGATGTACATATCTTAAGCCCTTTCACATAATCTCTTAGTCGGTATGGTTTCCTTTTAGTCGCAATTTAACGGCATGATTTTCAGTAATTGCAATTTGTGAGAATAAGACCAACTTCAACGTGCTATTGGGTGATGGTGGTCGTGCGGATACGTTATCTTCTTCTCCAGAGCTTGTGTGGGGCCTTTCTTCTGAGCACGATCTTGGCCCTGGACAGCTCTGAGGGGATTTTGCTTCCCTCACTGTGTTCTGGAGAATCGACCACTATCACATCGCCCATTGTAGAAATCCCTCTCCTCCATAAAAAAAAAATTTTACACTAGACACACTTCAAAGGTACAGTTTGATTATTTTGGATTTTCCTCGTTATATTTCTAGCATTAGAATCATTTCCTGATTTCTGTGATTTCTACATGTTCTGTCTAGTACCGTACGTGTCCCTTCATTATAATTACATTTCATTAGCAAGATAAGACAACGACTGTTAGAAGTAATAGCAATTGTCAAAGAGTGCAAATATAGCGCTTCGTTTTAAAAGCGGATAATCTCTTGGACTGTTCTTGAGATTTAATAATTCTTTTTGATTTGTGATTTTTTTTCCTTGTGGAATGTTTATTTTCTTAAAGATTTCCGACAAAATATTTTTATAAATACAGTTTCTAAAATAGGGAAAAGGCAGATATAAAATGTCATTAAATTTTTCTCACATGTATATAATTGGGACTACAAATTTGGTCAATTTTAATTTTTATAAGGGAGGTAAGCGATTCCTGCGTCTCAATTACTGTTCTGGCAGACTTAATGCCCTTGGAATACAAACCCTTAGAAAACAAACTAGTTTTGACATACACATTTACATTGATAGATAGATAGATAGATAGATAGATAGACAGACAGACAGACGGACGGACGGATGGATGGATGGATGGATGGATAGATAGATAGATAGATAGATAGATAGATAGATAGATAGATAGATAGATAGATAGATAGATAGATAGATAGATAGATAGATAGATAGATAGATAGATAGATAGATAGATAGATAGATAGATAAGCCATATTCAACAGAAAACAAGAAACATTCGCGAATGTACATATATAAATTTACATAATTTACTTAGTACGCGCTCAGAGACGTTCGAATGTTAAAATATATATTTATATATATTCACACAACCACACACACAACCACACACACACACACACACACACACACACACACACACACACACACACACACACACCACCACCACCACCACCACCACCACCACACACACCACCACCACCACCACCACACCACAACACACACCGAACGTCTTACAATAAATGTATATATTTACACCAATGCAAAGATACATGTTCATTTTCATGTACACACATATATATGTACGGGCAGAGAGAAATTTGTAGAGAATTAGAGACAACAGAAAATATTTCGCATGCCCGCAAGAAAACATTTAGTCTGAGGGAAAGCAAACATTTCATTTGCAAATGATTAATTAAGAAACCTTGCATTTAACACTTGGCATAGCGGTTTTGTACGTTAGTTTTAATTTAAGCCACATTAATAGGTAAATAATAGGCAAATTAAATAGAAATCATTGTATACTGATAAATTCTCTCCTTCTTTCTTTGTTGCAACCTTTAGGAGCCGATTGTGGATATCAAAGTTACGAACGACAGAAAGCGGCGTTACAAGCGCAGTGATGCATTAACGTGTTCAGAAAACTCTACGGAACACCGATGTTGCCGCTACCCCTTGTACGTCAGTTTCGCAGAGTTCGGATGGGACTGGGTTATCGCCCCTACACACGTCAAAGCCGACTACTGTTCCGGGGAGTGCCGAATGACTTTGCAAGAACAGACACCGTACTCCTGGATTGCGGCGCAGACTCCAGAAGGGGGAGGATCGTGCTGCACACCATCTAAGATGTCCGCCCTTCCATTGCTGTATTTCGACCAGAACAGCAACGTTGTCTTTCAGATGTTACAGAACATGAAAGTGGAGCGATGTGGATGTGCTTAACACCACTGCATGTCTGCAAATGTTTTCCTTTTGTTTCCGTCCGTCCGTCCGTTCTTCCTGTCCGAAGATGGTGAAGTGCCAGGAGTGAACAAATGGACTTGGTCGTTCTTTATATAAGCAACAGAATCACTGCCCAAGGACGGTATGTGACAGGAGACCAAGTTTAGAGCAAAGTCAAAGACGCTTTTGTTCAGAAACCTTGGACAATGAGAAACACCTTAATTAATTACGTTTACGTCAGAGCGTGTTCACATTGTTCCAACGTATTCTCCATCACAACGTTCGAACAGAATACTTTCTTGCATAAACTTAATTAAATTCATTAAATTCTCACAGCGTCACAAAAATGAAAGCACATCAACGACCGATTGTTATTAACACATTTTTTTAACATTTGGCAAGAATGCGGCACACATTTAATAGACCTTTGTCAAATGTTACGAAACAGTTCTGATGTACTAAGCCTTATTCCTGTCAATATATATAAATATATATATGTCAATGACCAGTCTTTTCAATAGAACTGCAAGTCTGAAATGTAAGATATTTTATCGTAAGGACCTTCTCTCCAATCGTACATTTGAGATGAAATTAAAAAAGCCATTAATACATAATTAATATATTGCGCTTTAAAACATCATGTGTACAGCACAATCCTAAGTCTTATTTCCAGCATTACACACGAAGTTATACAAATTTTTAAATGTTGAGATAAATGCATTCATTGGCAGTGTGATATTTAAGACCAACAAAGTGGCGACTAGGCGTGATAACACTGGCATGGGTCAAGGTAGTGTGTCATGAGATTAATACGATAACTCTATGATGACGTTTTGTCAACGGAATGACATCGTCCATAAGACTGAGGTTGTGATGGCTAATTTTGTGATGAGAACTAAAATGACGACCAAAGAGCTAGTACTTTTAGCACAACGAATAAGTGATCACCCGTTATGTCTTTCAGAATGTAAATTGTGCCAGTGACTCTTCCGCTAACTAACGCTACCTACAGCAGTTCCAGGTGTAATTCCACATAGGAGGGGAAGTAAATAAATAAATTTTAAAATGATACAAGCAACCAAAACTAGGGCTTGATCATTTCGTCAAGTCCGATAATTCACAACTATTCACCTGCTACTCTCCCTTCTTTCTGCAGCTATTCAGATGGCGATGTCGTATATGTAAGTATTTCCTGAAATAAAGTAAGAGTACCAACATATATAAATTTAAATATTTTAGACAATATGTTTCTATTCAACTCCGTAGTTCTATTTATTTTGAAACAGCGCAGCATCCGAAATGACTGTATTATAATTTAGAGATAAACTCCCACTGGATGGTTACAAAATTGTAAATAAGCTGAGTTAGCATAACTGGAAAATGAACTGACACGCTTTAGCAAATTTATTCTTGTGTAATATACTTTTTCTGTCTTTTACTGCGTTTTTAAAATACATTTAATGTATAGTATCATCACTACTACTACTACTACTACTACTACTACTTTATTAGATTTAACAGTTTTCATATTTTTTAAAACGATACGTTCACTCGACTATTTAAAATATTAACTGTTATTAAATGTTAATATTCATTTTATAATGTTTCTAATGTTTAGATTATTAGCTGTCATTAACTGAATTTAATTTTAATTTCATAATATTTGTTTATAAGTATTTTATGAAAAAATAAAATGTGAAACAAATCTTTCCATTGATATCTTGCCATCCTAGCGCTGTCACATATTTCAAAATGTTGGTTATCCCTTAGAGTGTGTAAAAATCGTAAGTAAAGTACACTGTATCTATTTGTGATATTCCTCTTTAACATGTTACGATACATCTCTCAATCTAGTTTGCATA
The DNA here is from genome assembly GCA_028829895.1 of Sinotaia quadrata. Lineage (NCBI taxonomy): Eukaryota > Metazoa > Mollusca > Gastropoda > Architaenioglossa > Viviparidae > Sinotaia > Sinotaia quadrata. The sequence continues at coordinate 37,176,427 of CM054180.1, forward strand.
TGAAATGAACAAAGAGATTTTAAAAAAACAAAAACAAGGCGCGATGTCTAAGGAAATTAATTTTGAAACTCTGTTTACAGTAGATGGCTATGAATTATTTCAGGACCCAATATGACGGATTACAATATTTATAAAAAAAATCCTACACGACAAGATTGCACTGTATTTGTTCCTTCGTTTTTTGTTTTGTTATGCAGTTTGTACAAGTGCAATCCTATGATACTTTAAACTAAAAATACTATGTCATTTCACACACTAGTATCATCACGTTTTCATCTGTAATAGAATAGGTCAGATCGACCGTCAAATAGTGAATAAATGTGTGTGGTGTGTGTGTGTGTGTGTGTGTGTGTGTGTGTGTGTGTGTGTGTGTGTGTGTGTGTGTTTGTGTTTGTGTGTGTGTTCGTGGCTATGCATTGAAGTTGTCATGCCGTAAAATAATATAGTGGCTATTGTCCAGAGTTATATATATATATTTGATCATTTGCAAAGTACTGGAGAAAACCAAATTTAGTCTTTAACAGTTCCCCATACATCGCGCACTAATTTAAATTATGTGAAGAACGGGGTACTGGAAACTACACGCAATTGCCACACATCCTTAGCACCATATTCCGAAGCTTAGCTAACACATTAATCATTACTTACGTTACTAGCGTTCGTTATTGATGTTATCGGCCATCTGTTTAGTTTGAAAGGTCTGTCTATGATAAAGAAGGACTTCAAGTTCTTGAATGACAATTTTTCCTTGTCACGTTTGTGTTACAAAGTAATTTATTGTCTTTCGAATAAGTCAAGTAGATGAGTGCATGTCTGCAAGTGACGTGAATGCATTTGTATATGTCCGAGTGTGCGCATTCCCGCTACGCCCTTGACCTGTCATTACGTCTTTGCGTAAGTACGTATGTGTGCCTGCAAAAAAAAAAAAAGTGTATATTTATGCATTTATTTATGAATACTTGTGTGAATGTGTTAGAAACTTGCACGCTTTTCCTTTGATAAGCGAGCCACAAAAAAAAAAACGTACACATATACTGCTTGTGTAGACGGTCTTCATAATATTATTATATTTATAAATAATTTATGAAAATGCATTAATATGTTCTTTGGTGTCATATTAGAGTTTTAGCATAATTATATTTTAAGTGTATCATTGTTAACACGCGAAAACATATATATATATATATATACGTTATTTTTTTCATGCCTGTATTACTAATAAAAGTATATGAATGAACATTACAATTCTTTCAATTAGGAAGTTGTCTAAATTCGTCAAGTCTGTGCCGTACACAACAGTGATGAACTAAATTGTTGAAAATGCCTTTGATTTGCTATAAAGATTTATTGAATATGTGGTTTGTGCATTTCTTTAAATCTTTTTTTAATCTAAAAATTACATGTTGCTATCAAGCTTTATTAAAGAAGTAAATTAGCTTTGCTATAAAGTTGAATTAAAGGTGTGTATTAGACTTGCTTTAAAGCTTTACTGAATGTGTGAAATGAATTTGCTTTAAATTTGTTTTGAAAGTGCAGATTGTGTTAGCTTTAACATGTCACTATTTCAATTGCGATTTTCATTAGTTTATTGAATATGTGAATTATATAATGCTTTACAACTTTCACTCACTGTGTGAATTAGCACTGCCATAAAGTGTTATAGAATGTGTCAATTTATTTTATTTTATTTTAAACCTTTATTGAGCGTGTGCGTTTCTTGTAATATTAATTCCATGCTGCTGTTGGAATTGCATTTTGTGAATATGGCCTAATATGTATAATCAAATTTTAAATGTATCTTGTACGTGCGCTAAGTTTTGTATGTCAGCACTCTGGTACATTGTAATATACCAAGTAACGTAGTTATGGAATGTGTCTTGTTTGTTCATACTTTACTGAAGATGTGATATTTTGACGGTACAAGTACACATGATTCTTGAATGCGATGAACATTATATAACATTCTGACAAAGGCTCGTTTGAGTCGATATGTAAACGATGCTGAATACGATATGATTTTGTGTAACACCAATATCAATTCGGACAGCAACTCAAAGTAACTCCATCAACTAATGACAACAGTTGTTGTGGTTTTTATTTTGCATGAGTGTAAGGATACTGTTCTTGTTTAGCATTGTAATCCTACTTTGCTCTTTAAATATACTTGCCCACCACACTTCTATTCTTACACCTCCAACCCACATCATGTCTGATTACCTGTCAGCGCATGCGGAAGTGGTTATACATTTAGAAACATACGTCTTCAGACGAACTTAGAACGTGTATAGATGAGAATGTAAAATATGAGTTCGATTTATAAAATATTTAAACATTTGAGTTTGTTTGTTTACTACATATGTTTGCACACATAACGATGGGTTTATACCCTAACTATATTTTGTTCTTATATGACAAAATCTTGCCTCTAGTTTAAACATAAAATGAAAAGAATTTTATATTGTTAGATGAAAAAATTGTAGTGTGCGTAAAACAAAATCGAACTTAAAGATAATTAAGATTGTGCAGATGCTAATTTAAATAATTTGCATTATTTTCATGAAGTTATTAACACAGAAAGTGAGAGATATATCTTCACTTATTTGCTTGTAAAACTAGTATTGTTAGCAAAACAAAATGAGAGAGATAGAAAGAAAAACATAGAAGCCATTTCATTGGAATTTCAGTTGCACGGTTAATAGCTAAAAGAAAATAGCCAACTGGTCATGGAATGATTAAGGAGTCTTAATAAATATTAAAATACTCTAACTGATTCCTCAGTGGCAATGTACTATCTATCTATCTATCTATCTATCTATCTATCTATCTATCTATCTATCTATCTATCTATCTATCTATCTATCTATCTATCTATCTATCTATCTATCCATCCATCCATCCTTCCATCCACCCACCCAAAATATATCCATCCATCCATCCATCCATCTATCTACCTATCTATCTATCTATTAGGCCTCATAGTTTTAATTGTTGTTTTGTTTATGTGTCTTCTTCCTTAATCAAGACTGGCACCGTTACCTTTATTATTATATTATTAATGTCTGTTAGCTTGTTGCTTTTATTTCAAATAAATTGTTCCGCGGTGTGACTGGCCCACATTAATAAAACGTCCTTTTGTTCAAGTTTGTATATATAGGAGACTTTCCGTCACATTTCGGCGAAGTGTTTAATAATGGCTGAGTACTAATGCAAAATATTACGTTTGAATGAAAAGGCAATTTGTGCGTGCAATATTTATTGCAAAAGTGCAGATGAATAGCAGAATGTGATGAAGGAGACGTGTTCAGTATTGTTAAGTAGACTTTCAGGATCTGTTTGTGATCATTATAGATATATATATAAAAGAAAAAACTTAAGTGCTTTGAAACAAAACAGTTAAATATTGTGTTTTGTCTTTGCAAGCCTTCAGAGTTTTCAGACTGCGCTACAACTCGAACGTAAAACTTTACTCATGTATTTTCTAAATATCAATTTCACGTGACAACTTGCATGTTCCAAATTAATATTATTGTAAAGTTTATAAAATTAAAAGCAAAATTGTTTCACTTCTCAGTTTACAAAGATTTTAACTCACCTTGTAACATTAGCAAATAAAGTTAATTTATAATGCTTCATTTCTTGAATATTGGAGCATGTTTCTTCTTTAAGAATAAATAGAATAAATATGTAAATATTTATCTTTTCCCTGTCAGCCCTCGTGTTAGGCTAAATTAATGAATTAAACATCGAAGACGATTCACAACAGGATGAGTCGCAATGTTCCTCAGGTTGATTTTGAGTTATTAGTATATTTCAGTAGCATTTTTAATGCTGAATTCAATGGTGAAAACCTTTAAATAATCAGACAATGTAAATGCTATGAACATTTGAGATAGATACCCCCGAAAATGAGAAAAATCACGTTTTCGCTATTGAAAAAAATGTGTAAGTCGTTTCTTTAGCAACCATAGTTTTAATTTGATACAAATTGGCACAATGGTATAATGATATATGAACAAAAATTTTTTTTCTAAAATTATCTTTCGGACGCTTTATTTTAAGGAGATTTGTTCACAACCCCACCCCACCCTCCAAAACAAATTTGCTAATTTCAAACCTATTAAGATATCGTTAACATTTACATTTGTTCTCTTATAGTTTTGAAATGTAACTTTTATGAGGAAAATAGCATAACTAATAATAGTTAGTAAGTTAAACTTAGAGATGTATAGCCCCTTCCCCCTACACCCGATCCCGCCTATCCACACCTCACCAACGCTACAGAAGTAGTTTGTTTGGCATCTTTATTGTTGAAGAATTGCTTCATACTTTGTTTTGAAATACAATTTAATTACAATGAAATAAAAATTTAAATTCATTTAATTATTTGAGAAAAAATTAATGCCTTCCAACCCCCCCTTTAGTTCACGTTCACCCTTAGCCTAATCCACTGACACCGCAGACTACTGGTAACTTGCGCTTGCTTAACTACTAATTTTTCAGATTAATAAACAAAATAAACATTGTGAAATGAAAATAAATCTTACAAACATTTATGTAAGCAATAAATATGTTTATAAAACATAATAATTATAAAACATTTGCTTTCACCTCTTAGTCAAAACAGCTCTGCCTCTCTAGTCCAAGTTTAGCCTCCTCATGTGGCTTTAAACTAAAAGGATACGTAATAAATTACTGTCAAGAGTGAATTGTTAAACAATAAAATGGTGATTCTGCAACATTGTTCCCCTTTGTTAGCCATTATCAAGCTTACAATTCAACACATATTATACACAGATACGCATCTTAAGTACTATAATAATTATTTCTTAAAAAACTGTTATATTTCATAGGGCTGTTTCTTTCTTGTTAAATTATTTTTTTAAAATAGTTAAGTGCCTTTAACGCTTTGCATAAATAATAATAATTAAAAAAATAATTAAAATTTTTAAAATAATTAATGGCGCTATTGACTTCATAGTGACTGTTTAATAACTAAAACCTTCCTCCTTATCATCACCAACGGCCGGTGTCGTAAAATGGTCTAAAATTAAATCCGTTTATCGTTTTCTTCGGTGGAGTGCAGGATATTAGCAGATAGAGCTGAATTTAACGCTAAAGCATGTATTTCCGGTCACACTGGAAGACGCCATGTTTAATGAAGATCGCGAATCAGCTTGTCACGTGACAGAAACACTGAGTCACAGATAGAGATTTTCCGTTATTTACATGTGTGCATCTGTTTTGAAAGTTCCCATTATTTAAAACGTATCAACTGGTTAGCCACAGAGTTCAGTTCTGGAAACAAATACCTTTTGATTCATATATAGTTGAACGAGATTATTCAAACGAAAGACTTTTTGATTCATATATAGTTGAGCGAGCTTATTCAAACGAAAGACTTTTTGATTCATATATAGTTGAGCGAGCTTATTCAAACGAAAGACCTTTTGGTTCATGTATCGTTGAGCGAGATTATTCAAACGAAAGACCTTTTGATTCATGTATAGGTGAGCAACCTTATTCAAACGAAAGACCTTTTGATTCATGTATAGGTGAGCGACCTTATTCAAACGAAAGACCTTTTGATTCATGTATAGGTGAGCAACCTTATTCAAACGAAACAGGCGAAACAAGGGTGCAAAAAGAGTGAAATTACAGACATTCTCACACAAAATGTAATGGTAAGCTGCTTGAAATACATTAAAAAAATATTTCAGGGTGAAATATAGATTTTGCTTGAGGAAAATAGGTGAATGAAAGATTGCAGAATCATACGCAATGAAAATCCCCAAATTCATAACCTAGCCCCCTCCCCTTCCAGCTATTTTCAGTGTTTTCTCCATTTTTACCTAGGGACATTATGACTCATTCTTTGGTGGAATGACAGATATTATCAAATTTTTCACTTATTTTCTTTTTCTAGTGCACGATACACATTAGGCAAGTGATACTATTTTTAACTGAAAAAATCCTTTCAAATGCCAAACAATAAATTAGAAAGGGAATGGCAGACGAAGCCAGCAAATGAGAAGGCGATGATGAAGGGTATTGAATCAATTATTACATGGCTAATCGATGTTTCTGACAACTTATTTACAATAACTGATTTAAAGAAATATAATCAAACCATAAGGTTTGTAATTGTGTTTCTGTTTTTTCAAAGAACGATTGTGAATGCATGTCTTTATAAATATTTGTATGTATTTGTATGAGTGTATGTGACTGTGTTTAAGTCAAATCCTTACCTAATAATCTATGGCGAGATAAAACAAATGATTATGATAATTGTGCATTCACTGTGTACAAAACCACACATCGTCTCCCATCTATAGTCTTCACCCTTTATCCTCACTCATTATTTTCACTCTTCATTCTTCAGTCTCACATATCAGCCATCATTTTCATTAAGAGGTCATCACTTTCACTTATCACCTATTAATCAGTCATCGTCCTCACACATTCAGACATAATCTATCGTCCTCATTCTCTTAGCTCTCATATTCACGAAACCTTCCGGTATGTGATTCTAAATTTAGAAAAAGGGTCACTTACCTGTTGTCTTTAACATTCTTTTTCTGTACGTCATGAAAAAATAATAATTCTAATTTCTTTTAAACCATTAACCATTCTAAATATGTCAGGTCAGAATTTGACATGTATCTTTAACGCAAATCATCTAAAGAGGTTGTTTTCTGATTGGACAAGACAACAGTGACATCAAACTGAAAACATCGCCAACAGTGACTTGGATGATGAATTGTTGTTATTGAATAGTATAAAGACGTACCTTAAGAGGTTAAATGTGCATCTTATTCTGAAAGTACATGATATTTTAATTCTTTATTGATTGATTGTTTGTTTGCTTTGTAAACCCAAAAGAACAAAATTTGTCATTGAAAAATTAATAATGTTGCTTTTGTAACTGTTACATTTCTGACACGAATAAAGTCTCATATATGTCCTTAATCTATCCGTCTTTCTGGCATTGACAGTGTACAGATTGAATATGTGTAATATACTGAATTGGACTGGGACAGGTTTGAATTGGGCTAAAGCTAGCATGAGGCAGGTTTGAATTAGGGGTAAGGATGTCTGAGGCATGTTTGAATTAGGCGTAAGCTAGTCTGAGGCAGGTTTGAATTAGGTGTAAGCTGGTCTGAGGCAGGTTTGAATAATTCGTAAGCTAGTCTGAGACAGGTTTGAATTAGGCGTAAGCTAGTCTGAGGCAGGTTTCAATTGGGCTTTTATTAGTCTGAGACAGGATTGAAGTGGAATGAACCTGATAGGTGCAGGAAGCGAATTGACTAAGATAAATTTGACTTGGGAGTGACTGATAGAAGCAGAACTGAATTGGGAGTGAAATGGAGTATGAAGGGAGTGAATTGAAATTGAAATTGACTTAAACCACAATGGAAGAGAACTGAATTGGGAGCGAACCAGACTTGGACAGGGACATAATTATATTGTGAATGAACTGGTCTGGACGAAAATTGAATAAGAAGTGAACTGGATTGCGGCAAAATTGAATTGGGAGTGAATTTGGACTGGAACGGATTGAAGTGAGAGTGAATTGGAACGGAACAGGATTGAATTGGGAGTGAATTGGATTGGAACAGAATTGAATTGGACTGTGGGAGGACTGAATTTCGCTTCCTGACTGACCAGGACTGAATTCTGTGTGAACTATAGGATGTAATGGATTGAACTGAACGTGGACTGATTTGTGAGTCACTCTGAGACCTATGACTAAGCCTAGAACTCGGCAGTTGTTCAATTAGCACAGGTCAATGTAGATGAATTTCACCTACATCTAAGAGGACGTGCCTAAATGCAACGTCACGGCACTCAATTTAGCACACTTCCATCAGCTCGATGTAAACTATACAATGCATTCCAACTGTTCGCTCTGAACGATACTATACAATCCAACAGCTCGATGTAAACTATACAATGCATTCCAACTGTTCGCTCCAAAGAATGCAATACAATCACGTTGGTCTAAACTATAAAATATATACCAGTAGCTCGCTCTAAACTATACAATACATCCATACAGCTTGCTATGAAAATATATATAAACAACAACTCGCTCAAAGCTAAACAATAAATTCCAACAGATCTCAAGTATGCAATACAGATAACTCGATCTTAACTATACAATACATTCCAACATCTCGGTCTACCTATGCAATACATTCCAACAGTTTGATCTAACCTATACAATACATTCCAACAGTTTGATCTAACCTATACAATACATTCCAACAGTTTGATCTAACCTATACAATACATTCCAACAGTTTGATCTAACCTATACAATACATTCCAACAGCTCAATCTAAACTAAATAATACATTCCAACATCTCGCTGTAAACTATACAATACATTCCAACAGCTCGCTGTAAACTATACAATACATTCCAACATCTCGCTGTAAACTATACAATACATTCCAACAGCTCCCTGTAAAACTATACAATACATTCCAACAGCTCGCTGTAAACATACAATACATTCCAACATCTCGCTGTAAACTATACAATACATTCCAACAACTCGCTCTAAACTATACAATACATTCCAACAGCTCGCTCTAAACTATACAATACATTCTATAAATATCACTACAAAGTTTGTCAAAGCAACAATGAAATGAATGTTGCAGAAATATAAACCGTGATTAAAAACTAATATATAAGACCAGTGATTGTTAACTCACCAAAATATTAGAAGTACAGAATATTTCGAACTGTCTATTACAAAATTATGGAAAAGATAATCGATAATGATAATGAATAATTAAATTTAATGACAGATAGACATTCGGAAAACGTAATCTTTATAGAATGATATTTGCATAAAGACTATCGATTCTCGTTTACCCTCAAAGTTATTTTCAACCGACAGAACATCGAATATCATTTCCTCACTAACAGGTAATTGTTGAAGATAATTTTATATTCAGAAAAATATGTAGAGTGAATATTAGTGTGACGCATCTTAATGTAAGTATATGTACAGAGACCACCACATCTCAACATTCATCAAATCATTGACTCATCATGCCCCCATCCACCCACTGACTACTCCAAACATGTATCAATTAACATGCATAAGAAGGGATTCACAAAATAAAGATTAATTATAAAAATAACCTTATCATAAATAGATACAGCTAAGTTTTGAAACAGTCACATATATATATACTACTAAATAAATGTTCAACTTGATCTCATACTCAATCACTATTAACAATGACTACTTCAAGGGAACAATCTCTATTTAAGGTTTAGAGTTCTTTTCATAGAGCTGGAAAAGAGAAAGATAAGAGATAAATGACTGAGCACATGACCTATTCTGTTGGCCACCATATGTCACGTCATAGAGAAATATATGTGTTTTACAACGTATGGATAGTTCATAAATTGATAAGACACCAGAGTTCATTTTCATTCGTGTATGCATTCATGCTGAGTACTCTTGAACTTGCACCTGCAACTCTGTTCTCACCACCATTGGGTTCTCCTGGTAGATATTAACAAGGATGACTCATGCATCTATCATAAGAAAATCTCTCTAGACGAGGAACCATGTCGGTGAGGCAACAGAAAGAAAAAAGAGGAAGCAAAAGAGGCACACCCTGAAAACATTCAAGTGTGATGCTTTTAATTTGGTCTATAATTTTCCTACACTCTCACGATCTCTCTCCAGTCACTCAACTTATGTGTCTGCAAGATAATTGTTAGCCTTCATAATACTTCACTCAATTCACCTAGTTATAAATCCAATGGAACTATAACAGAATCACACACTCAATAATACATAGTTAATCTAACACACATATCCAACGAATCAATCAGAAATATACAGTATATCAAAATCAATACATGAAACAATAATTCTAACACACAAATTACTCTAAATTCATTCTTGTTCTGACAACTCACCATGGCTCACAGTTCGCCTTTAGAACCAGATTTTGAATATCGATTTAAAGTACTTCAAAAGGGTTTGACCTAGCTATTTATAATTGACTTCGCATGTCAGCTAACCAGAATAATTCATTCACCTTCCCAGCCACCGCATTCGTCTTTGCAAGTGTGTACTTAAACTTCCTACTGGAACTCATCTCTTTAATCAGATGTCGCCTTGTCCCCCTCCAGCCCCATCCATCAGTCAGTCAGTTGTGCTTAACTTGTACAAACAAAAGTGGAGGGTCTTAATAAATGTAATATATTATGTAATAAAATGGATTTGTCCACTTTGGATTAAAAAATATAAGAGGGAAGTCTTTCTTTGTCCACTCATGTAACAAACACTTTACTCCCAGAGGAAATCTCATTGTGTAGTCAATGGCAGTGAGTTGCTTATATATAAAATTACTTCTGAGAACAAGTGAATAACTGCCTTGTGAATAAAATAAAGTTTACAATTTGATATGGTGATTTATTTAGTAAAATATAACCAGCCATTTTATTATGTAAATGAAAACTTTGGTCCAATTAGAATTTTTTTAATGGTGATTAATTAATGAGAGACTGCCTTTGGCTTGGGCCGATTTCGAGCATTTCTTTTTGTTTTCTGTTAAAGAAAATTGAAAAATAAAAATTGTTTACATTTAAAACTTAAAAATACTTTATTTTAAAAATCCGTTTTTTGCTTATATTTGTCTTGGCATTGGGCAGTATCACATAATTCAACGTTAAAGTTGAGCGATTTTCCTAATGTCGAAAAGGTAAACATGCAATGGATTCTCAGTAGTTTCTAAAAGCACGTCCTGCCATATGGCTGAGACATCGTGACAAACAATGCACGTGCACAAGAAAATTGTTTACCTCCCTTTGATTTTATAGCAAATTTACAACAACCTCATGTGTTTATTATTTTTACTCACCTTAGGTGTTTATTACTCCTTTCCAGCAATCAACACCTGTGTATACTTCAGTTTAAAGAATACAGACCAAAATGTTGGCTGCTTGGTGCTTTCTTGATATTTACAGGCCGTAGTGCCTTCTTTGCCATCTTCTGCGCAGTATCTTTATTTTCATACAGTCATCTCTACTTATATTTTTTACATTTTAAATCTTGCCCTTCTCTAAGTATATCTGTTGCATCTGAAATATTATATGTTTATAAGAGTAATTTGTGTTACTCTACATTTAATGCATACCTATATTGTTTTATTATTTGTTCTATTGTTTATGTTCTAACAATAGTTGTAATCTTACACTTCCGAATGTTTATTTATTACTTCTAAATCCCTCTTAGCTTTGAAAAAATATTAAGCGTTTGTATAAATAATCATCATAGTTGAAATATACTATTTATCATTATACAGGCCTTATTCTTATAAGCCTGGATTCAGCAAATGAACAATGCAATCTTGATTATGTGTGTTTATAGTTTTAAAATCCTTAGTGCTAATGGCTAACACAACCAACAAAAGTACAGCATGTACTGTAAACAATAAAACAATCAGATTTCCCTTCGGGGAAGTTCGAAGTTCTATCAAAAACTACTTTTTTTTATACAAATTATCATTTAGATGTTTATAGCATTCTTCAGCACAAATAATTATTTACTACTCTTGATTTTGCTTTGCTGTCTTTGTGACAGAGTCAGACAAAAATGGTGTCGTGAACTCTTGGCCCAGTTCTACAAATTTTAAATTGTATTTTTGAAGATAGTTTCTTCGTTAAAGCCTTCCCGACATGCTTTGCTGTATTCAAGAGGCAGAGAGAGACTCATCCCATATTATGCAATTTCTTGACAATAGCTGATGTAGGTCGAACCTTTAGCGTCACCCCGTGATCAGTCACGTGACGAATTCATGCACTTTCATAAATACACTGACAAGCGCGAAATTCATCACTTACACGAGGGACCACGGCCGATTGAACATACAAGCTTCGTGCCTCCGATAATTCCGTGTACGTCATTACGAAAAGTATAGTAAAAGACCCGCTGTCCTTGTTTGCAGTTATCTAATGAGAAGGTGAAAACACATCCACTTCTTAACGTATTAATTGTATTCTTAATTTATGATTTGTTGTATGAATTTATGCATTGTGTTTTGTGTAGGAATATATATTTGCAATTTCCTCCAAACACGTGTGGCTCGATTAGAAATGTGGCTATAGTCTAAAGTTCATTGTACATAAATTAATTGTAATCTTTTAACTTTTAATTTATAAATCTTTAATTCATTCTATGAAGCAGAACGTCTGTGCACGTTGCGGAATTTTCTTGATAATTCAAATTCATTTTTTGTGCTTAATTCCATTATGATTTGTGAAACGCACATGCGTTGATTTTGAATTATTACTGATTTTTCTTTATATGAATTCCATCTTGTATTAACGTAAACGTTTGGGAATTCATATGGCATGTAAATGTTAACTGTAACACACATGTGAATTATATTGTATCCTTCTTATAAATGAAGTTATATTGTAAAGACCACAATACGTCAAGGATAAAGCTATGCATTCTATTGTGACCACGTTTTTTGGATTGCGAACATGAAAGCAATCAGCTCATAGGGAATCGTTCTATTTCCAGAGCGGTCTTTTACGTCATGTTATTCCTTTGGTTCTGCTACCATTGGTTCTTTTCGTCGATTTTGGCTTGTTTGCTGTGACAAGTACCGCCTGTTTGTATCTTGGTGATACGCCATTCACAAGTACACCCTCAGTGATGCCTGAAAGTCAACTGATGACCGGCATAACAAAAGCCTGAGACCAGTACGCAGTGAACCCTTGTTGCATAGAACTGTACTCCTGAAACCGCATTGAACTGTGGGGAATATTGTTGGCAACGATTACTCAGAAACAGCTAAGTAAATAGCTCTGATGACATAATTCGATAGTTATCATCAGCATTTGTGGAATTCTTAACACGTATAATAGTGACGTAGCTTTTGAGACCTGCGTTGTCTCGTATAATTAATTTGTTATTGTTATGAAGTGTTAACCTATTAAATCTTATTTTTATTTGTTAAGAACTTCTTATCGTAGTTAATTTATGCATGATATAGACCAATTCTCTAGTGGTTTGGATGGGGGCGAAAGGAGCTAAATGTGAGACGAATGCATAATAATTTAAGAGTATCTTAACGGTTTCCAAACCGAGCTTTTGTACACAAGGTATTCGTTCGTGAATTTGTTTGTCTCTAACTACAAGGCACACTTTTCATAAGAAACGAAGGATAGCTTGAGCAGCCAGTCTGTTCGAAATTAAGAGGAGAATTAAATTTAAATTACTAAATTAGAATTCTGGAAATTCTCGAGCAGGGTCTTAAAATAAATGCTGGACATGTAACAGTCTTATTGAAATGATGTGTCAGCAGAGATGGCGAAAATGCCATTATTTTTTTTAGGTACAATGTCTAAGATTAAATGACGTTTTACAAAAATGCACCTGTTCGTGCAGCTGTCGTGAAACATATCCAAGCAATAAATATAGATGCTGAATCAAATATAGAACAAACTCTCCATGGTAGCTGCACTGCAGAATAGACAATTAAATCACGTTTTGCTGAGTGCGCAGAAGTGTCGTTTGCCACAGCAGCATCCATTCCAATCTTTGGTAGTACATTTTGTATTGAGTCAAGCTTGTGGACGTGGGTTGTATCCATGACAATGTGTTCAATGGTTGCTGGATTTGAAATGCTGATTTTTAGTATGGTCGACAAATTTCCTACATTAATTGTAAGAAAACGTTCATTCGATTCCATTATTTTTTTTATTGATTTTTTTATTTGGCGATGTTTTGTCAGTAGTGCAGCTTTAAAAGTGATTAATTTACTTCATAGCACGTGTCCTATTTGTTTCAATTGCACAAGATTCTCTCCCCTTTCATGTCGCCTATGGTCTTCGATTATATTAAGTTTCCGAGACATGAGTTAATGTGTCCTTGTCGCAAATTGAGAGAAATAACGTATATCAATTTAGTAAAATGATGTTTAGTTTTAATAAACGTATTCAGATACAATATTTTTCGCCCACACTAAAACTCTTAGGAAGAAAAGTAAGAATTAATCAAAATAAACTTGTCAATTTAGCACAACTGGAAACACTCTGCACATAAAGCAATTAATTTCAGTAGACGAGCAGTACCGTACTTAAAACACTTTTATTATTTTTTTTCCATACTATGCCTTAGAGTTATTAATACATAACTGTCTACGACAGCAGACGTGTTTCGCAATGGTCTCTTTGTTTAGTCGGTAACGTACAAACTAAACACCTAAACCCAGAACTTCCTCTAAAATACTCCCAATCACAAAATAAAATAAATCACAGAAATAAAACAAACAAGCATACACACACAAGCACGCACGCACTCCAGAACAATTATGCTTAGTGCATACAGCTCATGAGAACAGTATTAAAAGTATAGATCAGTTATCCAAACATTTGAGGAGAAAGGGAAGCAACCCTTCAACGCAAATTAACTCATGCGAATTCGAGCGGACTTTAAGAATTAAATAGATTTGAAATGAAGATAATATTTTTTCTTTAATTTTTTTTAAAATGTGAATGAATTTCTAGTGATGTGATTTGCAAAACTGTAATAAAATAAATTTGTAATTATATTTCCACACATCTAAGTAAATCATTTAATTGAGAGGTCAGTTGTAATTGGGAAAAAAACTTTATTGTTGAATAATATATTTCATCTCGAAATGAAATCTGTTGCGCTTGCTTTGTTTTAGAAATAATGTTTAGAATGTAAGATAATGAAGAGTTGCGGAGAGATTGCGACAAAGACGGGATAAACAATTGCGGAAAAGCTATTAAATTGGATTTTAATAACTACATTACACACAAAATAGTATTCATGTCATGTATAATATGATATGTACTTCGAGCGCTGACAGAACAAAGAGACATACGCGTCAGATAAAAAATAAAGAAGACTCTTTATGAAAACATATAAAATCACGCACGCACATAGACACATAGACACGCATACAGAAATTTAAATATACAGAAAAAAAGACAAAAAAATATTATTACAACCTTGTCTGCTTCACAGAAACATTTGTTGGGATACAATTATTTTAGCGTAGACATTGAATGCAGATCTATACATTAACATCATTTGTCATATTTTAGTTTTAAAAAAGAATTGTCGCAAAACTAATGATATCGAAAGTGTTCCATAGTAAAGTACTGAATGCAAACGAAGGTATTATTACATCGACGTAAAATAAATATATAATCAATTTACAACAGTCAATAATACGTACAAATCTAAGGCGTACATTTCCGACTGCTGTAGAGACTGTGGGTGGATAGGCGCCGAATAAAGATGGCTTGAACACATAAAATTTGCACATGTTAGACATTTTCAATTTTTTAAATTGCGCAATTCGAACGTACCAAAGTAAAAAAAAAAATGCAAAGGAAAATTAATACACCGCTAAGATTTTCGGATCAGGTTAGACAAAGAAAAAATATATAATCAATAAATATTAAAGTAATTAAAGTAATAAAAAAAATACAAGAATAATAAATAGTAAACAAATATTTCGATTTTAGTAGATTTTTTAGAGAACGTGAAAGAAGCAAGGGAGATAATGGAAATAGTTCGTCGCTCTTTTATCGTTTTGAGAATTCTCTAGACACAGTGATGTGGCTAGTATACTTATCTATAGACACAGTGATGAGGCTAATATACTTTATCTCTAGACACAGTGATGTGGCTAATATACTTTATCCTAGTCATAGTGATGTGGCTAATATACTTTATCCTAGTCACAGTGATGTGGCTAATATACTTTATCTCTAGACACAGTGATGTGGCTAATATACTTTATCCTAGTCATAGTGATGTGGCTAATATATTTTATCCTAGTCATAGTGATGTGGCTAATATACTTTATCCTAGTCATAGTGATGTGACTAATATACTTTATCTTAGTCATAGTGATGTGGCTAATATACTTTATCCTAGACACAGTGATGTGGCTAATATACTTTATCCTAGTCATAGTGGTGTGGGTAATATACATTATCCTAGTCATAGTGATGTGGCTAATATACTTTATCCTAGACACAGTGATGTGGCTAATATTCTTTATCCTAGTCATACGGCGGAAACTGAGGCTTGAGTTTTGTCTTGAGAATTCATGAAAGTTTCTTGAACATGCATCATGGTGTGCTGAGTAGTGCACACGAAAATTCTAGAATAATGTGCGCGATGTACTTCGATAGAGCATGGGAAGTTCTGGATGATTCTCCATGGTGTGCTTTGTGAGCGCATGGAAGATTATGGAACAGCTGTGTAATGTGCCTAGAAGGGGTACATTGGGCCTTCACCTAATAAACAGCTGTGTAATGTGCCTAGAAGGGGTACAGTGGGCCTTCACCTAATAAACAGCTGTGTAATGTGCCTAGAAGGGGTACATTGGGCCTTCACCTAAAAAACAGCTGTGTAATGTGCCTAGAAGGGGTATATTGGGCCTTCACCTAATAAACTGCTGTGTAATGTGCCTAGAAGGGGTACATTGGGCCTTCACCTAATAAACAGCTGTATAATATACCTAGAAGGGGTACATTGGGCCTTCACCTAATAAACAGCTGTGTAATGTGCCTAGAAAGGGTACATTGGGCCTTCACCTAATAAACAGCTGTATAATGTGCCTAGAAAGGGTACATTTGGCCTTCACCTAATAAAAAAAATAGTGACTTGTTGCAAACTGCGCAAATGTGAATCTGTGCCACGAACAGCCGCCATCATTAAAATGGTTTTGTACATTGACAATAATTATCATTCTGAAACTCCACTCTCATTTCTATGATGAAATATATATGAGCATGATTATAAGTGTATATATTAATTTGACTGATGATATCTGTGCTAGGATAAACAGAATGATTGTCTAGTATTAATCAAACATTGCGGTGATGAAAATGTCAACACTCTTTTGATTATATTCATATGTTGTATATTTGATTGTTGATTTGATAAATGTATTGTTAAACCTATTAACCTTCTTTACATATATTAAAACCTATGTTGGAGTAATAGTGGGAAGATGGTGGCTTATAAAATAAAAGATGGATTTTTATTACTTCTTTGGTAAGAAGTTTCCACCTACAGAAACATTGTGCAAATATAAAAAGTCTGTCTTATTATTGTGTAAAGAGTAGAGTTTTGCGACATCCTTATAATCTGCCAAGTGAGAGACATGTTGATCTTGTGGGGAAAGTATTAATAACTATAAATTAAGATACTCGATCACTTGTAATTAAGTTATGAGTTATTAATTAATAAATAATAACCTTAACGAGTGATGGGTACCTATAGGTGTCACACTCGTCATAGAGATGATGTACCTTATTCTAGTCACAGTGATGTGACTAACATACCTTATTCTATTTATACTGATGTGGCTAACATACCTTATTCTAGTCACAGTGATGTGACTAACATACCTTATTCTATTTATACTGATGTGGCTAACATACCTTATTCTTATCATAGTGATGTGGCTAATATACCTTATTCTTATTCTAGTCATAATGATGTGGCTAGAAGAATTGCTAGTGAAATACGATTTAGCTAGTAAATCGTAATCTGGTCATAGTGATGTCGCTTAAGTATCTATAAATAGTGGATGAATTAGTGGAATTTCCTATTTACACATATGTGAATAATTTAAAGTGAATCTAGTCATAGTGATGTGGAATGGTGTGGCTAATAAAATTCTATAAACAGTGGATGGGTTAGTGAAGTTATCCAGTCACAGGTGTGACCTATTTAATGAGAATGTCTAATCATACTAGTGCAGAGAAGTGTGGTTAATGGAATACTCGAAACAGTGGATGGAATTAGTGGAATTATAGTCACACGTGAATGAATGATTTCATGTGCATGTTTGGTCATCGTGCTTTGAAGTTGTATGCTAAAATAGGGATGGATTAGTGGAATTCTCTAATCATAGTCATGTGACTGTCACAGTCTGATAAAAATGTCCGACCTGATGACCCACATTGCCTTGTTTACTTCAAATTCGAATATTTGAAACCCTTGACTCCTTTGTTCAAAGCTTCCCTTTTCGAAGCGCTTCTAGAACAGGTCAAGATGTTATGTAACTTTAGGACCATTGTCCAGTTCTCGAACCTACTACATGCTTCGCGAACAGTCACGTGATACGCAATATGCTTTTCTATAAATATGACCACGCGCTTCCGCTCCTCACTCCGGGCACACTTTAGCTATTTCCATCAGCTAACTCGGGTCGTGGAGGCAGCCGACAGCCGTAGAGAATCAAGGTACCCTTCGACTTCTCATATAAAGGTATCATTTTATTTAATAGTATTTTGCCTATATATTGTTAAGTATGTATTTGTGCTATGTATTATATGATTTCCATATATGCTTGAGCATGGTTCAGAGAAATAGCTGAAAACCTATAAGTTACGGAATATAAATTTATTGTAACCCTTTTTCCATTTTTGTACTTTAATTTATATTGTTTAATTCACTAAGAGCCAGAATGCTGCGCTCGATATGAATTCTTCATGTAATTCAATTATTGCGTGTAATTTTAATTGTAAATTGTGTTAGTTTGAATTACCCCTTGTATGAACATTAATTTAACGTTGTAACTATTTTATTGCTTCATACGTCATGACTGTTAAATGGAACACATGTGAGACGATTATATTTTTTCTAAATCTAATTGTAAACGACGGGAGGTCGAAAACTCTTTATTCAGCGCATTTAACTGAGCCATGCCTAAGTAGGACGCGTTAGGTTGAGAATTATATCCAAACACGTTGCATCCACAGGTTGGCTCGTGTTTCACCCATGCCTCACCTTGCTTAAGCTTATTTGTATGAGCTGGTTGAATTCTATGGGAGAATTCTGCTCTGAGGGCCATGCCACTAAAATTCCAAGTCCCTAGCTACTAAAAGAGGAGCACCATTCCTTATGTACCACGTGCGTCGCTAGAGGGAGACTGTGGGAACAGACCGGCAATGACTGAGCATGAGACCAGGCTTACACAAAGATATAGCTAAGTGCAAATTCGGGATACAGATCTCAAATGAACACTTACAGGCAATTTAAAGTGCTAACAATAATCGGGCATGTGCGCGTAAAGACAGAGTAAGACTATTCGCGTTCGTATTTGATCATTGTTAACTTGTTAAACTTTATTAAATCTTATTTTTCTTTGTTAATACCTCTTGGTAGTTGATTTATATGCATGATAGACCAATAGAGATAATCTTAGATTAAATGGGGGCGAATGAGCAGGATGTTGAAATGAATGCATATTAATTTAGAGGGATTTAACGGTTTTTAATCTAGCTAAAGTTCGCAGTTTGTTAGTCTGTAAATTTGTCGTCTGAACTACAAGACACACTTTTAATTAGTCAGATAATAAATTGAGCAACCAGTCTGCGTAGAATATGAGAGAAAGAATTAATTATATTTAAAGTCTTTAATTATTCTAAGCAGGGTCTTTAAATAAATACTGGAAACGTAACAAGTGGGGGGAATCTCGTCGCGGGATTGATATGTATTAAATTGTAACTTGTAACATTTTTATACATAGGGCGTATCATAAACCTAGAAACGAACGAACAGAAATTGCCAATTGTTCTTTTGATTTTTGTATCACTGATTTTCTTTGCTTTTGTTGTGACATGTGCATGTATTCTTTTGCAGAGTAGTGTACGTTTTAATTAGTGTAGTATGTTTAAGCGTAGTTAAACATTGCATTGATTAAGTTAAATGATTTATTTAGTATTGTGTTACTGGATACTTCATTGTGAGAAGTCGAACGTGTTATACCGCCAGCTAGGAGAGTTATCGGTAGTAACAGACTTCGGACTATTATATTTAGGGTGCTAGATATAATGTGTAATGTTGTATGGTAGGAGCCGTGACATTACGAAAGTCTTGGAACAGCGGACACTGTGACAAGCAGGTGAAACGTGTAAGAGTTAACGCGTAATTTATTTCGGAAGGTGTTCTGAGTAAATTAAATAATTTTTGTAAGGTTGTAGCCTAAAAGTTATTTTCGGGATAAGCGGAGTTATCGCCGACGGTTAAAACACACAATTCACGAGATACATTTTTATTGTAGCCAGCGCGCTAAGACAGTAAAATGGATCTAGAGCAGGTGAACGTGTAACCAACGCGTAATTTATTTCGGAAGGTGTTCTGAATAAATTCAATAATTTTTGTAAGGTCGTAGCCTAAAAGTTATTGTGGGATAAAAGCGGAGTTTTATCGCCTACGGTTAGATACACAATCACGAGAGATATTTATTGTAGCCAGACGCGCTAAATAAATAAGATGGACATTTCAGATCTCGAACAGACTATTGCGAGTCTGAGAGAGATAGGTTCCTTGATCGGATACCGAACCGAAGGAGAGTTGACGAACTACGTGAGAACTGAACTAGACAGAGAGAGAAACAGGAGAGAGAAAGCAAAGAGAGAGGAAGAGGAAGAAGAAAGGTTAGAGATAGAACATGATCACATTATGTCTTTGATACATCTAGGGATCAACTATCGGAAGAACAGTGTAGGGAGCTTACAGCTCATGGAGATTCTAAAACGCGAACAAGAGATAGGCATATCACTAGAATACGAAAGTGAACAGTTACGTAATTCTGCCCTGCTAGCACTCAATGAAAAGGAAATAGAACACAGGGAAGAAATTAGATCTTCAATAAGCTCACGAGCAAAACAGTTGTGTGATAAAGATTTCCGATTCAAAGGGGAAGGGGAGGCCGAAATACGAGACTTAACGTTCGAAATTAGAAAGTTGAAGAAAGAGAGGCAAGTGCTTATGGAAAGGAAAGAAAGTCTAGAATTAGAATGGTTGTGGACAGAAATCGAAACAGAGTCTAAATTTACTGGGGATGGTGACGGTACTGTTGACAAATTACGACAGGGAGGTCAGGCCGTGAACTTTGACTTGCCGAGGTCAAACACCGCGAGCGTGGAGACTGACACACAGAAATTAGTCGGGCTACCAAGCACAGCAGACGAATTAGACAGTTTGATTGAAAACAAAAACAAATGTTTTGACGAAACCATTACAGTTCAACATGCTAACCAGTTTACAGAAACAGTTAGCGCACCAAAGCTTGATCTTGAAACAGAGACAAGAAAAGACACTGTTGTTAAGGACTTAATAACACGTGTAGAATTTGGACGAACACATACACCGCCGTGTACGTGTGACACCTTGGTTGACGGACTGAATGCGCATGATAAGATAGAGACAGATTCTATCGGTTGTGTACCGTTAAGGTGTGATGAAACTTCTAGCAACACAGTGACTGATTTTTCTGACAGGACAAATATGCATGAGAAGATAGAAACGGATTCTATCAGTTGTGTATCGTCGAAGGGCAGTGACGCATCGACTGAGTTTACTGACCTAACTGTTAGTTTAAGAGAGAGTCATGAGAATGTGCTCGCTACGAAGACTGAGACTGACATCGGTAGATCTCGATCTCCGATGATTGACGTGAGTCATGACGTAATTTTGGAACACAAGATAATTGCGTTATGCGAGGTTTCGAGTGCTAATACATTGACAGCCAGGGAAACAGAAGTATTTGATCCAGATGACAGCATAGGTAGCATTACAGACGGAGACAATGTGCCTAAGATAAGTTCATTTACTTCACATGACATGACAGTTGTCAGAGCTGAGACAGAGTTCTTTTCCAAACGTGACATGGAAGAAGATATAGTCGAAAACTGTACAGGGACGGTCGACGATAACAATGCATGTGTATTGACGTGTATACACGCAGTTGTCGGAGACATGGCAGAACTGTCTGCAGATAAATCACTTAACGGAATTAGTGACGTAGACAGAAGCCACGGTACATGGACTACCTTTATTGACTCACCTGTTGAGATAAAGGAATGTCATGAGTACGTACCAAAAACTGAGACAAGTGGAAGTAAGGAGGAGGGGGTTTCATTAACGGATATGTTCCTTGGTTCACTGATGAAAAGTGCGGAGTGTAATCCTTGGTTGATCAAAGACACAGTACAAATGAGTGACAGAACTAGATCCATAGACAATGAAAACCGGAGTGACGGACTGATAACCAGAGTAGGTGGGGCATCAGGGCTGTTACTGACATCAGATACAGAAATTCATGATAGAGGAAACAGTGGGAGTGTAGCCTACGACACACAGAGAGTAGACATGGTGATGTTATTCAGTGTAATAGAGACAGGTAACATTCACTGCCAGTTGGTGACTGAGACTGACAGAATTTCTATCATAGATTCTGACGATTTGATGAGGAGACACATTGAGTTAACTAAGTCAGTGGAGACAGACTATGTTAGTTCAATAAACGGTATGGTCCAGGGGAGACAATCAGTAACTCTTGGGGAGTTTAAGACACAACCCTTGTTCATACAACCACAGGAATCTGACTTGCTAGCGAGTGAGTCTGACCACACAGTGACTAGAGAATACTCGAGTGGAGAGTTAGACAATTCTAGAGTCACAAAAGAGACACAGACTTATGTTGTCAAGGAGAGAGACAAATTGACAGACATAACAGTCGAACACCTAGTTGTGAATGGGTTAAAACAGAAAACAACTAGTGGGACGAGGTATTTCACTTCAGTCTATGATAAGATCAGGAGAACGGAACCTCCAGATTTAGAGGGGAAGCTAATGTTGCAATTCAGGTACTTCAGAGAAACTAGTAGCCGGGACAGAGCACATTTGCGAACCTATGACGTTAGACTAGATGCGAAATGGACCCATAGTAGATCTGACGCCATTCCGACGAAAGACGTGGAGTGCATGCGAACTAGAGAGTTCAATGTGTACACAATGACGTAACTACAGATGCACGAAACACCAAGAGAGCAAATTTCCATTTGCGGGAGTTCAGTGACAAGGCTAAGAGCGATAGATTTGAAATTCTGACATCGCAGAGTCAATGCCACAGTGACACTGACATGATACGGAACGTATCGAGAAGTTTGAAACTGTTAGACAGGGTAGAGACCAGTCATGCAGAAACTGACACTACCAAAAGCATTTTAAACTTGACAAGTACTTTGGAGAGTTTTGAAAGAGATAAAACACTTCAAGGACGTACTTACTGGACGAGAAATGGAAAGTCTAAACTTGACATGCAATATATTGCACCTCACAGTGACATTCTGACGAACAGAGTAAGAAAGAAAGAATACAGTTGTCATGCCGTAGACATGTTGACACACATGGGCGACGACGTGTATTGGGGTTGGGATAGAAACTACGAAGATTGTGCTAGGCAGGATAGTGCAGCAGTAGAAATGATGATTTGACACTTCTTTTGAATTTTCATTATTTTCTTGTTGTACCGTAGTTGATGGTTGTTATTGTAAATATGTTGGACATTTCATAAAAACTTGGGACAAGCTATGACACTGATTGAGTTGTGTTAGTGTTGTAACTCTGAATATGACAGGGAGACTGATAGATAGTTCATTGAGTTGGTAATGCACAAACTCTGATATTTGGTTGACACAGGAAATCAATATCTGGAACTTTTCATAACCTGCATATTGATAGTGTTGTTCATTGGAAGTCAATTTTTTTTATCACACTATTGTTGGATACGTATTCAGTGGAATTGGTTGATGTTGGATTTCTATTCTGAATAATCTGGTTAGATCAAACTAGGTTGTGTGTGAACTATTGATTATTGGGACAGATAGTGAGAATTTCAGAACATGTTATTCCATTGGATGGACGTCTATTCAGTTAGACTGAACGCCTTTCTTAAATCATTTTTTATCTGATTTTTCTTAAATCATTTTTCTTTGATTTCTGAAGTGAGAAATATTGTATGAGAGTGCCGTTAATCTAGAGTTGATTCTTCTGCCGCATTACATTATTTCTGGTTATGTTGAAATTTTTTTAATTGTAAATTTTTTTCTTCATTGTGGACTTCTACATTTTATCATACATAATTTGTAGGAGGCATTTTATCTTTGGTAAGATAAACGCCTCAAAAGCAAGGGGGTGTCACAGTCTGATAAAAATGTCCGACCTGATGACCCACATTGCCTTGTTTACTTCAAATTCGAATATTTGAAACCCTTGACTCCTTTGTTCAAAGCTTCCCTTTTCGAAGCGCTTCTAGAACAGGTCAAGATGTTATGTAACTTTAGGACCATTGTCCAGTTCTCGAACCTACTACATGCTTCGCGAACAGTCACGTGATACGCAATATGCTTTTCTATAAATATGACCACGCGCTTCCGCTCCTCACTCCGGGCACACTTTAGCTATTTCCATCAGCTAACTCGGGTCGTGGAGGCAGCCGACAGCCGTAGAGAATCAAGGTACCCTTCGACTTCTCATATAAAGGTATCATTTTATTTAATAGTATTTTGCCTATATATTGTTAAGTATGTATTTGTGCTATGTATTATATGATTTCCATATATGCTTGAGCATGGTTCAGAGAAATAGCTGAAAACCTATAAGTTACGGAATATAAATTTATTGTAACCCTTTTTCCATTTTTGTACTTTAATTTATATTGTTTAATTCACTAAGAGCCAGAATGCTGCGCTCGATATGAATTCTTCATGTAATTCAATTATTGCGTGTAATTTTAATTGTAAATTGTGAAGCGCTCTGTTAGTTTGAATTACCCCTTGTATGAACATTAATTTAACGTTGTAACTATTTTATTGCTTCATACGTCATGACTGTTAAATGGAACACATGTGAGACGATTATATTTTTTCTAAATCTAATTGTAAACGACGGGAGGTCGAAAACTCTTTATTCAGCGCATTTAACTGAGCCATGCCTAAGTAGGACGCGTTAGGTTGAGAATTATATCCAAACACGTTGCATCCACAGGTCGGCTCGTGTTTCACCCATGCCTCACCTTGCTTAAGCTTATTTGTATGAGCTGGTTGAATTCTATGGGAGAATTCTGCTCTGAGGGCCATGCCACTAAAATTCCAAGTCCCTAGCTACTAAAAGAGGAGCACCATTCCTTATGTACCACGTGCGTCGCTAGAGGGAGACTGTGGGAACAGACCGGCAATGACTGAGCATGAGACCAGGCTTACACAAAGATATAGCTAAGTGCAAATTCGGGATACAGATCTCAAATGAACACTTACAGGCAATTTAAAGTGCTAACAATAATCGGGCATGTGCGCGTAAAGACAGAGTAAGACTATTCGCGTTCGTATTTGATCATTGTTAACTTGTTAAACTTTATTAAATCTTATTTTTCTTTGTTAATACCTCTTGGTAGTTGATTTATATGCATGATAGACCAATAGAGATAATCTTAGATTAAATGGGGGCGAATGAGCAGGATGTTGAAATGAATGCATATTAATTTAGAGGGATTTAACGGTTTTTAATCTAGCTAAAGTTCGCAGTTTGTTAGTCTGTAAATTTGTCGTCTGAACTACAAGACACACTTTTAATTAGTCAGATAATAAATTGAGCAACCAGTCTGCGTAGAATATGAGAGAAAGAATTAATTATATTTAAAGTCTTTAATTATTCTAAGCAGGGTCTTTAAATAAATACTGGGAACGTAACAGTGACTGTTGTGAAAGTATTGGAGTGGTACATCCTCTAGACATTTTTGGTTTATGATTACTTTATTTGAACAATGCGCATTTACTATTATCTTTGGATACAAAAAGCGGATGTTAAACAAGCAGTCCTAGCTAAAGTTACAATGTGGCCGTTTCAGGGGAAATAATTCCAATATAACATAGCTAATATATTTCTGAGACTTGCATATTTTTCGAGATCAGCAGAGTTGAAAAGTGAAATGTGATTAGAAAGGGTTGCTTCCCCTAAACTGTCTGCCTGCTGTGAATTGTCTTTAGATTATAAATATAATAATGCTAAGATGAATTATCTTCAACAGTTATAGATATATTAAGCGATACTTATTCCAGCTATTAACAAGCTCTCTAAGACGAGTCAGACAACTACTTAACATTCAAACTGAAGTTGCGTTCCTTTGCCGTCTGATAGTATTGGAATCCAAATCGAAAATGTTTTTATTTTATTTTTTAATCATGTCGAATCCCATCATTTAGTACATGACAGAATGACAGTCATTTTGGAAATTACTCTCAGCACACATCTGGAACTCACGCACTTAAAAAAGAAAAGGAAATGACGCAGTGTCACAAAGTTTGGGAAATGATGAAGAGGCATCATATTTAGAAAATTACTGAGACAATATTTGTGAAATGACACGATGTTGAAACAATGACGACGTGACACAATGTTTAGAATGACGCATTACTTAGTAGATGGCGAAGTGACACAATGTTTAGAAGTGACGCAGTACTTAGTAAATGACGAAGTGACACAATGTTTAGAATGACGCATTACTTAGTAGATGGCGAAGTGACAATGTTTAGAAGTGACGCAGTACTTAGTAAATGACGAAGTGACACAATGTTTAGAAGTGACGCAGTACTTAGTAAATGAAGAAGTGACACAATGTTTAGAAGTGACGCAGTACTTAGGAAATAACGCACGCTCGAGATTGCTGCTCTCCTCGAGCTTTTGTAACAAACTTGGCCACTTGCAGTGCTGTGCTGACCGCGTGTTTGGTTGACAACATGTCGCCATTCGCTTGCGCCTTGCTGCGCTCTGTCGCCTGTGGCTTGGGGAGAAGAATTGTGCGACTCGGGAGACTCGCAATCATGCTTTCGTGGTCTTCGTCATCTGGGTCCGCGATAGCTAAGGTGGTGAGGGACCCGTCTACTGCTCCCATCACAACGGCGGTTCCAGCTGGATTGCATACGATCGCTTTCACTTCGGCGCTGGCCTTGTAGTTGGCCAGCATTCGCCCGTCGCTGACCCGAAACAGTCGGATGGTTCGGTGCCCGCTGTGGTAGTAAACAACGTGCTTGTCGTTGCTAGTGAAAAAGACCTTGACGTGGAAAACACCTTCTGCAACGCGTGGGATCAGAGTCTTTGTAGTCTTTCCATTTTTTAGGTCGATGATTTCAAGGCCTCCTCTGGAAGGAGCGAATAGTCCTTTCTTCCCATTTTGAGTGGCCATACCGTTCCAGCGCGCGACTGACCGCACGAGAGTTTTCTTCTTGAGGTCAAGAATGTTTCCTTTCTCGTCGTCGATGATAGCGACTTGATGAGGATCGTGGGGCATTGCCACGACGTTTGTGTAGTCGCGGTAGTTGTTGTACTTCAACTGCAGATTGTACAAGAGCGTGCCTGTTTTGGCGTGGTACACACCGAGAACGTCCCCACTCTTGTCGCAGGCTGGCACGGCCAAGAAAAGGCCGTCGCGCGTAAGCACTGCTGGAACGAAACGCTTGAAATTGTACTCGAACTTGTACACTTCCGTCGCGCTGGGTACAGCCAGGCAGCAGCATTTCCCTTTGAGGCTGGCCGCCTTGACCACGACGACGACTTTCGTGTCGTCCTCGTTCAACATCAACTGCTGAATATCGCCCAGTGTCACTTGCTGAGTCGGGGTGTCTTTGCTCATTTCCCACACCAACAGCGTCGAAGACTCGGCTGAGAGCACGTGTTGACCATCGCGGGTCAGAACAGCGTGCGAAACGATGGCCGACCTCGAGTTGCTGACAAATGTCTTTACCAGCCGACCAGTCTTCAGGTTCCAGACAGCAGTGATATTGCGGGTCGTTGTGACGCACAAGGAGGATGTGGATGTCAAGGACACTGTCTCTATGGGTCGCTCGAGACGATCTAAAGGATGGACGTCTTCCATAATCTTATCGAAATTCCAGACATTGATAGTCTTGTCCATTGAGGATGAGATGATGACGTTGCGTCCTGCGGACACAGAGTTGAGAGCGATGATGCGACCAAAGTGGGCGTCTAATGTCGTCACCATTGTGCCTGTCCTAACGTCCCAAACGTACAAGTTCTTGCGAACGCCAGCCACCACGTACTGGTTGCCCTGGCAATGATAGAGACGGAAAGGACATTGGTGAATATTAATAAACACGCTGAATGAATATATATTATTTTGTCAATCTGAAATGTAATGAAGCAATAATTTATTTATACAGCAATATAACGTAATGTAAGATAAAATGTACGGTAAGTTCAGGTAGAAAGGTAGCAGTAAAAACTATACATGATGTCAATAACTCATACTGAGGTTTCTCCCATAATTCATTTTGAATAATCAATTGTACGGACTGTATGTCGTCATTCTAATGGGGTCCTGATGATTGTACTGTATGTGTGCATTTTAGAATTTTAAAATAAACACAAGCATTTAAATAATTACTACTGATGTATCAATATCTTTTTCTCAAAAGCAGGTATAGTTTCTACCTCTATACATGCATGGTAAAGGGGCCTGATTTAAAATATCATAGTTTTCAGCTTGTGTCTTTTACAATCTAGTTCAGTAAAGCAACACAATAGCAAATGACAATGAAATATACGATACATATATTTTACAAAACGAAAATCATGCTATGTCATAAAGAATATCAAGAGTAATGACACTAATCATGTCAAGAGTAATGACACAATGCATGTCAAGAGTAATGACAAAAAGCATATCAAAAGTAATAACACGAAGCATGTCAAAAGTAATAACACGAAGCATGTCAAAAGTAATAACACGAAGCATGTCAAAAGTAATAACACGAAGCATGTCAAAAGTAATAACACGAAGCATGTCAAAAGTAATAACACGAAGCATATAATAAATAGCGCAAAGCAAAGTACATAGATCGATGTCAAACGAAACACTGTATTTTGTGCAAAGAATGTCACATTTGAAATAATCTTTTCACGAATAACAACAATCTAGTTTTATATCGTTACAGAAAGGTTGAAATAAATATCTTCTTTAATTGGGACATGTTTTATGTTCCTTTCGATCAAAATGTTTAACATTTGTTGAAAGGTTCTTGGAGTGGTGAAATAATATTTATAAAAGTCGATAGTGTGAATGAATGCCTTTTTGGTTATCCCCCCATTTTGGCAAGGGGGGATAATCTAATACTTTTTCCCATTCATCGCTTTAAGTTATTTACTGTTGACAAGTATTTAATCAACGGAGTCTTATCTATGTTCTGTTAACATGATTCAGAGAAGGATTATAATAATTTATATTCCGACAGAATAACAAACACTACATACAGTGGAACACATCAGTTTCTGTGCAAAATCGAAGACCATGTGAAATAGCTGCGTCAGACTCCTGCTACACCTATCAATGTAAGCATATTTCTTAACCCAGCACTGCATGTATCAATTTACACGTATTTCTTAACCCAGCAATACAAGTATCAATTTACACATATTTCTTAACCCAGCACTACAAGTATCAATTTACACATATTTCTTAACCCAGCACTACATGTATCAATTTACACATATTTCTTAATCCAGCACTACATGTATCAATTTACACATATTTCTTAACCCAGCACTACATGTATCAATGTACACATATTTCTTAACCCAGCACTACAAGTATCAATTTACACATATTCCTTAACCCAGCACACTTAGGGATTAACAACTTTAATAAAATAATTCTAATAAGTAAATCCTCAACAGGCGAACATAACTTTTATAAACTAATATTTCATATGCTTTTTATTTAAATTAATTAATAAAAAATGTTTATTCTTTAATAATACAAGTTTAATATTTTTTAATAAAACAATACTACATTTGGGTGTCGCACGCTTTTTCGCTCATCATTCTCCTTCACCCATCACTCCCTCCCCTACTTCAAAGGCTAAACCAGAAACATATCTGCCTCAGGCTTGTCTCTTCCTCGGTGCTTAGCACCCGTCTCCGACACCAGAGAGAAAGTGGCAGAAAAAACGATCTTTTGTTGGATTTTGTTAGGGGTGTCTTCTTTGGACACGTCCCTCGGATTCCTCATCCTCGAGAGTGGAGTATGTGTCATGTCCAAGAATTTAGTGGAGTGTAAAACGAACAGACGACTCCATCCTAACCACACTCGTGACAGATACTCCCGCATAACCAGACAAGCTTCAGACAGGGTGGAATGTCTGAAGCTTACAGGCTAGCTCCACTTAACCAGACAAACGCAAACAACAGTACAAACAGGCAAGTCATTGTCCACCTCCAGTACCATATAGACACGCCACAGACCGGAACTTAACCGTAAAAGGCAAAGACTGGTACCGGCACATTTAGACAAGAAATGGATATATGGCAGCATACCTAGATAAGTCACAGCTTTACTCCATATTAATTTCTCAATTTGGAGACTGATTCTATCATAACATGTTTTATATAAATTGGAAACCGCTCCTTGGCTTTCCAGTAAAATTTAAATACACTTATAAACGGTGATATCCAGGATAATAACCATAATTATTTTTCTTTATAGAGTTTAACTTTATTTGTATATGAAATTAAAAGCAAGCGAAAAGGATATTTGTTTAGGTTAATATTTTTTAATTGATGCATGTGAGATCTTCATGATCAAATGCCACTGGTAGCCATCTTCTGTGAAATGTGTGATCTTAAAAGAGAAAGGATGTCTGAATAATGGAAAAATACTAAATTCTGTTAAAATATACTGAATATACCGAGAGCCCTGAGTTTGAAATGCGCAACAGATCAGTACCTTTAGACTACAACAACAGCTATTGAAGTACTGAGAGAAGTCAAATTACTTGTGAATAATTAATACGTTTAGGATCATTATTTTTTTTAATCAAGATCCTCTCATAGTTTGACATCCTGTCCATGAATGAGTACAAGTTTTTATGATGAGTGCAAAGCAGCGTGAATACACATCATAGCCTAAAATGAATGAATGAATGAATCAATCAATGAATCAATGAATGAGAACTTGAAAAGTTAGAACTAAGGACTAATTTTGAAATCGGACATTCATATATGTTCAACCACGACAAAATGTTTGCTTGAAAATGTTACTGGTGTTTTCTAACAATAACGGCAATAAACTAAATGTATTGCATTGTGAATGAAATATTTGGTCACATATTGTTGTAATCATTTACAGGCAATAAACTAAATGCATTGCATTGAATCCTCTTTGTCAATCAAACATTTGGTCACATATTGTCGTAGTCATTTACGGGCAATATACCAAATGTATTCAATTGAATCCTCTTTGTCAATGAAATATATTGTCATATATTGTCGTAATAATCCCTTTACATCTTAGTTATTGGGTAAAGTAATAATTGTATTTAGAAGGTTGTATTTACTATCTCATCATCATCATCATCATCATCATCATCATCAATCAATTTCAAATGGACTAACGTAACATTTCAATTAATTAATATTTTTACAATACCATCAGTGCTGAGGGATGTGTATAACGAGTAAGGTCGTGCCGACTGGAAAAAAAACAATTCAAGTCAAACTGGGAGGACTTATTTTACATACCTGAAATTATTTATAGGCCTCTAATGCGAGTACAATATGTATTTGTGTACGTGTACTTCTGTACCTAACAAGTATGAACTAAGCTTAGAGGGGTGGTACTGGGAAAGTTCAATAGAGCTTGCATGATTTCTAAATGTAATAAAATAGGTCAAGGATGTCTGTACGTGGCATT
Source organism: Sinotaia quadrata (assembly GCA_028829895.1). Lineage (NCBI taxonomy): Eukaryota > Metazoa > Mollusca > Gastropoda > Architaenioglossa > Viviparidae > Sinotaia > Sinotaia quadrata. Next base: position 37,208,022 of record CM054180.1, read on the forward strand.
TGAGCACCTACGTACTTTCAATTTATTTTATCCTATCTTCCCAAAGTTATCAGTCGACCACATTGGCCAAGTTATTTTATCCTATCTTCCCAAAGTTATCAGTCGACCACATTGGCCAAGTTATTTTATCCTATCTTCCCAAAGTTATCAGTCGACCACATTGGCCAAGTTATTTTATCCTATCTTCCCAAAGTTATCAGTCGACCACATTGGCCAAGTTATTTTATCCTATCTTCCCAAAGTTATCAGTCGACCACATTGGCCAAGAAGGATTAAAATGTTGGTACGACTCCAAACTCTTTTATATTAATACGGCGTTCTCGGCACAACAAATAAACATAAATGCGTTCCTTAAAAACCGATATTCCGAATTATTTTTCCTCTTGAAAATATTTTCAAGGTCTTATTTCTCGTATGTTTGACAATATTAAATAATACCCCATTTGGTAACACATAACTATTAAATAACTTCCATTTGGTCCAATAAGTAACTATTAAATAATATCCCATTCGGAATGCACATGGAAGAGAAATACACCAATCATATTCCATCTCCTGCTACCTGCTACCTTCTGACGTCATCTAAAATTCAGGATTGCCATTTTCACATTCATTATAGAACTTCTTGTTAAAAGCAAGACCTTGACTCGATCTACCAACAAAGATAAGCGTAACAGTGGACTCGTAACACTCAGTTTTATCTTAACTCGTGTTGTGCCCTTGTCTTTGTTGTCTGCTGGATATCTTAGCTCGTGTTTGCTCTCGTCGTCATAGCTATCTGCAGGATATCATAGCACGTATAGTACCCTAGCTGTCAAAGCTGTCTGCAGGATATCTTTGCTCGTTTTGTGCCCTAGTTACATAGCTGTCTGCAGGATATCATAGCTCGTGTTGTATTCTAGTTGTCCTAGCTGGCTGCACAATATCTAACTACATTAGTCACATGACACTCACACATAGTCTGCATATTTGTCGAAGAAAGGAACATAACAATAATTTTTGGAAATTTAAACAAGATATTTCGATTAATGTTAGTGATCAAAATGCGTTAATATCGTCAATTTGTTACTGTAACATACACATTCACATTACTAGTGAATTTGTAGTTATATAAATTTAATAAACGTTGTATAAGAGAGCAAACCTTTGTAAAGCCAAGCGGGCTGCCAGATTGATTTTTCACAGGAATGTTTCTGGTTCCAGATGGTAGCTTTAACTCCCGCATGTTGTCTGTCTGCAGGTCCCACAATTTGTACCCTAGCGCTATTGTGGCTATCAAATACTTCTCATCGTCGGACAGTTTGAGTGCAAAAACGGGGTCTATATTGTCTCCCAGAGTTCTCTCATAGCGCCAGGCAGAATCGTCACGCCTGTACACCACCACGGCATTGTCGCTGATCTCAATGCACGTGTACAGAACTTTCCGTGCAGTGTTCATGATGATGGCACTGTGGAACTCAAACGGTTCAATCGACTTATCCTGCACTTCCAAGGCCATCTCCTTATCGTCCTCAGTGCCACTCTTTAATATCAGATAGTTCTTGCCCTCCTCGTCCAGCCAGACGTCTACTATAGGTGCCTTAAACTCTGACTGGTTCTCAGAGAGGAATTCGCCATCCACTGTGTACAGTTTCCATGACGTGGTCATCCACATGGCGATATGAGTGTTGGAAACGCTTGTGCCCCTGATAGCGTCTCCTTTCTCAATTTTAGGGGAGATAACTTTCACTTCCCCAGTGCGGAGCGAAGCTACTACTACTTGATTATTGTTGGTGTAACTGACCGCGTACTTGTCGTTCGGAGAGATGCTTAAATTTTGCATGATTCCTTCGATACCGGGTGTGATGGAGCGGGACACCTCGCCCGTGCTCAGGTCCCAGACAATCACTTTGTTGGACACGGATACAAGATTCTTCCCGTCGGATGTCGTGCTCATGCCAAAGGGAGCGAACTGATGGCCTTCCAGTGAGTACTGCAGCGGCCCACTGGGAGTGTGCAGGCAATGGTATGCAGACACAAATGCACAGTGCCTCAACCCGTCAGAGTCGCATTGCTGAATGAGGGAACGGATCTTGGCATTGTGTCCATAAAAGGGAAGCAATCGGCCTGTGATCTGTGGGCCGAGCATATCTGGGTAGTGAGAGAGAATAGAACCTGACAATCGGATGGCATCACCGATAAGCCGTACATCTTTATCGTACACGTGCTCAAGAAAATCCTCAAAGTCGTTGAGTACAGACTGCAAGGGCATTGATGAGAGCTTGGCATGCAGCCACTCGTAGTTGAAGATCACCTGGACAGAGATAAGACATGTGTTTATTGGTTTAATGTTACCTGAACAGAGGTAAGACGTGTTTATTATTGAATGTTACCTGGACAGAGGTAAGACATGTGTTTATTGGTTTAATGTTACCTGAACAGAGGTAAGACGTGTTTATTATTGAATGTTACCTGGACAGAGGTAAGACATGTGTTTATTGGTTTAATGTTATCTGGACAGGTGTAAATGCATGCTTCCCTCGGTTTAAGATTAACTGGACTGAATTATTATAATTATGTATGTATTGATTTGTATATATAGACATAAATAATGCACGTGTCTTGTGTTTAAGATTAGCTTAACAAAAGTATTGGTTTAATTTTATCTGGACAGGCGTAAAAAGTATGCTTACTGGTTTAAGATTATCTGGACTGAATTATTATGTACATATTGATTTGTTTATATGGACATAAGTAATGCATGTGTTTTTTGTTTTAAGATTATCTGTACTGTATGTATTAGTTTATCTGGACAGAAGCGTATAGCAGATTTATCGATTAATACTGTATTCATAGTTTATGAACCATCTGAACTGCATTGAACATACATAATAAAATATTTTGCTACTTCACACGTTACATAAAAGGTATACCAGCAGGTGATACATCTTAAAACATAAATTCAAAATCAAAATATTAACATTTTGCTTTGGTTTCATAACATTAATGATACAAACGAGATCACGTTTTCATCTAAATCAAATATGAAATACATAACTAAAAAACAACAACAAAACTTTACGTTATCATAGTTGTGAAGGAAACATAACAGCTATATTTTCTTGTACAAGTCTTATGTAAGAAAAGGCAATATTAACTTTATTGTACAATATTTAATTATAAAAGTCATAACCCCGAACTTTATTTCTAGCATTATTCATTCGAGCGTATAACAATTAGAGCAACATTATTTTCTTATTCAAATGCCTTGATACATGTTAATGATACGTCTTATTATAAACGCCATGCTTAGATTCTTTACCTTTTGATACAGGTCATCGTAACGGTGCGATCGGATGAGGTGGTACGGCATCTCGCTGAGTTTACGCAAATTGTACCGAATCACTTTCCCATCAGCATCAAGAAATTCTAGAGGTTGAGGCGGTACCTACGGACAGAAGAGAAACAGAAACATCCAAAACAATATAACCAAGTTCAAATAATTTGTAAATCCGGATTACTAATGAATCTACCTACTTGTAAGGCATTCCAATAATAGTGTCCAACCATGTGAGATCAAGTGTATTTGTCTCCTTTCTCTATGTGTATGTGAGATCAAATGTATGTGTCTCCTTTCTCTATGTGTATGTGAGATCAAATGTATTTGTCTCCTTTCTCTATGTGTATGTGAGATCAAATGTATTTGTTTCCTTTCTCTATGTGTATGTGAGATCAAATGTATGTGTCTCCGTTCTCTATGTGTATGTGAGATCAAATGTAATTGTTTGCTTTCCCTATGTCCAAGCACGTAAGATCAAATGTATTTGTCTCCTTTCTCTCTTGTTCTCTCTTTCACTCTCTCTCTCTCTCTCTCTCTCTCTCTCTCTCTCTCTCTCTGAGATAAAGGATTCGATAAATATAAATTATATAATAAAACTGTGAATACAATTATTTCATAAAACTTTGAAATAGAAAAATAATTCTAATGGGTCGAAATATATAGTTTTTGACAACAAGTTTGGCAGAAATGAGATTAGATATTTTGACTGAACAGGAATGTGTGTACACAACCAGAGTACAATGCGGTGACAGTTGTTGTTACCGTCAGTCTTTGAGAGATTACGGACATTTTATTTGTTCGTGTCCATTATAAGACATATGAAAGCAAAAGTATATTCCTATATTCCATTTGAAACCTTTCCGTCCGTTGGCTATTCTATGCAAATAGTCTCTTTCAGTTTTATCATTCAACAGATGCCCATAGATGTATCTATGTAACTAATATCTAATACAGATACGAAGCAAACTAAGTCGGCTTCTATATATAACATAAACTCATAAAGATATCATACTCATTTCTATAGCTACACAAACAGCATAGAATCAGAGAGAACGTTCGTTCATATCTTTGCAACACTTATTTTTAAAATGCTATCACATAGTATCAACCAGGCAAATATATCAATCACAATATACCAGTCTAACAATTAATGAAATGTTCGGTCTGTTAATAAACGAGTCAGTCAATCAGTCAAATGTAATTAATGAAAACCATTTCAAGAACACATCAACTATTTAGTCCGGTAATAAATGAGCCAGATATTCAGTCAAAAGTAAAGAGAATCATTGCAACAATACATCAATTATTTATTCCATTAATAAAGGTGTCAATCAATCAGTCACAGGTAATTATTGAAAACGATTCCAATAATACATTAATAATTAATTCATTAATAATTGTGTCAGCCATTCAATCAAAGGAAGTAATGGGAACCTGTCCAACAATGCATCAAATATTTAGTCCATGAATAAATGAGTCAACTAATCAGTCAAAGGTAATTAACGAGAACGATTAACACATTACATGAAATATTTAGTCAGTTAATAAATGAGTCCGCCTATCAATCAAATGTTATAAATGAGAACCTTTCCAAACTTACATGAATTATTCAGTCCATTAATAAATGAGTCAGCCAATCAGTCAAAAATAATTAATGAGAACCATTCCAACAATACATCAATTATTTAGTCCGTTGATAAATTAGTCAGCCAATCAGTCAGAAGTAATTAATGACAACTATCTCGCCTTTCTGTCTGCCTCGCCCTTTGTGTCTGACAGATGAAAACGTTGACGTTGTAGCTCAGAGTACTCGAAGGGTTTGGGTGTGCCGCCACCCCACAGACCCAAGAAGAACTCGCTCATGTTGGAATGGATGCCATTGGCGACGTTCAGATTTCGAAAGTAGCGTTCACGGGCCGCGTCAATGAACTGTCTATGGTACCTTGCAAACAGTCACCAGTATAAAATGTAAAACTACCATCTATATAAAATGTAAAACTACCATCTATATAAAATGTAAAACAACCACCAAAATAAAATGTAAAACTACCATCTGTGTAAAATGTAATACAACCATCGGTGTAAAATAGTGTCTAACTGACGATTGAATCTTGCATACATTAGCTGTCCAAGTACGAACGTTAGCACCTACTGTCTTAAATGTTTTATAATGGTCTGATTGGAAAGTTGCACACACACACACATTTTGCAACTATTATTTCCTAACCATTAAATAGAAAACCTCACGACATTTTGATATAGTTATAGTTAAAAAAAAACGTGTCACTACAGTAATATTATTACACCTGACGTGATTTACTTTTGTGAAGGTGGAGTGGGTGGCCATAAATCAAATTAAGGGATGTAGGGAATACTAGAAAATTAAAACTTGGATTATTGTAACTGATCAAACCAATTATTATCTCTATCGATATTAGTAATTAAAACTTGGATTATTGTAACTGATCAAACCAATTATTATCTCTATCGTAATTAGTAATTAAAACTTGGATTATTGTAATTGATAAAACCAATTATTATCTCTATCGTAATTAGTAATTAAAACTTGATTATTGTAACTGATAAAACCAATTATTATCTCTATCATAATTAGTAATTAAAACTTGGATTATTGTAACTGATAAAACCAATTATTATCTCTATCGTAATTAGTAATTAAAACTTGGATTATTGTAACTGATAAAACCAATTATTATCTCTATCGTAATTAGTAATTAAAACTTGGATTATTGTAACTGATAAAACCAATTATTATCTCTATCGTAATAAGTATTCTTCTTAAAATCGTGAAAGGAAGGTCCATGCAATCAGTTGACGCAATGTAATCAGAATGATAAAGGTAATGCTAAATTATATCTTATAATAATAAAAAAAAACTAGAGTAACAAGAAAAATAAGCCTAAATTATATCTGAAATGTCACTGGAGAAATGAGAAAGATAGTGCTAAATTATATATGTTAATAATAAAGAAAAACTCTGAATTAATGAGAAAGATAGTCCAAAATTATATCTGTTAATAAACAAATCGCTAGAGAAATGAGAAAGATAATGCTAAATTATATCTGATAATAAAATACACTAGAGCCATGAGAAAAATAATGCTCATCAGCAAACATAATACTAAATTATATATGATATTTAAAAATCACACAGTAGTATGTGTAATTATTTTTTTACGAAACATTCTGTTCAGACCAGTTTAGCACTTCAGAACGATCTTAAGGTCACTATTCATACTGCTTGCTACAGCACCAACCATTCCGTTTATCACAGTAACAAACATTCAATGTATCTTAATTTGAAGATTAGTAATTTCTGCTCATTTACTCTTATCAGCAATTAAAAATTAATATATATATTCTTGTTCTTCGGAAATGTAACAAATCGATCACTTGTCATAATAAAGAAGATAATAATGACAATGGCGTTGTTAATAATAATCACCATCGTCATGTTGTTAATGATGGAAATGCAATTCGGATTAAACTTTGTCAGTAATAATAACGATATGATTAATAATAAATATTCAAGGGCGTGATGAAAATATTATGAAAGAACTCTTACTGCATTCGATACAACAATGGAATTAAGGAAAAAAAAAACTACATGTACCAACCAGCCAATAACATTAACGCCACCTGCTTCTCGTTCACTCAGATACTTCGGCAAGTCATTTCGGATTCGCGTCCATAGCAACGGAGGTATGCGACGAACTGGTGGCAGGTGATACTGGTAGACGTCATTGAGCACCTGGTCGTCCAAGGACAACAGGTCTTCCAGCTCTGGCTCTGAGACACCATCCTTAGAGGCCGTGATGTATCCCAGGGCGTGAGACACCAGAGTCTTGCCTGTGGAGAGCAGGTTAGGTTTTTCTTGTCAATTAACTCACATAAATACTGTTTACGAACTGGCACAATATTACGTAATGGTACGTGTTAAAGTTCATGTCTGTTGAAAGGAATACTAATCCTAACGTCTATTAATTTTGTTTATATTTTATTTGTTAGTACAAAACTTAATTTTATGAGGCGGTAATCGTTGAGTTCAGGAGGAATAAGTTAATGCTATACTACTGCTAAAGTAGTAATAGTAGTAGGAATAAAAGAAGTAGTGCTGGTAGTAGGAATAAGAAAGTAGTGCTAGTAGTAATAGGAGTAGGAATAAAAGAAGTAGTGCTAGTAGTAATAGGAGTAGGAATAAAAGAAGTAGTGCTAGTAGTAATAGGAGTAGGAATAAAAGAAGTAGTGCTAGTAGTAATAGGAGTAGGAATAAAAGAAGTACTGCTAGTAGTAATAGAAGTAGGAATAAAAGAAGTAGTGCTAGTAATAATAGGAGTAGGAATAAAGAAGTAGGAATAGGAGTAGGAATAAAAGAAGTAGTGCTAATAGTAGTAGGAATAACAGAAGTAGTACTAGTACTAGTAGTAATAGTAGTAGGAATGAAAGAAGAAGTAGTGATAGTAGTGGAGGAGTAACAGCAATATTAGCAATAAGAGTAATAGTAGTAGACTCAAATAGGAATCTTTTTCATCAGCAAAAGTAGCACTTTTTCTTCTTTGTCATTCTTTGGTATAACAATACATTAGTAATGCTATTTTAAGATACATTTATGACTTTGTCATTCTTTGGTCTAACAATACATTAGTAATGCTATTTTAAGATACATTTATGACTTTGTCATTCTTTGGTCTAACAATACATTAGTAATGCTATTTTAAGATATATTTATGAATTTTATACTTTATGTTGCTTGTGGATTTATTTAAGTTGATGACGTCTTATTTTGAATTTTCTTATAAAAGACCTTATTGTTCATAATGTATGTGTAAGTATTGCCAAGTGCTAAGATCTGTTCAGACCATTAAGCGCTTAATTAAGATTTTCTTAATAGTAATAGTAATAATAGCAGTGGAAAGAGTAGTTTACAGAATGAATACACGGGAGCATTATGTTTTAAAATTTGGTAGTGTATGAAGCAATGAAAACAATATTCTTAATATTTTAATTATTTTAAATATATCCAAGAATAAAAGATTTATGAAATTAAAGGTAGCCGGAGTACTGAAGCAATTATAAACGTTTGATGAAGTAGCTTAAAGTCATGACCAATGTTTGTGCATGCGAATGTAGATCTAGAAATCAGAACAAATGCAAACATCAAAATAAACTTAAAATAAACTTAAAAACCTTACATTAAATAGAATCATGCAAAGACATTGTTTAACCAATGAATATTGCAGCACAATTCTATATACAAGCTATATCGACTATTTTGTCCGCCCGAACACAAACGTCTCGGGTACGAAAAGCACTAATGTACATAACTAGCATATTATTTTCAAGATATAACGTACGTTGCGTTTAAAGTATATTGTTGCATTATCAGCAGACCTGCTTATGTATTGTTCAGTGTTGCATTATCGGCAAACCTGTTTGCACATTGTACGATGTTGTAAATTATGAATATAACTGTAAATGTACCATTGTGACAATTTACTCCGCGTACAATGTTGTACTGTGGTAGCACTGATTAGCAAAATGAAAACAGCAAGATTATGAACAGAGGTATTTTAATTAAATGTTTAGTTATACCATGTAGCAAACAATGCCATACGTTGCTTAAATACTGAACTATACTGCAATAGAAACATGAACACGTCTTTATGAAATGAACCTGCTTATGAATAACGCTTCTTACCAAAAGACCCAAGCTTCAATATAAACATATTTACATAAAGAACTTTGTTTTAAAATGTACAACATTGCTCTGCATAACGTACCCTTTTTCAACATTAACAACATTGCCCTGAATAACGTACCCCGTTTCGACGTTAACAACATTGCTCTGCATAACGTACCACATTTCAACGTTAACAGCATTGTTCCTTATAAGGTATCCTGTTTCAACGTTAACAACATTGCTGTGCATAAGGTATTTGTTTGAATATAACAGCTATGAAACGCATAATATTTCAAGTTTCAACATAAACAAAGTTGCAGTTCATAATGTTATATTTCAACAAAAGCAGAAATTAAGCGAAACAAAGAGCACTAGAACACATAAATAAAAAATAAATCATCACCACATATACACTGATGGATCCAAAAGCAAAAGGGGAACAGGGGCAGCAGCAAATACCCCCACATTCACACAAACATACAAATTAGATAAAAGTCATTCAATACTAACAGCAGAACTAGAAGCAATCCAGAAAGCATTGACAATAGCAAAAAACACCCTAACAACCAAAACAAAAGTACTCATACTAACATACTCACTAACATCACTACAAAATTTAGCTAACCCCTTCCAAACCACAAGAGCACAAATCACCAATGCAATATGCAAACAAATAAATTAGAAAAAAACAACACTGTTAGGGATCCCCAGTCACATAAACATAACAGGAAATGAAACAGCGGACAAAGGAGCAAAATATGGAAGCAAACATGGAATACCTCTAAACACCCCAATACATATACCAGAACTGCAAGCACAAATAAAACAAATCTTTAAAAACAAGTTCCCCACCCCACCCCACCCATGCTTAAAGAACATAACACACAACAGAGCAATATATAGATTAAGATACAACTCCACAAGATTTACACATAAAAAAAATCAATGAACCAAAATCATGCACTCACTGTCGAACATACAACACAATAGAACACTTTCTACTACATTGTTACAAATACAGAGAAGAAAGAAAATGCTTGACTGACACACTGAGACTATTACATTTACCACTTATCACACAAACACTACTCTTTCCAAATAAATATCACCAAAATCATATACACGAAGCCATTATCACATATCTCATACACACAAACACACTTCACCTTCTATAAAAATAAATATTAATAAAACACACCACACACACACCATTAAACAATAAGTAATAAAAAAAACCCCACAAACTTAGAGGAAGTTACAAATAGATTCCTCTTATTTAAAAAAAAATATAATAAAATAATAATAATTTCTATAAAATTCCTAGGAAAAACAATGCATACAATAACTGACACAAGAATAAAGCATGCAAGAAAAATGTAAACAATGACAGGCAAGTGGAAAGCTAATTCCATAACTTCCATATATCTTTTTTTTTTTTTTAACATTACTACCCTCCTAGAACAGAGAAAGGAGGAAGGCCCCACAGGAAATCTACAGAAACTGAGAACATCAAGAAGATGAAAAGTTTCCACGCAATTCCTGTGGGGAAAAGAAGTGATCGTGAAGAAGAAGAAGAACAAAAGCAGAGCGCAGCCTGTTATTACATAAACACCATTGCTCTCCATAACGTTCATGTTGCCGTGTAAACAACACTGGACTGTACAGCGTACTTTGTTTTAGGAAAAGCAAGGTTGCATTGCTTAACGTATTGGATTGCATTGTGTAACGTACCGTGTTGCAACTCAATTCGTTCGTACAGTCGCAGTATGGTCTCGTGGATTGTACAGGCCAGCACCATTTGCCCAGGTTTGGTGTACGATCGCCAGCGACAAATCTCGTCAAAGACCAGTTTGACAAAAAGTGGAAAGCTGCATTTTGCAATGGCGTCGTTCACAATGGCCCACTGCTCGTCCGTCACAGAACGGTTGGCGTTGCGAAGCCAAGCCTGAATAATGGTAGAGCTGAGGTTTTCTCCTAAAGGAAGAACCTGCGGACACAAACGGAATTAAATAATTTCCTTGTAATTCAGTTATAATATGATCAATATGCCCGCATTGCAGCAAAACGAGAAATTCATTTTCAATTAGTACTACATTCATTTATTTAATTTAATTATTTTATTTTGTACTGTAGGTTGGTTTATTTTGTTTGGGTAATTAATGAAATTGTTTGTGGATTTACTCTATATTTTACTATTTTGTAAATACTATTAACCTTAGTTGACTAATTTCATTTCTGATCTATTTCATTAATATGACTTGGTTTATCTGACGATTGTGCTTGCCTGAATGAAATTTGCTTCGTCTTCGATCATTATTTTGAGCGCGTCAAGCAGCCCGTAGTAGTCCGGCAGAGTGGAAGCGATGACCTTGACATTCTCCGGCAGGTGCACCGGAAACCATGTCAGCTGATGCGCCCCTTCTGCGCAGGAGAGTTGATCCAGCGAGTCCAGAAAGAGCACCAGCGGCTTATCGACAGTGGGGACGTACAAGAGCTTCTTGTAGTACTGAATTAAGGGCGCTAACTCCTCGGGGATATCCTCTAAGGGCAGATTGTACACTACGGAGAGTTGAGAGCAGATGCTGGTCAACATAGGAACGATGGTGGAACTGCCAGGAGTCGTTCCTAAAAAGCGCACTGCCAGAACAGCTTTGCCATTTAGCCAGGTTTCCACCTGAGCAGAAAAAAATAGAGGAAACGTAAATACCACATTGTTTTATTTTTGTAAAGAGTCGAAGTTTGTTCTTTTTCATCTTGGTATGTGATATTTAGAAACAAAGATGTGCTGATCTTTGTTAAAGCGTACTGATTTTTTATATCTCCACTTAGCTAGTAAGCCAAGATGTGTTGATCATAGGCGTAGCTTATTTCTCTTTCTATCCCGACTTTAGCAAGTCAGCTAAGTTATACTGATCTTTGATGATGTTTAAGGCTCTTTCTATCTTGACTTTAGCCAGTCAGCTAAGTTATACTGATCTTTGATGATGTTTTAAGGCTCTTTCTATCTTGACTTTAGCCAGTCAGCTAAGTTATATTGATCTTTGATGATGTTTAAGGCTCTTTCTATCTTGACTTTAGCCAGTCAGCTAAGTTATACTGATCTTTGATGATGTTTAAGGCTCTTTCTATCTTGACTTTAGCCAGTCAGCTAAGTTATACTGATCTTTGATGATGTTTAAGGCTCTTTCTATCTTGACTTTAGCCAGTAAGCTAAGTTATACTGAACTTTGATGATGTTTAAGGCTTTAGCCAGTCAACTAAGTTGAACTGATCCTTGGCGTAGTTTACTGCTCTTTCTAGCTCGTCTCTAGCCAGTCAACTGAGTTGAACTGATCCTTGGCGTAGTTTACTGCTCTTTCTAGCTCGACATTAAAAGTCAATAAATATGTTCTTATCTTTAACACTAAGCTGCATTTTTATAATTAGTCACAATCACAAAAAAAAAAATGCAGGGGTCACATAATCCCTGATAATGGTTAAGCTATTATGTCTCTAGAACTCGCAAAAAAACATTTTTTTTAAATTACGCTTTAAATGCACTATCCCTTTAAAAGTTAAATAATTAACGGTGACGTCTGTATTAAATATCTCTACGCTGTGGTTTTGTCTGGATAATTATTGTAATGTGTCTGCATGCGTATGTATGAAAAATACCAAATTTCAAAGCATGAGGAAGCCAAACTGATAGGTTTGGCATTCATGTACGGAGATTAAATACAATGAATTTTCTACCCGCATTATTCAAACCTGACTGGCGGCCTTGGCCATGAGTGACGTTTTTCCACACCCACTAAGTCCATGGAGTACAAGCGGTTTGTTGGACGGTCCCAGGACGTAGTCACGAATTTGTTGTACCACCTCCTCTCGACCCTAAGTAGAACAACAGTTACAGGATATACTGTCAAGAGGGTGAAAAAGACAAATAATAATCAGAAATATATCACAAACGGGTAACTCTTGTGATTCATAAAGAATAAAAAATTTAAACTTCAATGGCTGTAGTTTTTTTCTGATTTTAACCATATCATATGTACTTCTGGTAACTGTGGCAAGTAAATTTGCCTGTCCATAGTTCTAGACTTAATTGTTATATACATTGTTAAATTGTCCAAGTGCCTTGGGCACACCTTATGATGGTATTTTTGTGTCAGAGTTGGAGTAAACAACTCTAGAATTTCCTAATGCAATCTAAACCAGTTCCAACTGGCTGAGTAGATTTTATTATCTGAATGGTTACAATTTACAATAGCGAGACCAGCCAATGGGCTGAGATCAAATATTTACATGCAGTAAAGAATTCTATTGTCGAATCACTTGAATTTGAAGTGGCAAGAAGTCTGGTTATGAAAGGCGGCCATTAGTTTAATGGTGAGTTAACAGACTGATTGAGAGAGAATGGACTTAAACATATTTCATGCATTTTTGCTATTGATGAGTTATACTTTTGTTTTATGTAGAAATGTACTATGTGGGTAGACTGGTTTTTCCTCAAATGTTGAACTAAGATGCTCGTATATAGTTTGCTCTACAGTGACATCATTCCTAGTGAACCTGTTCATAAATATTATGTTGTATTTATTATGCTGTGTGACTGTATCGGGCTAATAATTACCATTGCAGGAAGCTGTAAGTTGAGACTGGAATGTAAGAGAGAATGGAGTTATAAACCAATGAAGTGGAAGCTTAGCATTTGTTCTCTGATTATATTTTACAGGGTCAAGCAGCCTTTTCTGTATGTATGATTTGATTGAACCTCCTGGTTTGCTGATTGTAAACTGCTATGACAGACCATGATTAAGGCGAGAAGCAGTGTATAAGTGTGGAGGATACACTACACTCCATTTAATATCTGGCAGCAAGATATGCTGACTACATGAGTAAGTTTAGGTATAAGAAAGTACTAGAGTTGCTGTAATTGTTATTCTGCTTGAAGAAACTGACATGGCAAAAGAGGGCGCCCATGTTGGCTTCGAGAGAATAACAGCCTGTCAGCGTTTTTCAATGTGAATGGAGCGAGAAACGTGAAGTTGATGGTGGACAATAAACTTGTGACAATTGTTGCAAAAAAGCACATGAAAGACAATTGCAGCTTTGTCTAAATCAGATTTTGTAAAGACTATTATCGCTTATCTCTAATAACTCCATTTCTGTTCTCTGATAAGAACTACTTTGTGATTTGTATTGACTTGTTGAGTTGTAATTTAGGATATAGACTGTGTAGACAAAATGATTCAAATGTGTTTTCATGGAAATATCGAGGTTAAGTAATTATTTCATTGTATTCATCATATGTATATTTGATTGTTGATTTAATAAATTTATTGACTTTCTTACACATATTGATAACTTTATGTTGGAGAGGAAAGTGGATGGATGGGAGCTTGCTAATTATAGATAAAGAATAATTGTGGTCTGTTTCCAAAGTATATATATATATTTTGTCATATTTTCGTTACATTATATTATTTGTTATATATTAGTTTATATTTTACATTGTTGTGGAGTTGTATTTGTAGAATGAATACATGGTACGTGTATGGTTAGAATTAGAAGTATTGTATCCTCCACATCGACATGAACTGACTCGGGTTGCACGGTATTCAGATCAGTTTCAACTTTCAAATTAAATAGAGAACCCCTACCTAAAAAAACTTAGAAATCTTAATTTTATCTTAAAATATTCATTTGTGTCTTCCGCTCTCTCCCCTTCCCTCCCCCCACCCGCTTCTAATTCTTGTGGACTGGTTTTGTGGTTTATTTTTCTATGACCTTAAAATTTAGCGTCCTTTGTTATCTATCCTGTGTGTATTTGTTTTCCAAACAGTATTATATTTACAGAGGTCTTGAATATTGTTTCATATAAAACAAACGTTTTCATGTATGTACGTAAGATGAAGCACACGCTAAAATTATTTTTTTTAAATATAGACGTACAAAAATAATTATTAAAATTATCAATGAGTTGTCATTCCTGAAACAGTATATCTCCAAATGCTTTGTTGTCACAGTCGCTCTGAAAGCTTCCTGTTTCCAGGATCCATTGCAACAATCATACAAAAATTTAGAACCCACTGGCCCGTCCTGGTCACAACCAGTGCTATCGCTACAAGGCTATACGATTATGTGAAATTTGGTTTCTTTGCATTGTCAATTCTCATCAAGATGATATGTTTACCGAGATAATTTACACTTCTGTACTGGTGACCTTAGAGTACGAACTGTAGCAGAAATCAAACCGAAACTAATAATAGAAATTAGACTGAGAGTGGCTAACAGAAACTAATCTGAACTGTTAACAAATTAGACCAAGACTGGTAACACAAATCAATGCAAAGTGTACTAGCGTACAAAGGTCACGTGATTTGATTTAAAGAAATATGTTCCGTGAAACATCAAATGTCCCGGTCATTTTCTCCTACCTCCACCTCCACTTGGCCCATTTATACTTGCACAGCGATATCCCAAGTACTAGTTTTCGTGGCTCAAATGAAAACTGTGAAGTGATACTAGTTCAAAGAGGGTATAAATTTACAGAATCGGAAATTATTCTCTATTCGCGAGAGGACAAAGCACATACACATACTCGATATCAAATTAACTTTAACCCTTTATTTCAGCCCAATGGTACGTGTTTCTAAGAATTTTCCTCGAAATTACTAACAGACACACACACACACAACACACACACACACATACACACACACACACACATACACAAAAAAACCAAACAAACAAACAAACAAGCACACATACACACCTCCAATCATTAAATTGATGGTGACAACTAGAAACTTGCATGGAACAAATGTAGCAATATTATGAAGTAGTCGTAAAGAAACAATTGATTGTGTGTGCGCGTGTGTGTATGTGTGGGGGGGTGGATGTATGTGTGTGATGCAATGGTACAAATGTGTGGGAATATTTGCGCATATCTACATGTACTTATATATACATAAGGATTCTGTGGTCCAAATGATGTCAGTCCGCGTGCTTAATGTTTATTTAGTGAACCGTTTGTTTCTTCTAAAGCTGGTGATGGTCTAACGACTTACTAAAAGTGCAATTGTCTCGAATTCGGCTGACTAGAAGTGGTCGAGGAAATTGGTTAGTTGAATACTACATGGAAATGTTTTTTGAGTGTGCCTATAGTGGTCTTCTTTCGATCCAGTGTCCCATCATAGCATCAGGCAATCCTGGGCGGAAACAAGCAAATGTTTGACCGAAATGGGATACCATAACACTGAGTTGCTCGAAGATAACGAGTGATTAGACTGCATTCTCCGGCTCTCTGGGGTTAGCTAAGGTTTCACCAGTACGAGTGTCGCATGAATGGTTTACAAGGATAAAAAAAAAAAAAATGGCGCCTCTAGACATCCCACAATCACTCACGTTTATTCTGTTCTAATGTTCATGGATCAACAGAAATATCATTTCAGTACTTATTAATGATAGTGATGAGAAAGCAGTGGATATTGGATTACAAGTATTGTCCCTGAACAAGCACAATGTAACTAAAACCAAGACACCGGATATTTGATTTTTCTTAAAACTTCGAGCATTTAGTTTGCACCATGACTCATCAAGTATTCATAACTTCGAAAACAGTACGCTAGTGATAGAATACGTCACGCAATTTTCGTCGTATTTAGTTCTGTAAAGCATTCATCTCACATCGTCATATATTGGTCTGTCCATCCCCTTCTTACATTACAACAGTGTTTATTCACGAAATTATTTACTGTATATGCCTTCCTTTTGAAAGGTTACTGTTCACTATTTCTTTATAGAGCGTCATCCATTTTATCCTCTTATGCACTGTCTAACCACGCAAACCGTTTCATTAGTGTCTGTCCACAAAATCTTGTACAAAAATGTCTTTCCCCTGTTCACACCATCCTTTATGCAACAGTCCACTCACAACATCGGTTACACACTGTCTGCATTAGCCCTTACAACACTTTCACCTCACACCTTCACAAATAAAATTGTCCAGTCACATCATTTACAACACTCTCCACTCACAACATCCGTACACGAATGTCTACTCACATCAGCTTTGATAATACTGTCTAATAACGTCAGCCTTAATGTCCAATGACAACATGTGCCACAACACTGACCAATCACACCAGCCTTTATAGCACTTTCCAATCACATCAGCTCCAGACACTCACTCTAACTAACCAAAGCACAGCTCAACTACATGAAACAAATGTACCAGAAACTCACCTAATAATTGTTAGTTGAATTCAAGCAGTCCATAGATTTACACATATTTTGGCTCCTGATCTTAATAAGTTATGACCATAGTACTAAGTCTTATTTCTGGTTATCAACAGCAGAAAATCATCCCTTTTTGGGTAAGGGTATATTGTTTTGCTTGTCTTACTAAATATTATTTCTATGTTCATTTAACCTTAACTTTATTTTATATTGTTATATTTCACTTACTTACATGGTTATCATATATTTTAATGTGTTCTGTAAGAGAGTACATGAGGATGAATTCTTAGCCCATGTGTATTTTACTGGCAGATCATCACTTTAGACATTGAATTCATCGAGCATCAAGCTGTGAAACATTACCAGAGCAAAATGACCATGGGACACAGTTCCATGGACAATGTGTACAAATGCATATATATAAATCACTGTGACCCTAGACGACATGTCGGGCAACCCCTAAGGTAAGTGAATTTAAAATTATCAAACTGAACAGCTTCAGTCGAGATTCAATCAAATTCTCTCGAAATGTTTTAGAGTTCACTCAGAAACATTCATTATAAACTCACTTATAGTTTGCTCATATGAACGAACTAAATGACTACTACAGTGACATAGGACTCAAATGAACTTTCTCTTATGATATCATATGGTCATGTTTATGAAATTTAACTATTTATAAACTCTAATTGTAACTGTTGAGTTATTCGCTATATGTAACCATGCTGTCTTATATTATTTCTTATTCAACACATTTATTGTTGACACGTAGACTAATCATATTAACGTGACTCACTTAAATGTTAAATATTGTAGTCTATCACCTGTATTTACTTACTATCCTGGCTGTATGTATCAGGGTGTTCAAGCTATCTTCTAGAACTATCACTCTTCTATTATACATTATCTATCTTCCATACATGTGGTGTAAGGTGTGTTTTGCGGATTAGCCTAAGGTTATGGGTGGTCTCGGGTGGTGCAGAATGAACATCTTGACCATCTCCCAGCAAACCGCCACATGTACACACCATCCTTTACAATACTGTTCATTCACATTTCCCTTTCAACACTCTCTGTACACTCCATCCTTACAACAATGACTACTAACAGCAGTTTTCTTTCACAGCACTATCTACTAATATCCTTTACGTCACTGTCTACCCGCATCATCCTTTATGCCAGTTTCTACCCGCAACCTCGTTTACGGCACTGTTTATTCCCGTATCCCTAACAACGCACAGCACAACCATGATAGCTGGTGAGACTGGAAAGAATTTTAGTAAATTTAGCACTTCTTTTTAAATTCAAACAGCTGGGGATAAGCAGGCGATCGGCCAGAACCAGACCATGCAATACCCAGAATGACTTTTAAATCAAACCTTTCTTACATGACTCTTAGAACGCAGGCGGAAACATTGCGAGCATGTGAATGGGGCTTAATCTTCCACACCAAAGTCCGCACTGACCTGGAAGGCTTCGCAGTGGTTGCGACAAGCGTGCATGTGCTGTAGGGGCTCGTTGTACACGGGGTGGTTGGCCAGCTTGACGTGCTTCGCCATGGCCCTGTCGATGAGGCGGGTGACGTCACAGTAGAACTTTTCGCAGAACGTTGCAAAATAATCTCGGTGGGATTCCTCGTCTATCCCTTCCTTGCCGGCCCATTCCACGGAGAACCGCGCTACATTGGAGGCAGGGATTTTTTTCGGGAGCCGTTCGTCCCTTAGAGTCTGTGATTTGATAAAACAATTATGCCATATAACCAGTGAATTGATTTTCTACACAGCATTGTCCAGTCACACGATTAGTGAATGTTCATCAATTATATAAAGTGAAACTTTGATGAATAAATAATTCTAATGCTGTTTTACTTTCTGCTTTTAATTGTTAAATGCTTTGAATTTGCTTCATTAATCATACCAGCATGCTAAAATCATCAAAGGCAATAGAGAACGTACATATCTCACTGCGAATTGTCACAGAGAGCTCCATTAAGAAATTACAAGAATGATTTTCCCACCGGATTATTCATCCACTTTTGCATGCTGGAAATTTTCTAAATTCTTATTTAGAATTATTACATCAGCAGACAATTTAACCAAATAAAATATAAATATATATTATAATTGAAATTCACGGTTCTCTGATATTAGGATTTCTGCCTATTGTAAGAAAGAAGTGTGAAAATAGAGATAGAGAGAGACAAAGAAAGACAAAGAGAAATGGACAAAGAAAAATAGAGAAACCGAGACGGAGACAAAAGAAAACAAAGAAAGAGATGAGTGAGAAAAAATAAAACAAAGAGAGAGAAAGAAAGGCAAGAACGAAAATAAGAGAGAAAATAGAGATTGAGAAAGAGAGAAGTCACGCACGCACGTATAATTACATCAGGTCGTGTATGCGTGCGTGTTGTTCGGAGAAGCTGGTTGTGAGTGGAAGGGATGTTGTCCATGTCCTCAAGTCTTTCTTTGAGTGACGTGCATAGTTTTCGTGCATGAGAGTGCGTCACATAAATCAATAATAATCGCCAGTGAAGCATATTCAGCTGTGAATAGCATTACCCTACAACGCACGCACGTGCACACTGAGGATCTATCCGACATGCTCTGGTGTGAACACTGACCTTGAGGAGCTTCTGAGCTTCATTGTCGACGGATTTAGCTGCCACATCGACAAACTTGCACGCCATGCGAAGAAGTGTTATGTTGATGTTGGTTATGTCCCGGATGTAGGCCAGACAATGATCTTCGGTGTTCTTTGCTTTCAGGATCCCTCGCTCTACCTCTCGCTCTGTAACTGAAACGCAAGACGACAAGCGTTACTATAACATGAACTCGTTGTTACTGTACAACAATGCAATGCACATAAAAGAAAACTATTGCAAGTTTCTTTTGTCGCGCAACTTAAATGTGCAACAATTACATCAATATCGCACGTTTTGCTGTAATACAAAAGTAATTTAACTCACGACAATCTATGTACATGTTATACAACACAATTTGTACAAAGTTCAGACATCTTAACATATACATTGCTACACTTATCTCAAAACATCCATGCACACCAAATATGTAAATTTACACCAACACATCCAGCTTTCCAGTAAAAAAAAAAAAAAACAACGAGTAATATTACTTTGGAACACGAAACAGGTCTTGTTAATGTAATATAAATATGCAACGCTTTTCAGTACATGATATATAACAACTATCACATGAATCAGGAACGTCCCTTCGTAAAACAAAGCACGTTAATGTAACAGGAATTCGTATTGTTAGTTTATAATACAACATGCGTTTCTATAACATAAGACTTGTAACGTTAGTTTATAACACAACATGCGTTTCTATAGCATAAGACTTGTAACGTTAGTTTATAACACAACATGCGTTTCTATAACATAAGCCTTGTAACGTTAGTTTGTAGCACAATATAACAAGCGCTACTCTAGCACAAACTTTGTAACACTAGTTTATAACAAATTACATCAATCATTAATTTAACACAAAACTTGTAACGATATCTTCATAACACATAACAACACACATTAATGTAACAAAATCTATGCTTGACAAATATTCTCCCCCCCCCCCTTCCTTCACTTGTCACTTGTTTCCATATACTTTTACTTATGAAATATTTTTGTTATCAAATTGCAGAGACTTTATTCATATTACTGATATTTATGCAGTAAGATTTTAAAGTAGATGTTCTACACTACCCCTTAAGAGAATACGCGATGAAAAATTGCAGCAGTTAATCCTAAAAGGATACCGAGACATCGCCTATTATATTATAATTAAATGACGCTGGTTTCATTCCTGGTGCAATTCACTTGTCTAAGATCCATTGACTATGTGAATACATCTCTTAAATCTTGTTATAGATACACGACTAATGTATTATGTGAGTTGACTATTATTTCTACAAATTGTGAACTATGACGCTGTTATGTACTATGCAAAACACTTGACATTGTTTCTAGCGAACCTGTTCATAAAATTGTTATGTTGTATTTATTATGCTGTATGAATATATCGGGCTAATAAATATACTGTTGCAGGAAACTGTAAGTTGATACTTGAATGTAAGAAAAAAATTGAGTTAGGGATGAATAAACTGGAAAACTTAGCGTTTGTTCCCTGATTAGGTTTTACAGGGAAGAAGAAGCCATTTAAAAAAAAAAAATTGATCTTCCAGTTTACTGATTTAAAAACTGCTGCGACCATGGTAGAGTCAAGAAATCTCTACTGCAGTGTGTAAGTGTAAGAAATACACTGCACAATGTTGATATATGGTGGAATAGTATGCTGACTACATCGAGCAATTTCTGTTTCAAGGAAGTTACTAAAAATTAGTACAATTGTTGTTCTGCATGAGGGAACTAATACGGCAAAAGAGTGTCCAGGTTAGCCTCGAGGGAACAGCAGCTAGTCAATGTTCTACAATGTGAGGAGGGAAATATATGGAATTGACAGTAATAATGTGAACAATAAACTTGTAATTTGTTACAAAAAGCTCGTGAAAGACTATTGAGACATTACCTAAACCAGGTTATGTACAAACTATTATGTAACTTAACTTTATAGCATGAAACCTACACGTGTTTTGCAACATTACTTTATAACCCGATACACAATTGTCGTCCACAGCTTAAAATACAACTTTATTACTGAGCAAGGTACACACTGTTATAACGCAAAGAATGTAAGAGCTTTTTGGCAACGTAAAATAATATACACTTCGGTTATACAAACCAATGCTTTTACTATACAGAGCAATTTAAACACATTAAAGAATTATAGCATTGCATATTTTTCTTGCAACATTTATTATAACTTTGCAATGAGGAATTCATAAACAACCATTCTGAGGATGTAGTTAACATTATACATACTGGAATAATAAAATAAAGTTTGATTTATTAAAAGTGTGAATGCTGCTCCCATCTTGCAAAGCAGCTCTGCAATATTATGTAGAATGTCTGCTGTCTATTTATAAACATAGTGTTGTATTTAAATTAGCTCTGAAACCTAATTTTTAAGACTTGAAAGTAAGTGTTATGCAAGTACGTGCATATATATGTGAATCATATTGTATATTTCTATCAAAGTGTGTATATGTGTGTGGTTATGTAGTTGTAAATCATATTGTATATTTGTACTAAAATGTGTATGTGTATGTAGTTGTAAATCATATTGTATATTTGTACTAAAATGTGTGTGTGTATGTAGTTGTAAATCATATTGTATATTTGTACTAAAATGTGTATGTGTATGTAGTTGTAAATCATATTGTATATTTGTACTAAAATGTGTATGTGTATGTAGTTGTAAATCATATTGTATATTTGTACTAAAATGTGTATGTGTATGTAGTTGTAAATCATATTGTATATTTGTACTAAAATGTGTATGTAGTTGTAAATCATGTTGTATATTTGTACTAAAATGTGTATGCTTATGCAAACGTGAATATGAATGTCACCTTTCTGTAGTTTTGAGATTATATTTATTGCGATATAAAATTGTAGTCAATCTTCACATGAGAAATGTAAATAATACCTGACATGAAGTAGTTATGTACTTGCTCCCTGTCCAGCTTTTTGGCGAGAAAGAGGACCTGTGCCGACTTACGAATAATTCTTTGCAGGCGTGCTAGAATATCCCACCATTCATTTTGTGCCGCTTCCGCCAACCGTTGATGTCTCTAGCAAAGAATATCAACGGTCTTTACATAAGATTTATTACGTTATAATTAAATACTCATGACTAGTTTGCAACTGCTTTTGGTAATTTTAATATTTACTCATACTTTCACTGTTACTCTTTCACCACGTTCAATTTTGATAGTTAAAATACGTGGGCATTGTATGACTAAGAACGAAAGGTACATACACTGTGGTGCTGTTGAATAATGATTGAGCTTTTACTGTGTTCTCTTGTCTTCTGTCTCGCCCTCTCTTCTTCCTTCGGTGCTACTCACCCACTCTCTCTCTCTCCCTCTCTCTCTCTCTCTCTCTCTCACTCACCCTATATCTTCTTTTTTCCTCAATATGCATATCTCTCTCTCTCTCTCTCTCTCTCTCTCTCTCTCTCACCCTATATCTGTCTTTTCTTTTTTCCTCAATATGCATCTCTCTCTCTCTCTCTCTCTCTCTCTCTTTCTCTCACCCTATACATGTCTTTTCTTTTTTCCTCAATATGCATCTCTCTCTCTCTCTCTCTCTCTCTCTCTCTCTTTCTCTCACCCTATACATGTCTTTTCTTTTTTCCTCAATATGCATCTCTCTCTCTCTCTCTCTCTCTCTCTCTCTCTCTCTCTCTCTCTCTCTCTCTCTCTCTCTCTCTCTCTCTCTCTCTCCCTATAACTGTCTTTGCTTTTTTCCTCAATATACATCTCTCTCTCTCTCTCTCTCTCTCTCTCTCTCTCTCTCACACACACACACACACACACACGCACTATGTCTGTAATCTTTTTTCCTGTGTATGCATATCTCTCTGTTTCTCTCTCTCTCTGCCTTATGTACATTGGAATGTCGTTTTCTCTCATTCAATAAGGAAGTAACATGGCTGCAGTTTGTACATAACGCTATACTTATGAATGCATCATTACAAAACTGTGGTTGTTGAGTGTATGGTCAACGTTGGCTGCAACATTCTGAGTATTGTTTCATATTAAACAGGAAACCGCATTGTTCAAAATATTATTGATGGAGGTTAATGACTAGATTTCAAAGAAGAAAAAAATATCTGTACACATTAAGGACTCAGTGCATATAATGTGATTCATGAAATATTAAGAGGCGTGTTCAGAAGTGTTAAGTATTTAAGAGAGAGAGAGAGAGAGAGAGAGAGAGAGAGAGAGAGAGAAAGAAAGAGAGCGCGGTCGATTAACATGCAAAATATTGGTTGAAGAATATAATCAGATGAGCTTTTTGTGATTTTGAAGGATACATGAAAGATGTACACTGTTTTGAAGAGTTAGAAGATAATTAAAATAGTATTTTTGAAGTTTATGCCGATGGATATTGTGACCTAAGCGGGCGTTGCTGGAAAGGTAGATAATTAAAAAATATTATGGGGAGATAATAAGTCTGTAAATAGTGCTAACGTGGGCGGGAGACATCTAAAATCATATTGTTTAAGGCGCGATTTATGACTGTAATATACTGACTACAATTAGCTTGCAAATATAAAATGGTCGTCAGAATCTTATAACTCAAGCTAATAAAGATGAAAATTGGTTTAACTTTAAAGAATGGTGTGTAAAGACTGAAGATTTTAAATTGTCATTAGCATATGAAAAGATAAAAAATATTTTTTAAGTGAAATTTGTTTTCTTTAAAAAGATAATCAAACAATTGAAGTTTATAAGGATGGAAAATTTTGCCTGAAAGACAATCGAAACCTTGTTATTGAAGTTTGTGAGGATGGAAGATATTGGTTGAAGAATGTACACTGCTGGGACTGTGTTTCGATCTTCCTTGTACCAGGCATCAAGTAGAGCAACCTCGTCTGGGACATTTTTGGCACATTCCCGCAGCAACTCGAATTCTGTAGCAGGGATATGAGTAGGGATTGGTCTGTATCCATATTTCTGGCCCAGAAACACCTGCAACACATATATATAAATAAATATTCTATACTGCTTTCCATGCATGTAATAGCACATCATCTCCCTATAATTACCCAAAGAGGCTGTACTCTACATTTGGTCTGAAAGATTTAATTCAGAATTGTCAACGGTTAAAAACTCAGATTAAGGTTATCTATCTATCTATCTATCTATCTATCTATCTATCTATCTATCTATCTATCTGTCTATCTATCTATCTATTTATCTACCTATCCATCCATCTATCCATCTATCTATCTATCTATCAATCAATCAATCTATCTATCTATCTATCTATCTATACATAAATATTGTGTGATTGAATATATACAATACAACGTACATG
Organism: Sinotaia quadrata; assembly: GCA_028829895.1. Taxonomy (NCBI): domain Eukaryota; kingdom Metazoa; phylum Mollusca; class Gastropoda; order Architaenioglossa; family Viviparidae; genus Sinotaia; species Sinotaia quadrata. The sequence continues at coordinate 37,233,225 of CM054180.1, forward strand.
CCTATACCTTCTTAAAAATATAAACGTTTTCTAAACAAAGGCTAGGTAATCGTTATTGGTGATGCCTAGTGTTCTATATGTATGGAGACACATATGATTTGTGATGACTAATGCGCGCATAGACTGTATGCAATGCAGACGAAATATGGTGATTGATATAGACACACTTTAAATGTGATTATTTGTAGATAGTGACGAAATGTGGTGATGAACGTAGACACACTGGATGAAGTAAGGTGACTAACGCAGAGAGAGGGGACGAAATATGGTGATTTAAGCAGACACACGGGACGATATGTGAATTAACAAATGTGGTGTTAATGCAGGCATACGGGACTTCGAGACGAAATACAACTATTAACGTAGATACGGTGGATGAAGTATGGTGATTATCATAGTCACCGGGGATGACGTGTGGTGATTAACGTAGGCATTGGGAATGACTTGTGGTAATTAACACAGACACGGTGATAACGTGTAGTGATTAACGTAGACACTGAGATTAATGTGTTGTGATTAATGTAGACACTGGTTATGACGTGCGGTGATTAATGTATACACGGGGAATGAAGTGTGGTGATTAACATAACACTGAGAATGATGTGTGGTGATTAACGTAGACATGGCTTGAAGTGTGGTGATTAACGTAGAAGAAGGAAGATGAAGTGTGTTGATTAATGTAGACACGGGTATGAAGTGTGGTTATTAACGTAGACATAGGATTCAAGCATGGTAATTAATGTAGACATGGGAAATGACGTGTGGTGTTTAATGTAGAAAAGGGAAGATGAAGTGTGTTGATTAAGTAGACACAGGGAATGATATGTAGTGATTAACGTAGACATGATGAATGACGCATGGTGATTAACGTAGACACGGGTAATGGCGTCCGTGATTAACGTACAGACAGGGAACGTTATGTGAATATTTGGAGATGTGGTGTTAATGCAGACATACGGGACTCGGTGATCAACACAGATATTCGAGATGAAATGTGGTGGTTAGCGTAGACACATAGCCAAATCTTTGATGACTAATTTCAACCAATACTATGTACAACGTTACTAGTGCAGACAAAAGCAGAAGAATTCAAAGAGCGCATAAAAATGAGAACAAACAATATCATGAAGCCACTAACGAAAGCTTACTGTAATATGTAACGTTCGGTCTAACCCAGATATTTTGCGAAAAGAGGCAATTTGTAAATGCTTTGGATTTTCTCTGTAAAAGAAAAAATGGCAATCGACAAACATTTAATCAGTGCAATATTATTGTTCACCATATATTTTCTCGAAAGTGGATGATGCATTACAGCCACGGAACCCCACCACCACTAGCAAGCTATTTCTTTCTTGCTCTGGAACATCTCATGAATATTTTATCCAGTCAACTTTTCAAGGGGTCGATGTAATAGTTGTTTACACAGTTGTAGAATATGAGAGTTATTTGTACATAATATATAAATACGATTGTCATTCTTTAGTACATACAATTGTAGCATGCTTATCTGTCTTTACTGTTCGATAGATTCCTATGTGTTCTGAATGATACACTAATGTAGCTATTTTTGTCCGGTCATATTGCATTATGTACTTTAGAATATATAAATAACCAAGTGGCTATTTAGTTTTGTTTTATCGCAGACCAGTTTGCTGTTATCGATTAAATTATATCTCAAACACCAAACGGACTAAACGTAAAATATACAACACACGCGCGCGCATACACATACACTCATAAACACACACAAAATAGATACACTCTCACAAACTATCACACACAAACACACAGCACAAATGTATTAGTCATGTTTTATAATTATATTCAGTAATTCATGTCGGCTTTCGCTGACTCAAGTATATTTTCTCCCTAATATAACAGGACACTGTTTTCGCTGGGTTATATACATTTTAAACCTAATATACACATGGCTGTTTTCGCTAGATAAAATATATTATACCTAATATAAAATGATTTATTTCGCTCGCTCAAATACATTTTAACCCCAATAGCCACCTCAGTGCACTTTTCACATGTGTAGAAAGATTAGTAAATCCTTGAGATGAATTACGAAGGATAAAATCAGTGAATTCCTAGAAGAACACTTTCATAATTTACTCTTTTAATACTCGTGTTCATGTTTGTTGTTTTTACTGTTTGTAATGATAATAGCACTAATGCAAAAATTAAATATATTTTTTCAAATGTTCGGGTCAAATTCCAAGATTATGCATGGAATTAGTCATTTGATTCATTCCAGATCTAAAGGGGCTGGGGGCCATTAGGACATTAGAGAAGAGAAAGGGGCTGGTGCCATTAGGACATTAGAGAAGAGAAAGGGCAGGGGAAAGGATGGGTGGGTAAAAGTTGTGAGAAGAGATATAAATGAAAATAGCAGCTTGGCGGGAAGGAGCCATTCTGGGATAAATGCTCTTGCATCCGGCCATAACGTCACTATGACGTGCTTCTAAAAATCGCTTGCGATTATATCTGCAGTCCCGCCTAATCGTAAAACATGCATGAGACAGAAATAAAAATGAAAAGGAAATAAACTGTATTAAAAAAAACAAAAAGGAGAAGAAATATAAAGCACAACAAAAATCGATTGAAATGGTTCAGAATTGTACTATAGGACTAGGAGCGATAATCACGAATACATTTTTGACTGCCCATTCCGCCAAGAAAGAGAGTTCAGTCAAAATAAATAAACAATAAACACTTAAACGCCAAAACACAGTTAGATTTCAGGAAGGATTATACGGAGAAATTAGAGAAATCTTATATGTACATAGGTAAACATTTAATGTGTGTGTGTGTGTGTGTGTGTGTGTGTGTGTGTGTGTGTGTGTGTGTGTGTGTGTGTGTGTGTGTGTGTGTGTATAGTATACATGAATACAAGATAAACACACTATACGCACAATCTCATACAATCAAACACACGGATGGATGGTCGGACAGACAGACAGACAGACAGACAGACAGATAGATAGATAGATAGATAGATAGATAGATAGATAGATAGATAGATAGATAGATAGATAGATAGATAGATAGATAGATAGATAGATAGATAGATAGATAGATAGATAGATAGATAGATAGATAGATAGATGCTATCATTTTAACTTATTTTAGATAAAAAGTATTCAACTTAGCTACTATTTTCAGATAGAGATATCAAGTGTGATCTTAGGTCTACATAATTTTTCACACCTACTCTTTCTATTTATTCTTTAAGCACAGTACTTGATGAAGAAAAGAAATAGTGAAGAGCGAAATCGATAGCTTTTACAAAAGTGCTAAAGAGAGTGTGAAGTGCATTAGAGCACAGAGTTTATTAGCTTTCGATAATACCAAGACGAATGCCAGCCCCTAACAGCACGACGTACTCGATAGAGCATGACGATTTGTTACCAATTGATTTAGCCATTGATGGTAAAGCTTTTCATTCAATGACTCGATGTGGCCGTAACGGTGGTGTGCGAAGAAAGACTAGTTATATTCAAAATGAACTATTTGATTTTCTCGCAATTTTGTACGACATCGTAATCATTGTTAATAATTTTCTTTTTTTTAAAATGAAGTTTACTTACATCTATCTATCTATCTATCTATCTATCTATCTATCTATCTATCTATCTATCTATCTATCTATCTATCTATCTATCTATCTATCTATCTATCTATCTATCTATTATATATCGATATATCTATCTACCTATCCATCTATCTGTCTATCTATCTATCCATCCAATATCTATCTATCTATCCATCTATCTATCTATCTATCTATCTATTATATATCGATATATCGATCTATCGATCTATCTATCTATCTGTCTATCTATCTACCTATCTAATTCGTATTGTTTGTTGAATATGATGCGCATATTTTTTTTTAAATCTATAAGTATTCTGCAGTTTTCAAAATAATGATTTGGGTCTTTTATCACAGATAACTCTACTCGTATTTATTCCATCATCCATAAGAGTGCTTTGCCTATTACAGTAACCAATGAAGAGTCTTTGACCTATTACAGTAACCAACAGAGTCTTTGACCTATTACAGTAACCAACAATGAGTGATTTGACCTATTACAGTAACCAGCAAATAGTCTTTCACCTATTATAGTAAACAAACCAACGAAGAGTCTTTGACCTATTACAGTAACCAACAAAGAGTCTTTGACCTATTACAGTAACCAATAAAGAGTCTTTAACCTCAGTAACCAACAATGAGTGATTTGACCTATTACAGTAACCAAGAATGAATGATTTGACCTATTACAGTAACCAGCAAAGAGTCTTTCACCTATTATAGTAAACAAACCAACAAAGAGTTTTTGACCTATTACACTAACCAACAAAGAATAAGACAATCGATATTTTGAATGGCCTTCGAAAAGCAAAATATCCGCTAGGAAAACCACCAAGTAGCAGAGCCAAGAAAAAAGGAATTGGGTCTTTTGAAACTAAGAGCGTCTGAAGAATGGAGTCAGGAGTCAGCCAACGATAATAGGAACTTTTCTTACGTCAAAAGTCATAAGGTTCAGGTAAAACAGAATTAAACCTCTTAATGAATATACTTAATATATATCCAGTTCTTCAAGCTTATCAAACTGTTTAACCACAAAGCTTCAATATCATATCTCAAAGTATTCACTGTTTTCCGCAATATTTTATTTTCAATATTTCAATATGGGATATTTCAATAATTTCTCCACATTTACAATTAAACTAATATTCTCTTCATGCGTATGGCAACGTGAGATAGAGACATTTTCGTGGGACAAATTAAAATGTAAGATTTATACATGTGACAAATTGAAATATAAGATCTATACATGTGACAAATTACGATGCGAGACCTATACCCCTTGGAACAAAATAACATTAAGAATAAATAGATGGGATACAGTAAGAAGCAAATTCTATAAAGGGGACAAATGAAGAATAGGGACAAGGAATGGAAAAAAGGTACTGACTGATTTTGAAGTTTGGAATAAATCTGCTACAATAGCTACATCATTTTTCTTTACCTCTCAAATATAGATTCTGTCACATAATCCTTACTGTATTACCACACGTACATTTACGTCACCTAAACACTGACTGATAATCAAAAAAATGCCATTGAATATTTGTTTTGAAATAGCTGGAGGCTGTAATTAAGAAAAGTAAACAATTCACAATAAATGGAACCATCAACCACGAGATATTACTGGAACACGATCTTTAGATTTAAAACTTAAAATGTGGATCGTGGCTTTGTCGAACAGAATTCGTGCACAACTCATTCATACTCAAATCACGTTGCTGAAACCATATTTGTATGTTCTTGACTTATTTCAGTGAAAGCGTGTACAGACTTTCTGAACATGAAAGGACACCGTAGCAGTCGTGGTTTCAGTTTTCATCGCCATATTCCCCTTGGAGGTGCTAATTTGTTTGGTGAGATTTGTCCAAGCAGTTAGCAAGGCCGGCTGCAAATGTAACAACCACCCAGGGTGGTCTGTTGTGAAAAACTGTGCCTTGTGACGGGCTAAAATGGAAGTAGTCTGGCACGTACCAATCTCTAGGGCAGTCGTTAGTGAGTAAACATAAAGAAAAACCGAACCTTCTAACCATGAATCCCCTAACAACAAAAAGCTTTAAATCGCAAGACGACATGTCAAGAACATGGAGACGTGAATCGATCAGAGAATGGGCAGAAGATCGATTACAGAAAAGGGAGAGAAGGCAAGGAAGGGTTGTCTTCTACTGCGTGGAAATTTTCTAAATAACAGAATCAAAATTCAGACTAATTTAGGAGAGGAGAGAAACACCCAAAGACAATCATTGATTTAGTTACTTTTCGAAAGGTATGCATTCGCGCAGCATATCAAATGCTTAACTCTATGATAGCCCTCACAATGGACAGATTTGACACCCAGCTCACTTATGTGCCCTCTTATGAGAAACCCATTGCTAAGATCAAACCAAATCTAGAATAAATTTGTTTAAATGCACATCAGCAGTTAAGAAAACGAAGAAGAATACTGATGATTCTAATGATTTTGATGAAGTTGATGATTACAGTTACACTATAATAACTTCCGACACTTTAAAAAATAATAACATTTCTTTTAAAAGAATTACTTATGCATACTACAAAATATGCAACAGCCTAATATTGCAACTTGAATAATTTCAGTTGGGATTTATCGCTCAGGTAAGAGGAAACTGATTACATTCTTAATTCAACAAGAATTGTTGGTGGAGAGCAGATGTTTATCTCATACTTAGCGACAAAATGGCAGGGATTGTACCTAACAGGTTCTGGCTCGGCTTGGGGACAAGCGTCATAGCACGCACTCCAGGCAGTAGTTTAAGTACGCTAGCACTGATAACAAGTTTCACTTTAAACTAAGCACAGATGTACCAAGCTTCTTGGTCCGTAGATGAGTCAGGTGCCAGTCTTGTGGCTAAGAATTAAGTTCTAGCTGCTCAGCTCGGAAAACCTTATATCCGACATTTTACCTTTTCTCGAGTGGACACAAATATACGACACGAATTAAACACTCGCTCAAAACAAACAACAAAAATAATAATGACTACGACAAAAAGGTTAATGATGATGATTACGATAACAACACTGCTGATAATGATGATGACAACGTTACACATTGAAGGTTGTGGCGACGGAGTGATGATAAGGATTATTGTCGTCGTCATCATCATCATCATCATCAGGTTTTTGAAACTAATAATAAAAACAAGAGGATGTCGAGGAAAGCGACGACGATAATGTTGATAAAGGGTTTATGGTGATTCTGGAATTAAATTAAGACAGTAATGATGGTAATGATGATGATATAAATGGCGAGATATGGGCAAGCATGTTTTAGTTCACTAAATACTTGTAGATTTTCTGTGATATATAGGGTATTTATTTTGGCGGCTTGCAAAATGGCTGTGAATAGTTTTGCTTCAAAAAACCGGCTAATGGCAACTTCCGACTAGTCAGTCACTATGAGTATTTGATTATCCTGGGATGGTAAAAGGGCGAGATCTTCCCATTTGGATTACACTTGTTGAAAACTGAGAAGATCAATGTGATGCGAGGTGTGTTACAGTTTCTGTTAAGGCTTACGTTCATGTTAATGCTGCAGATGATGTTCTGATACGAACTGACATTGGTTGATCATTAAAGTTAGACATTTGCTCTAGTTTTTGTGGTGGTGTCTGCTGGGGTATATTGACAGTTTATGCTATGATATATGGTATGATATATTGTGATATATGCTATGATATATAACATATGCTATGGTATATAGCATTATTTATGGTATGGTTTATAGTATGGATTATGCTATATTATATATAAATGGATGCTGCGGCTTATGTTCTAGTGCATATACTAGCGCAAATTTCTTGGCTTATTGTGCTTCTAGCTGTTGATTATGATATGGAGCAGCTTATGGTTCATGTAATAGTTCGTGGCGTGTCTGTAACGTGGTTTATGTTATTGTGCATGTTTTGGAGAACTGCAAGCGTTTGATTCGATTTTCGTGCATTTTATGCTTTCTGTAATTGTTTCTGTTCCAGAGTATGATGTGGGTTATGCTATGGCCTATCATGCTAAAAGGTTTAATGTAATGGTTTATCGTAAGATATATTTTGTACTTTATACTATGCAGTATGTTAAGAGTTATTTTGTGATTTACGCAAAGTTGTTTCCCTTGTTTTGTGACAAAAAAATGCCAGCGTCATTAAATCGGGCCATGTTCGTGCACTGCCGTTGCATTGCGGAAAACAGGCTGTTTGCTTTGTTTTGTTTTCTTGTTTTAAATATTATTTCCTCCTAAATATTTACTGAAATAACAAATTTCCACTAAGTACGCAGACACAAAATGGAGATATTTAGAAAATGGATTTAATCTTTAGTGTCACATTTATGAAAAGAGATCCACATCTCAAAGTCAGAGAAAATTCAAAGGCAACACAAAGTAAAAACAACATTACAACATGACAATTACAAAAATAAATTAGAAACAATAGCAAGCAAGCAGTCAACGGTAATCGTTCTCATGACATTCGCGGAATAGCACCGAATGGCACGCAGGTGACTGGCAGTAAATGCAGGTGGCCCCGCCAACATGGCACACTGGTCACAAAGCAAGAATCTGGACGTGGCCGCCCCATAACAAGACATCCACACAAAACCAGTTAGGAGACCACGAAATGAGAAAGTCAGAGACCATTTGAGAACCTGCTAATATTCCCATGGTGATGGGAAGAATGCCTAGTGAAACACGACAGAAAATCGATTCATATGAAACGAGAAATTAATTACACCCGTGATATTCGCCATATCTGGGGTGGGCTATGGATACACAGTTCACCACCTGCCACAAGTTGCCACCGGCAAGCACTGAGAGCGTATGTCCATTTACTCTTTGACTTTACTGCCCTGGCACTTCCAAACGTAACGCCCGTACACCCACCCCTACCCCAAATATGTTTCACCTGATCACGTAATATGACCGATCTTTCGGAAGAACATGTCTGTCTCACAATTCATGTCTTGTAAAGTCGAACGAACAGTAGATAGACAGACATACAGATATATAGATATATAGATAGACAGACAGAGAGATCGAAGAGAGAGAGAGAAAGAGAGAGAGAGTGAGAGAGAGATGGATAGATTCTATATTTCATGAATTTGTGCGCAAGAACTAGAATTTGCTGCTATCGAAAACATATTTATAAAAATTTATATTTTAACACACTTTTGTCTTATAGAAATATATATGTTAAAAAAACAATATTTTTTTAAACATCGTTTTATGAATGTCTCAAAAACATTCATAATTTTAATTCAGTTATGTTTCATACAAATATTTCTGGTGATAAACCCCATCCCATTTTTTAACATAGTTTTATGAAAGTCTCTACACGTTAGAAAGAACGAAAAGAAGAGAAAACAAAAACAAAAAAACATTAGTGTGGCGGAGTAAATTTGCTTATCCCTATTTCTAAAGTCAATTGTTATATAAATTGATAAATGTCAAAGTGACCCGACCTTGGGGACTGCTTATGCTGATATATTTAAGTGTCAAAGGTGGAAGTAAACAACTCAGGTGGAGGATAGGATACAAATTGATGAAGCAATTCAAACCAGTTCTAATTGGATGAGTACTTTTTCTGACTAAGTCTCACACTTGTTTATAACAAATTCATCCAATGGGGATGGACCGAAAGTTCTTTGTTGAAGAATAATCTATTCTAATCACTTTGAATTTGGTGTGGCAGAGTCCGGTCATGAAAGGCGGCAATTAGATTAATGGTGAGTTAACTGACTAAGAGAGAATGGTCTTAGAAATATTTCGTGCATTTTGCTATTGATATGTTATACTTGTGCTTTACATGGAGATATTTGAGTGGACTATTATTTCTACAAATTTATGAACTAAGATGCTCATACCACTACTTTCATGGTAGAAAAGTATCTACCACCAGTGTGTAAGTGTAAGGATACACTGCATTGTGTTGGTGTATTGTGGCAAAGTATACTCTACTACATCATGGAATTTCTGGTAGAAGGGAGTTACTGGAAATTGCTACATTGTTCTCCTTGAGAGAACTGATGAAAGAGCACCAAATTAGCCTCACGAGAATAGCAGCTCGTCAGCGTTTTACAATGTGCAAGAGAAACACTGACAATACAATTGTGACAATGAACTTGCTATGAAAGCGCATGAAAGACTATAGAGGCAATCATCTAGACAAGGTTATGTACAAACTATTATCGCTATAATCTCATTACTCCATTTCTGTTCTCTGATACGAAATTACCCTTTGATTTATATTGACACTTATCTGCTGAATTGTGGGTTAGGATATAAGACTGTAGGTATTGAAATCATTTGAAAGTGGTTTCATGGAAATATTGATATCAAGTAATCGATTTCATTGTATTTGTTATATGAATATTTAATTGTTGATTTAATACATTTATTGTTAAATTTATTGACCTTCTTACATATATTGATACCATATGTTAGAGAAGAAAGTGGTTGAATGGATGCTCGCTAAATATAGATTAAAAGACGGATTTATCTTCTCCTTTGGTGATACGTTTTCCACCTATGCAAATATTGTTACAGTAAATGTTTGTCTTTAATGTTGTGGAAGAGAGAAAACGTTTACAACGCCCGCATATCCACCAAGTTGGAGAATTATTAATAACATAAATTAAGATTCTCTTCACTCCTTCACCAGTTCTCTCAAGGAGAACAATATAGCAGTTTCCAGTGACTTCCTTCTACCAGAAATTCCACGATGTCTTACCTCTTACTTTAGAAAAAAAGCTATTTTTTATGGCAGTAATAAACACACACAAATTTGGACCCATGGAGAGGCGAGACAATAATAAACACAAAACAATTTGGACCCATGGAGAGGCGAGACACAATAATAAACTCACAATAAAATTTGGACCCATGGAGAGGCGTTGGCAGTTATCGATCTCTTGCATGCAGAGCAATGTCGTCATGTGGTCATCAGTAGCCTCATCTCTAACACCCCATCGCATGTCCACAACCTAGAATACACAACAAAATACAATCAGAATTTGGATAAGACATATTTACGGTTAATCTGCACTTAACACGACTAAAAATAAAAGTCATAAAAGCATAACTTAGGCCGACAGACTAGCAAGAATGATCAACCTACCACTGATCGATATACTTATTTTCAGGCCGATCAAATGGCTGCAGATCGATTATCATTCTACAACCTGATCAGCCACTACTGCAGCTGACCAACCTGGAACAGATCATACTACTTGTTATCGATCGATCAGCCTACTCTATATAAGCCAACGAACATTCTACGGGCTAGTCATTCTAACTGCAGATCAGCCTACTCTATATAAGCCAACGAACATTCTACGGGCTAGTCATTCTAACTGCAGATCAGCCTACTCTATATAAGCCAACGAACATTCTACGGGCTAGTCATTCTAACTGCAGATCAGCCTACTCTATATAAGCCAACGAACATTCTACAGGCTAGTCATTCTAACTGCAGATCAGCCTACTCTATATAAGCCAACGAACATTCTACAGGCTAGTCATTCTAACTGCAGATCAGCCTACTCTATATAAGCCAACGAACATTCTACGGGCTAGTCATTCTAACTGCAGATTGCAGCATGTTTGATATTTATTTGGGATAGAATCGACGAAATAAAATGCGTTTCGTTAAATACGTATTTGGACCCTTTGTATTTTAATCCTAATGCAAGTGGTGTCACAATTCACAGTGCTAAAATAAAACATTGTTCATAACTATGTTTTAAATGCACTAAGCAACGCCAGAACAACCGTTACTTGATGGAATGAACAAATTGCAGGACAGCTTCTTGTAAATATTTATAGAATGGAATTTTTGATAAGTTGAAATCAATATATTGACAATGATCAAAATCTTTAACGATAATAATAGTAAAGTAACTAAATGTTGAGAAACACTACGACGCTCTAATATACACTAGATTTATACGAGGCTCGTGCTTCACCGATACACACATAATGTCAGACATAAATCCAGAATTGAAATGATGAGACTGTTTACAAATTGTCCAGATAATGTCAGACAAAAAATCTAGAATTGAAATGATGACAATGTTTATAAATTGTCCACATAATGTCAGACACAAATTCAGAATTGAAATGGTGACACCATTTACAAATTGTCCAGATAATGTCAGACACAATGTGCCTAGAAGGGGTACATAGGACCATCATCTAAATAGGAAAGACAGTGACTTGTTGCAAACCATGTAATTGTGAACACGTCCCAGTGACTACAGCCATCAAAGAAAGATAATGTACATTGACTATAATTTTCTCTCTGAAACTCTACCCTCATTTCTATAATGAATCCATATCTATGATGTTGGTTTTATATATGTTAATTTGACTGCTGATGTTTATGCTATAATTACAGATTGACTGTCAAACCTTTAATCAAACATTGGTGTGAAGTTATGTAAATGTCAACGCTCTTTTGATTATATTCATATGTTGAATACTAGATTCTTGATACATTAAATTTATTTTAAATTTATTAACTTTCTTGCACATATATTAAAACCTTATGTTGGTGTAATAGTGGGTGGAAGGGGGCTTGATAATTATAAATAAAGACGGATTTCTATTACTTCTTCAGTAAGAAGTTTCTACTGCAGAAATATTATGCGACAGTAAAACCTCTATCTTATTCCCTTGTAAAGAGTAGAGTTTTACAAGTTAGAGGTTTTACTGTCGCATAATATTTCTGCAGTAGAAACTTCCGTCAAGTGTGAGACATGTTGGTCTTGTGGGAAAATTATTAATAACTATAAATTAAGATTCTCGATCACTTGCACTTAGTTATGTGTTATTAATTAATAAATAATAATCATAATAAGTGAAGGGTGCCCAGAGGTGTCACGGTACATAATGCGTGAACTGTGACGTACACAGGTGAGAGATCTAGACAGAATGTGAGCTGAGAATTCAAAACATGGTGAAATGAAGCCTATAGAATGAGCGAACGATGACCTGCACAGTGTGTGAAATAAGACTTCAACAATAAGTGAAATGTTTTATAAACAGTGTGTGAAATAAGACTTCGCCAATGAGTGAAGTTTGACCTACGTAGTGTGTGATGTAACAATGAGTGAACTGTGACCTACACAATGTCGGAACTCAGACCTGGACTTTGGGAAAATTAAAATCTATGAAGTGAACAGAGCAAGACCAGCACAATTTGTGAACATAGATCTACGCAATGTGAGACATTTACAATGCTTGAACTGAGATCTATATACTGCGTGAACTGAGACCTATACAGTGCTTGAACTGAGACCTATATACTGCGTGAACTGATACATATACAGTGCTTGAACTGAGATCTATATACTGCGTAAACTAAGACCTGCACGATGTGTAAAGTGAGGCCAATATAGTGAATTTCGATATATTATGACGCAGTGCAGGTGACTGAAATGGTGCCCACACTAAGACCGTCAAAGATTTTCACTGAATTAGTACCTGTGGAAATACAAAAAAAAATCCTTCAAGAAATAATTATTTCGGTTTGAATAGCATACGTAATTTCCGCTTCTACGGCAACGGAAATGAATGCCACGATGGCTCAGCACAGAAATGCCATTATTTTATCAAAATGTCTGAATAAATATGTTGTTCTCGGACAACGGAGTTGGAGGGCAGAAATTCACTGACACATCAACACTCTGCCCGGAAGGAACAGATATTTCCTTTCAAACGTTAGTGTCACATGAGTGCAGATAGTGTTTGGACGTATCTCACTTTGAAATGGTAGACACAAACCAATTGTTGTTCTGCATTTAGAGTCGCAATAGATTTGGAAAGCTTTTCAGCAAACGGTGAATATATGATGTGCACTACAACATCCCCCTAGGGTGGCTGACAAGCAGGAGACGTGCGACACAAAACGCATCTTGAAATATAGATGAGCATTATATGATATAATGTTTCCTTGCGGCTGGGAGTAAATAAATATGTTTAGCACATGTCAATAAATCCACCTATAAGGAAGGATGAAGAAGAATTTATATATCTGTATAGCTAATTTATATCGAGAGAGAGAGAGGGAGGGAGGAGGGAAGACAGAAAGAGAGATGATAGAAAGATGAAGAGAGCAGAGAGAAAACGATAAATGGATTTTACATAGATAGATAGATAGACAGACAGACAAACAGACAATCAGACAGATAGATAGATAGATAGATAGATAGATAGATAGATAGATAGATAGATAGATAGATAGATAGATAGATAGATAGATAGATAGATAGATAGATAGATAGATAGATAGATAGATAGATAGATAGATAGATAGATAGATAGATAGATAGATATTTTAACACCTACATCGCAAACAGACCTGCAAAAATTAACGAAAGGAATGGACAAGAAGACAAATAAATGGAGATGAGCTGGAAGGAGAAAAGAACATTACGGGGAAAACAGTATGGTCACAGAATAACGCCGTGACTGTTATCTGAAATATCTGTTCCAAATTTAAAAATAGCATCAGGTGTCTTATCGCCAAACGTTTAAAACAACGTTTTTAAAATATTAATACTTCATCGACTTTTTGCGTTAATAATTTAATACTGCATTTACTTGTCCGGTCTGTGTTCCAAGTAGTTCATTTACTTGTCCGGCCTGTGTTCCAAGTAGTTCATTTACTTGTCCGGCCTGTGTTCCAAGTAGTTCATTTACTTGTCCGGTCTGTGTTCCAAGTAGTTCATTTACTTGTCCGGCCTGTGTTCCAAGTATTTCATTTACTTGTCCGGCCTGTGTTCCAAGTAGTTCATTTACTTGTCCGGTCTGTGTTCCAAGTATTTCATTTACTTGTCCGGCCTATGTTCCAATTACTATCAGTCTTAAGCAAGTAGTACAGATTAATGGCTGTAAAGCAAACGCATATACATGAGATGAAAATTTCGCTGACTTACCTGAAATTCCAGACCATGTTTCTCGCGGCAAAACTCTTTAAGCTTCGGATAGACTTTTTCCATCAAGTTGTTCCTTTCCAAGGTTGTGTCTGTCAAAATACAAGAAAAGAAAATGGCACATCATTACGTCTATTGTGAAATTAATTTACATGAACATTTTGTCTTTTCTATCAATCTTTTAGATTTTACGTCTATTGTGAAATTAATTTACTTGAACATTTTGTCTTTTCTATCATTCTTTTAGATTTTACGTCTATTGTGAAATTAATTTTATTGAATATTATTTGCTTTCTAATAAATCTTTTAGATTTTATTGCTGTTTGAAATTAATTTACATGAATATTCTTTGCTTTCTATTAATCTTTTAGATTTTACATTTATTTGGAATTAATTTACATGAATATTCTTTGTTTTCTATTAATCTTTCAGTTTTTATTTCTTTCGTTTAGATTTCTTTTTACAATTTTTATTCTGTTTTCTTTTCATTCTTATTTTTTCACATTTTATTTATATATTGTTTTCATTTGTGTGTGTCTGTTTTCGTTTTTAGCTAAATTATACTTATTTTATAATTTATTACTGCAGCACATTGAAAATACTAGGAGAAGAAGGAAAAATGAAGAAAAAATCCTGACGCATTAGTTTCTTTTGCATTACTGGAAACCATGAGACCAAATGTGTCTATGAAAATAATCAATCATGTTTTATGTATGTGACATCATCTTTTTCATGAGTCGTAGTTTTTTTTTGCAAACTAGTCAAGAGACCGGAAGAAGCATTAAAAGCAGTCATTGAAGGTCGCTGACAAAAGCACACAATAAAGCTGATGAGGTGTTCTATTCTCACATATTCGTCGTAATTGTTAGTTTCTTTTTCTGCAGGTTACAGAATCTTACCGAATAATGTCTTTTACGGTTATAAGTGGAATTCTTAGATGCTAAGATAGCATGGTGGACAAGTGAGCTCAAATGACGGGCACATAACTTAAAATGTCAGAAGAATGAGCTAAAATGACGGGCACATAACTTAAAATGTCAGAATAATGAGGTAAAATGACGGGCACATAATTTAAAATGTCAGAATAATGAGGTAAAATGACGGGCACATAATTTAAAATGTCAGAATAATGAACTAAAATGACAGAAGAATGTCGAGCAAGTGAGTTAAATGACATTAGTTTATTTTCCCACTCATATGTTAAGAGCATTCCGCCGCGCACAGAAAGAAACTGATGAGTGTCTATAATTCTTTCCCAGTTATTACTTAATATCTGCAAGGGATTAAATTGCCAATTTTTATTATGTTATTCGTTATTTCTTAGATAAATACATCGATTACACGCGAACTAATAAGCGTTCATAGAGAGAAAGAGAATTCATACTCTCTACAAATAGGCTTTTAATTTTAGTAAATAATATTGAGAAGTGCTAAAACATAAAAAATAATACAACCATGGTAAAAGTGGCTAATTTTTAATTAATTTAATTGATCATCACTAGTCTTACTGCTTTGCTAATTGCTCTTACACTAATCGTTTTTGCTTAGTTAATTTCTTACGTTTACACTTACTAACAAACACAATTGTTTTAAGTCGGAAACTATATATTATGCACTCGAGTAAATATATATTTCCTTAATTGTTTGCTCCAGTAATCAGTTACCTTCAAACTGGCTTGCTTACGAATGTACTCACTCACTCTCTCAAAAACAAACGCCTTTACTTGCATTTGTATTTATTCATTGGGAAGTTTACTCATGTACACATTTACTAACAATGACTTACTGAAATATTACGTTACACATAGAATGTTATACATTGGGAAATTTACTCATGTACACATTCGCTAACATTGGCTTACTGAAATATTACGTTACACATAGAATGTTATACATTATTGCACGTTTGGTGCCATCATTCTAATAAACATTAATGTATATTGTGCAATATAAAAAGTTTATAATAAAACAGAATAACAAGTACATGTGCGATGTTTTGCAGCCTGACAAGTAATTGTGGAGATTGTTAAATTGTTAAATGAAAAATATATTGTTATGCAGTTTGGCAAAGGGATATTAAGAAAAATGAAACATGCCTAGTTGTAGAATATGACTTGAATGTTGTATTTATTATGACAAATGAAATGATAATTAAGCAGTCTGTCAAAGGGAAGTAATCATGTTAATGCCTCAGACCAGTAGCAAGTGATGCACGACTAAAGTAGTAATGACAAACATTCAGGTATTATTTTTCCAACCGACAACAGCGCGTTTGTTTGCGTCATTGATAGCTTTAAGCATGCCTGCAATTTAAACAGTATCTAAAAGCTCTCCTGCAATACCATTTCATAACACCACAACGTAATCTAAAGCTTTACGACATGGTTAAGTTTGCATTTTGATTAATAAATGACATACACTTTGCGTAAAGTCAGACTTACACAATAATGAAATTAGGAAAGAAAACTTATTTATTTATTTATTATACATCCTATTTTTATGGAAATGTGTTTTTTATCAGAAAGTTCGCGTTTCAAAACTCACTTGCACCCTTTCCTTATGAAAGGTTGTATTTTATCTGAGGGTTACGTATGCTGTTCAAATACACCTTTTTCTGTTGGAAATTGCTTACTTTATATGAAGGTCGCGTTTAAAACTCATTTACCAGCTCACAAAGCACACTGCACCCAAGGGTAACGCTAAATCACAGTTACCTACCGGTAGGGTGCATATGACAATAAATGGTGACACTGTGTGCCATATATCATTATATGCGGTTTTTTGTTTCACTTAGAACCATTTTTGTCTGATTTAAGTAAAAATAAAAATTAACTTTACTCCTCGTACGCACATTTATTCTCCTTGAACTTCTCCTGGAGGAGCAAGAGTATCGAGGGGAATTGGAGATAGAAATTTCATTAGGTAAATCTATTTTCTAATTGTTCTAGAAATCTTTTACTCATCTTCCTATATAATAGTATTGCTTCAGGAGAAAACATATAATTGGTTTTTCGTAGGAATGTTTGGGTTTGGGAAGAAGGGCTTCAGGAGAAAAAATATAATTGGTTTTTCGTAGGAATGTTTGGGTTTGGGAAGAAGGGGTTGGAGAGAAGCGTTAAATGTTACCAAATAACTTCATCTAACATTGGTAAACACCTCGGCTCTTTCAATTGTCACATGTTTCGCCTCGTCAAAAGTGATAAAATAATATATCCGTATTTGAGACTGCGCACAACAAATTGGAGGGAACGAAAGAGAAAAAGAGATTGCATAAGTGTGGCCACGTCAGTATCTGGATCCCATGTTCCCAGCGACTCAGTGTTTCAGTGTTTTGAATTTTACTGTTTTGTTTTTGTCCAGGTGATGGTGGTACTTCCAAATAGCAGTGTCTTCACAAGACAAAATTTCGCTTCTAACTAAATGACCTCTTGCCAGTCAATGAGTTACACTACTTACAAAACGGTTGCCAACCAATGAGATACACTACTTACAAAACGGTTGCCAACCAATGAGATACACTACTTACAAAACGGTTGCCACTTAATAAACGTTAGATAGTCGTGACCCAAAATAAAACAGTTCCATCAAGAAAGTGGTTCACTTAAACACAGAAAACACTCTAAAGTGAACTTGTCATTGACCTACAGATGCCTCGGTCTTAGCAATAAACAGTGTGAAATCTGATATCGTGCTATTACAAGCGTGTGTACGAGTGCTTGTTGAATATGCTTGTCTGCTGGTTAAGTGCAACCCTCAAAAATTGTAGCCATTAGTAACTGGCAATTTATTGTGTCAACTCGCTAACAACGTGTGCGTGTGTGCGTGCGTGTGTGTGTGTATGCGTGTGCGTGCGTGCGTGTGTGTGTGTGTGTGTGTGTGTGTGTGTGTGTGTGTGTGTGTGTGTGTGTGTGTGTGTGGAGGGGAGGGGAGTTAAGACGCGACGACAATCTGCTTACATCGAATATATAATAATAGGTTCAGGTAAGCAAACTATTATACTATATGTTTGTCTTTGTCATAATAATAAAAAATACTTCGGTATTATTACTTCGCTCTTCGTATAATAACTGCAATTTCTATTTTTTTTTAATTTTTAACAGCGAACTGAACTAGACAGCCTCTGTATGTAGTTTCAGAGGTGTTTGCAATCAGAGATCCATCCATAAAATAGCAAATCTGAACAGAACCAAAGCAATGGGCTTTATTTAATAAACAGGTTTCTCTTGTTTGCTTTTTTAAAACTATCGATTGCTTTTATGGTTTATGTGAATAAAAGATATTTGATATACATAACACGGCAGTAAACTGATTTTTACTTTGTATGCTAATAAATGATAAATAAAATCACCAAGGCAATGTATATCGCATCTGTTCTGCAATATTGGACAGATGGTTAGGTTAACAGAATTGATATGCCCTTAGGGTAATGAGAATTGTAAATATTATACTATTTTTATTATCTTATTCAAATATTCTTAATTTAAATATAAGAACTCAGCAATTTCATTATCTCATTCAAATATTCTGAATTTAACTATACGAACTGAGCAATTTTATTATCTCATTCAAATATTCTGAATTTATCTATAAGAACTGTAAACTTTTATTATCTCATTCAAATATTCTGAATTTAACTATAAGAACTGAGCCTTTCTTGTTTCATTATTGTATTTTGTTTTAATAATTTGCAAAAGGCATACATATTAATGATATGAAATCGTGAGTACATATTGTTCCATGTGTGCTAAACTTACTGAATATTGCGGTGATTACACACACATTCCATGAATATAGACTACTATAATTATAGTGATTGCATTAATATTAATGTTGCTTCTATAAGCAAGAATGAGGTGTAATCACAATAAATCATCTCTTACCACTTTGTCAATCAGTAAACATGGACCTTGTCAGGCAGCTAGTAAACTGATAGTCTCTTAATTATTTTATCTCAGAGTAATACAATGTAAAGCAGTGTAACTGGACCTCGTCAAACAGGCAATCAACTGATTGTCTCATAGTTACTGTATGTCAGAGTAATACAATGTAATGCAGTGTAAGTGGACCTCGTCAAACTGATTGTCTCATAGTTACTGTATGTCAGAGTAATACAATGTAATGCAGTGTAAGTGGACCTCGTCAAACTGATTGTCTCATAGTTATTGTGTGTCAATGTAATGCAGTGTACGTGGACCTCGTCAAACTGATTGTCTCATAGTTACTATATGTCAATGTAATGCAGTGTAAGTGGACCTCCTTAAACTGATTGTCTCATAGTTATTGTATGTCAGAGTAATACAATGTAATGCAGTGTAAGTGGACCTCGTCAAACTGATTGTCTCATAGTTATTGTATGTCAATGTAATGCAGTGTAAGTGGACCTCGTCAAACTGATTGTCTCATAGTTACTGTATTCAGAGCGTCACATTGCCGTGCACGCACACTAAACAAATAATATTTAGTTTTATTGAATTCAATCGTTGGGTTATATTTTTTAATATTTTGTTACGTATTATATTGTTAAATCGACAATATTAATTAAAAATTAATTAATTATAGTATATATTAACCGAACGCATTTTACTGTATTATTACAATTTCAGCGTAAATTACATGAGTATTTCAATTAATATATTAAGTATGATTTATGTAAACTATGAATTTACTAGCAAATAATATGCGAATAATTACAAATGCAATTTTTTGCATTTTATTAACTTAGAGTATTAATAGTAGTAGTAGTATATTATTATTATTAATAATAATAATAATAATAATAATAATAATATTATTGTGCCTCTTTCCACGACTTCTGTTTGACTGTCGTTGTGATCCAAGGTCTCGGAATCTTACCAAGATTCTGGAAGATCCAAGGTTTTACGGAGGATATGGGCACTTCCGATGAGCGCTGCTTTGAGTAGTGGAGCGAGTCTGCGGTTTCCAGGGAGTTTACTCAGGTAGCTTTCCAATTCAGATGTTATGTTCCCCAAGGCTCCTATCACTATAGGTATCACTTCTGCTTTTACATTCCACAGTCTCTGAATTTCTAATCTGAGGTCTTGGTATTTTTCTATTTTTCTCTTTCTTTTGTTTTTATGTTTCTATCACTTGGAACAGCGACGTCAATGATTGTTACTGTTCTGTTGGACTTATTGAGAACTACAATGTCTGGTCTTCGTGCAGGAATCACCCGATCTGTTCTTATCTCGAAGTCCCATAGTATATTGACTTCTTCTGTTTCGTTGACTGCTTCTGGTTGAGGCATCCATGCTCTTTCTGGGGTTTTTATGCCATAGTTCTCACACAGATTTCTATGTATGTGTTTTACCACTTCATTGTGTCGTTTCATGTTAATGTCCTTACTGCAGATCTTGACCGTATTGATCAGGGATGTGATGTCACGTTCATTTTTACCGTACAGCTTGAGATCGTCCATGTACAGTAAATGGCTGATGACCTGTCCTGCTTTCATTTTGTATCCTAACCCTGTTTTCTGGATCACTTGACTGAGAGGATTCAGGGCAATGCAGAACAGCAGTGGTGATAGGGAATCACCTTGGAAGATTCCACAATTTATTGTTATGTCTGCAATGTTTGTGTTGCTGCATTTGAGGGTGGTTTTCCAGTTTTTCATTGACTCCTGAATTAGGTTCTGTATTGATGGCGCTACTTTGTACAATTTTAATGTTTCAATTATCCATGAATGTGGGACTGAGTCATAGGCCTTTTGATAGTCAATCCATGCCATTGCAAGATTTGTTCTTCGTTTCTTGCTGTCAGTCACTATTGCCTTATCAATTGCCAATTGGTCCTTCGTTCCTCTAGATCCCTTTTGTTCATTGGTTAGACGTTTGTTTGTTTCAAGGTGAGTCATGATTTTGTCAGATATAATTCCTGATAGTAACTTCCAGGTGGTTGATAGCATGTGATTGGACGATAGTTTTTTTGAGTAGTCCTGTTATTTTTAATCTAACATTAAGTCGATTTCAAATTATCTATATTGTTTTGTTACTGTGAATATAATCTCTTGCTTTAAGCAATAACCGACAAACAGATAACGTTTTTTACTATATTTTCCTAAAAATCCAAAACGAATAGACTTTAAAGAATTATTAAATTATTTTCCTATTGCCTCTCTTAAGAATAATTTGTTCTTAACCTAATATTTTGCTGTCCTTTCACATGTCTTTGTTAATCTGATTTTCTGTTGGTCTTCATTGAAAACATAATTTGCTATTATAGCAAATCTACCCTTGCGTTATTTTTTTCCTAAAGACTAGTTTGTCGAATGTGGTTATTCTAGTCATCTGCTGTCCTCTCTTTAAACCTAAGTTTGACTGTTGTTAGTCTAACTTTCTGTTTTCTCTTAAAAGTCATGCGTGACATTTTTTTAACCTAGTTTTATGTTTTCTCTTTAAAGACTAATTTGTCATATGTTAATAAAGTATTATTTTGTTATTTCACTAAACCCTAGAGTGTCTATAGATTTTGTTCTATGTCTAGTCTTCTGATGTCATCTCTTCAAAGCCTAATTTGATTTTATGTAGAGAGTCTTAAAACCCAGTGACTGTCACCTTTCAGTTAATAGCATGCTTTCATTCGTTTGCGTTCTATTTCCTTGAAGACTAGAAAATTACCATGGTGATATAATTTGGTGTGTATAAAATGAAATAAATACATTTTCTTCAGAATTTTAGGTCATAAAACATCAGGTACACATGTACTAACATACTCTTGTTCGGTATGTAGGCATTAAGATCCTTCGAGTTAATGTACTATTATCTAGTGTTACGTCCTCTCTCTGGCTTTCTCTCTCTCCCTCTCTCTTCCTCTCTCTCTTTCTCTTCATATATATAATTTACCTATTTCTCTTTTCCACTTTTAATTTAATCGTCCGTTCTCAGTGAAATTGATGCCTATTCTTTATCTTTTAAATCTGATCTTCTGTTGTGTAATATTTTTTTCTTTTTTCAGTTAATCTATACTTCTGTTATCCTCTCTTTAAAACGTAGTTTGTTTTGTTTGTTTTGTGTTGTTAAATTCTCTTCTATTACCCTTTCTTTTTTAAAATCTAAAGTGCATATTGATTAAAACAAACAAATCTTCCTGGTCTAGGCTGGTCTTTGTTCGTAATTTACTTTTTCTTGGCAATTCCCTACAGATTAACGTTTCTTTTATTGCTAAGAAGCAAAATGTTGTCATTTCTTCAAAGCTCCATTGTCTTTAGTTGTTAAGTTATTTAATTGCTAATGTCGGTTTAATCTGTAATTTGTCTTTGGTTGTTAAACTAGTATTTTGTTATTTCCTTTTGAAAACTTTGTCTTCTGTTGAAATTGTCAACTAATTATCTTCCTTGAAAGCTTAATTTTCCTCTGTTGAAATATCAATGGCTGTCTTCTCTTTAAAGCCGATAATTCCTCTGTTAAAATTGTCTGAAGGTCTACTTTAATGTGAAATAGTCAACTGCTGTCCTCTCTTGAAGGCCTATTTTATTTTTAAATTGTCTGTTGCCGACCTGTCTTGAAAGCTTAAACTGTCAAGTGCCGACCTCTCTTGAAAGCCTACTTTAACTTTAAAAACTTTAAACTGTCAAATGCCGATCTGTCTTGAAAGCCTAGTTCTTCTTCTTGAAATTGTCAACCTGTGCCCCCTCTGTCAAGCTTTGTCATTTGCTGTTATTCTAGACTTTTCTTGTTCTCTCTTTAAAACCTCATTTGATAGCTATAGTTATCTAGTCTCCTCTTGTTCTTTCTTTAAAACCTTATTTGATAGTTGTAGTTGTTAGACTTTTCTTGTTCTCTCTTTAAAACCTCATTTGAGAGCTGAGGTTATCTAGTCATTTCTTGTTCTCTCTTTAAAACTTATTTGATACCTATAGTGAATCCCCATTTATTTTATCTTATCTTAATGCATTATGTTTGGGTTTGTATGACGTTAACCTGACGTTCTGATGGCCTTTCAGATAACATAATTCATCTGCTGTCCTTAAACTAATAAATTTTGTCCTCCATCTAAAACCTAATTTGTTCAGATGTTGTTAACTTAGCCTTTTGTTGCCCTTGTTTCACACCTAATTGATATTGTTAATCAAGACAGTTGATGTTTCAGTTTTAAGGCGTAACCTTTTGGTTGTTACGAGCTTTTGTCATTGACGAATTATTTAAGCCTGAATACTGTTTCCCGATAGAGTGTCTATAGTTGTAGCTCACCGTCATACAGCTTGTGCATGTCATGTCGTGATAAAGATACTTTATCTACTGACAATAGCAAACAACACATGGCTATTAGTTCTAAAATTTAACATGTTGTTGCACACCAAACGAACAACACAAAACAACATAGGACTGTTAACTTAAAGTGAAATCTAGATTAAACAATGTTTGTGAACGAGATTTTCCCCATTACTAAGATACACAATCCCCAAGCCCATTGGGGTAAAAGCAAGCAGACGTGACGTCAAACATGGGGTCAAATGGCCATCAATGTACTTTTCTCTGGTATTTCATGTACGTTTTGACCTAATTTGTACTGATGACAGCGAAAGTTCAACTGTTAGTAGGTCGCATACCATTTCTAATGATGTTGGAGATACCAATGAAACAATGACTGACAAAAGTCCATGTCTGGTAAGTTATTTTTCTAATACAGTCAGAATACTTTTATCATTAATTTCATAGACATACTTCTAACTATTAGTATTATTAAAATGGGTTGTGTATGTTTTTATATGAAGGATGAAAGCTTTTATTTACAGTTTTTTAATTATCATTATATATATTACATTTACTACCAATATTTATTACTATTAGTGATATTATTTATGATATATACTAATATTTAGAGAATAGCAGTATAATTATGTTTCAAATAAGTGATTTTCATTCTGTATACAATTTAAAATTACTTTACTTACTAATGATGAACAATATAGAGAATAGCAAACAAATGAAAGATTATTATTCATATTATAAATATATATAATTTTTACTTACTTTGCTTTCTAGTAGAGTACTTTCTTTTTCATATACACGAATGTCTGTTTAAGTGTTAAGTTTTTAGTACTATTTTATTTATTTAGAACTGTAAATCTAAGGCTTTTAAAATTAGCAATTAATGGTCATTGTTATATTAATTTAAGAGTTGAACAATCTTATTAAGCTTAAATATTTGCATTTCTTCTTATTAATATTACAATTATTAATTTATTGTATATATCTGATTTAACAATTCGGTACAGTTACAAGAACAATGGCTAGAAGTATAGGAAAAAAATTCCAGGTTTGCCATCTTAATATAGGCGGTAATCTTGATGCAACAAAATTCTAAAACTTTGCTAATATGCAGTATTATAAAACAATAAACTGTAAAGTAAAATATTTACTTATGGTCAAGTTACTTCTGCTATTTATTTGTACACAACTAGTTATGGCAGAAGCAAATAATAAATATCAAATGCCTTATAATGGATTTACCAACTAAAGTTAACAGCTGAAAATAAAGACCAGTTTTTGTCCTGGTAGTGGCTAAGTAAAAAGATGTTTCAAGAAAATGTATCATACACATTTATGATATTAATATTGTTAAAAGTAATACTATAGTATGTAAAGTCAAATATTGTTAAAAGTAATACTATAGTATGTAAAGTCAAATATTGTTAAAAGTAATACTATAGTATGTAAAGTATGTAAAGTATGTAAAGTAAAATATTATGATGCAATTAACACACAAGCAACTGCTCGTGTAATAAAATACATTCATACAAATTCAGATTAAAAGATGATGATAAGGGTTTGATGAATATATATTTAATGAAGGTATGTAACCCTAATAAATAAATAAATAAATATGTATATATACACACATACATAATCCTCTGTGACAGAACGGAGTTGTCTGCCCCTAATTTTTATATTACTTGTTTAATGTCAGCGTGACATAACCTTCAGGTACCAGTTCATGAAGAGAATGTGCTAAAAGCTTGCTGATATAATCTAAACCAGCCTTATGTATATGAGAGTAGTTTTTATTATCAAATGGCTAAGATTTACAAGAACAAGACCAGCCAATGGGCTGAAATAAAAATAATCCTATTCTCTAATCACTTTCAATCTGGTGTGGCTTGTCTAGTCATGAAAGGCGGTCGTTAGCTTAGTGGTGAGTTAACTGATTGATTAATTTATTAAACCCAGAATATTGTTTCTAATGAACACATTCATAAATTATTATGTTGTATTTATTTTGTTGTATGCATGCATCATGCTAATAAATACTGTTGTAGGAAACTGTAAGTTGATATTTGGGTGTAAGAAAGAATGGAGTCTGAGATGAATAAACTGGAAAACTTAGCGTTGTTTCCTGATTATATTTTACAGGGAAGAAGCAGCCTTTTTTCTAGAGTTTCTGAAATTGGTGGAATTTCTGGATTTTCTTCCTCATTCCCGGTTTATTGATTTATAAACCGTTATGACCTGGTAGATTCTAGAAGTCTCTACCCGAGCTTTTGTAAGGGCAAGGATACACTGCAACTGTTAAAGTATGTCAGCAAGAGTGCTTGACCACAATGTGGAATTTCTGGTATAAAGAAGTTACTGGAAATCCCTACATTGCTGTTCTGCTTAAGGGAACTAATACAGCGATTGAGCATACAGATTGGTCTTGAGAGAACAGCAGCTTGTGGAACATTCTACAATTGATAGCTCTATTCTGAACAATAAACTTCTTACATAGTTATGAATGTGTGCAAAAGTCTATTGCGGCATCATCAATGACAAGTTTATATACAAACTATTATCATTTATCTCTCTATAACTCCATTTGTGGTCTATGATAAGAATGATCCTGTGATTTATATTGACACTAATCTGTTGAATTACGTGTTATGATGTAAGACTGTATAAGTAGTGAAATTATTCGAATATGAATAGGAAATATTGATGTAAAATATTCTCTTCATTGTATTTGTTATATGTATATTTGATCGTTGATTTAATAATTTTGTTAAATGTATTGACCTTCTTATACATATTGATAACCATGTGTTGGAGAGATAGTGAGTGGAGGGGGGGCTCACTTAATATAGAGTAAGATGGATTTATCTTCTCCTTTGGTAAGACGTTTTTCACATAAAGAAATATTGCGCGACGGTAAATGCTTGTCTTTAATGTTGTGGAAGAGAGAAAATGTTTACAGAACCCAAGAGTGGTGTCTTCTGCAGAATTATTAATAACATAAATTATGATTATAACCACTTGTAATTAGTTATGGATGATTATTAATAATATTATTCATAACCAGTAACTAGTGTAGCATTGTAAATCGCACCCTCAGTGCCTGGCATTGCTAAACTGTCCCTAAACATATGTCTGCTTTGCATTTCATAGTCATCTTCTCATAAACATTAACATATATTTCTTTTCCGAGGTGAAATGTATGGCATTAGCAGTGGTTCTAATTGTAAGTATATAGTGAAGAAATTGTAGTACCCACATGTTTTTTGTAACGTCTATTGATGAACTAAATTATAACCTGGAAGCAATGTATTTTGTTAATTAATAGTGAAACCATTTACTGAAGACTATGATGATCAACACTTGACTATTTGAATTCTTGAAATGATTATTGCCTTGTATTGTGAATGATTCATGAAGATGGAATCCTTTTGGAGATGTAAGTTATTAATTCGGAGTAGAACTATTGTAATACTTCTGTCACCTAGTGCCTAATATTTATCAAAGTAATTATGAGAAGTGCAAAAGAAGATGTTAACTTTGTTTAGATGGGTCCTTCTATCTTCATCAGATCTGTAGCTCAATTGATCTAGAAATCTCGTTTATGGCGAGCACTCTATGGTCTTAGAAGGAAACCTTGTCATCAAGCAGAAACAGATTCCAGCAGCACCAGTCAATACTGTTCATCACTGCAGAGGAAGGTAGTTAAATAAGCCATTCCTCACAGACAATCTTATTGCGATTCTAATCCTTGAACTGAAAGGAATAAGGGGGGGAGTGTCTTTAAATACGCTCGTTTTGTATTTAATTGTATCTTTAAATTATTTATTAAATTAGTTAAGTCCCTTGATGAAGATGTATGCAGGAGGAGTTCTGCCCATACATCCTTCCTTCCCATAACAAGGCAAATGTAAACAAATTATTGAAAAGATGTTATTAAAAATGGTAGGGGGAAAAATATTATTACAGGTAATTCATAATTATTTACAAACAAACTCATGTATGTTAAAGATGTACAATTGCTATGGAGGACGTATACACCTGAATAGGTCGTGCGACAGTTAATAGGTCACAGTTCATATGCATATCTCAAAAGCAGCAGATGCCTCCAATACTCCTCCGGCTGACCAGAGTAACAGTTACTGCTCTAAGGGAGGCAAAGACGTGTCGTTAGATTAACCTGGTTGAATGGTGTAGATAGCAAACTCGAAACAATGACAGATTGGCGTAAGACATAACAATGAAAATAAAATAGGTCGGTATTAATTGTCAGAAGCAAATACTCTTTTACAGTTCATTTGCTAATCTAACATCATTTAGCAGAAACAGCGCCTTTAATACGAGCCTACTTGTAGCCCCTGCTATTTTAATAAAATAATTGTACCTTTCTTGGGTTTTGTTTCAATTTCTTTCAGTAATTTGTAACATGAATTATATATCAGGAAGTCAGAGAAGGTTTTTGTATAAGATGAATGTTTTTAGAAAAGGGGTGGGGTATTTTCATCTCCATAACCAACCATCTAACAACAAAATCAATCGAATTATATTTGCTGCCTAGTCGTTGTCAGTATAGTTAAATGTGTCGTATGGAGAGATACTGCTTTAAATGTCTGCTTTACTGTGGTCACAGTCCTAGCCTGGATTGTGTAGGAAGGAAGATGAGTTTCTTATTAAAAGAGTTAATAATTATTTGCATTTGTGTACGCAAGATAGATATAATTATATATCAAAAGAAAAGATATATATCAAATTAGTGGAGTTGTATACACACCTTACCCTCACTAAATCCCAATAATAGCAAGCTAACAAGCTTTTACACAAACACCATATATATATATATATATACAATTACCCACATTCGCGTAAACATATACACACATATATGATTGTTGTGTGTGTTTCTTTTAATGTGCTCAATTTGTTTGAGAGTCGACAATTCTATAAAAACTTTTCTCACCGTTCCTTATGAAAATTCTCTTATTATACAAACAAACACACACATGCACACACACACACATTTACAATATCTTACATGTGCACACTTGCTCACAGTCATCTGCCACCTCAAACATAATATCATTTTTTTCATCATTCCAATCATTACAACCATCAGCTAGGAGCCTGTGGCTAAAATATTTGTTCTCTACAATCACGTTCTCTATCACGACGGTTGCTATTCACCTGTGAAAGTAGAACTGGTAAAGATACGGACGATCTTGGAGCTCAAGGCCGGTAAGTCGTCCAGAAATCCACACAGCACTCGTTGAAATCGTCGCCTCTCTTCTTCATCGGCAGGAGACGTTTCGCTGCCCGCTACGTCATTTTCCATCGCACTGTCGGGTGTGTCAGTCATTGTTGGAGGTTATGGATAACAGGTAAGATATCTGATACAGAAATCACGTAGGCAGGCCACAGGAAATACCCCCTGAGCCCCTCTATGATACTGTCACAGCTGGGGGTTTAATGTCAGATAGACACAGCCAGTTACTGCACATCTTGTAAATGCTGATCTTGTTTATTTCGTTTCGTTCTTTTTATCATCCAAGGTCAGGAACGTTCGCAGAAATATTGCGAATAAAATCTTGCACATTACGCTAATCTATTCATTGTACTTGTTTATTTTTTTTAAAAAAATGTTTGTCCTGTCCATGTGAATAGTATCAACACGCTGCATATATAAAATTAAGAAATGTATCTCACACTGACGTGTAATGCAGTGCTCAGTTTAAATCCCTCAATAAATTAATAGCATAAAACGTGCCATACTTTTTCTTTCTTCATTAGTTTGTTTCTTTAGACCACCTCGACTGTTCGTGAATACATATAAAGCACTTTTGAAGGGTTTCGCAGCGTTTGGCCGCTGACTGAAAAAGGTGGTTTGTTTTACTTTGTTTCAGTGGCGTATTCGCTCCTGCCCACTCTTTAGTACCGTGAAAAGCTGTGAAACGAGCGGGAATCAGGTAGGACAAATTTCAGCAGACCTCCCGATGTAGCCATCTAAAGCGAGCTGCAGGGTCGATTTTCTCTAAACTGGGTGGGTGGAGTGGGGTATTTGCGGGTTTCCTTTCTCCATTGTTTATGCCGCTTTCAAAGTGAACGCAATGCTTGCTAAACTGTTCTGACTGCCGCTGGCCGATAACGGGTCTGATAAGTCCGGTATTTTTTCTTTCTTTCCCCCAAATCCTTACTACAATGGGAGTGCTATTGAAAAGAGTAATTTTTCGTGTTTCGTGTTGCTGTCTTCCTGGAGCATATAGAAGAAAAAAGTTTGTAACATAAATCATTGGGATGTATTTGATATTTAGAAAGGGTGGTGGTAGTTTGTATGTGTGGTCTGTGCGTGTGTGTGTGTGTGCGAGAGAGAGTGTGTTCGTATGATGTGCTTCACATAACAAACTTTAAATTGGAGAATTTTGTGTTCATTTTTGCATGCTTTCTCATAATACTATTACGAAATCATAGTTATAGGAGTTCTGTGATAAACATTTCTCACCTGTAACCATTTCGATTTCTAACTGTTGATGCAAGACAGCACTTAACCATCGTTGTTTCTTTTTTTTGCTGCTTGGTAACCACCATACTCTGATCTCACACGAGATTCCGCACAAGTCCTTGGCCCAAGATTAGGCCTAACCATCCATGTATTCGTATCTTCCTTTTCTCTCAGTATCAGTCATTTCATGTATAGTGTTAAGGTGGGTAATAATTGCGGGGCAAAATGCTGCAGTCTTGTTCGTTGAAACACAAATTACGGCGTGTGCTCGTGGTCAGCTCTTCACGTTATTCTTAGTCAGCCTGTGCCTTCGAAGTCTTCAAACTCCTCCCATCTTCGAAACCCACATGTTCAAAGAAATTTCGCAGATGTGAGTGCATAACTGCGTCAAGGGATAGGGGGTGGGGACTGATATATTTAGGGTCGGTTCCTGACCGCTCGCACTTATCTCAAGTGAAAATTGTTGCTGCATACCATCATTTTGGGCAGCTGTCTTAACGCCTGGGCACGCTGGGCAGCTGCCCGGAGACTCCATGCTAATCTATGTATATTGTGACTTGCTGTCGATTTTTATTCCTTTGAATGGTGGTTTAGCACTGCTTTGCCCTTGGGCTTATAATGCTGTTAAGATGGCCATGATCTTGGTCGCTTAAGTCACATGTTTCCAGCGAAGGTCAGTGCACAGCTGTTCCCAATACACAGCGGTGAGTGAAAATTGGTTATCGCCCCTTTACTCACGTCACATCTCCCTGTCTGTAGAGTCTACCCATCGTGTAAAGCAAAGTCAAGGTTTACTGTCTGAAGTACGCTCATACCTCCTAATAGTCTAGACTCACATCCAGCTGTCAATTAATTCCTTTTCTAGTCCACACTAAAATAAATGTAAACCAATGCAAGATTTTTACCACGCTAAAAGGTGAGCTATAACCTAGTTTCAAACCAAACTATAAAATATAGTCTTGGCTCACACTACACTTCAGACTGTTAAGTTAGATTCACAGCACGCTGCATAGTCTCTTACTTGATCAAGAGTTAGCATTGTTTACCTTGTTGTATG
The DNA here is from genome assembly GCA_028829895.1 of Sinotaia quadrata. Taxonomy (NCBI): domain Eukaryota; kingdom Metazoa; phylum Mollusca; class Gastropoda; order Architaenioglossa; family Viviparidae; genus Sinotaia; species Sinotaia quadrata. The sequence goes on from CM054180.1 coordinate 37,264,538, forward strand.
TTTCTTCCTGTACCCCTTAAACTAAGCCAGATTACATTTTCACCGCGTCAGGGAGTGAGGAGCAGTGCTCAAAATGCGTGTCGCTGTAGCCGGTCTGTCTATCTTTGAAATGAAATCAAATGATGACTGAATTCAGTATTTCTTCTCTACACTTTTCCTCCTTTTATATTGTCCCATTTGTCTTTTTGTCGTTGTAAGTATTGATTTGTACATTTTATGGATTTGCTTTTCTTTGTTTGGGGTAGGGTGGTCATCTCTAACTTTTCTTTCAATCTGAACTCTGATATTGATGACTTGGTATACTTACTGAAGAGTCATCGACAATCTTTTTCTGTTTACATTTGGCACTTCATACATGCATTTTATTTGTTACGACCTACTCGGGATTCGCTGTGCACGGCCCGATGTAGGAATGTGAATGAAACTCATCGTTTCTCTTTGCTGGAAGCAAGGCGCGCAACTGCGCCACTCATGCTGGCCGGACCACTCTTGGTGCTCAGTTTATGGAGTCTGTCAACAAGAACAGCAAGCAGCCAGCTCGTACTTCGCCAGTTTTGTCGCCACGAGTAGATGTTGCCCGCTGGGCTACCCCGGGTAGAAGATGCGAGTTTGAGCCGCAGGCACGGTGGCTTTGCGTATGAAATGAATGTACTCCTTAGCTGAGGTGAAAGGAGAGGTAACTCTAGGTTCAGAGCATTAGTATAGATTTCTATAATCTAAACGAACATTAGTGATTTTGCTTACCTCTTTTCTCCTACACCCTCCCTCCTCTCCTCCTCGCCCTTTTCTCACTTTATTATTTTTTTTAAAATCATTTGTATGTTTTTCTTCTTTGCCTTATTTCCTTTTCTTATTCGTTTTCGCCTGCTTACTTTCCTCTAAAATTGTTTTCCTCGCCCTTTGAATTGCATCGTGGTAGAATTTACAAACAAAACAAAAGTGGGGAGGGGGGTGGATAGAAGGGTGAGATTTTAATATCTTTTGATGTTTCATGAGGTACTCGTTGTTTCACTATTTATACTATTTAAGTATTTTACACTGTGTACATATGTATTATACGTGATAATCTATTTATCTATCTGTAACAAAAATGTTCAGCCATTTTTGTTTTGTGATTATTATGTGATTAGTAATATTTGGTGTTTTCTAAATTGTATAATTATGTGTTGTAAAATTTCGCTTGTAAGTTAGTTGTGGGTATTTTGTTTGTGCCCATAATTAGCTGATTGGACTGCATGTGCACGTAGTGTTTAGTGGCGGTTTGTTTTGACATGTCTTGTTGAAATAGGTGCACATCAGGGCTGGCTGACAGGGAGCCGAGTAAAGGGGGAAACCCAATAAAAATGTTTATACAATTTATACACGATGGCAATGATTGATGTAAGAGCCAGGTGGCAGGTTCAGAACGACCTGTATAGTCTGGACTCCAGCGGTCGACTGACGTTTTAAGTTTCCTTGGACTCTGAAACAAACCACGTGTGAGGAGAGTGTTTTTCTCTTTCAGTCATTGTTACAGTGGAACTCTAAACGTTGACTGTGGCAGGGTCAAGGCTCTGGAGAAGAATCAGTGTTGTAGCTGGTTAGAGTGGGATTCTAAAAAATACCTAACATAGATGTGAAAATCCTATTTCTGTATCAGGAGGTTAGTTGTGTGGTTTGCTGAAGAGCAGTTTCCATTGAACCTGTCTGCAATGTCCTGTTTGTATTGTTGTGCGTCATAACTCAATGTTTTAAAAGAAAATACCACTATATAGATATCTGGCGAAATTGATTTTCTTCAACTTTTATTTCCATTTGCTCTCCTGACTTCTTTTTATTTCTTCTTGAATTGACTCATATTTTATTTGCACGCTTCCATCTTATTCATTGATTGAATTCTTGTGAATTTGAGTTTTCGTTGGTGTACGTGTTGTTGTGACGTCAGTTCCTAACTACAGTTGTCTACAATGTGGTGCATTATTGTATTCATCGTCATTCTCTTGGTAGCGAATAAATAGGTCAAGGGTGGGTTGCGAGCCACGGATTTACAAAGGTTATGATGAACCGGAAGAACCTGGTAGGAAAATATATGTAACTCTGGATTAATGTAAATTTATTAATTAATTTTCTAACTTTACCTCCACCGTTTTAGAGTTACACTGTCTGTCTATCTATCTATCTATCTATCTATCTATCTATCGTTCTATCTATCGTTCTATCGTTCTATCGTTCTATCTGCCTTGAAGTTGAAACCCGGCTACAAAAATCAGGACAAAAATGGTAATTAAGTTTGCAAAGGGTCCTAAGTGATGAAGTAAACACGCGATGCTGTTGTTTACCATTTTAACGGAAATGAGATCTGTTGTCTCAGGCTCATTCAATGGAAATCATAAAATATTAGCGACATTCTGGTGCATTAACCTAATGAATTATCCTTTGACAGCTAAATCTTGATTGAGCTAGTCCTTGTTAAGGAGAGAGAGAAAGAAGAGAGCGTGTCTGAGTGTGTGTGAATATGCGTGCGTGCGCGCACGCGTGTTAGGGTGGTTTAGAGGGGAGATGGGTGGTACAATTTATCACATTTAGAAACCCAGAATGAAACTGCAGAGAGAATGAATACAATTTACAATTATCAGTTTCTTAATTTAGTAAAAAAAAAAAAAAAAAAAAAAACTTATCTGGCGCCTAGTCTCATATTAACACGCGAGATAGTGCCTTGCCCAGCAGAACTACTCACAATAATATAAAGAAACATTTACACAAGAGGAATTTAGTATTTACCTTAACATACAAATACGTCACGCTAATAAATAAACGTTACCTTACGGATGAATTTAAACGTGCGAACAATTTAGAACTGAAAAGTATACGAAAACAAGTTCATTACATTAAGAATAGTAGTATTGGGGTCCTTAATGAATCAAAGTATACGAAAACAAGTTCATTACATTAAGAATAGTAATATTGGGGTCCTTAATGAATCAAAGTATACGAAAACAAGTTCATTACATTAAGAATAGTAATATTGGGGTCCTTAATGAATCAAAGCAAATGTTCGTATGTAAGACCTATAAACTACGCATATAGATTACAATTGCCCCAGGAGATTCTGTCAGTGATTTTGCCTAAGTAGATCCTTCTGTTGATGTTTTCGCCTCGAGCATTTCTGTGTTCATAGGTAGATCTTTCTGCTCCGCATTTGCAGTTCGAATGTTATCATCTTTACTCCTCTAACCACCGAAGTCACGGGCCTCACACTGTCAGCTACCGAAGTCACATTCCTTCTCATACTCTGTCAGTCACCGAAGTCACATTCCTCACGTCATATTCTGTCCGTCACCGAAGTCACATTCCTCACGTCATATTCTGTCGGTCACTGAAGTTACAAGCCTCACAACTCTGATGACTACTGAACTCACCGGCTTCACCTCACACACTGTCGGCCATCGAAATCACAGGTGTTAAAACACTCTCTGTCGATCACCGAAGTCGTAAGCCTCACTACACACTCTGTCGGTGACGTCACAGTATCGGGTTCAGAGATAAGACGGTCCAAAAGTCTAGTGATGTAACTGGGGTTGAACGTCTCTGCTTCCAATATTCACTGAATTCGCACATGATGTAGTTCCATCTTCCTGCTGATGCACCTAGAGATTTTCCTTTTAGAGACGAATGTTTAGATTTCCATTTTGAGACACTACGACTTAAAAACGACTATACTTTCACTCTTAGTATAGTTTTCCGTTATTAAGAACATTTCTGTTGATAATGAAACTAATGAACAATCCATGCAAACTATGCAAAATCCTATTTTACATTTTTAAAAATCATTATCACAACATAATTTCTCTCATATTAATGCCTATCTTTAGTTGGACTGCCTGTAAGAAAGTCACTGAAAAAAGTCACAAAAGTTTTACTAGGAAAAATGTCACCGGAAAGAAAGTCACATGAAAAAAGTCGCAGAAAAGAAGTCACAGAAAAAATGTGTATGAATCTGACGTGTTATCACTAAACAAGTACTCTTTACACATCTAAGCAAGTATGAGTATCACATAAATAAACTAAATTTAGAAAAAAATAATTTTGCGTTCTTTTCATATCACGAGAAAAATCACATAATAAACTCAAATTAGTTGAAATGTTTAATACAGGCAATAATTTGGGGAACTAAACATAAAATAAGACACCAAAGCAATCATATAGTTATAGCATTCAATGCAAAATAAACATTTCTAGATAGTTGATGGTAGGTGAGTTTTATTAATATAGCCTGCAACCGTTCAAATTTATAGTTTATTAGAACTTACAGTTCAAATGAACTATGCCGTTTTCTTCATCTACATTGTCAAGTCATTGTCCCCCAAAAGAAGGTCACTCACCTGACTGCTCATATGAGTTGAGGGCTGGGAGTTGTGGAACAATGCACATCAAACTTCTAATAATAAAAAAAACATAGACCAAGGATACAATGTTGCTGTTCTGCAACGGCTATCGTAATTGACCGCACTGATCCCATTGATGGTTTGTCTGAATAGTGTTATCACTAAACTAGTACCACAATACAACGCGCCTTGCTTTCCTTTGAATCAAAATTATTTTAACGTAGTTCTTTGGCGTTCCTTTGAATTATGCTTGTAGCTTTGAGTCACACAGCTATAGTTTAAATCTTATTTACTATGTGAGTTGTGTCGGAGAAGTAAGAGGCAGAGTCTTTTAAATTACAATTACACACACACACGCGCGCGCGCACGCACACAATGTTGAAACATTAAAATATAGGCAACTCATGCAACTCATTATTATTACTGTTCTGGGACTGTTCTGGATGCTTTTGTTTTAAATGAATCTTTTTACCATTTTCTTTCTTTATATTAAATTGGAATTGTTAGTTGTTAAATGCATCTTGCAAGTCTTTGCTAGTGTAGTATTGTTAGTACATTGTCAGTTATAATTGTGGTGTAGTGTCTTGTGGCAAAGCTATTGTCATTGTTGGTATTTGTTCCTTTTGCTCTTTTTATGTCCAATACTGCTACTGGCACGACGAGTGAAGATTAATAACAACAATAAACTCCAGACCGTCGCCCCTAAATCACCAGAGTCAAATACCTCAATCGGCGTCTTGAAGTGAATGAGTGCGTTACGCCTCATTGCATCAGAACCAATTGCATGAATATAGGTCACCCAAGGTATTGTAGGACAAATACTCTCATCTGATATTAGTGGCGTGTCGTTTAATGTTATCTGACGTTAATGACTGTTCACTTGTTTCCTAAAAGAAAGAGCAACTAACCGTGATATATAGTTAATGTAAATACTTCGAAAATAATGTAAATGTTATATTAACTTCTCTCCCCCCCTACTTCTCCATGTTTCTATCTACCCGCCTCGTCTGTACGTCCGTCCACCCGCCTATCTATCCATCTTTCTAACCGGGGACACACACACACACACACACACACACACACACACACACACACACACACACACACAGAGATAGACAGATATGTCTAGGTATTTATCGACTATAAACCTACTATTTCTGGCGGGAAGTGTGTCTTTATTTATTTCAATCTGCCGCTCACGATGTGACGTGTTTTACAAGCTGTCAAGTGCATTTCCATTAGCAAACTTGCATTCTGTGTAGCACGTAAACATGTAAGCGTCTGTGACCAGGGGCTATTGTTTGAATAGAAATAGTATTTACTCACTGTTTTACCGTGCAGGCCAACAACACACATAATTGATCCATAATTCGATAAACGAGTGCCGTTTACGTTCTAAATAAAGAGTACATGCACTGCATGAATACATATCCGAACGTTTGAGATGAAAATGAATAATGGAAAATTGGTATAATAGTCAGACTGATTACCTGAATAATTAAGTCAGTGAGTAAGTAGATGAATGGGTAGGTGGTGAGTGATGGTTGGTAGGTTGATATTTTTGTTTTATCACTTTCTAAGCTTATATTTGATAGATGGGGTCAGACTAACAGAGTGAAGTATGAAATCCTTGGGAAATGTGTGGATTTGAGCATGATTTGCTCAGTAACATGATGATTCGGCTAGACCGACACTAAACTAAAATGCCATGCTTGGAAACATTCCGCAAGAGAATTAAGGTATACTTCATGCCTGTTGATAAAATGCATTCTGGTAATCGGAGTAATTTCCTAGCATCCCTCGTCTAATACGAACACACCCTTTCTGTCACAGCTACCAGTACTTGCATCATTGGAGATATTATAGTAGGAATTACGATAATTATTTCTGTCACAGCTACCAGTACTTGCATCATTGGAGATATTATAGTAGGAATTACAATAATTATTTCTGTCACAGCTACCAGCACTTGCGTCATTGAAGGTATTATAGTAGGAATTACGATAATTATTAATTTGTGTTAACATTTTCACATCTACAACCCTTAAAGCAACACTTCTTTGTTATTATATCTATACAAATGTCATTGATTTTCCCGATAAAATGTTAATCGGGTGTTATTTCAATATTCAATATGTCATGTTCTTGGTAGCATGACATTATTAAGTTCGATTTTCTGGTATTTTAGGAATATTTTTAGCTATTTCTCAATGCATCCAGTGTTTATGTGTATAGTTAGTACAATTCCACAAATGATGATGATGATGATGATGATGATGATGATGATGATGATGATGATGACGATGACGACGACGACGATGACGACGACGACGAAGGAATTATATTGTTATTGAAGGTAATAATGCTAATGGAATTCGTCGTGATAATGGTGGTGGTGGTGGTGGTGGTGATGATGATGACGACGACACTCTCAGTACAATTTTCTTAAATAAAGTTTATCCCTCGTGGAGATGTATTTTGCAGTATTCTTTTGTTTGTTTGGCATATTTTCTCTAAACTCTAAACTTGTATTTCATATTTTCTTTTGCCTAATATTTAAAATTGTAACATTACATATATTGTGCATATACACTCTTATTAGCACTTGTTTCCGTTTGACTCAAACTCTGCCCAGAACAATACAGGGTGATCTTTTATTTCAGTTTGACTCAAACTCTGCCCAGATCAATACAGGGTGATCTTTTCCCCCCCCCCCAACATTTCAAAAACACTAATCGCCTCCCACTTGTGGAAGATTTTTGATGGAAATACTCCATTCATGACGATTGCAAGTATGGCCGCAATACAACACTAATGATGGTGAGGAGGCTTTGTTGTCGATCGCAGAGCTAAAATGTTTGTTCCGTAAAAATTATCAATTTTAACGCATCTTCTTTACAAAATCAGGCAATTTCGGAAACATGTTGATTATAGGGTTTTCGCAAAAGATAGGAAGCTGTATTACACGCAATTTACGATCGCAATCACTCTCGCCCTTTGTGAGTTTATCAGTGTGTGTACATACAAAACGGAAACTGCTGCCTATTTGTAATAGCTATTGACCTCATTCGTCTCTATCTACTCTAAATGTTTATCTCCATCTCTCTAACAACTACTCACCTGTTTCCAAGGTCGGCTACATCATAACACCTATAGCAATCTACAATATAATATTCATGGTCATGTACAATATAATACCCATGGTCATCTGCAAAATAATATTCATGGTCTTCTACAACACAATATTCATTGTCATCTACAACATGGTATTCGTTGTCTTCTGTAATATTATATTATCGGTCATCTATAACATAACATCTATGATCATCTACAATATGACATTCATTGCCATCTTCTACAACATCATATCCATGGTCATCTACACCATCATATCTATGGTCATCTACACCATCATATCCATGGTCATCTACAACATCATATCCATGGTCATCTACACCATCATATCCATGGTCATCTACACCATCATATCCATGGTCATCTACATCATATCCATGGTCCTCTACAACATAATATTCATGACCATCTACAACACAAATTCATTGGTTCTGTACGACAAAATATTCATAGTCAACTACAACGTAATGTCCAAGATAATGTACAACATAAGCTCAATGTTAATTTACAATATTATTATTCTATTTCCAGCAATATGTACCACATGATTGATTATTTTAATATTTTGTTGTTGACAAGTGGTCATTTTCTTTAAGACATGGCTGGCTAGTAACTATAATTTGAACTGAATGGAACAGCTTTGCTGGTTTGGGGTTGCCATACAACATTCGACGTTACCCAGTCAACGTCGCATCTGCACGACCACGAGGCAGTTATTAGTTTGCAACATCATAGCAACAAAGTGATATTCATGATGTTTTATTCAATCGCTATCGCACGCTTTAAAGCGCCCATTGATCCAATTTCTTTCTTTTGGCACTGCTCGAAACGTGTTCGAAAACTTTCACAAGAGCGTCAATGCAAGCGTGGACCTGCAAAAAGAGCTTGTTAATTAAAGAAGTCGATGGAGGAATATTGGGTCCATACGAATGTTTATATATAAAAGGGGACGGGGGAAATTGTAATTGTGTTTTCTTGTTTTTCTTTTCTTTTCTTTTTTAAGTAATTCAAATTAGTGTCTTCTCTATTTGAGCATTGTACGGTAACTCGTTTTCAAAGGAAATTGCCTGCTGGTTTGTTCTTTAAGTTTTTAAGTACTTTCTTTTAGCTTGATTGATGGTTGGGTGCTTGATTGGTGGTTGGGTTGTTGTTGGTGGTGTTCTTATTTTTATATTTTTTTATGGAAGAAGTGTCGTGCTTATCTTGAGATGAATAATATCAGTTAGGTGGCGCGAAAAGAGCCACGACAAGGCACATTTCATTTCTCTCTGAAGGTATCAAATAGATCTGGACTTAAACTCACCAACATTTTCAAGTGATTCCAAACAAGATGAGCGTTTCTATGACAAAAGCATATACCATCTTTCTCAGATGTCAGTAAGCGATCTAAACGTTTCAAAGATAAAACACACACCATTTTCAAACGGCTCCAAACGATATAAGTATTGTTATAACAAAATCATACAGCATGAGGTACGTTTAAAAAATCATAGCAATATCCTCAAATGACTCCAATACATATTTGCATTCCCAAATATAATGTCACACACTGTCATAATCAAATGGTTCAAAATCTGGAGTTCCCATAATAAAACCACACCACCATAATACTCAAATAGCTCAAAGTCTGGGATTTTCCACACGTTACCACACTTTCTGTAGCGAGCATTGTGAAAACAGAGTCAAAATGTAAAATGATTCTTATTATAATGTCATGTAGAGGTACCAGAACACTTCGTTGTCTTCTAATGCTTGTGATTTTTTTTGTTGTTTTTTTTGCAACATGTAGTATAAATATCTTCACCTCTTGTACCGTTGCGCTGAGGATACCTAGCATCGCCATGTAAGTAATACTTTCAAGACTGGCCCCAACTAATAAAATTAATAGTTTCAGAACATACCAACACATTACACCTATTTGAAGTAATAGTTTTGAAATATACCAAACGGAAGACAACTCTGCAAAGCTCAAAACAGTTTTTTGGGACGAAGTGGAAGAGAGGCAGGGTTTGCAGCATTATTCCAAGATTAATGGCAATGAAGAGATAGAAATGCAAAGTGTCTCCATTCGAACGCACAGTGGCACTTAACTCCTTGATGGTGATTTGAACTGAAACCTGAGTCGGGTAGACTGATCATGTAAATGGTACAATTCCTGTGTTCACTAGTTTGCTTTTGACAGAAAACAAGCCACCTTTCTCTTGCTGACAGTTACGTCTTTATATAGTGAACATTTAGATTACCGTACACTCTTACAGAGTGGACACTTAAATTACTGTAGTCAAGTCTTTATAGAGTGGACATTTAAATGTACAGTTGGCAGGTAAGTCTTTATAGAGTGAATATTTACATGACTGTAGACAGTTAAGTCTTCATATAGTGGACATTTAAATTATTGTAGACAGTTAAGTCTTCATATAGTGGACATTTAAATTATTGTAGACAGTTAAGTCTTCATATAGTGGACATTTAAATTATTGTAGACAGTTAAGTCTTCATATAGTGGACATTTAAATTATTGTAGACAGTTAAGTCTTCATATAGTGGACATTTAAATTATTGTAGACAGTTAAGTCTTCATATAGTGGACATTTAAATTATTGTAGACAGTTAAGTCTTCATATAGTGGACATTTAAATTATTGTAGACAGTTAAGTCTTTATATAGTGGACATTTAAATGTACTATAGACAGTTAACTCTTTGATTAGTGAACATTTAAAGAACTATTGACTATTTGTATAGTGAATATTTAGAAGTAGGTTTGACAGTTAACTCTATTTACAATGAATAATTAAATATATCAGTTGTAAGTTAACTCTTTTACAGTTAAATTACTGTTGACAGTTACCTCTGTGTGTAGTGAACATGTCAAAGTACTGTTGACAATTTTAATTATTTGGATCATCAACTTTTATAAGTGTCTATAACATATATGCATTACATTCTAAATATCTATATAAAAGTATTTAAAATGGTTTCTTACACTTTATCAATATGCTTGCAAATCTTCCCACATAAACACATACATACTTACACAGAGAAACACAGACACACACGCACACACACACACGCACACCCTCATTCTTTCGCTCGCTTTTTCCTGTTTAACTGTATGATAATTTCAGCAATTGTCAGCAGTCCAGGTGAAATAGGTTATGCTAATGAAAAGTTCAGAGTCACATGCGTGCATCTTTGGGTTTTAATGTAATGCTAACTTCATTCAACAGTACTTTTATTCCTTATTTCAGTGCATTCAGTCCAACACTTCACGACATTTCTGTCAAGTATTGTTTATAATCACTCAATATTAAAAGCACTGTCGTAACAATAATTATCAGGCAATGTTGTACTTGTTCAACTGACAATCGCAATCACTTTTTCCTGTATATAATTTTTAATATATTGATTTTCTATTTAACTATACTGGACTGTATTCTTTCTTTCTTTCTTTCTTTCTTTCTTTCTTTCTTTAATTAATTAATTCATTCATTCGTTCATTATTTCTTTCTTTCTTTCTTTCTTTCGTATATTTTTTGTTCTTTAAGTTACTTTTATTTCATGTCAGAATCGTTTATTTTTAAGTTGTTTTTTTTTAAGTTGCGCGTTTTTCTGTGACCTCAACTTTGTAATTATTATTTGTCTTTTCCCCCCTCTCTGATGTGTTTCGTTTTTTATCTTTCTTTGAATACCGGATGATTTTATTTTTATTTTATATTTTTTCATCTTATTTTGTCTTTAGTGTCTTTATTATAAGCAGACATTTTTTCTAACTTGTTTTGTTTAATTCTGTTGCTAAATAAATTATGTACTTTCTTTTCATAAGTATATATTCTGAATTGCTTCTATATACGATTATTCTTTAACTAGTTTCTTATGCCAATAGTTAGTTTGTAATTGCTATGGCGTTTTCTTTTTCTGTATTCTTTTATTTACACTTTTATAACAAACAAATAGTTGCTGATATTTATAGAAAAAGCTTTTATTTTGTTTGGTGATTTCTATCTGACAGACAGATGCCATGTTTTCACTATTGCTTATGGATCTCCTCCTCAATAACAATACATATATATATATATATAGTGTGTGTGTGTGTGTGTGCGCGCGCGCGCGCGCGCGTCACAAGTAGAATGTAGGACACCTAATTTGCTTTCGCTTGCAAAGATCTATGTTAGAAACCACTATCCTGTTAATGCTGGAGAATCGCTTTAATATTAAGGTACTGGTCATGACCCCGGTCACTATGGTTCAGCTGAATCTGGAATGGCGCCAATGGAAGTGATGAAACAATGCTAGTGGGGTCACTGTCAGGGCAATCTAAGTCAGACTCACTGACCACGCCAAGATAACAAATCTCGCTGTTTAGTTCTATTCTCTCCAGAAACGGCACATGCACGATCAGTGACAAAGGTTACGGTTTTCTCCCTGGAAGCAAAGATCTTACTCTAGCCGACCGGATTATCTCCCACTGCATGCATAGACTGCATAGCCCTTTGGACTAGGATCGGCACTCTGTGACTACAAGTTCGCTCTAGGACCCTGAGACAACCGAGACTCCTCGATTCTGTGACTAAATTATTTCCCAAACTCTAACGAGCTTCGAACACAACCGCCAGCATCGTAGTGAGCGGCAGAAGTTAGATGTTCCCATATCGCCACCACCACCAGCCCGGTTGACTTCTATCTTCACAGGAGCAGCAGTAGACTTTTCATCCTGTGATGTTCTCAGTCTTATGGTTCCCGTGATGACTTCGTAAGTTGACTTTGGAGAGGATTGAGCGGTCTGGTGCGGTGCAGGCGGCGGTGTTGCGTGAAAGTGCCTTGATACGAATGAATTGCTCTTCCAGTCTCCTAGTGTGCTTTTGACCCATTGGTGTATATTGTTTGGTGGTTGGTGTAACTGTTGTATAATGTTCTAGGATTCCTTGGCATGATTGCAGAGGTTTGGGCATTTGCTTTCTTAAGTAGTTTGATGTCTGTTTTTGTGTTTGGTCCAAAATGGAGGCAGGATCATGTAAAGAAATTACGTTTTGGGTGCATTTATTTCTGAATACGCTTTCTCACTAGATGTGGCGGGGTGTGTGGGTGGGTGTCGTTTGTTCATTTGGTGTGTTTTATTTTCTTGGTTGGTTTGCTTGGATATCTTTTTATGTCCCATTTGGTGATTAATAAGTGGGTGTTTGTAGACAGGGTGGTGCAATTTATATTCTGTTTGTCCATAATTTGAGAATTTGTTTAATCTTTCTTAAAGGTTTTGATGTCCTGTTTACAGAGTCCTGTGACTTTGGTGCTTGGTAGTGTATATATGTTTAGTCGAAGAGCTTTGTTTTGTATTGTTGTATGTTTTTGCTTTAATTTTAGGATTCTTTCGTAGCACACAAGTTCATTGTCACAGGAGAATTGTCTTTTTTTTCAAGATTTTCTCTTCATGTTGTAGAACACTTGTGAGCTGATATTCTCTCAAGGCTAATTTGGGTGCTGTCATATTAGCTCCCTCAAGCAGAAGAACAATTGTAGCAAATTCCAGTAACTTCTTTGTACCAGAAATCCCATGATGTGGTCAGCATACTTTTCCACCATACATCAACAGAGTGCTGTGTATCCTTACACTTACACATTGGGGTAGAAACCTTTCGAGCCTACCATGATCGTAGAGGTTTATAAATCAGTACTCTGGGAGATTCAGGTAAAAAACAAAAAAAAAGTTGCTTCTTCCCTGTAAAATACAACCAGGGAACAATACTAAATTTCTAGTTTATTCCCTTTTAACTCCTTTCTTACATTCAATTCTCAACTTACAGTTTCCTGCAACAGTATTTATTAGCCCAATGCATGCACACAGCATAATAAATACAACTTATCTATTTTATGAATGTATTCACTAGAAACAATGTCAAGTGTTTAAGATACTACAGACGAGCATCTTAGTTCACAATCTGTAGAAATAATATTCTATTCACATAATACATCTCTACGTAAAACACAAGTATAACACATCAATAACAAAATGCAAAAAAATATTTAATTCCATTTTCACTCAATCAGTCAATTAACTCACCATTAAACTAGTGCCCGCCTATCATGACCGGATTTCTTGCCACACCAAATTCAAAGTGATTATATAATAGAATTCTTTACATCAGGTAATGTTTTGATCTCAGCCCACTGGTCTCGTTCTTATGAATCTTAACCATTGGATAATAAAAACTACTCATCCACTTACAACTGGTTAACTTTACATCAGGTAATGTTTTGATCTCAGCCCACTGGTCTCGTTCTTATGAATCTTAACCATTGGATAATAAAAACTACTCATCCACTTACAACTGGTTAACTTTACATCAGGTAATGTTTTGATCTCAGCCCACTGGTCTCGTTCTTATGAATCTTAACCATTGGATAATAAAAACTACTCATCCACTTACAACTGGTTAACTTTACATCAGGTAATGTTTTGATCTCAGCCCACTGGTCTCGTTCTTATGAATCTTAACCATTGGATAATAAAAACTACACATCCACTTACAACTGGTTTACTTTACATCAGCAATTCTAGCGCATTCTGTACCTGAGCTGTTTACTTTTAACTTTGATACTTAAAAATATCAGCACAAGCAGTGCCAAAGGTAGGGTCACTTTGACAATTAACTATTTATATAACAATTAAGTTTAGAAATAGGAATAGGCAGATTTACTCTACCACAATATGAATCTTCTGGTAGTGTCTCGAGCAAGTGAATTGAGCGTGGCACTTAGTGCACAATGAACACTCCTGTATTTCTTTTAAATTTGGGGATCTTTTTATTATTTTTTAAAATTTTCTTTTAGCAATTTGTTTCCTTCATTTTTCAAAAATAAATTACACGCTTCTTATTAAACGCTTCTTTTTTCTGTCGTAGGGGTAAACCTCTATAGAGTGAATAGTTTTACGGAATCTTGTGCTTTGAAAACAAAAAAGCAACCTACCGTACAATTACAGATACAATTCTTAAGCTAGTGTCGAACATGTGCCACCATGCAAAACCCTTCATCAGACTAACTTCACTCTTCTCTCTCTTTCTTCTCGCTTTCCCTCTTTCTTTATTCCTCTTTGTCTGTCTCTCCTTTCCTCTGCATACTTAAACACCTTCTTTTCCCACCCGTAAAAAAATATAGTTTATGTTCAATAGTGTGGCAAGTCGTTTTGGTGCCGTCTTTTGCGCCATTAATTGAAAGTCGGTCGATGTTATGAACTTTGTTGGCACTAAACCAACACGGCAACTCAATCAGTGGCGCGCCAAAATGCCAGATCGTGGTGGAATCAGAAAGGAACTTCTAGTTTGCGTGGGCAAGCAGACGGCACTTCTGATCTGGTAAGTGGGTGACGTTGAGATCGTGGTGTTTCAGTCTGGATAGATAGATAGATAGATAGATAGATAGATAGATAGATAGATAGATAGATAGATAGGTAGATAGATAGATAGGTAGATAGATAGATAGATAGATAGATAGATAGATAGATAGATAGATAGATAGATAGATAGATAGATAGATAGATAGATGATGGACGGATGGATGGACGGACGGATGGATGGATGGTTAGATAGACAGACGGATGGATGGATCGACGTGCATTTCGTACAGGTTAAAAGAAAACCTACATATTGACAATCCATAGAGCAATATTGTTTTAAAAAATTATATAGTAAAAGTTTACATATTCTGCATTTTGCACAATACATCGATAAAACTCCACCCAAATGGAATTGGGACTCAGAAACTTCTAACCGTTCACGAAGTCAATCAATTATTCAATGCCTATGTATCGAAAAGTTCATTTAATAACATGACAATATCTGATGTCCAAGATCTTCCAATTTTCTTACAGTTTAACCTCTGACCTCTAGCCTCAAAGAAAATATGTCTATTTACAGATTTGTGAAAGACATTTGACAATCTATTAAAATGTTTTTCATGAATCGATGGTTGAGAAAAACGATAGTTTAGACGAGTTTAAATGACATTATTATTGTAAGCATTATTTCATTAATGAAATCCGTTGCATTCCTAAGAAATGTAAGAATATTAAAGGAATGATAATGTATAATAAAATATAATTTAATGAAATAATTTTATAATAAAAATATCGAATTGCAGCTAAATAATACCCGGGACAGATATTTACACCTTCGACAGAAGCTTCAGACAAGAATTAAATCCGGTCCGTTTAGTCTGAACTGTACCCTTCTCGCTGAGTTCCTGGACAGTCTGCAGAATGCATTTTGAACGCTACCAACAAGAATTGTGTGTGTGCTGACGATATCTTTACTGCCTCCAGACAGAGTCACACAAAACATTTTGAGGCTTGCGGACATTTAGACAGAAAATGTATTTTAGCAGTAAAAGTATCAAAATATGATAGACAACAAGATAACTGATTTTTTTTTAATAATGTTCGCGTTAATCAGTAAAAACAATAGACGTGAAAATGGCAATGACAGACATACGATTGGCTGACATTTAAAAGAAAACGTTTTTAGTTGTAAATGAATCAAAATATGAAAGATAACAAGATAACTAATTTTTTTTTTAATTTTCGCGTCAATCAAACAATAAACGCAAAAATGACAGTAAATATCAGAGTTACAATTGACTGGTATTTAGTCAGAAAATGTATTTTAGTTGTAAAAGTATAAAATATGTAGTCAACAAGATAACTAAATTCTTTTTTATTCTTCATGTTAATCAAAACAATATATGTGAAAAAGACAGTCAATGACAAAGAGTTACGACTGGCTGACGAGGTGACTGATTTATTGATTAAATGACAGGCAGAATGATTTATAAATTGATATATTATGAACTGATTTTTGGTTACTGTATTGGTTTATTTTGGGGGGTTTGTTTTGTTTTGTTTTGTTTTGTTTTTGGGTTGAATAGATGGCTGATCGGTTGACGGACTAAGTGATTTAGTATTTAGCTAATTACTTGAATGACTGATTGGTTGATTGATTAAATATTCGACGTGCTTTGATCTCCAGGAGTTCATATTATTTGTTGAATGCCTGAATTTTAGCTTATTACTTTATTCGAAGATTCATTGATTGGATGACTGATTGATTGTTGTTTCATTTTTGACTGCTTAATGATTAATTTAAAACATTATTTTCTTAGTAGTCGGAAGATATTTTATTTCTTTACTAATGTATCGATTTTCAGGTTGAGTGAATGACTGATTAATGTAATGATGACTGACCACTAATATAATGACTGCTGCTAATATGATGACAACATAGAGAAAATCAGTCACGTGTAATAGGCATTCACAAACCGAAAGATGTATAGACTGTAATTACAAGAAAGAAGGCAGTATACATTCACAAACCGAAAGATGTATAGACTGTAATTACAAGAAAGAAGGCAGTATACATTCACAAACCGAAAGATGTATAGACTGTAATTACAAGAAAGAAGGCAGTATACATTCACCAAGTGCTGTAGGATAATCTTTGAATTCGTATGTCTGTATTCCCTCTGAATCACTCTACACACCCGACATTAGTTTAAAAACAAAAACATATTACCTGATTACGGAATATGGGAACCATGGCGACTGAAAACATTCGAAAAGCATTGCAACTTTGATTGTACGTAAAGCTGTTTACCTCTTAGTCTATAAAGATTAAAAAAATAAGCTCCAGCTAGACTCAGCTTTTTAAAGCCGCTATAATACATAATTTCTTTTGTATTCAGTTTAAGTCATATGTTAAGTTTGTTTGTTTTTAATTTAAACGAAAATTAAAATCCTTCCTGCACATTCATTTTTCTTTTATCAACTGATAAAAACGTTCGCCTATCATTTTTATCTGTTACCACAGATGCTATCGTCTGCTGTTCCACAGAACATTAAGGAGGCAGCAACTTTTAACTTTTATAAAAGTTATATACTGACAAGTAGTCACGTGATATAAAAATACGTGCGGCCTACATTAATTTTGCTTCTTAAGATGGTCATCGTAAATCCCTCAGTATGACCCGATGGCCTGTCAGTTACGTCCATTGAATCCCATTAGTGTGCTGGTGTGAGTTTGATACGTCACAGGGAGAGGGAGACGACTGCGCAGAGCAGTAAATGAAACATATTTACAACCGGAGAACCTTCATCAAGCTCATTGCGTGTGCATCAAAACAGTTTAATGCAAAGTTGACCCTAACTAATGGCTTCAATACAATCTTCTAAATCAAGTGCACGTTAAACCTTGAAGTGCCTTTCTTTGAATTCATGGCATCCTTGCTGAATGTATGAAATCCACACTGAAAACACGGAATCCTTATTAAATACGTGGATTGTGAACATGAAAAAAATCAGTAGAAATGTAGGAGAGGAAAGAAAAAAGTGAGAGGCTGTGTATAAAATTATAAACTGACAAAAAATAAAAATAAATCGCTAACCACTTACAAGAAACAATCAAAGAATCTTAAGACTCTGATGGACAGCCGAAAGTCTCAAACTGTTTCGCGTTCGTGCAATAGTAATTTCAAACAATTATTCTGAGGCCTGTAAGGTTCCAGAAATGAATAGTTTGGCACAGGTGTCGATGACAAACAGAAGAAGAAATGTTATAAATCTAATTCCCTTCCAATGAAAAGATAACGCCTGCCGTTTGACATATTAATAACATTTGGAATCCCACAATGCACCAATCTGTACTCATTGGTGAGCGAAGACCCAGGACATACATCTAGATGAAACGTACGAGAAACAGCTCACACTAATAAATCTTCAGCTGATGAAGTTTTATTTTCAAAATAAATGCTCAACAAAATTGTCAAACTATCTTTGTTATTGAGAGAGAGTCAGGAATATAGTCTACTTTAAATATGTGGATAATTCACAATTTCCTAATAAAACAAACAAATAAGAGAGGAAAAACAAACACTATATCAAAGCTTTACATGGACCAGACTTGATAGTAAAATACTACTGCTACCGAACATCATCGTTGTCTAAGAATCAAATCTGACTAGACTAAAGATCGACTGATCATTCCGAACGAAAAGACAGTTTAATTTCGTCTCCAACTTTTTCCAAACAACCTACATCTCTGGCATTCGAATTTTTTGAAAAGTCAGTGCATCAGATAATAGATCGAAATAAATGCATTGGATAATAGGCTTAATCCCCAATTCATTGAATAATAGATCTAATCCTCAATGCATTGAATAATAGGTCTAATTATCTGTGCATAGAAAAAAATAGGTCTAATTATCTGTGCATAGAAAAAAATAGGTCTAATTATCTGTGCATAGAAAAAAATAGGTCTAATTATCTGTGCATAGAAAAAAATAGGTCTAATTATCTGTGCATAGAAAAAAATAGGTCTAATTATCTGTGCATAGAAAAAAATAGGTCTAATCTTCAGTATATTAGATAGTACGTCTAATCCTCAGTGCATTAGATAGTAGGTTTAATCGTCCTTGCATTGCATAATAGATTTAATCCTCAGTGCATTAGATAATTCACTTTTACTACCCTTAGCATTATATCCCTTCCTTCAGAAGCACAATTCTCTCCCTTGGCACTTGCACACATCTGCAATATCAGCGAAAGTTGGGGGCAGGTCGTGAAATCCAATTCCATGAAACAAATACCTTCTAAATACGGCCGTCATTCAGTCCGTCCTGTGATCAACTATACGTGACCGGGCGACTTACAAAAGTGGTAATGCAGGAAATGGCTGCACAGATAAAACTTCGTCGCTAGACTCTATCCTGCTTATTCTGAAATCATCCAAGCATGACCAGACAACTAACTTGCAGCGTAGGAATTGATCTTTCATAAGCATGATTCCGTTGCCACTACCCGTTTTAGATTTTGCAACCGTTTTTAGGCGTTCGGCCAGATATTACCATGTTACTACGATTCATAGCGGAATAAAATATGAAAATTATAGGAAATGCTTAAACTAAAAATAGCAAAGCAGTTAAAGATGTGCGTCATGCAATTAATATTCAAATAGAAACTTCGTCTTTATGAGATTTTAAAATAATGTTAACTTTCTACCTAAGTACTAAATATGCCTAGGATTTTTTAATTCTGAATAGAACAAATGATGTAGTTAAATTTGTACTTATAAACTAGTGGTGCATAGCGCATTTAATTCCGATATGAGCATATTCCATTTTCACTTTCTACCTAGAAACCTGTTATACATAAGTCAATAATTCCACTTTCTACCTGGAAACCTGTTATACATAAGTCAATAATTCCGCTTTGAATGTTAAATCCCGATTTCTCTCTACTTAAAGTAATGACCTATAAGACCATCATTTTGTGTTCGATGCTTAGATTCAAAGAAATGATTAATATTTTCAAGAGTGCTTTCGATAGTATACTAACAGCATGAATAACTGTCATTTTATTATATAGTTTTAAAATTAGTTTTTGATTGAAATATACATATGGAACTCTAACCCGCATCGAAATGAATAATTATGCTTCTTGTGTCCAGTTCAGGGTTCAATTCAGTTCATTTGTCTAAAATAAATGTGTTTTGTATTTGACAACGCCTTTAAATGCTTTTGTAAATAGCTTTGAGATTATTGAATAGAAGCGATCAATTACGTCATCATTATTATTACTTTTAAAGTGGTGACAGGCTGTAGTTGGTGAAGGATTGGTACACGACCCTTAAAGGTTTTGTTACATGACCCTTAAAGATTTCGTTACATAACCCTTAAAAGTTTTGTTACATGACCCTTAAAGGTTTCGTTACATGACCCTTAAAGGTTTTGTTACATGACCCTTAAAGGTTTAGTACGCAACCTTTAAAGAGTTTGTACACAACTATTAAAGAGTGTGTACACTTAAGAACTGGACAGTCAGTCATTATATACCAAAAGAAGTTGTTTTTTCCGGATACCAAAACAATTTTAGTGCAATTTTAGAAAAGAGCGGGCTTAGACAAGACCACAATGCAAGCAAAGTGGCTGTAATCAAGTTTTGTTTTACACTTATTCTCAAACCTTTAAAAAGTATAATGTGATTCCCCTAACCTCAATTTTATTCTGTTTTGTGCACTAGAACAGTGACGACTTTGAGAACATTCTGACTTTCATACAAGCTCTGAAAATAGTTATTGACTAACTGGAGAAGGCTTGCAAGTGCTTCGCTTCTGGCATTTCAGAGAATATTTTTTTTTTTTTTAGCAGATTTTACTGCATTGTATGCTTGGACAAGAGATGTCACATTTGTCGGCTAACATTTACTTTATTTGTTTTAATAATTAGCCTTGGGCATGAGAATATAAATATTAACCAATATTTAACATTCCTAATTTGTTACTGTAAATAAAAAGTCTGCAGATTGTCATTAATAGGTATCTGCAATAAACAAGCGAACAATATTAACGTAATATTTTACCATCTTTTAATCCTAAGGGTTTACTGGTAGTTTTCACTTAACGAAAATGAGAAGTGATTTATTTTTATTTAATTTAATTTCCTTTACTACGATACCGCACTAAATTTAACGCTCTCTCTCTCTCTCTCTCTCTCTCTCTCTCTCTCTCTCTCTCTTCTCTCTCTCTCTCTCTCTCTCTCTCTCTCTCTTCTCTCTCTCTCTCTCTCTCTCTCTCTCTGGCAGTGAAAAAAAGATCCATTGACATTCTCTGACGATGAAAGACGTGCCAGTTTTAGATTCATAGATCTATTCTGTCTGGCGTTTGGAGGAGTGGACCGCATGAAGAGTGCAATACAAAGAATACGGTCTGAAACGATCCGGGTCACCTTCCGGGCATTCCAGAATCGGAAGGACAGAGCAATGGCGACAAAGGAATCCCAGGTTACAGCTTAATCACGCACAAAAGAAAAAAGGAAAATAAATAAAAATATATTTAAGCGTTCTTCGTTTTTTAATTAATGATAATACTACACTACGTTCGGAGTAGGAGCTATAAATTTGTTAAAATAACCTCTAGAATCTGATGACAATTATTTTCCCCTTCTTTTTTTCTTTTATTTATATTTGACTCTCTGTAATATTATTGGTTGGACAGTTTTTGTAGATCTGCACTGTTCTATTTTTACTTAATATTTTCAAATGTAATTCTAGAACAGTAATTATATTTCAAATGTATACACCAAGAATATTTAAGTGTGGTTGTTTTACAGTTCTCAAATGAAAACAATAGTATCTGAAATTACTTCATTAAAAAAAATCTATATAAATTAGATTATATTTCAAGAAAATATAAATTAAAAATAATTATTAGACTTAATTAAATAAAAATATTGTTATTCACACCTAAAAAACTAAAGCTATTTTTATTTAACAGTGCCAGAGCACGCTTAAAACAACAACATATAAAAGTAAAGCACAGAATGCGGAGAACTTTGTACTGTTACTGTCAAAGAAAGATTTTGATTTCCCCCTCGCCCTACCCTCTTCTTAGATGTAAAGCTCCTATCGATTTTCTCCCGCACCCCCCCCCCCTTTTTTTTTTTTTTTTTTTTTACAAACTTCGCATAGCGCACTTAGGAAGGCACTTGATCATGACGCATATGAAAGAAGTGCCTTCTCAACAAATAATGCAATTATTAATTCATGACTGTTCATTTCAGCTCGTTTTTATAATGAGCATTTAAACCACAATACAGTGATGCAAAACTATTCACTTACAACGCAAAGTAAAATTAAATCTTTTTTTTCTAAATCATATCGAATATACTTGAGTGCTGAACAAAACCAACAGCAAACAAGGCAAACAGTCAGGCCCTTAAGTGTATTTTGCTTAGAAATGGAAAAGAAAAAGAAAGAAAACAATAGCATCAAAAGATAAAGAAGAAAGTGAAGAGGCAGAAAGAAAGAACTGAGAAGTTAAACAAACATACAGATTGATTTAGAAATATAAACAGAACTATTAGTAAGTGGACTTAAGTCAGGGAATTAAAACAAACATACGACTTGGACACAGACAAGGAGATAGATAGATAGATAGATAGAAGATAAACATTTTAACACCTACATCGCAAACAGACCTGCAGAAAGGATATGAAGAGAACGCAAAAATTAACGAAAGGAATGGACAAGAAGACAAGTGGTACAATGTGAGCTGTTTAATTTACTATTTTAAGCATAGTAATGTATACTATTTGGTTTACGGTATATATATATGCCACAGTTATATGAGTTGTTTGGATTACCGTTATCTATACCATAATAATATGTGAGTTGTTTGTTTGACGATACCAGTGGTAAAATATGTTCATAAGCTGTTGCTGTGACAACCAGTGCGTGTATTGCTGTATGATGGGAATTTCCCCAACATTTTTAAAATACATTTTCTTTAACATTATTACTCTCTCTCTCTCTCTCTCTCTCTCTCTCTCTCTCTCTCTCTCTCTCTCTCTCTCTCTCTCTCTCTCTCTCTCTTTCGCTGACTCACCCCAGAAGCCGCATTAGACATTTTATCTTCACGATATTTTCAGTCATGGTTTTCTTCTGGGGGAACCCAACAGCCTCGCAGTGCGTCTGAGGAGGGGGGGGGCGAGGGGGCTGGCGGCAAGGGGTAAAAAAGGTAGCACCAGTTTGGCGCGCATCCTCAACCGCCCTCCGTCGGTGTGTCTCCAATATTTTGCATTATTAATATTTCAATATTTTATGACAAACGTTTATATTTATACTATTTACTTTAAAGACTCTGAATATTATGACAAACATGTTTATTTGCAAATTTCATTGCTCAAACTCTATGATGTCAGGTTTATTTTAAAATTTAATAACTCAGAAAGTTCTGATAACATGTTGCTTTTTTTTGTATGTGTGTTGAAAGATAGAAAAGATAGAGAAAAGTAGGTCGTTTGACTAGCAGGTGTGAAACTTGATGAGTTGCTAGTTACGTAGTGTCAATTTCACAGTATTGCAGTCCTTTGAAAGTTCGAGTTACAACTGGAGGCGTGGGTATTGATGTGCAATCATCCAAAGCTATTTTTAATGAATTATTGACCAAATGATCCTGCTATATGACTGTTTCATTTTGAGATTTATGTAAGTTTGGACCCATTTTTGGAAAAGTGACGTGTTTCAAAAGAATGTGGGTGTGAAAGTGTTAAATTAATTAGAGATAGATTAGTTCTAGCTGTATCCTGTATTTCTATTAATTAAGAATGCTAGTCAAGAGGAAAATTGGAAGAGTCTTAGCTTGAAAACCAGTGTACAGATACAAACACTTTTCTCTTTTTCAAAATACGCTCCTGGGTGACGTATTCCTGATAGAGACCATTCCTTGCTAAGGTGACGGTACTGGCTCTCTTTTTTTTTTTAATTAAGGAAAACAGATAAACCCTCCGGCTGGAGAAAGGACAACATACTTTGTATTCTTACTTTGAATAATATACACGATCGGGATTTGTGTATTTGTAATCGGAAATAGTTTTACTGTTATAAATACGTGTAAAACTAGTCTTTGCACAGATCCCGATAAATATTTAAATCATTAGTAGGATACGCTGCCATATATTTAAGGTCCAAAATTAATTATGTTTCAGGGTTTCTTCTTCTTGCCATTTGTCCTGGTTGAGAAATTATTCAAGTTCCAACAAGTGGTGTCACACTGTCAGAATTCAGTGTTTGTTTGCCTCTAGCATTGCTACGATGTCACCAAGAGTTCCAAGGTAAGTGGGTGGAAATGTGTGACGCCATTGCTCAAAAGTAGCTCTTTAGATTAATTGTAATTTAAAGCATTCAATTTGAGCACATTCAAAGTGAAAGACATTTGTGGATCAACCATGATAAAGACTATTCTCTCTCTCTCTCTCTCTCTCTCTCTCTCTCTCTCTCTCTCTCTCTCTCTCTCTCTCTCTCTCTCTCTCTCTCTCTCTCTCTCTCTTATCTATCTATATATTATATATCTATTTATTATTTTTGAACTATTGTTAACCTTTCCTTTATTAAATCTATAATATTTTTTCCCGTATCTGTAAATGTTAATGTAGCATAACTTCATTCTGTTTCTCTACGGGATAGCCTTTCAATATAAAAGTATGTGTAAATACTGACGGGATAGCCAGTCAATGTAAAGAGATCATTGACTGTTGACAGGATAGCTACTCAATATAAAGAGATAAGTGACTGCTGACGGGATAGCCAGCCATGTCAATAGATAATTGAGTGTAGGCTGGATAGCTAATCAATATAAAGAGATAAGTGGTTGCTGGCAGGATAGTCCGTCAATGTAACGAGATTGCTGAAGGGATAGCCAGTCAATATAAAGAAATAAGTGATTGCTGATGGGATAGCTAGTCAATGTAAAGAGACAAGTGACTGATGACAGGATAACCAGTCAATATAAATGGATATGTGACTTCTGATGGGATAGCCAGTCAATTTAAAGAGATATGTGACTGCTGACGGGATACCTAGTCATTATGTAACGATGTGACTGTTGACGGCACATCCAAACGATGTATCTGTTGACGGGATAGCCATTCAATATAAAGAGATATGTGACCGCTGATGGGATAGTTAGTACATGTAAAGTGATATGTGACCTCTGACGGGATAGCGTGTCAATAGTAAAGACATGTGTGACTTCTGATGGGATAATTAGTCAATGTAAAGAAATATGTGACTCCTGGGCAACGGCCAGTCAATATAAGGAGATAATGTGACTGCTGACTGGGTAGACATTCGATATAAAGAGATATGTGATTGATGGCGGGATACCTAGTCAATGTAAAGTGATATGTGACTGATGACGGGATAGCTAGTCAATGTAAAGAGATACGTGACTGTTAACGGGTCAGCCAAACGATGTAAAGAGAGATGTGACTGCTGACGAGATAGCCAGTCAATGTAAATAGATAAGTGACTGCTGACGGGATAACTAGCCAACGTAAAGTGATATATGACTGCTGATGGGAGAGCAAATCAGTGTAGAAAGAAAAGTGACTGCCGTCGGGTCAGCCAATCAATGTAAAGAAGCGCGTGACTGATGATGGGACAGCCAATCAATGCAACGATATAAGTTACTGTTACTGCTGGGACATTCAATCCATGCATTGTATATATATTTGCAATTGCTAACAGGTCAGTCAATCCAAGTATATGATCAGTGACTATGGCTAGGATAGCCAAGCCATGCATTGTTTTGGGTATTAGTTATGTTGATGGAACACCAACCAGTGTTGAAAACTGACTGACAGCAATCCATGTACTGAGGGGAAAGAAAAAAAACCTGCTGATAGGACAGTTATAGTCCATGTTTTAAAAGTACAACCAACTCATGTATATAGATATTAGTAATTGCTGACGGACAGGCAGCTTATATATTTTATAAGTATTAGTGAGTGCTGACGGGACAACCAACCATAGATATTACTGACAGAACAGCGAATCCAAATAATGTTTATGTATTACAAACTGCTAGCGAGATAGTCAACCCACGTATTGTTTGGTGTGCAGACAGTTATTGCTGGCGGAACGACCAAAAGATATATTGAAGAGATATTAGGGCTGCTGACGGGACAGCCAACCCAAGTATAGTATAACTATGAATGGCTGCTGGTGGGATAGCCAACCCATACATAAATATTAATGATTGTTTGTGGAACAGCCAATCCATGTATTAATATTAGTGGTTGTTGATGGAACAGCCAACCCAGGTATGATCAGCAATGAGCACCTGTTTGGGAGGGGGAAAATAAATTTGATAACAATATGTATTGGCCCGTCTAGAGGGAGAGGTTAGGAACAATTGCTCCTGTAGGCCACCCACACACTTTATCACCAGATTTACCTTTACAGAGGTCTGCATTGATGGTATGTCTGTTTCATCCGAAAGTTGAGCGTTAGAGTACGTAGTTTCTACAGGGTGGTTGTGGCCGTGAAAACTTTGCAAAGCTCAAGTACAAAGCAGTGGAAACGCACACTCGCTGTTATGATGTATATTTCAGGGACAGCATGTACTATTTAATTTTACGAAATATATTCATTACACGCCCTAGTCAGGTGTCTGTTCAGAAACACGGCAAGAACGGCTGACCTCTCAGGTGATAAAACGGAAATGAAGTTGAAACAGAATAAAGCACCCACACGCGCGCGCCCCGTTTGGTTTTGAAAATTGCCAATAAACAGTTGAAACAATATTTATTTTTGTCGAATCAGCCTTTCTTGACGCCTCACCATAGTTTGCTAAAGGATATTCTCTAGTGTTGCCAGCCAGTAAACCAATCAATCAGTTTGACACTGAAAGGCCGTTGTTTCGTTTTTTGCTGAGCACGTCTCTAATAATTTCTTACGAGTGGCGAATAATTTACATGCACTGCTTTTACTGGCTGTTCAACAATGTATTCTGCTTTTTCTGACTAGTGAACAATGTATTCTGCATTTAATGACTGGTGAACAAGATATACTACTTTTACTGACTGGTGAATGTATGAATGTTTTTCAAGGCACCACCAATGTAGTAACAAAACCACAGCACTTATTAATTTGTTTTTCTAAATTCGTCTGCCGGTATTCTTCCATTTGTTAGTTTAATTTTTTCTAATCTGCCAAGATTTCTTCCACATTAACATTTATTTTTATTTTTAAATTCATCTTCCAGTATTTTTCATTATACTAGTTTGTTTGTCTATATTTAAACGCCAGGATTTCTTCAATATACTAGTTTTTTAAAAATTCATCTGCCATGATGAATATCAGTATTTCTGCCAGTATATCTTCCACATTCTAGTTTTTTCTGTTCTTTGTTCGTCTGCGAGTTACTCTATATTTTTTTTCTTTTTGTGTCTAAGAACTGATTCATTCCGAACAGTTATAGATACAAAGACCTTTATAGCGGTGAGGTAAGCATTTTAGAGTCGCGGTTTTACATCTGAGTTCAAACCCACCTTTCATCATTCCGTAGCTCATGAGTAATAAACATAGCAACCGTGACTGTAAACGCTTGAGAGTGAGCAAGCTTGCCCAGTATTGGTGTTCGTTATTATCTTGTATTGGAATTACCGTGGAATCTCTTCTGTGTGTGTGTGTGAGTGAGTGAGATAACTTCGTCCAACTAAATATATGAAGTTACATTTCAAGATTTCAAGAAATACAAATTATATCCTTATACTCAGTATATAATGAGAACCATTATATTTTAGTTTTATGCGTATTTAACTTCAGTAAAACCCCTATCGATCAGTGAGATTTGCCTTCATTAAAATTTACTTAGCGTGTTCTATTTCATGCATGAAATATGTTTCACCACTCTATTACCTCTTGCAAGCACGTGATCTATTTCATGTGCGAGCCATCCCTAGGCACAGCATTATTTGAGGCAAGCGTAGACCAAGCTGCAGATCCATTTACAGTCCAGGCCGAACATGAAATATTGAAGCATTGCTTAGCGGAACAGTCCTCGTTGTAAGTCTCAAAATAAAATAAATTTGAAACCCTAGATCAATGCGTTATTAATTCTAGCTGTGCTCTGACGCACTGAATCCACCACGGGGTTTCAGCCAATACAGTTCTTCAGCGCTTCGACGGCGATTATTGTTTGTGGGGAAAGTATTTTTTAAAAATGCATTTATTTATTTATTCTTCAAGATGATGGCAAAGGGGTGTGAATGATGTGATTGGAGTAATGTAATGTGTGAAAGTGTACATCACTTTTGAACTACAATTCGCGCTGACTGACCACTCTACACATTACAAGCGGCATTTCAGCTTTAAAAAGAGATCAAATTGTAAAACATTGTAAAACAGCATACAATAACCTTCAATGTTTTATACTTGTAGACACTCAAACTTCATTCGAAATAAATTTAAAACAATCTAATAAACATTGAATAATAATAGTAAAAGTAGATTAAAATGAGTGTGCTGTATTTAGAATAAAAAAATAAATCATGTATTAGTTCGTTGTTGCGAAAATTACAATATTAAAAAATCTGACCTGGAGGAGCTTCCAAATTATGGACATAAAACAAATACGAAAATATATATATACATAAAAGTATGATCGATGAAATGTTGGTCCTTTTTCTTTATTTAAATATCTGAACACATTGATAAAATTGTATAGATGTTCCTAAATTAAAACACCATTCCAAAATGTCTAGTTTTGATTCGTAGTTTAAGAACTACACTCAAAACAATTTAACTACTGTTCTATGCAAACCAACCGCACTAAAGCTCAAGATAATTTAATTACTGTCCTATGCCTAACAATAACATAAAGCTCAAGACAATTTAACTACCTTACCATTGTACAAGTTTAATAATTTAATTAACTGGACCATTTTGCAGTGTTAAAATAAACATTCTACCAATGTACAAATTTTACGATTTAACTCGTAAAACTGAAAACAGCATGGTACTATTTTACAATGCGGCACAACACTGGAACTAACTCCGTTTGTAAAACTGAAAACTAACTCGACTATTTGAAAAGACTAACAGTGTTAACAACCCAATCATACAAAACTGACAGACAAAACTTTACAATAATAACTAAATCGACCATTCAACAATCTAATCAAATAATTAACTCGATCGTTTCACAAGACTGACGATATAATTCATGTAGCCATTTCACAAAGCTGACGATATAATCAATGTGACCATTTCACAAGACTGACAATATAATCAATGTAACCATTTCACAAAGCTGACAATATAATGTGACCTTTTCACAAGGCTGACAACATAATGTAACCATTTCACAAGGCTGACGATATAATTCATGTGACCATTTCACAAAGCTGACGATATAATCAATGTCACCATTTCACAGACTGGACGATGTAATTAATGTGACCTTTTCACAAGGCTGACGATATAATCACTGTGACCATTTCAGATTCACGATGTAAATTAATATGACCATTTTACAAGACTGACTTTGTAATTAATGTGACTATTGGGAGAAAAACTCCATACAACTAACTCTTCTGTCATGAAGGGTTGAAATAGCCAGTGTATGCGAAGTTTTTTTTATGACTTTTGGGTTGCATATTATTTCGAACATAGTGTTATAGAACTGGGTTGCCTGTTTTCCAAAAGGGATTATTTAAGTATGTCGATAAAATGTGAGTGACTGTATGCTGTTATGTAGTAAGTGAAAATGAACACCACTGTGCTATCTTGTCTCTCATTATCCACGCAAGCGCACACCGAGTCGTACGATTCTTTGGTTTGTAGTATACGTATCGTTGATTTCAGTTGTTAGTCTTTCAGGCTTTAGCCATTGTTCTGTTGATTTAGTGTCTTTTTATGGTTTAACCATTGTTTTAAGTGTCTTTTTATGTTCTAGCCATTGTTCTCAGCTGTTCATGTCTTTTATGTTTAACCATTGCTCTTAGTTGTTGCTCAAATGTCATTTAACATTTCAGCCATTGTTCTCAGCGTCTTTTTTTCTTTTAGTCCGTGGTTGAATACTTCATCTTTGAGTTAAAAACCAGGTGCTTTTTGAGAAAACATGGACACCGAATAGGGTGTGATAAATGGCCCTATGACAACTTCTTCAGTCAAGGGAAGGATTGGATGTAAGCTTTGCTTATTATTAGGTTTGAGAAACATCCAACTACAAACATAACAGTTACTTGTATAAGTTAAAAGTCAACTTTCCTTAGCTCTGTAATTGATGATGGGAGAAAATATCAATGTAAACTATTAATTAGCTAGTGTACAATAGTCAGATGCATTGGATACACTTCATGACTAGAACAGATAGAACAGGTGAAGAGTGTGTATATTTTCTTGTGACTTACAAAGGAAGTCTTCAATGTAACAAGGGTAATTATTTTCCATGTGGCTTACAAGTATTTTATGTAACAAGGGTCTTTATTCCCTATATGACTTAAAAGAAGTCTTTAATGTAACATGGGTTTTTGTTTCCTATGTGACTTGTAAATCACATGTAACGAGAGTCTTTGTTTCCTAGTATGACTTACATGTTTTTAATGTAATGAGGGTCTTTATTTCCCCATGTGACTTACAAGTCGTTAATGTAACAAGGATATTTATTCCCTTTTGACTTACAAAAAAGTCATTAATATAACAAAAATCTTCATTTCCTATGTGACTTACAAGTCTTTAATGTAACAAGGGTCTTTATTTTCCACGTGACCTGAGATTCAAATTGACGGATTTCGAACATGTGCACTACATCACTGAAGTGTATTACGGTCAGCTAAGTAAACTGAAAATATAGAAGAACCTAACACAGTAAGCGAGTGAGAGCACTTGGATCCTGCCGGGTTAAAAAAATCCGCTCTAGATTTGTGTTACACCGAACTAGAATTTAAAAAAAATCAATTGCCGTCGAAAGTGATATGTTTGCGAGAAATTGACGAGGTTACTCTTAGTTTTTTTGTACGTTTTCTTTATCAAGAATATTCCATTTATTAAACTGTTCAAACTGAAGAGATCGCTACAGAACATTTCGTAAATCATGTTAGAATATTTATGATCTGCAATTGTGCTTTTTCAGTGTCGGTTCCTATGCACGGGTAAAATGTATTTAGTCCCACAGTACTTAACAGTATTGGAATGGTTGTTTGGTAACTTCTATCACATAAAATAACAGACATTTTGAGTAAAGTGTAAAGGAGTAAAGATACCAATATGAATCTGAGTACCAATGCAGAATTAGTGCTCCCGATCCCCACCTTCACCCCACCCCACAACCTCCTGGGCCTTAAATTTATTATATAGGTCCCAATCATAAGTCTATTGTACAAACAATAAAAAAGAAGAAATAAGTATTATTACCATTTTATAAAAGTGCCAATATAACTAACCATACTGCTGTACAAGAAAGTATATATACTATTTTACATGATTGACAGTTTTAAAGGCAACCTTACATTATGCTATAACTGAGTAAGCGATAGTCTGATGATAGAAACATCAATTTAACCCATGATAATCGAATACCTTCCGCCTTTAAATTAATTAAAATTACCATTTACTTGGTTGTCAAACAAAGTGAACAGAAATAAATCGCTCAGTTACCACCGCAAATACCCACTTTTAAATTAATTAAAATTACCATTTACTTGGTTGTCAAACAAAGTGAACAGAAATAAATCGCTCAGTTGCCACCGCAAATACCCACAGAAGAAAATTAACTTTCGTAAGAATGGCATCACAGACTCAGAAGGAGACTGCAGCTATTTATAGCACTGACAAGACTGTCGTCCACCGGAAGAAAACGTGTTTGTCGGAAGTTTTCTGTTTAATAATGAGCAAGAACAAATGGACAGGCAATGAGTCACAAACAAATACTGAATTATAAATAAACATAGTAAAAATGCAAAACGCCATTTTAAAATACTTAACAATCCCATGCAATTTACCGACATTGCATCGGAAGTACACTGTGAACCTTATTCTAGCTACTCTAAAATTACACCCAACACTTTTATGTATTCTCAAAAGGGGCGCTATACTATTTGGGGAGGAATTTTGCAACTCGCTTTCATGTGCTTAAAGATAATACTTGATAGAGAATTCGAAATTATTTTGTTCTACTCCTAGTCAGAGGACAATACAAGTATCTTTTTATGATAAGGTTTTACTTGGGAAAAAATCAGAGCTATTTTATATCTAAAATGTCCACGAACTGGGGACGACGAAAAGGTCCGAGCAGGACTTAATGAAAAACATTAATGTCAATCACTAATGTCTTCTGACAGTTTGTTAGCCGCAATAAACGACTTGATAAATCACAAGAAAGAGTATAGATATAAGCTAAATATAATTTTGAGTACTGTTTTATCAGGTTTTTCTCCCCTCTTAAAACTCGAGGTTTCTTGGGAAAGTCATTATGACTTTTCATCAAGCGTACTGTTGTTCAAGACAGTCTTGAATCTTTCAGTCCAGCAATGAAAAGCAAGATAACTTTTCATCAAGCGTACTGTTGTTCAAGACAGTCTTGAATCTTTCAGTCCAGCAATGAAAAGCAAGATAACTTTTCACCAAGTGTACTGTTGTTCAAGACAGTCTTGAATCTTTCAGTCCAGCAATGAAAAGCAAGATAACTTTTCACCAAGCGTACTGTTGTTCAAGACAGTCTTGAATCTTTCAGTCCAGCAATGAAAAGCAAGATAACTTTTCATCAAGCGTACTGTTGTTCAAGACAGTCTTGAATCTTTCAGTCCAGCAATGAAAAGCAAGATAACTTTTCATCAAGCGTACTGTTGTTCAAGACAGTCTTGAATCTTTCAGTCCAGCAATGAAAAGCAAGATAACTTTACAGATAGCGTATTAGACCCATAATTTAATCATTTTAATGTCATCAATCAGACAACAAGGCATACCATTCATTTAAAAGAAAAATTAGCAAAGCTCCAAACAAACACAAAATAATAACTAAGAAAATTCTTTCAATTAAATAAAGTGTTCTATAAAACTGGAAGTTTCTATCTCACACCCAGTACCGCAATCCTAACCACAGAAACATTAACACTCATCATAATCCTGCTTTACTAAATGCCCCCAAATACTCACACATATATATGAAACAAAAGTAATAATAAAGATTTTTACACAAAACAGAAAATGTAATGGTAAAGCTTTATGTCCACTCTCGTCATCCATTACTGGTACAAGTAACCTGAATAACATAAATATTATTTTAAAACATAAGATCATATTCATTTACTTTGATTAAATGATTGCTTACCTGAAACAGACATGACAATGAATAGAATGAAAATAGCCAAAAATACCTCGTGGTGTCAACAAAAAGCCACTTTTCTTCAGCCGTGAACTGCACTGCATGACATATTTACCAATAAATACGTCTGGCAGAACAAAATAACACTACAGAGTACACAATATTTCTTTATACAGTATATACAATGAAAGCTTTGTTTACAATATTCATCCCACTCTATAAATCCCTTCATTAACGTCTTTTGTACCATTTAAAAAATCCAATTCTTTTTCTTAACAAAACGATTCTCAACAGTAAAAATCATGAATCCTAATGATGCAATTATTCCAAAATTTTTAACATTCAAAAATAACTATAAAAAGACATTTTTAAACAGCATACATGAAACACAGTTAAATATAAATAAATACAGTTAATACATCAGCAAGCATAATATACGAACCTTCATACGGATTTCATAAACTACTAAAACTATACATATTTACAAGATTTAAACAAAATTGTATTATTTTATTATCACACTTAGGATGCAGGTTTGTAACATTTAACTATAAAACCCCGATTTTTAAATAAGTTAATTAATACTCGGGGTGTTTTTTGTTGTTGTTTGTTTGTTTGTGAAAGCTCAGATGAACTATACTTTAAAGTAATTTCTTGAATAAAGAAATTTAAGAAAATAACAGGCAGAGATATAGTTTGAAAACGCAACTGAAACATTTCAGTTGTTCTAATTATCTCTCACCCAGTAAGCAAAATCTTCAAATGCATTTACAGAAAGGAATACCTCAATATTACTGATGGCATTTTGCTATAAATTATGAACAAATGGATTAGAGCATGGTCACCTTGTGCAATGACTTTTGGATCACAATTTCTTTCCGACATGAGAAACAAGATATAATCACGCGAATGTCACACCACTGTGCTCATGCCTAACTTTCTAATATATTTTGTGAATCGGTCAAGTGTGATTATAAACACCTAGTATATTCTGCTACGGCAACAACTACATCTATACAATTCATGTTGAACAGTAATAAACCCTAAAGATTTTGACCATTTTATAATCAAGAAATACTTAATGCATACTAAAATGCAATACATATTACATCATATATAAACAGTTAGAAGCATTAAACAAAATAAAAATATAACAAAACACAAAATTACAACATGTTAAAGTTTTCTAAACTAATATTGTGGACTAAATTTTATATCAGAATATTTTATTTTTCAATTTTTACCTTCAATCCTTTTGAATACAAGCTAGAACATGCAAGTTCAAAAGTGTCTGAGACATGCAGAATTACCATTTGATTACAGTTTGTTACAAATCAAACTATTTCAGCTTTCCAATATCCCTCTTATTATGTTTTATCAAAATTCAAACTGTCTTGGATTTCTGGTATTCCTTTGTTCCCAAGGAAGAATATGGTTCCACCAAACCTTACTTTGCCAAACTCACTTCATTCAGAAAACTTATGGCAGTTTTTGCAAGCAGATGAAAAAGATTCATGCAATACTAGTTATTGCCATAGAAATTAATGTATATTGCAATGTGCATGGCTACATAAACTAAATTTAGCAGCTATAAGTATGCTTTTGGCATAAAGTTAACATATTAAAAAAAAATTTTAGAAGGAAAAAAAAGATGCTAAGTTGATTGTTGCCACTGATTACTACTCCCACCACTAACGTCTTCAGTGTGTGAGAGCAGAGTCAGTGCCACCTGTTAATCTGCCACAATAATATAAAGTCTTTTCATCTGACAAAAATAACAACATGTGCAACATTTTGTGATTTGAAGTTTTAAAGTGCATTTCATCCATTATTTTTAAGTGTGTATTATTATTATTATATAACATGCGTTAAGATCTACTGGAAATAATCTTAAACACAGAATGAAAGAAACTCTAGTTTGAGTCACTTACTGAAGCAAAGCCAAGAGCCGTAGATTACATTTGTTTTTGTCAGTGTCATTTAACTGTGATAAAACTGCAAGAATAAGAATGTAAACATCTGAAATATTAACATTATTTAAAGCAATATAAGGCAGTTTACAAAGAACAAATATTTATTTTTTTCAAGGCATCCATATTCCAGATAAATTGGTTCTCTTGTATTACTTGATGCTGCAAGTTTTTTATGATTTAGAAAATGAATAATAATATTATTTTTAAAAAAACAAAACTTTAGTATAACAAGTTAAATCCATGAAATTAATCTATAGCCTAATAATTGAACATTAGCCATTAATGCATTCAGCTGCAGCAGAACTTCTTATATGCTCTTTTAACATAGGCAAATTCAAATATAA